>CM077085.1:135032700-135632700 GCA_039513925.1 Platanthera zijinensis
AGGCCGTGTCACCCGACACGCCCTGGGACACGCCCGTGTCCCAGGCCGTGTAACCTGACCTGCTACTCAAATTTCAAGTTGAGTCTTTTGGGCCTTTTTGGGGTGTTACAACCCTCCCCCCCTTATCAAATTTTCGTCCCGAAATTTGCACGGTAAGGAAAGAAAACTCAGCAGCTATAACCCTGTTATAACAAAAAGTACACGGTCTACAGTTTAAACAAATAACTCGGGAAACTCAGCTCGCATGGTCTGCTCTCGCTCCCATGTTAGCTCTTCACGGCCACAATTGTCCCATCGGACCTTGACCATCCCGATCACTTTGTTCCGCAACTGTTTCTCGGCTCGATCCTCGATCCGAATGGGTCTAACCCTCGTCGTTAGCCCATACTCGACCGGTACCCGATCAGCCTCCACGACTTGAGCTGGATCCTTTACCGCCTTACGAAGGACTGAGATGTGAAACACATCATGTAATCCACCCAAGTCCGCTGAAAGTGCTAGTCGATAAGCAGCTTCCCCAACTCGCTCCACCACCTCAAACGGACCAAGATACCTCGGACTTAGCTTTTTCAAACGCCGAATCCTGGACACACCTTTGAAGGGTTTGATCTTCAAATATACCCAATCACCCACCGCGAACTCCACGTTCCGGTGCTTGGCATTGTAGTACTTTGCTTGACGATCTTGGGCTATCAATAGCCTCTCCCGAATAGAGCGTATGAGCGAAGTAGCTTCTTCGACTTCCTTTTTCCCATTCAGCTTCGATTCGCCTGCTTCTGCCCAAGCTAAGGGTGTACGGCATTTTCGACCATACAACGCCTCGAATGGTGCCATACCAATACTCGCTTGGTAGCTATTATTATAGGAAAATTCAACGAGAAATATGTAATCTTCCCATTTCTTACCAAAGTCTAGGGCGCACATGCGGAGCATGTCCTCCATCGTCCTGTTGGTTCGTTCAGTCTGGCCATCCGTTTGGGGATGAAAGGCCGTACTAAACGCTAATTTTGTACCCAACATTTGATGAACGAGCCGCCAATCATTCGATGTGAACCGCCCATCACGGTCACTAACGATGCTCCGGGGAACACCGTGCAGGCGAACAACCTGCTCCACATACAGCTTGGCCAAGGTTTCCACTGAATCGTCTCTTCTGTTTGGAAGGAAGTGCGCCACTTTCGTCAACCGGTCCACAATCACCCAGATGGAATCATGACCGCGTTGAGATCTCGGCAACCCGTGCACGAAATCCATCGAAATATCATCGAACTTCCACTCCGGAATAGGTAACGACTTCAGAAAACCGCCAGGCTTCTGGCATTCTGCTTTCACCAACGCACAGGTGTTGCATTTAGCCACATAACGAGCCACATCTTTCTTTAGTCCGGGCCACCAGAACAGCTTTTTCATGTCCCTGTACATCTTTGTGCTCCCTGGGTGAACTGAGTACTTGGCAAAGTGAGCTTCGTACATCAACTCTTCCCTCAGTTTACTCATACTTGGGACGCATACTCGACCATTTCTCCGTAACAACCCGTTATCCCAAGAGAATTGATCGTCCGGCCCATCTTTAGCATAGCGCTGGAGACTTTCATCAAGCTCCGTTGCTCGCCGAATTCTGTCCGTAAGATCATACTGCACCTCCGTCCAGTTCAAGCACGCATCGGTTGACGCACCCTTGTCAACACACGATATCTCCATTGCTTCCAATTCTTGGATCAAACACTGATCATGCCTCTGCAACCAGCTTGCCCGTACCGGAGTCTTCCGACTCAAAGCATCAGCGACCACATTTCCCTTCCCGGGAGTATAGTGAATCTCGAAGGTGTAGTCCCCGAGGAACTCCATCCATCTTCGTTGTCGCATATTCAAATCCTTCTGATCCAACAAATACTTTAGGCTCTTGTGATCTGTATAGATATCCACTTTGACGCCATATAGATAGTGCCGCCATAACTTGAGCACAAAGATTACCGCCGCCAACTCCAAATCATGGACGGGATAATTCCGCTCATGCACTTTCAACTGACGCGAGCCATAAGCAATCACTTTCCCAAACTGCAGAAGAACGCAGCCTAAGCCGCTCCCAGATGCATCACTATAGATCTCATACCCATCGGTACCACATGGCGATGTCAACACAGGCGCCGTGGTCAAACGACTCTTCAAGTCTTCAAAAGCTCGAGCGCACTCTGGCGTCCAGATGAACTTTTGATCTTTTCTCGTCAGCGTGGTGAGAGGTAAAGCAATCCGTGAGAAGTTTTCCACAAACCGCCTATAGTAGCCCGCAAGTCCAAGGAAGCTCCTGACCTCGGCCACTGAAGACATCACTGGCCAATCTCGGATGGCACTTATCTTCAACGGATCCACCGCGATACCCTCTCCGCTTACCACATGGCCTAAAAAGGCTACTGAAGAGAGCCAGAACTCGCACTTTGAGAACTTGGCAAAAAGTTTATTCCTCCGCAGGGTATGCAAGACCAACCGCAAATGGTTTGCGTGATCCTCTTTCGACTGAGAGTATACTAAGATGTCATCGATAAACACAATAACAAACAAATCCAAATACTCTCGGAACGTTCGATGCATTAGGTCCATAAATACCGAAGGCGCATTACATAGGCCAAACGGCATTACCGTGAACTCATAATGACCGTAGCGTGTTCCAAACGCCGTCTTGGGAATGTCACCTTCCCGAATCCTTAGCTGATAATATCCCGATTTCAGATCCAACTTGGAATAGACCGTTGATCCCGCCAGCTGATCAAAAAGGTCATCAATCCGTGGGATCGGATACTTGTTTTTCTCCGTCAGCTTATTCAACTCGCGGTAGTCAATACACAACCGTAAGCTACCATCTTTCTTTTTCACAAAGAGAACAGGCGCGCTCCAAGGTGACATACTTGGGCGTATATAACCCTGCTCCAACAACTCTTGCAGTTGGACTTTCAACTCAGCCATCTCTTTTGGCGCGACGCGATATGGAGAGCGGGCCACAGGTTTCGCACCTGGCACCAACTCAATAGAGAAGTCAATCTCCCGCTGGGGTGGTAACCCAGGAAGATCTTTAGGAAACACATCGGCAAACTCTGACACAACTGGCACTTCACCGACACTGGCCTTTGGCTCAACAGCCTGAATTAGCGTGAAGAATAACTCCGCGCCCTTCCGCACAGCATTGACGACTTGGAGTGCAGACAACAACGTTCCGCCAACTCCTCGCATACCAGCGAACTTCGTCACAAGCCCGGTATTCTGGCCCAGTGTAATCTCTTTGGAGTTGCAATCAATAAAGGCACGCTGCTCCGAGAGCCAGTCCATACCAAAGATCACATCAAACTCCGATAACGGTAGCACAGCTGCACTCAAACCGAAATCCCGACTCCCTATTTGCACATCCACATCGCAAGCCCTATCCGCAAGCATCACACAGCCATTCGGCAATAGCACCCTTGTACTATCCACCGTCACATGACTCGGTACCCCAATTCGAGATACGAAATCCTCAGATAGAAAAGAATGCGAAGCACCCGTATCAAACAGGGCTCTCGCTAAGTTATTCCGAATCAGGACAAAGCCTGCAGCACACACATCATGCACAAGCTAAACAAAACCAAAACCAAAAGCACAGCAAGTAAACTAACTCAACTCGTACCTGTGACGACGTCACTTTGCTTAATCGCTTCCTGTTGGCCAAGTTGATAGATTCGGGGCTGCGCCTGGGAAGCAGAGGAATCCACCACCGCTTTGCCCTTCTCAGCATACGACGCACCCGTCTTCTTTTCCCCTTTGGGCTGCACAACTCGACAGTCACGAGCAATATGCCCCACCCGGCCACAGTTATAGCACGTACGAGCATCCGGCCTTGATGTCGCTCCCGACACAACGGTCGTAGTTACTTGCCCCGATGGCTTGGACCTCTTGCCCCCTTTCTTCTGGTAAAACGACTTGCCTGGGCGAGGTGCTTGAAACTCTGGCTTAGACACCACCAAGCCCTTATTTCCTTGCACTCGCCTCATGTCCTTTTCCAACGCGCACGCAGTATCAACCAACGCCTGAAACCCTTGGCTCACAGAACTCGAAAGCAGGAATCGTAACTCATCCCGCAATCCTTCATAGAACCGATTCGTTTTCCTTTGGTCATCCGCGAAGATTGTTCCCGCATATCGTCCCAACCTGGTAAACTCGTGCAAGTAGACATCCACACTATCGTCCCCTTGCTTTAACCGTTGGAACTCGTTTTCCATAGCAATACGTTGCGCCGCTGGGACATGTTTCGCCAGAAAGATTCGAGAGAACTCCTCAATCGACACTTGTGTTAATTGCCTGCCCGCCAAATGGTGTAGCTCTACCTCATCCCACCACAACCGCGCCTCCCCTTCAAGCATGAAGGTGGCTAAGGTGACCTTGAGAGTTTCCTCCGCCCTGATCGCTGTCATTATCCTCTTGACACGCGACAACCAATCTTCCGCCTGCGTTGGGGATCCCATTCCCGCAAACGTCGGAGGACTGAAGCTCATGAATTGCTTCAACTGTCGGTCAGCTGCTCGTGGATCTACAGCCTCAACCGGCTCGGGTCTTACATCAACACGAACTGGCACTACTGCCGGCTGCGCTTGCCCGGTCGGCTGAATCATGACAAAGAGCGCCTCAGCAACTAAACGAACAGTTTCCGCAGATGGAGGAGGTGTTGGTACCTCAGCTGGTGCCGCACTCTCATCAGAACGCTGGGGCTCAGACTGCCCAGCACCACTACGTGTCACCTATAGGTGGACAAGACACACATTAGCGAACGTAAGCAAGCAAAACAACACAAAAAGGAACGCGCAGATTCCTCAAACAAGGGTTTGTACATTCCTTAATGGACATTCCAGAGTTCATTAGCGTTACAGCAGGTCGCACAAACACATGCTCGCCACCCCACAAAAGAATTCGACCACGAATTCGAAAGAGGAAGACCGACGAAAAGCTGATACCAAAATGTAACGACCCCATCCGTTCGATGACGTATAGTAGAAGGTCCGGCCGGGGCCCCACACAATATGCCACAAACAGACGGTGAGGTCACAGGAGAGTACCAAACCAAACACGAATCCTAACTCAGAGCATTCTAGCGGAAGCTTTAAGTTACAACTTTGAACTCTTAACCGGAATGTCCAATATATAAAACCACATTTATATATATACAATGGAATGTACACAACCACACGAGTTTGGCCTTAAGGCCTTACAGTTCCTCTGAACATACATCATGTTTTACAAACCTCGGCGCGCAGGCCGGCCATACATGAGTAAAAAGAGAAAACAAAACAATGGCTTAGCCTTCCAGGCTAGCCGCAGCAGCAGCAGTAACAGCAGTAGGGCTCTCCCGCCCATCACTTACCACTTGGCTCTCCAGCACCTGCACGGGAACAATTCCACCCAACCAGTGGCAAACAATGCAACGGTCAGCTTTCAGCTGACCCAATTATAACAATCCTACCCCTTTCTTGGGGCATGAGCATTCTTTCCCTGCAAGCATGGCAATATCAATAGCAACTATGTGCGCGCAGGCACATTCAAGCCATCACAACCATCGGCCACCCGGCCCGACAGTCCGTGCACTCAGGGCACATTTTCGGTGTACCGGAATACCAGGGTCAACACCACCGTCTACACGGTATTTGAGCATTTCTAGTCTTTCCGGCGCGCGGGCCTAAGACTCTCATTAGGCGCTCCAACAAAACCTATACCAGGCTTCCAAGTCGGACGGACCTAACGCAGGTACGGATCAGCAGGTTGTAACACCCCAAAAAGGCCCAAAAGACTCAACTTGAAATTTGAGTAGCAGGTCAGGTTACACGGCCTGGGACACGGGCGTGTCCCAGGGCGTGTCGGGTGACACGGCCTGGGACACGGGCGTGTCCCAGGGCGTGTTCTATTTATTTTGCAAAATTGGCCTATTCCGGGCAGAGCCGGACACGGCCTTGAACACGGCCGGGAACACGGGCGTGTCAGGCTGGACACGGGCGTGTCAGCTGCCGTGTTCCGACCCGTGTTCTGGTTGCAGCTCGATGGAGCAGGAGACACGGGCGTGTCTCAGGTTTGACACGGGCGTGTCAGGTCCGACACGGGCGTGTCGTTGACCCGTGTTGTGCAGTCGGTTCAAGCTGTGTGCACCGTTTAAGGGGTACACGGCCTGTGACACGGGCGTGTCACAGGCCGTGTCGGCCAAAAAGTGAAATTCTGGGGAAATCTTGGCCGTTCAGTTTCCTCTCTTTTGATCCAAAGGCTCAGGTGGTTTCTTGGGCTGGATAAGTCGTGAGAGAAGGAGGTAAAGCCATTCTTCTTTTATTCTTAAGGAAGAGAAAAAGAGAGAGGAAGAGAGGAAGAAGGAGGAGGAGACCAAGCCACCGGCGGAGCTCCCGTGGTCCGATACGCGATCCGAAGCCGGCGTTGTGACGGCAAGGCTGCTGCAGTTCTTTCTCACCGGCTAGTTTGCGATGGCACCGAAGAGATCGACAAGGGTAACGATCTCCCTCCTTGGACATGTGAAGTCCTTCTTTTCTGCATTGCTTAGGGAAAGCCCTTCCCCGCGAGTGTGCGGTGGGTTGTGGTGTCCCTTGGGGTAGATATGTGAAGTCCCCCTTGTTAGAGGCCGGAATTGGAGTACGGCTCTAGGATTGCTGTGTGAAGCCCATCTGGATGGAATCTGGATTGGTGATGCTTGTTTGCATATCGGAGAAGGCTCCGTGATAATGGCTTGTGATGCCTATGGCTTGTGATGCCTTGTTCCTACCTGTTGCTTGGTGCGGCAGGAAGTACTGGACGATGTCCAGGAAATGAAGAGGGTTGGCGGCAACTCTTGTGGCCGTGCGTTGCCACTTTGTGAGTAGTTGAGCCGTTGGGCTGCAACTCGTTGAAAAGGCTGAGTGCCGAACAGGAAAGGTGAAACCGACCCGCGCCTATAAAATGCCATGGATACTTCCGTATTCGAGGTGGCTCGGCGACTTGAGCAACGGGGGGTGGCTGATCCGTACCTGCGTTAGGTCCGTCCGACTTGGAAGCCTGGTATAGGTTTTGTTGGAGCGCCTAATGAGAGTCTTAGGCCCGCGCGCCGGAAAGACTAGAAATGCTCAAATACCGTGTAGACGGTGGTGTTGACCCTGGTATTCCGGTACACAGAAAATGTGCCCTGAGTGCACGGACTGTCGGGCCGGGTGGCCGATGGTTGTGATGGCTTGAATGTGCCTGCGCGCACATAGTTGCTATTGATATTGCCATGCTTGCAGGGAAAGAATGCTCATGCCCCAAGAAAGGGGTAGGATTGTTATAATTGGGTCAGCTGAAAGCTGACCGTTGCATTGTTTGCCACCGGTTGGGTGGAATTGTTCCCGTGCAGGTGCTGGAGAGCCAAGTGGTAAGTGATGGGCGGGAGAGCCCTACTGCTGTTGCTGCTGCTGCTGCGGCTAGCCTGGAAGGCTAAGCCATTGTTTTGTTTTCTCTTTTTACTCATGTATGGCCGGCCTGCGCGCCGAGGTTTGTAAAACATGATGTATGTTCAGAGGAACTGTAAGGCCTTAAGGCCAAACTCGTGTGGTTGTGTACATTCCATTGTATATATATAAATGTGGTTTTATATATTGGACATTCCGGTTAAGAGTTCAAAGTTGTAACTTAAAGCTTCCGCTAGAATGCTCTGAGTTAGGATTCGTGTTTGGTTTGGTACTCTCCTGTGACCTCACCGTCTGTTTGTGGCATATAGTGTGGGGCCCCGGCCGGACCTTCTACTATACGTCATCGAACGGATGGGGTCGTTACATTTTGTGTCGACACTTATTCTCCTGTCGACACAGATACTGTTTTTGTGTCCACACAACATACTAAGTGTGTCGACACAACTTGCTTGTGTCGTCATAAACATTGTACATAGACAAATTTCAAGAAAAATTTGGTGCTTACTGATGCTACTCATGGAAACTTTTGTTAACCTATTCTAGGTTCAACATACCTAATTCAATTTTAAAATTATTGAATTTAGTTTCAACCAGTGGTTTTGTGAAAATATCTGCTAATTGATTATATGTTTTTACAAACTCTAGACTAATACTTCCCTTTTCAACATGTTCTCTGATAAAATGAAACTTTATTTCTATATGCTTGGTCCTACTGTGTGACACAGGATTCTTAGCAATAGAAATAGCACTTGTAGAATCACAAAATAATGGTATTCTACTTACCTGGATTTCATAATCTTCTAGTTGATGCTTCATCCACATAATTGTGCACATCAGCTACCTGCAGCTATATACTCTGATTCAGCTTTTGATATAGCTACATTGGTTTGCTTCTTGCTGCTCCATGACACCAGCCTCCCACCATGGAACTGACAGGTTCCTGTTGTACTTTTTCTGTCTTCCTTGACACATAGAGAAGCTTTCTCTCCTGCAACCAATCAAATAGGTGAGTTGTTAGACTCACATTCTAGGTTAAGGCAATACACATTTTGATGTAGGCCACTATGTTTGTCACTATAACGGCTAAGGGGATTATACGTACGCCTCTCTATTTCCACTATTACGCTCACACAATAATTAAACGCAGCACACTCACGAACAACGTTATCAACTAGTACTAACGTACGGTAGCCACGCCGTTTTAAGATCGAACAAACGACTATAGGTCGTCGTTCTCTCAAGCTAAAAGGACCCACCCGGTCCGAACGAGTGATGGTTGTACCAAAAGAGATCTACCGAAAAGTTCGGTTCGGAAATGGTAGATCTCTCCCAACAAAACGAAAGCGAGGCTCGCCAAACCTCTCAGAAAATTAAACAACTAGAAAGAACAACACATGCAATCGGAAAGATAAACCACGAACGAAAAAACGATTCCAAAGTAACACAAAGGTATTCCACCAAATGAAAATCTAAAAAAATAAGAATCACACAAGAGGTAGAAGATCTCGTTACCCAACCAGAATAGATGATTCTGGTTCACTTTCAAGGATCGTTCTTCCACGACTCCGCCGGAGTTTCGCCGACCGGAGAAAAACTTGTCCGCTTCCTTTGCTTCACGCCGGGATGGAGGAAAACCACAAAGGGAGAAAACACCTTGATCTTGTTCGATTTCACTATGGAAAAGGGCTGATTTGGGGGCTCTTGATGGAGGGGGTTGATCAGTTTTTTTGGGTGAGGGGGAAGACTTTGGACGAATATTGGAAAGGAGGAGGAGGAGGTAGAGAGGAGGGAAAGAAAGGGGGAGGCCGAAATTTTGGAGAGGAGGAGAGGAGAGGAGGAGGAGGAAACGAAGTTTCCAAGAGGGGAAGAGAGAGGAGGGGGGAAATTCAAATTTTGAATTTTGGTTTTCAATTTTTCATTCTCTAAATAAAACCATGAATGTCCATGCCTATATATAGGCTTTACAACATACCTTGTCTATATGCAGCCCACATAAAGAAAATAAAAACAATACTAAATGTTTTAAACATTACATGATGAAAATAAAAAAGAGAATAGAAATAAACTAAATAATGTTTAAAAGCCTTCATCTCATATAGCTCCACATCATGTAGTCTTCATCTTCATCATGTAGGAGAACGCTGTCGCCGTCGCCGTCATCATCTTCAACATGTAGGAGAACGCCATCGCCGTCGCCATCATCATCTTCAACATGTAGGATAACGCCGTCGCCGTCACCGTCATCATCTTCAACTTTAACACGTTGGGGGTTGCTGCCATCAATCCTCCCCCACTCAAAATAACTCATCACCGATGAGTTGGCATGGAGGTGCTGGCGCCGAAGAACATCATCAAAAAGAACCATCGCCGAGTCCGAAATCCAAGGGTCACCGGAGACCGGCGAGCACACCATCGTATCACATAACGCTGAATACCACCGCTTGGAGACGAGAGCAAAAAACCAAATATGAACCTGTCTAGCAAAAAGATTGTCCTGGGGAAACTGGGAAAAGCATTAGGCAAATAAAGAGGAAAAATTTCTTCATCAACAGTCAACGTACCTCCGTTGGAGACCGATGGAGAGGACGATCCAAGAACAAGCTCACCCCCAACCCAAATGAAAATATAGTGGCACCAAACGTAGAGTTAGATATTTCAAAAGGTGGAAAAACACAATGCGTGAAATTGGAAATATTTAAACTAGGGGAATTACCCCATTCAGTGGTTAACTTCAACAGATATGTTGTTTCTCCTAATTGATTAAAAATCCGAAAAGTTCTAACTCGCCAAATCGCCAACGTTTCTATAGTTCCCGAAGGCATCCGTTCTGGGATGAGACGCACCAAGAGTAAACCGAAAACCGTATAAGGAGACACCCTCTTATGTAAGTTAGAGATATATTGATAAGAAGACATGTGTGTGACTAACGCTTCTTTACCGTGCTTATGTAAATTAAGAACAAAAGAGGCAAATACTAGTGCATGTTGACTTGTCATAGAAAATGGCGGTAACGGAACTACATAAGGTGGCACAAACGGAAATAAATATGGTGGTGCAAATGGAAAGTAATAGGGTGGCACTAGCGGAACTACATCAGGAGGCACTAGTAGAATGAAATCAGGTGGTACTAACTGCATGCAGTCCGATGGCACAAAAGATGGCCATGTCATTAACGTTCTCTCAGAGATTTGGTGAATCTTAGAAAATTGAGAGGGTATAGAATTAACGAGACTGTCATCATGACCCAACACAACATCTAATAACACACGACGCGACATGTCCCAATGAGGGTCCAGCATGGATGGTAAAATTAATTGACTCAAATCAGGCAAATTAAACGCACAACCCAAAGGATCCGTTGGTCGGGTCAACATATCAGGAGGGATTATCGGTAGCACTAACAACGAGAAAGAGTTAAGATTGTATTTAAATTCACGCCACGGAGTTAGCATAAGGGGACGCTTCTCCGGGTCTACCTCAATAACGACCTCCAAAAGTATAACTCTCTCACTTGGAAATTCTTCCAACTCATAAATTGTGACATCAGTTGCAGTAGAAATCTCAGGAATGGGCGCATCGATAGATTCCGGAGGAGGGGCTACGTCATACGCAGTGTCAAAATATGGATTTATCGTCCAAGTAAAATCCTCCGGGTGCAAGCCATCAAACTCTACCGAAAAATCAAACAAAAGATTTTCCCTCACGATAAACTCATCTGGCTCATCATCACCCAACTCACTCTCTGAATAACACTCCTCACAGGAGGACTCAACCAACTCATCCGAAAGTTCTTCCAACAATAAATGTTGATCATATAGTAAGTCTTCCAAATCAGTTGGGGCATCCATTAATTCGTGATTAGAGAAATCAACTAGAACATCTTCACTTACAAGATCCTCAGGAAAATCAGAGATATTCTCATTAGGTGTAATCGTAGCCTCTAACACGTCGAGGCTTGTATTTTGGAGAGGGCTCTCAACACTAGGGTGATCAGTCACAACGCTAGTGTGGCTAGTAATGGGCAAAGTAATACTCTCACAGGTCAAACTATCATCATCCCAAACATCATCTAACTCACGACTGGGTAAGTTCTTAGCGTAAGATAACTCTTCCGATTCAGCCAGATTGTCAATCGAATTAGGGTCATCAAAAGACTCCACTACGATCAAGATGGATGGCTCCGAAATGTCGTCGAAGGGGAGTGGAGATGATTCCTCATAAGAGAAATCCTCATCAAGGTAACTAGGGTAACCAATCTCCTCAACGTCACTACACTCGTCAGTGATAATAACCTCATCCTCGGTGATGGGCGCAATTGTAGAATCAGCCTCAGACTCATTAGGGGAGTCAATAACTAGATTTGACAGCTCAGGGGGCGACTCTAAGGAGACTACGGGCGTAGTCATAATAGAATGATCGATAGTGCCAAACCCAGTCGTTTCACTAGTCTCACGTGTCTTGATCACCAGACTACCCACAAGGATAGGAACACTCTCATAATCAAGTTGGGGTCTAGTGCCTTGGCGGGGAGAAGTAAACTTATGTGACGTCCTAACACGGGAGTACGGGGTGTCATACTGGTACGGTGTAGGCATAATCATAGGTGGCGTTTCACTTACATTTTTAGATGACTGAGAACGACACTGGGGAGGGTAATACTCATCCGTTAATAAATTCTTCATAATATTCCAACCTACAGGTGACTCTTCGAGGGATGTCCCAAAACGTCTCTCCTCATTGAGCCAGAAGGTCTGGGCTCGACTAAATAATTGAAGTCTCGCGACGGGGATCCTCTGGGGGTCCACTATCTGATATCTCTCAAAATAGCGCTCCATAGCCTTTACCCAGCTTAAAAACTCTTGAGTTCCACCGAGCCCATCATAGGTCGGAGCTGGAACTCTAACATGCCAAGATGAGTGCGGTGCAACCTGATTAGCTTTTAGGTGGCCAATCAACCCATTAATCTCTTCCACTACCGGACAATGGAAAGGCTTTCTAACGTTCATGACAGAACCTAAAGATTTCATTCGGGAAACGTGAACATCGTAGGCCATTTTTGTTTTAATTTTCAGCGGGAAAATGGGGAAAGACTACGCGGAGTAAGTGCACAAATACAAAGAAATATAGTCTGATCCTGATTAATTTTCAAAGATAGATTTGTTCCTGCTAAAATTTTAAAATAATATATATATATATTTTTTGATATTCATGCTGGCAAAAATATGGAGATTATTAATTAATTTTTGCTAAAAAATAAAAATTTAGGCTGCTATTGGCAGACCACAAAAAAAATAATTTTTTGCTTTTTTATTGTTTGAAAAATTTTGTGCACGTGCGTGTCGGCCTACTAAAATTAAATAGGATGGTGTCAATTAAGAAATTGACATAACCTCCCTCTGATACCAAATTGATGTAGGCCACTATGTTTGTCACTATAACGGCTAAGGGGATTATACGTACGCCTCTCTATTTCCACTATTACGCTCACACAATAATTAAACGCAGCACACTCACGAACAACGTTATCAACTAGTACTAACGTACGGTAGCCACGCCATTTTAAGATCGAACAAACGACTATAGGTCGTCGTTCTCTCAAGCTAAAAGGACCCACCCAGTCCGAACGAGCGATGGTTGTACCAAAAGAGATCTACCGAAAAGTTCGGTTCGGAAATGGTAGATCTCTCCCAACAAAACGAAAGCGAGGCTCGCCAAACCTCTAGGAAAATTAAACAACTAGAAAGAACAACACATGCAATCAGAAAGATAAACCACGAACGAAAAAACGATTCCAAAGTAACACAAAGGTATTCCACCAAATGAAAATCTAAAAAAATAAGAATCACACAAGAGGTAGAAGATCTCGTTACCCAACTAGAATTGATGATTCCGGTTCACTTTCAAGGATCGTTCTTCCAAGACTCCGCCGGAGTTTCGCCGACCGGAGAAAAACTTGTCCGCTTCCTTTGCTTCACGCCGGGATGGAGGAAAACCACAAAGGGAGAAAACACCTTGATCTTGTTCGATTTCACTATGGAAAAGGGCTGATTTGGGGGCTCTTGATGGAGGGGGTTGATCGGTTTTTTTTGGTGAGGGGGAAGACTTTGGACGAATATTGGAAAGGAGGAGGAGGAGGTAGAGAGGAGGGAAAGAAAGGGGGAGGCCGAAATTTTGGACAGGAGGAGAGGAGAGGAGGAGGAGGAAACAAAGTTTCCAAGAGGGGAAGAGAGAGGAGGGGGGAAATTCAAATTTTGAATTTTGGTTTTCAATTTTTCATTCTCTAAATAAAACCATGAAAGTCCATGCCTATATATAGGCTTTACAACATACCTTGGTTATATGCAGCCCACATAAAGAAAATAAAAACAATACTAAATGTTTTAAACATTACATGATGAAAATAAAAATGAGAATAGAAATAAACTAAATAATGTTTAAAAGCCTTCATCTCATATAGCTCCACATCATGTAGTCTTCATCTTCATCATGTAGGAGAACGCCGTCGCCGTCACCGTCATCATCTTCAACATGTAGGAGAACGCCATCACCGTCGCCGTCATCATCTTCAACATGTAGGATAACGTCGTCGCCGTCACCGTCATCATCTTCAACTTTAACACGTTGGGGGTTGCCTCCATCACATTTCCTTTCCTAGTGCCAGTCAAAATGATCTCTTGATCACTTACCCTTAGAACCCAACTTGCTAGTGGGTCCTAGGTCCTTGTTAGTTTGAAACCCTATGACTGATCAAACAGGAATCCTACTTTTGGTTTTAACACTTATGTTAAACTAGCAATCCATAGCAAAGTGTCCCACCTTGCCACAACACCAACACTCAAACATATTATACCTATTCTTAGGTACATGCCTTCTTACTTTGTTGTCAGAAGGCTTGTTATGTTTTGGTGCTGGAACAGCATTCTTCAAGAATTCCTCTTGAATATGATGGGAAAGCCTATAGATTGGTCTATTAGCATTGGCACCCTTGCTCATGAAATTTTCATGCTCACAGTGACCATGTGTCATGTCATGATCATACCTATTAGTAGGATTCACTACCTTTTTAAAGAGAATAGGGGGATTAAAAGCTTGAGACTGAACTGGGACTTAACCTTTTCTATGAGAATTGGTAGCCCTAATTCTTCCCTTAAAGCCCAGACCAGTCTTTCCTTTTTGTGAAACAAAATTATCTATCAAAGATAAGACTGATTTTGGCTTGGAGAATTTTGCCACTAGCTCTCTCTCTCTTGCTGAAGTTTTCCCTCCAGTTTCTTGATATCATTCTCTTTGAATGAGATTGTGCCCATCTGAATAACTGTAATGTTTTTCAATTTGGCAACCTCATTAAGTTTTTGATCCAACAGTTTTGCTGAATCTGCAGCAGCGAGTTTGAGAGACTCAATCTCCTTGGCCTGCTCTTTCACAAGAAACTTTATCTTCTTTAGAGCATGCAAAGACCCACCATACTCATTAATGAGTAGGTGAACATCCCCCTCGGGCTCAGATCCATCCACTTCTTTTGAAGAAGATGCTTCTGATTCTGATCCAGTAAAGTAATTTGAGACTAGGGGTGAATTGTTTACCTTACTTGGTCCAGACTGATCCTGGCACTTATCTTCTTCTGATTCAGCCATCAGTCCTTTACAGAGATGTGCTTCTACTCCATTTATGGAGTCCATAATCTATAGGAATTCTTGTTCCCTTGAATCCTCTTCTATTGAGAAGAGTCCAACATATGCTTCTGTCTCTTCTTCAGATTCTGAAGATAAAGAGTCTGTCAAACTCTTGTCCTTCTGAGCCAC
Source organism: Platanthera zijinensis (assembly GCA_039513925.1). Classification (NCBI taxonomy): domain Eukaryota; kingdom Viridiplantae; phylum Streptophyta; class Magnoliopsida; order Asparagales; family Orchidaceae; genus Platanthera; species Platanthera zijinensis. The sequence continues at coordinate 135,047,939 of CM077085.1, forward strand.
TAGAGACTTCTCCTTCTTGCCTTTGACCAGCTGCTTCTTCTTGTCCTTTGACTCCTTTATTTTGTCAGGACAATCAGCTATGACATGCCCAGACCTGTTGCAGCAATAACACACAATCTTAGAATTAAATTGTTTACAAGTTTTAGAAGCATACCTGTCCTCCTTAGGTGTATTCATATTCCTGTAGTATTCATCCTTGGAATAGGATGTAGATGAAGGCCTGGTTCTCCAATTCTTTTTCTTCATTACCTTTGAAATTGTCTAGTGAAGGCAGCAAAGTCTTTATCAGATGTGTGACTATCTGATGTACTTGTTTAAGGAACTTCTTCTTCTGCTTCAGTACTCCTTCCAGGTGGAGTAGGAGATTTTCTCCTACCCTTCCTTGAGCCCTCAGCCTTGAAGGCTACTGTCTTTTCTTTATGTTTAGATCTGCTTCCCTTCTCTTCCTCTTTCCTAGCAGTAAGCTGCATTTCATATGAAAGCAGTTTTCAAAAAAGTGTAGGTGGTGGTGTGTCAGTCAGTTTTGCCACTTCCCTGATGGCACATATCTTAGTGTCCCAATCCTTTGTTAGCGACCTAAGAAACTTGTCATTCAGTTCATAAGTACTGAAGACTCTTCCATATGTCATCAGTTCATTCACTATTCTGAAAAAACATTTTATAGCATTCAGCTGTGCTGTCATATTTATTCTGCCTAAAGCTCTCATACTCCGGATTCAACATAGACTTTCTGTCCTCTATGACTTCTTCTGTGCCTTACATATAGACAATCAATGTATCCCACATTTTTTTGGATGTTTTAAAGTGCACAAAATTCTTGAATGTTGCATCATCTCTGGAACTTACAATTATATTCTGAGCTCTTTTATCTAATATAGCCAAGATGATCACATCCTTAGTAATCTCTGAAAAAAATCTAAGGAGTTTGAATGTTTGCATCAAGAATTAAAACCTTCATTGCGATGAAGGGGCCTTCTTGTACTATGATTTAAATTCTTGGATCAGATGCTTCCATAAATAGCATGACCCTTTCTTTCCAAAAGCCAAAAGATTCTTTCCTGCAAAAGGGCAATTTCATAGATCAAAACTCCTTTTAATTTTCACTTGAACCCATTCTTGTTGTCTGTTTTATCCTTGGAGAAATCCTATGATGGTTAGGTCAACTTTTGAGAAACGTCCCTCTGATTCAAAGGGAACACTAGAATTGCCCATCCCAAAGGGAAAGGCAAAGCTCTAGTTCAGCCCCTAGAATTAATGCCTCCCATGTCTTTTAAAAAAGTGATGTTACCTTCAAATAGGTATGACCAAGAAAGCATTTGTTGTCACTGGTTGAATGGTACACCCACTTGTGTGAACAAAAATTTTAATAACTATGGTGGAAGATATAGCAAGAGGTTGAGTGCCTTCAAGGCCCCACATGAGCAAATTAAAATGGCCCATCATGTGTAACATCCCTCAGACAACTAGACCACCTAAGAGTGGTCTTGTCAATACTAGGTCATGACAAAACCCTAGGAAGCCGAAGAAGACCAAAGTTACCTAGGAATATAGGTGAGATCATTATGGTCTGCAAATAGTTGAATCCTAAACCCTAGTTTAGGATGATCATGAGGCTTCATCATGACTAAAAGACCCCACTATGACCTCACCAATCTTTTTAAAGGCCCTAAGGGTCCATTGGAGTCAACCCAGGGTGGCCAAGTTGACCTAGGACCATCTTAGGCCTAAATTGGGCAAGGTGTCCTAATTAAGGGAAATGTGCCCCTAATGAGCCCAACCAACCCTACCAAGGTCATCTTAGAGCTAAAGTGGGGTCAATAGGTCACCAAAGATCCATTGGGGTCAACCCTAGAGCCTGAGTTGACCCAAGTAAACCCTAGCTCTAAAGTGGTCAAAGTGCCCTAACTAAGGGGCAAGTGACCTTCAGTGTGAAAGTTAATCCTACATAACCCTTCCTAGGCATTAAGGGAATCCAAGGGGTTACCAAGGACACCTTGGGGTCAACTCAAATGGTCAAGTTGACCAAAGTCAACTCTAGCCCTAACTAGGTCAAAGTGTCCTTCCTAAGGGTCATGTGACCCCCAAGTGCCAATATAACCCTACCCAGCCCTACCTAGGCCATAAGGGAGGCCAATGGGTAACCAAGGACCCAATGTGGTCAATCCAAAGGGTCAAAATGACAAAGGTCAACCCAAGTCTAGTTTAGGTCAACTTAACCCAAGTGGGCTAACCCAAGCTCAAGCCTTTTCATTTGGGCTAACCACCTCTTAATTATAGATGAAATGGATTAGTGGACTGCAAATAGCCTAATGGGATGACCATGTCAGCCTTGGTGACTAGGAGATAGAGAGAGCTCCACCTTACCCTTAATGGAGGAGAGAGAAAGAGGAATGAAAAAGCCATTCATGGCTTAGGGAGGCCAAGGGCCACCTTTAATGGCTGGATTCAACTCCTTTGGGGAAGAGGAGAAGTATCACGCCATTTCCCAGGAACCCCAATCGAGATTCAACCCCCCACTACCATGGCTGAGAATGGCCTTTAATAACCATAAATGACCATTCAGCCTACACCCTTCCTCTTCCTCAAATGGTGGTCTTAAAAGCATCACTAGACTCAGGGGAGTCGTTTGTACATTTCATCTAAAGGATATGAGGCATTTCACTGTGCAGTTGCAGAAACTCGATCGACGGCACCACCACCATGGTAACCCAGGGATCGACGCATCTCCAGACCACCAATAAGGTCCTCCTCCTCTCCTTACTCTATGGGTAGATCTTAGGTTTCAGATAGAATGAAGATTGGACTTAATTAAGATCGATCCAAGCTTTCGATTTCCTGGTTTTTCAGGAAAATTCCTCTTGTTGGGATCGCCAGAAAATGCCCCTCCGGTGGCTGTGCCGCCACCTTGCGATGCCGCACCCTCGACGGAGGTGGTGGTTGCGGTGGCCGACCAGGGAGGTGGTCGGATGGCCGAAAATTCGGTCGGGAAGTGGCTCCAGGTCGGTATGATCCTGGCCATCAACTGGAGGTAGACGATGACCGGATGGCATCCAACATGCGCCTAGATTCATGCCGATATTATATTTAAACTATAGGATAATATTCATTTCATTTCATTTTTGTCACAGAATATGTATTTAATGTTTTTATTTATTAAAAATACCTAGGTTCACCTCCAGAAAAAGTGGTAAACATCAAAGTTTTAGACATAGGGGTGTACTTTATTTTAAAATTAATTTGATCCAATATGGGTGCCTGGTATGACCAGGGCACTCATTTTGGCGGGGTCTATACCTAAGGTAAGACAGAAACTAAAAAGATAGCCCCCACTTCATACGTTGTCGAATTAACTTGATATTTGGATAGGTAGTCACCCTAACCTAGGCCTACGTCCTGTCTAAAAATGGGAATTTTTAGAGACAATTTATCTATAGTTTTAAAAATTATTTAATAATCCTAGGGAAAATTAATTAGGAGACCTAATGACCTCCAAACCCTCCCAAATTTTGAAGAGTGGTCCTTAGGGTCATCAGGAGGCTTTGTATAAATTTTCACCCCATTTAGAGATGATTTAGTTGGGAAATGAGCAAAGCCTTGCCTTGCCCTAAAAGGGGTATGTAGGTCAAAAGTACCCCTTGTGGGTTTGGGTAGCCAAACCACCTGAATAGAGGTTGAAATTTTGGCCACTGATTTGAAATGACATTTAACACCCTCATATGGATTATGGGGTGGTTTAGGGTAGAGTTTCCCTAGGACCTAAGTTCAAACCTTAAGTTTGGACCTTGGGGATTTGAGAAGGGCATGGGGTCAAATGCCCTTTTATGGACTTGAAATTTTGAGGAAAGGACACTATGTTAGCTAAAGTACTCTGGTGGAAATATTAGTGGATTTAGAGATAGTTAAACCCCTAAAAACCCTAATTGTAGTTTAGGTCACAAATTTTATAATGGTATGAATGGTTATTAAAACTTTATGAAAAGTTGTGAAACTTGGGTATTGTAGTCATAGGGTTAATATGAGCCTCTGCTAATTTTTTATAGATTTTGGAAAAATAAATTTAGTACCTCCTTTGTATTACATGGATTTGAACTTGATAGTCTTTGGTTTATTATGATCTCAAAGTTCATTGGGAAATTAAGAAAATTGGGTAGAGAAAGTTTTTGGTCATTATGCTCATATCAAAATTTATTGAAATTTTTAGATGCAGATTTTCAATACTTACTTCCCAACCTTATAATTATGCAATTGTGATCAATAATAGATTTAGAGCTCAAGTCTTGTGAGAAATATTTGAAACTTATTCAGTGGTGATATTGGGGATGTATGCGCATGAGGAAATTTTATCAAAAATTTTAGATGAATATTTTCAGTAGTTGGTTCATTAATTTATGAAAGAGGATTATCATTCTAAATTAAAATAAGAGTTCATTGTTCACTGAAAAATTTAGAAACTTTGTCAGGCGTGTTTTCAGGCCATTTTAGTCATGCTTGAATTGTCCTATTATTTTTGGAAGCTTCATTGCAACACTTGTTTCTTTAATTATTAACTGCGTTTATATTTAAAAATTTGGATCAGAGGCTTAAACCTTGTAAAAAAATTGGGAGACTTGAATTTACTGTTAATTAGTTGGCTAGTGTTTATTATAATTTTCTGGAGCATTTTTCATGATTGTAAAGGCCACTTCATATTAAAATTGGGGCATTTGGATTTTTAGGGAAAATAAATAAAATGTCAGATAAATTAGGAAAATTCCAAGTTTCTGGATTTAGGCTATAAATTTCATAATAGCCCCCCATTAATTATCTTAGGGTTTTTGGATGAAAATTTTGAGTACCTCCTATCAAGCACTTCCTATAGCATAAGGTGATCTGCATTTAGTAAAACTATGAAAAATGTGTTAACATGTGGAATGGTCGTAGGGAGATGAGATTATAGTTTATTGATTTTAGTGATGTGGGTTGGAGTATACCATTGGAGGTTTGGATTAGTAGGTTGTATCATTCTCTAAGAATAGGTGGTGCTCAGGATCGACGAAAGATCGTCTTTCCTGTGGAGGGAGAAAGAAGGTCAAAATATGTTAGGGTTAGATCCAGAGTAATACTAAAGGGATCGAGAATAGGGTAAAAACCAATACTAATAAGTTCCTCGTGAAAGGGAGCTTTGGGCTTTAGCCCATCGTAGTTCCTTGTGCCCTCGAGAACCCTTTACGGGGTATGCCTTGGGCAGTCCTGGGCTAACCTAAACTATAGGAAAAACAAACTGCAAGAGTAACTAGTATAACTAGGGATTCACTTTAACTCACCTCGATGTCTCGGGACGTTAGGTTGGGTCTCTCGGGCAGTAGGCTCGGTGGTTTTGGTAAGGGGCAAGTTGAACTAGCGAGCTTTGGCTCGGTTATTGTTTGTTACAGATGGGATGGTCTGGAGAGCTTTAACTCAGTAGCTGGTACATAAGGTTGCATGTGCATAAAGTATAAGGTGGTGGGTCTTCGGTGTTGGAGGGTCGATGCATCGATTCAAATACGTTTACTCGTCAAGTGTGGTTTTTCACATCGCCAAATTAAGTCAGGCAGACCAGCCGATAAAGAGTACGCAGGAGCTACGCTTAGTGCACAACGTCGAGGCGTACAATTAGTCTAACTGGTAGTGCAATTACCGATTTAGAGATTGGAGAGGCCCAACCCACCGCTTCTATTTGCCACAACGGAGGTATCTTGGGAGGTTAGGCTCTAGAAAGGGGGAACTAAAGGTCTATGTGCACAGAGTCGAGTGGGTGTGGTGCACTTTCATGGTTCACATCATAACATACTTGCATGTCATAGCATAACCATTGCATTTAACCCTTGACACCTATTGTATAAATTGGTATGAGACTTTTTATATAATAGGCCCTACAAAACAACCACTTGGTTTATATGCTCGCGTGAGAGTGCTTATAAGTTAAGGTTTTTATTCTGTAGATATATACATGCTTGCTAGAAAACTTACACCCTATCGTATAAATTGGAATGGGACTCTTTATATGATACGAGCCTTACAAAGAATCCTAAATGTAGTGAGTTGGGGCATTTTGATGCCTATAGGAGTTATTATATCAAGGTATTTGAGGGTGTTCAAGTCGGCAGATCTGGCGTGGTTCTACCTCCATGCCGCTTGCCAGAGTTCGGCGTACATCATCGAAGTTGCCGGATGGGGGGTCGTCCTTAAGCTCGGGAGCGACTCTAAAGGAATCACATACCACCCCCACCGCAACATTGGGATTGCTCTCTTCTGCCTAGCTACACTTCAGGTATGCCCTCTCAAGTCTCAACAAATCTAGCATTTGGTCACCAATTGGTTTTTTTTTTCAATCCTCAAATGTGTGAGAAGCAGAATTTTGTTGTGTGTTCTGGAATTATTTCCAGGCTATGAATTTGAATCGTTTGCATTACGTGTATTTTGTATTAGTTTTGTTCATAATAATTTTTACGATATACAAAGAACTGATGATCTAACTTAATTCAAGTAAAAAACAAAACATAGCCTAAGCCTAGAAGCTCATACAAGACACGAAAAAGAAGTCAAAATTTTTTATATAATTTGAGTCGAGCTCGACGAGCTCGAGTCGAGCTCGACGAGCTCGAGCTCGTCGAGCTCGTCGAGCTCGAGTCGAGCCATCGAGCTCATCGAGCTCAAATCGAGCTTGATCCAATCTGGACGAGCTCGAGCTCAAGCCGCTGAAAATGAGCTCGTCGAGCTCGAGCTCGAGCTCGAGCTCAAAAAAAATAGCTCGAGCTCGACTCGTTTACAGGCCTAGTGATACTGTCCCCCAATCAATGTGTGGCATATCCTTGTCTACCCCAGAACCAATTATTGTTGTCCAAGAACATGGAAACCACGATAATGCTTTCAAAAAATGTGCCTTGGGGAGAACATCATATGATTGACCCTAGTTCCTAAGAGGGTGGACGTAGCGGGTAGAGGTAGCTCGTGTCAGATTTTGGCTTGGTTGACTCTGTCAACAGTCCTTTTGAGTTATTTGATTACCTTTATTTTTGCTTATAGTTGGTTTGGAGAGGAGACCCCCGAGAAGACCCGCTGACCAGGCTCTTATCAAGCTGGCAGGGCTGTAGGCTCACTCGGGGGTTGGAGTTGGTTTGGAGAGGAGACCCCCAGGTAGACCCGCTGCGCAGGCTCCCATCTAGCTGGCAGGTCCGTAGGCTCGCCTGTGGGGGATAGGTTTGGTTCGATCGTCATCGGCACCCCGAGCTCGGCTCGGCCCCAGGTAGACCCGCTGCGCAGGCTTCCATCTAGCTGGCAGGTCCGTAGGCTCGCCTGTGGGGGATAGGTTTGGTTCGATCGTCATCGGCACCCCGAGCTTGGCTCGGCCCCAGGTAGACCCGCTGCGCAGGCTCCCATCTAGCTGGCAGGTCCGTAGGCTCGCCTGTGGGGGATAGGATTGGTTCGATCGTCATCGGCACCCCGAGCTCGGCTCGGCCCTAGGTAGACCCGCTGCGCAGGCTCCCATCTAGCTGGCAGGTCCGTAGGCTCGCCTGTGGGGGATAGGATTGGTTTGATCGTCATCGGCACCCCGAGCTCGGCTCGGCCCCAGGTAGACCCGCTGCGCAGGCTCCCATCTAGCTGGCAGGTCCGTAGGCTCGCCTGTGGGGGATAGGATTGGTTTGATCGTCATCGGCACCCCGAGCTCGGCTCGGCCCCAGGTAGACCCGCTGCGCAGGCTCCCATCTAGCTGGCAGGTCCGTAGGCTCGCCTGTGGGGGATAGGATTCGTTTGATCGTCAACGGCACCCCGAGCTCGGCTCGGCCCCAGGTAGACCCGCTGCGCAGGCTCCCATCTAGCTGGCAGGTCCGTAGGCTCGCCTGTGGGGGATAGGATTGGTTGATCGTCATCGACACCCCGAGCCGGGCTCGGCCCCAGGTAGACCCGCTGCGCAGGCTCCCATCAAGCTGGCAGGTCCGAAGGCTCGCCTGTGGGGGAAAGGTTGGCTTTTGAGATGTTCTGGTTTAGCCGCTTCTACGACACCCCGAGCTCGGCTCGGCCCCAGGTAGACCCGCTGTGCAGGCTCCCATCAAGCTGGCAGGTCCGAAGGCTCGCCTGTGGGGGAAAGGTTGGCTTTTGAGATGTTCTGGTTTAGCCGCTTCTACGACACCCCGAGCTCGGCTCGGCCCCAGGTAGACCCGCTGCGCAGGCTCCCATCAAGCTGGCAGGTCCGAAGGCTCGCCTGTGGGGGAAAGGTTGGCTTTTGAGATGTTCTGGTTTAGCCGCTTCTACGACACCCCGAGCCGGGCTCGGCCCCAGGTAGACCCGCTGCGCAGGCTCCCATCAAGCTGGCAGGTCCGAAGGCTCGCCTGTGGGGGAAAGGTTGGCTTTTGAGATGTTCTGGTTTAGCCGCTTCTACGACACCCCGAGCCGGGCTCGGCCCCAGGTAGACCCGCTGCGCAGGCTCCCATCAAGCTGGCAGGTCCGAAGGCTCGCCTGTGGGGGAAAGGTTGGCTTTTGAGATGTTCTGGTTTAGCCGCTTCTACGACACCCCGAGCCGGGCTCGGCCCCAGGTAGACCCGCTGCGCAGGCTCCCATCAAGCTGGCAGGTCCGAAGGCTCGCATGTGGGGGAAAGGTTGGCTTTTGAGATGTTCTGGTTTAGCCGCTTCTACGACACCCCGAGCCGGGCTCGGCCCCAGGTAGACCCGCTGCGCAGGCTCCCATCAGGCTGGCAGGTCCGAAGGCTCGCCTGTGGGGGAAAGGTTGGCTTTTGAGATGTTCTGGTTTAGCCGCTTCTACAACACCCCGAGCCGGGCTCGGCCCCAGGTAGACCCGCTGCGCAGGCTCCCATCAAGCTGGCAGGTCCGAAGGCTCGCCTGTGGGGGAAAGGTTGGCTTTTGAGATGTTCTGGTTTAGCCGCTTTTACGACACCCCGAGCTCGGCTCGGCCCCAGGTAGACCCGCTGCGCAGGCTCCCATCAAGCTGGTAGACCCGCTGCTTTGGTTGGTGGTCTTACGACCGATTGCACTAATGTAAACTATGCGGGTCGCAATCACCGCTTCTTAAGGCGTGATGGATGTAGCGGCCGCGATGTCGTACTTCGGTTGGTGAATGGACGGAAGTCTAGCGAGTGAGGTGATTAGTGCGAAGTGAAATTGAGTGAAACGAACGTGTGGAGTGGAGCGAGATGAAGCGAGGCGCATCAAAGGATAATTCTCACAAGCACGATGAAACACAAATGATCCAATTTAACAAAGTTGGAAATTAATGTTCATTACATGCATAAACAATCCATGCAACAAGATAAGAGAGAAAATGCAAAACCACGAGATTGAAGATCCACCGCGGTTGTTGGCCGGAGGTGCGGGTTGTCAATCCGCTTCCAAGCACAGTCCGAGGAGGGCTTCCGGTACCACCGAGCTGTCACCTCGAGGGCCTGTAATTCCGTTCTCTAGGTATGCTTCGTCTTATTTCTTGGTGGAAAGCTCGGAGAAGAATGCTTCAATGGTCGGGAGGGTAACCGGAGGATGCAGAATGCTTTGGAATAGCCGGAGAAGGTCCTCCCGATGATGGGGATGAAGGTGGAGGCGAATGGAACTGCTGTAGGGCGAAATGGCGGACTGGCGGAGGTTCCGTAATGTGTCCCGTTACCCTAATTCGCGGAACAGTGCATTTTATAGCTTGCAGAATAAATAGGGCGCACGACCACTGGCGCACGACCAGTGGTCGTGCGCGACCAAGGTCAGCGCCCGTGCGCGAGCAACCTGTAGACCTGCATCAGAAAATCAATGGTTGCGCACGATCAGCAGCGCACAATCAGTGATCGTGTGAGGCAATGCTGATGATCGTGCGGAAATAGCTAGACAGAACTTTTGTAAAATAGGGTATGACTGCGCACGATCGGCAGCGCACGAACAGTGGTCGTGCGCGGTATGGCGAGTGATCGTGCGGAAGGTTCAAGACAGGGATTTCACAAATGAGTCCGGGCTGCGCACGATCAGTGATCGTTCGCTAGGAGGTCGATGTTCGTGCGTGGGTAAAAACACACGACCACTGAATCCATTGCCAAAAACCTATCCCGAATGCCCTCACGATCCCCAAACCTGCAGGAAAACTGCACGGGGCATCGATCGTGGAAGCCGCAGCAAACAATAATAATCATAACAAGAATGTAAATGTACACAAGCACAGAAATGGGCTAAAAAGGTGCACAGGGCGTGGAATGTCGTAGCTAACCAAAAGAAGTACTAATGGCGCTAAAAGGTAGTGCAAAGTTGAGGAAAAAGGCCAAGATGAGTCCAAAATAAGGTATAAAATAGGGACTCATCAGTTATGCAGCCCCCGACACAGCTTACACCACAGAGTGGAGTCTAGCAGACTCTGAATTTTGCACAACATCCCCCGATCCCCACTCTGGTCCTGCAGTCGGAGATGGGGCAGACTCTGACTACCATATTGGAGGCTTTCAGGGCCCAGCAGGTTCCGGCTCCGCATCCAAACTCGGGGGCCAATTGGTTGAGTATTTTCAGAGAACTTTCTCCCCCGTCTTACTTGGGGACAAAGTCAGCAGTTCGGACGGAGGAGTGGCTGGACATCATGTATGAGAAGCTGACTAGGATACGGTGCCCATGGGTGGAGAGGGTGCCTTTGGTGGTCTCTTGCTTGGAGTCCCATGCCAAGAGATTGTGGAAGACACTGCCGGACATGACGTTTGTTGATAAAGAGGTTGAAGAGATTGCTTGGGAGGAGTTCAGGGCCACACTGTTGGAGCATTTTGTTCCGCAGTCGGCCATAGATGAGCTGGAAGACAGATTTCTATAGTTAATGCAAGGCAACAAGACGATGGTGGAGTACCACCGGGAGTTCAATCATCTAGCCCGGTTCACATACTCCTATCAGCTGGATAAGGAAGGATACATCAAGAGGTTTTACAAGGGCCTATGAGAGGATCTGAGAGAGGCTCTATTGTTCATATCAAATGGGTCGATACCTCAGATATTGGAGATGGAAAAGAGGATTGAGGAAGAATGGCATATGACTCGAGGTCAGAAGTGGCCAAAAGAGGATCAGGGTCGGGGAGCCAGAAATGATCAGTGAAGGTTCAACATTCTTGATGGGAGAGATAGGAGAAGAATAGAGGATCAACCTCATCAAGAGGTTAGACAGGAGCCGAGGCAGCCAGTTGTTATGGCTACTCAACCTCTCCAGATGCGGGAGATGCAGAGACCCAAGGGTATGACATATCCCCCGCCTGAGTTCTACAACTGTCGTCAGGTAGGGCATATCTAGAGAAAATAGCCCATGAGGGGGGCACCTCTACTTGCACCACAGGCTGCCCTGCCTACTTAGTAGTATGTAGGCTGAGGACATGGATACTAGGGCGGAGACTGTAGGCAGGATAGGGAGCAAGTGTTTGCACTATATCTGGCTCAACCACTAATCCCGGAGCAAGTGATCATAGGTACGCCAGTAAATATTATGTTCATTCTTTCCTAAATGTTTAGACTCATGGTATAGAATTGATAGACTAGGAAGGAAAAAACCTTAACTAGATTCTAAGATATTTAACTACACCAGACATAGTCTTTGTCAGCGGCAAGCCCGCTTATACGCTATTCGATTTTGGTGCTTCACACCCGTTCGTGTCGGAGCGCTTCGTGGAAGGACTAGAAGGCGTAGAACAATTTATTGGATTGATGAGGAGGGTGCGTCTACTCGATTGATCAGAGCTATTCACCTCCACCCACTGCAACATGGAGGCAGATATCGGTGGAAAGGCATTCAAAGCACCAGCAATAAACCTAAGGATAAAAGCCTACGATTTGATCCTGGGCATGACATGGTTGCAGTAGAACCATGCCTAGATTCAATACCTTTCGAAGAGGATCACCTTGAGGCATGGGGATTCCTATATCATCATCAAAGGTATTAGATTCAGTACCCCTCTCTTGTTATCATCCGTATAGGCCGTCATGTCCCATCTATCGGGAGAAGAGGTATATCAGGTGTTGTTTTAGATGGCCGAGGCCAAAGATTCAATCTCTAGTATTCTAGTGGTGCATGATTTTGTTGACGTGTTCCTAGAGAAGCTGCAAGGGTTACCCCCGCATCGGGAAAAGGATTTCCAGATACAGCTAGTTCCAGGAGCAAAGACGGTGTTGAAGGCTCCCTACCGGATGGCTCCCACAGAGCTAGTGGAGTTTAGGAGTTAGTTGAAGGAACTGGTAGAGGCTGGGTTTGTTAGACCGAGTTCCTCGCCTTGGGGAGTTCTGCTACTGTTCGTTAAGAAGAACGATGGGTCGCTCTGACTATGCATCGACAACCGGGCTTTGAATAGGCTGACAGTTCGGAACACATACCCTCTGCTGAGGATAGATTAGCTATTTGACCTGTTGGAGGGAGCCCACTGGTTCTCAAAGTTGGATCTGAGAAATGGTTTCTACCAGCTGCGCATTCAGGAGGAGGATATCCCGAAGAAAGACTTCAGCAGTAGATACAGACTATATGAGTTTACCATGATGCCCTTTGGGCTCATTAATGCGCCCTCAGCCTTCATGAGCTTGATGAACTGGGTGTTCGAGCAATACCTCGACCGGTTTGTCATAGTATTTATAGATTACATCCTCATCTATTCAAGGGCGAAGGAGGAGGATACAGAGCATCTGGATTTGATGCTGGGGAAGCTCAGGGAGCTTAAGCTTTACGCCAAGTTCAGTAAATGTCAGTTTTGGCTGACAGAGGTGGCCTTTCTAGGCCATGTTATCAGTGGAGCGGGACTGGCAGTGGAACCCACGAAGATTCAGGTAGTGCGGGACTCGCCTCAGTTTAAGATGACCACAGATGTTCGAAGTTTCCTGGGATTGGTTGGATACTACAGGAAGTTTGTGCATGGGTTTTATCAGATAGCCGTCCCACTTACTTCGTTGATGAAGAAGGATGCTCCGTTCATTTGGATGCCACGGTATGAGGAAGCCTTCCAGGAGCTGAAAGATTGACTCACCTCGACCCCTATCCTTGCCCTTCCTTCACCGAAAGAAGGATTCCAGGTCTAGACCGACGCTTCCTAGCAGGGCATGGGTGCAGTGCTGATGCAGAAAAGCCACGTGATTGCTTATGCTTCCCACCAGCTGAAGAATCATGAGCAGAACTACCCTGTTCATGAATTGGAGATGGGAGCGGTCGTTTTTTAATTTGAAGGTCTGGAGGCACTGTCTCTACGGTGTCCACTGCGACATATACTCTGATCATAAAAATTTTAAGTACGTGGGCACGTAGAAGGAGCTGAATATCAGGGAGAGGCGATGGGTGGAGTTTCTAGCAGATTACCAGTACGATATGCACTACCACCCAGGGAAGGTGAACGTGGTAGCTGATGCGCTGAGTCCGAGAGCCGCCACCTCCGGAGCAGAGCCCCAGAATCTGTCTATGGAGCTGGTGTAGAGATTAGAAGATATGCACATCACGTTGGTGTCGTCTGATGACCCCAAGCTTTATAAGGAGTATTTAGTAGTGATGAGCGCCACAGATGGCATTCGAGACCAAGTCAGAGATGGGTAGAGGCAAGACGCCAATCTAGAGCCGATATTTCGGGCGATGGAGCCAGGCACTACTAGAGATTACACACTGAGAGATGGCCTAGTGTGCTTCAGAGGATGGGTTTATATACGAGAGGGATGCCATGCCTGGGAGGATATCATGATGGAGGCCCACTGCAGTTGGTATTCGGTACACCCAGGAGTTGCGAAGATGACTGCGGATCTGAAGAACACTATGTACTTGCCAGGTATGAAGAAGGATATCATCTACTTCGTGACCCACTGCGAGACATGCCAGCTGGTGAAGGCAGAGTGTAGGAACCCCGCAGGATTCTTGCAACCAGTCCCGGTGCCGGAGTGGAAGTTCGATAATATCATGATGGACTACATACAAGGCCTTCCCCGATCACGGAAGGGGAACGATTCAATTTGGGTGATCGTTGACCGACTGATGAAAGTAGCCAGATTTATCCCAATCAGAAAGGATGACTCGGTTGGTGTGCTGGTTCGGAAGTTTGTAGAGTAGTTCGTCCGTTATCATGCCGTACCAATGACGATCGTATCAGATCAAGATGGACGGTTTATGTCTAGTGCGTTGCAATTAGTGCAAACTTACTTGGGCACCCGGCTGACATTATATGCAGCTTTTCATCCACAGAATGACGGGCAGACAGAACGCACCAATCAGACCTTGGAAGATAAACTACGACTATGCATTCTTGATTACGGAGAGCCTTGGGATAAGCAGTTGCCACTGGTGGAGTTCTCATATAATAACAGTTACCAGTCCAGCAAAAGGATGGCTCCTTTTTTGGCCCTATACAAACGAACGTGTAGGATGTCGCTGTTATGGATACATGATGAGGATCCAAAGGCTTTTGGCTCAGAGTTTGTTGAGGACACTAAGGCTCAGGTGAGGCTAATACGGGATATGATGTTAAAGGCTCAGAGCAGACATGATAAATATAACGACGCTCAGCATCGTCAGGTGGAGTTTTAGGTGGGGGACCAGGTATTCTTGAAGATCCGACCAATTCATGGAGTTTGACGGGTGCGGGGTCGGAAGAAGAAGCTTAGCCCGAGATATAAGGGGCCTTATAGGACCTTAGGGTGGATTGGTCCCTTAGCATACAGGCTAGAGTTTCCACCGAAGCAGCACGGTCTGCATGACGTGTTAAACATATCCTTTCTTAGGAGGGCTCTACTACGCCCGAAGTAGCAGATTATGGTAATGGATGGGCCGATAGCATTAGATCGATCAGTTCACCTGAAATCGGTCATGATTGACGACAAGGGGATACGAGTCTTGCGCCGCAAGAATGTTTCATTGGTCAAGGTCCTGTGGAGAAATCACGATCAGGAGGAGCATACCTGGGAGCCATAGGATTTGATGCAATAAAAGTAACCATAGCTTTTCAGTCAGGTATCCCTCACAACCTCTCGGGATATTATAATTTACTTTTCATACTTGAAACCCCATAGTCCTAACTAGAATTTCGAGGACAAAATTCTTTGTTTATGTATTGGAATTTTTAATATTCCTAAGAAAACTAGACCCCTTGGGAGTGGTTTTATCATGACTAGGTCATGATAAAACTCTAGGAAGCCCAAGAAGAACAAGTGGACCTAGGAATATAGGTGAGATCATTCTGGTCTTCAAATAGTAGATTCCTAAACCCTAGTTTAGGATGATCATGTGGTTTCACCAAGACTCTAATACACCACCATGACCTCACCAATCTATTAAAAGGCCCTAAGGGTCCATTAGAGTCAACCCAGGGTGGCAAAGTTGACCTAAGACCATCCTAGGCCTAAATTTAGAAGGTGCCCTTATTATGGGCAATGTGCCCCAAATGAGCCAAACCAATCCTACCAAGGTCTTCTTAGACCTAAAGTGGTGTAAATGGGTCACCAAAGATCTATTGGGGTCAACCCTAGAGCCTGAGTTAACCTAAGTTAACCCTAGCCTAACGTGGTCAAAGTGCCATAACTAAGGGGAAAGTGACATTCAGTGTGCAAGTTATTTTACATAACCCTTCCTAGGCCTTAAGGGAGGCCAAGGGGTCACCAAGGACCTCTTGTGGTCAACTCAAATGTTCATGTTGACTAAAGTCAACTCTTGCCCTAACTTGGTAAAAGTTCCCTTCCTAAGGGTATAGTGACCACTAAGTGCCAATATAACCCTACCCAACCCTACCTAGGCACTAGGAGAGTCTAATGTGTCACCAAGGACCCATTGGGATCAACACAAAAGGTCAAAATGACTAAGGTCAAAATGACTTAGGTCAACCCAAGTCTAGTTTAGGTCAACTTAGCCCAAGTGGGCTAACCCAAGCTCAAGCCTTTTCATTTGGGCTAACCACCTCTTAATTATAGATGATATGGATTAGTGGACTACAAATAGCCTAAAGGGAAGAACAAGTCAGCCTTGTTGACTAGGAGAGTGAAAGGGCTCCACCACACCCTTAATGGAGGAGAGAGAAAGAGATAGGAAGAAGGCATTCTTGGCTTAGGGAGGCCAATTGACACCTTTAATGGTTGGATTCAACTCCTCTGGAGAAGAGGAGAAGTTTCCAGCAACCCCAAGCAAGATTCACCCCCCACCACCATGGTCGAGAATGGCCTTTAATGACCATAAATGGCCATTCAGCCCACACCCTTCCTCTTCCTCATCTGGTGGTCTTAAAAGCTTCAAAAGACTTAGGGGAGTCGTTTACATATTTCATCTGAAAGAGACAAGGTATTTAACTGTGCAGTTGTAGAAACCCAATCAGCGACACCACCATCATGGCAACCCGGCAATCGACGCATCTCCATACCACCAATAAGGTCCTCCTCCTCTCCTTACTCTGTGGGTAGATCTTAGGTTTCAATTAGAACGAAGATCGGCCTCAATTGATCCCGATCCAAGCTTTCGATTACCTGGTTTTTCGGGAAAATTCCTCTTATCGGGATCGCCGGAAAAGGTCCCTCCAGCGGCTGTGCCACCGCATGGAGATAGACACCGCCTCGACGGAGGTGGTGTTGGCGGTTGCCGGCTAGGAACGTGGTCGGATGGCCGAGAATTAGGCAGGGAAGTTGCTCCTGGTCAGGATGATCCTGGCTGTCAGCTGGACTTAGATGATGACCAGATGTCATCCATTATGCGCCAAGATTCATGCCGATATTATATTTAAACTATAGGATAATATTCACTTCATTTCATTTTTGTCACAGAATATATATTTAATGTTTTAATTTATTAAAAATACCTAGGTTCACCTACATAAAAAGTGGTAAACATCAAAGTTGTAGCCATAGGAGTGTACTTTATTTTAAATCTAAATTGAACCAATATGGGTGCCTGGTATGACCAGGGCACTCATTTTGTTGGGGGTCTATACCTACGGTTAGACAGAAACTAAAATGAGTGCCTTAACTCAATATCTTGTCTAATTGACTTGAAATTTGGATAGGTAGTCACCCTAACCTATACCTATTTCCTGTCCAAAAATGGGAATTTTTAGAGACTATTTTTCTATAGTTTTAGAAATTATTTAATAATCCCAGGGTAAATTAATTAGGAGACCTAATGACCTCCAAACCCTCCAAAATTTTGGTGAGAGGTCCTTAGGGTCATTATGAGGCTCTGTATAAATATTCACGCCATTTAGAGATTATTTAGTTGGGAAATGAGCAAACCATAGCCTTGCCCTAAAAGGGGTATGTAGGTCAAAAGTGCCCCTTGTGGGTTTGGGTGGCCAAACCACCTCAACAGAGGTTGAAATTTTTGCCACTGATTTGAAATGACATTTAACACCCTCATGTGGATTATGGGGTGGTTTAGGGTAGAGTTTCCATATGACCCAAGTTCAAACCCTAAGTTTGGACCTTGGGGGTTTGAGAAGGGCATGGGTTCAAATGACCTTGTATAGACTTGAAATTTGGAGGAGAGGACACTATGTTAGCTAAAATACTATGGTGGAAATATTAGTGGATTTATAGATTGTTAAGCCCCTCAAAACCTTAACCCTAGTTTAGGTCACAATTTTATAATGGTATTATAGTTTATCAAAACTTTATGAAAAGTTGTGAAACTTGGCCAGTGTAGTCATAGGGTTAATATGAGCCTCTGCTAATTTTTTTAGAGATTTTGGAACAATAAATTTAATACCTCCTTTATATTACATGGACTTGAACTTCAGATTCTTTTGTTTATTATGATCTCACTGTTCATTGGGAAATTAAGAAAATTGGATAGAGAAAGTTTTAGGTCATTATGCTCATATCAAAATATTATTGTAATTTTTAGATGAATATTTTTAGTACTTACTTCCCAACCTTATAATTATGCAATTATGATCAATAATAGATTTAGAGCTCAATTCTTGTTAGAAATATGTGAAACTTATTAAGTGGTGATATTGGGGCTGTATGAGCATGAGGAAATATTTTCAAAAAAATTAAATGAATATTTTCAGTAGTTGGTTCATTAATTTATGAAAAAGGATTATCCTTCTAAATTAAAATTAGAGTTCATTATTCACTAGAAAATTTGGAAACTTGGTCAGGAGTGTTTCCAGACAATTTTAGTCATGCTTGAATTTTCTTATAATTTTGGAAGCTTCATTGCAGCACTTGTTTCTTTAATTGTTAACTATATGTTTATATTTAAATTTTTTGATCAGAGGCTTAAACATTGCAAAAAAATTGGGAGACTTGAATTTACTGTTAATTAGTTGCCTAATTTTTATCATAATTTTCTGGAGCATTTTCCAAGATTGTAAAGGCCACTTCATATTCAAATTGGGGCATTTAGTTTTTTAGGGAAAATAAATAAAATGTCAGATAAATAAGGAAAATTCCAAGTTTCCGGGTTTAGGCTATAAATGTCAAGATATACCTCCATTAATTATCATATGGTGTTTGGATGAGTATTTAGAGTACCGCTTATCATGCACTTCCTATAGCATAAGGTGGTCTGCATTTAGTAAAACTGCAGAAATTGTGTTAACATGTGGAATGGTCGTAGGGAGATGAGATTGTAGTTTATTGATTTTAGTGAAGTGGGTTGAAGTGTGACCGGGCGGTCTGTCTTGGCGAGTTGGAGACCGCGCGGTCTGACGGTCTCACTCAGCGGTTTGGTTGCTGTGCTGTTGCTGTCTGGTTGCCGAACGGTCTGGCGGTCTCCCCTGGCGGTCTCCTCTGGCGGTCTCTCTCTCTCTCTTGTGGTAGCCGTGCGGTTAGCCCTTCTGTCTAACCGCGCGGTCTGTGCGGTTTGATCTGTATAGTCCGCTTAGTCCTGTAAATTTTTAGTCCCACATCTCTTATTTGTATTCTCTCTTCTCTCCTCCATTCTATATAAGGGAGGACATACCTTTGTAATAGACACCTTTTTCTGATAATAAAATTTCAGTTATACCCGTTCCGGCTTGTTTTTAGTTTGATTCTAACATGGTATCAGAGCCATCGGTCATTGGCTCCTGATTCTGTCTGCCCTGTTCGCGCGGCTTTCTTCCTCTTCTCGCGGCCTGTTTCCGCGGCTTGTTTCTTCCGCTTGTTTTTCTCGCGACCTGTTTACTTCGCCTGCTTGCGCCCTGTTCGCGCGGCTTCTTGCCCTCCTTGTCGTTGCCCTCTGTGTGCGCGACCAGTTGCCTTATTGCTCCTTTGCTTCTGTCCGCGCGACCTGCCTCTTCTTCTCGCGGCCTGTTTCTGTTGCTTGCTTCTTGCGACCTATTCTAGTCGTCGCTCCCTCCTTCTCTTCTCTAGTCGCCGCGACCTATCTCCGCGGCCTCTTTTGCCTTGGTTGCTTTTTGTCTTTTGCCTTGGTTGCCTTTTGCGACCTGTCTCCTGATATCCTCCTCTTCTGTTCGCGCGGTCTGTCTGCTAGCCGCCCGACTTCTCTCCTTCTGTTTGGTTCTGCGGCTTGGTCGTGCCTTTTCTGGCCGCTGGTGTCTGCCATCGTGACCGCTGCAGATCTTTTCTTCCTATCCGCGCGATTTCTCTCTGTTCGCGTGTGTTCTTCCTTGTTTAGGCGGCCTCTCTGCCCTTCTTCCTTCGCCGCCCTCTCTTGTCCCCGCGACCTGTCTCTTAGTCGCAGCGGCTTGTTTGTCCTCTGTGCGGCTCTTCCTTTAGCCGCTCCTGCCTGTTAGTCGGCGCGACCTCCTATTGTGTCGCGCGGCTTGTGCTTCCCTTTTGCCTTGCTCTGCATCTTGGTCGTGGCCCTTCTTGCCGCTGGTGTGCTGTCACCGTGACCGCTGCAGTTCTTTTGTTCCTCCTGTCATGGATTCCATATACTCCTCCGAGCCGCTCGCCTCGGTGGTCACGTCTTCTGGTAGTGCCCACGTTGTTACTCAAGGAAAATGGCTGATCGACACCGGTGCTACTAATCATATGACCGGCAATCCCCAGTGTTTTTCTCTCCTAGAAACACATGGTCGGTTGCCCCCGGTTACTCTCGCTGACGGCTCTTCATCATCGGTTCATGGGACGGGAATAGTCCGTGTCTCTCCGTCTCTTCGTTTGGAGGATACTCTCTACGTGCCCAAGTTCCCATGCAACTTATTATCTGTTACCTCTCTATGCAAGCAATTACAATGTTCTGTTACTTTTACTTCTACTAATTGCTCTTTTCAGGATCCGGCCTCCCAACAGACGATTGCTACTGGGACTGAGAGTGGCGGCCTATACTTCCTGGACAACATTTTCGCTTTCTCCACCTTCTCATCCACCTCCACAGATCTTCTCCAATGGCATCTCCGCCTTGGTCATGCTCCTCCTCATCTTCTTCGTCAACTTCTGCCCCACCTTCCTCCACAAAGTCCTCCGCTCAACTGTGAGGCCTGTCAGCTTGGCAAGCATCACCGCTCCTCCTTCCCTCCAAAGCACGTTCGTGGATCCACCCGTCCGTTTGATCTTATCCACTCCGATATTTGGGATCCTTCTCCTACTCCTACCGTTGGTCGGGGTAGTTCATATTTTGTCACATTCATTGATGATTTCTCTCGCTGTACGTGGGTGTATCTGTTAAAAGATCGCTCCGAATTATTCTCTGTCTGGACATCCTTCTATCTCATGATCAAGACTCAGTTTGATGTTTCTATTAAAGTTCTTCGATCTGATAATGCCAAAGAATATATCAGTCATGATTTCTCTGTCTTCTGCATGCAATATGGGATTATTCATCAAACTAGTTGTGTCTATACTTCACAACAAAATGGTGTGGCAGAACGCAAAAACCGTCATCTCCTTGATGTCGCTCGTTCCTTGATGACCCAGATGCATGTTCCTCGCTCCTATTGGGGCTATGCTGTTCTCCTTGCCTGTTACCTCATCAATCGCATTCCCTCCACCGTTCTTCACGGAAAAACCCCATTCTCCATTTTGTATCCGGGCAAGGAGCCGTTTCCCCTCCCTCTCCAAATATTTGGATGCACTGCCTTTGTGCATGCCCCCTCTGCCACCCGTGATAAGCTATCCCCTCGCTCCACCAAATGTATCTTTCTGGGATACTCCACCACTCAGAAAGGGTATTGTTGCTTTGATCCCATCCTTCGTAAGCAGTTCGTTTCTGCTGACGTCACCTTCTTCGAGAATACCTCCTACTTCTCGGCTGACTCCTCTCCTCCTCTCCCATCTTCTGATTCTCCTGCTGTTCCCTTTGTTCCCTCGTTTCCTACTACGATATTCACCCCTACTCCATCTCCGTCCACTCCTCCCACTCCGCCGCCGTCTCCCTCTTCTCCACCACCGTCTCCCGCATCTCCGCCGCCATCGCTCTCTCCTCCCGGGCCAGCTCTCTCTGCCACGGATGCTCCGGATGCCGAGGAACTTGCTGACCTGGATCTTCCTGTAGCTCTTCGCAAAGGGGTGCGGACGTGTACCCTACACCCCCTTACTGCCGTTGTTTCGTATGATCGTCTTACCCCTTCTCGCAGGGCCTTTGCTCTAGCTCTCTCTGCCACTGCCACGCCCCGCTCTTACCAGGAGGCCCTTGCTATTCCTCACTGGAAGATGGCCATGGATGAGGAAATGGCCACCCTAACGGAGCGGGGTACCTGGACTCTTGTTCCTCCTCCCTTCGGTACTGATGTCGTTGGCTGTCGCTGGGTCTTTGTGGTGAAATTTTCCCCGGATGGCACTGTGGACCGTTATAAAGCTCGCCTTGTTGCTAAGGGCTTTACTCAGACCTATGGAGTTGATTACTTTGACACCTTCTCTCCCGTGGCTCGTCTCAGCACTATACGGGTTCTTCTCTCTGTGGCGGTCAATAAAGACTGGCCAATTTCCCAGCTGGATGTAAAGAATGCCTTTCTTTACGGTGATCTTCAGGAGGCCGTCTACATGGAGCAACCTCCTGGGTATGTTGCTCAGGGGGAGACACGAGTATGCCGGCTACAGAAGGCAATCTATGGCCTCAAGCAGAGCCCTCGAGCTTGGTTTGACAAGTTCAGCGGCATTGTGGCGGTCGTTGGTTTTGTGCGCAGCTCTGCTGATCACTCTCTATTTGTTCGCAAAACCTCCTCGGGACTGGTGGTTCTTGCAGTTTATGTTGATGACATTCTTCTCACTGGCGATGATCAGGAAGGGGTAGCCTTGACAAAGCGGCACCTTCGTCAACATCTAGTCACGAAAGACATGGGCTCTCCGAAGTACTTTTTGGGGATCGAAATCTCTCGGAAGCCCAACTCCTTAGTCCTCTCTCAGCGTAAGTATGCCCTTGATCTTTTAAAAGAAGCAGGATTGACTGGGGTTAAACCTGCCCGGTGTCCCATGGCTGTTGGAGAAGACAAAACCTGGACAGATGATTCGCCTCTTCTTTCGGATACTACGCGGTACAGGCGACTTGTTGGTAAGCTCATATACCTCACCGTGACCAGGCCCGACATTTCCTATGCTGTGGGCAAGGTGAGTCAATTCATGCAAGCACCCAGGGAGTGCCATCTACAGTCCGCCTTGCGGATCTTGGAGTGCGTCAAAGCAGCCCCTGGGAAAGGATTGCTCTTTCAGAAGAATGGTCATCTGAGGGTTGAAGCATACTCAGATGCGAGTTACGCTGATGACAAAGGGGATCGCAAGTCTACCTCCGGTTTCTGCACTTTTGTTGGGGGAAATCTGGTAAGCTGGAAGAGCAAGAAGCAGTCTGTTGTCTCCAGGTCCAGTGCTGAAGCAGAGTATCGGAGTATGGCATCGATCACTTGTGAGTTAAAGTGGCTTCGGGCTCTCATGCTGGATTTAGGAGAGGTCTACAACCATCCTCTACCTATGTTCTGTGACAACAAGGCTGCTATATACATCTCCAAAAATCCAGTTTTTCATGAAAGAACCAAGCACATTGAGGTCGATTGTCATTTCATTCGTGAAGAGATTTTAAAGGAACAAATTTGCACTCCATTTGTTACTTCTGAGAAAGAGCTGGCTGACATCTTCACCAAGCCAGTATCCGCCTCGTTCCTTCATATTTGTGACAAGCTTGGCATGATCGATATATATGCTCCAGCTTGAGGGGCAGTGTTGAAGTGTGACCGGGCGGTCTGTCTTGGCGAGTTGGAGACCGCGCGGTCTGACGGTCTCACTCAGCGGTTTGGTTGCTGTGCTGTTGCTGTCTGGTTGCCGAACGGTCTGGCGGTCTCCCCTGGCGGTCTGCTCTGGCGGTCTCTCTCTCTCTCTGGTGGTAGCCGTACGGTTAGCCCTTCTGTCTAACCGCGCGGTCTGTGCGGTTTGATCTGTATAGTCCGCTTAGTCCTGTAAATTTTTAGTCCCACATCTCTTATTTGTATTCTCTCTTCTCTCCTCCATTCTATATAAGGGAGGACATACCTTTGTAATAGACACCTTTTTCTGATAATAAAATTTCAGTTATACCCGTTCCGGCTTGTTTTTAGTTCGATTCTAACAAGTATACCATTGGATGTTGGGATGAGTAGGTTGTAGCGTTGTCTAAGATTAGGTGGTGCTCGGAATCGACGAAAGATCGTCTTTCCTGTGGAGGGAGAAAGAATGTCAAAACACGTTAGGGTTAGATCCAGAGTAATACTAAAGAGATCGAGAATCGGGTAATAACCAATACTAATAAGTGCCTTGCGAAAGGGAGCTTTGGGCTTCATCACATCGTAGTTCCTAGTGCCCTCGAGAACCCTTCACGGGGTATGCCTTGGGCAGTCCTGGGATAACCTAAACTGTAGGAAAAACAAACTACAAGAGTAATGAGTATAACTAGGGATTCACTTTCACTCACCTCGATATCTTAGGATGTTAGTTTGGGTCTCTCGGGCAGTAGGCTTAGTGGTTTTGGTGATGGGCAAGTTGGCCTGACGAGCTTTTGCTTGGTTATTGTTTGTTACGGACGGTATGGTATGGGGAGCTTTGACTCGGTAGCTGGTACATAAGATTGCATGTGCATAAATATAAGGTAGTGGGTCTTCGGTGTTGGAGGCTCGATGCACCGACGCTAATACGTTGACTCGGCAAGTGTTGTTTTGCACTTCGCCAAATTAAGTCCAGCGTACCAGCCGACAAAGAGTACGCAGGAGCTCCGCTTAGTGCATAAGATTGAGGCGTATGATAGGTCTGACTGTTAGTACAATTACTAGTTAAGAGGTGGGTGAGGTCCAACCCATCACTTCCATTTGCCACTACGGAGGTATCCTGGGAGGTTAGGCTCCAGAATGGGGGAACTAAAGGTTTGTGTGCACAGAGTCGAGTGGGTGTGTTTTACTTGCATGATTAACATCATAGCATACTTGCATATCATAGAATAACCATTGAATTTAACCCTTGACACTGACTATATAAATTGGTATGAGACTTTTTATACTATAGGCCCTGCAAAACGACGCCTAGGTTAATAAGGTCGTGTTTGTGTGCTTATAAGTTAAGGTTTTTATTCTTTAGATATATATATGCTTGCTAAAAACCTGACACCCTATCGTATAAATTGGAATGAGACACTTTATACGATATGAGCCTTGCAAAAGATCCCTAAGCTTATGTGTTATTATATAGGTTAAGGTTACTTATTTCTTGTTCAGTTTTTCATATTTATATTACTGCCACATATACTTATAGAACTGTAAAATTAGTTACGTCATCACCCGACTCTTGTTCATTCTCACCATCACTACCTCTCCTTTCCTTCTCCCCGCTCGGTGCCTAGGAGCCTTGGGGAAAGTGGTGGGGGATGATAGGACTTAGTATTTTAGACTAACGGTTTTCAAACCACATCATTTTAGGGGACCATGGAGCCCAGCACGGAGGAGCAGCCTCGGAGGTCGGCATGCTTGGAGATGGGACAGTCTAGCACCGGAGTTCAGAAAGTTAGCATTGTGAGTCCCGAACATTAGTAGATGTTTAGTTTTTGCTTCCGTGATGAGTGATATGTTATAAGAATATTGATGTATTGGGCGTGAGCCCCTTTTTCAGTACTTCTTATATTATTATTACTATGGACTCTCCCTTCGTGGAGATTATTTGTTATATATGTGATCTCTGTGGACATGTTTTATTTACTCTCTTGCTACTTTTCTATGATCGATTTGGCCGGCAGGATCGACATTTTGTAGTGATAACCTTCCCGAGCGTGAAGTTGTCACCGCAAAGCAGCGGTTCTGGGCCTAAGACCCCATAGTTTAAAAAAAAGGGTGGTCTCACATCATGGACCATTTGTGTTTGGTGCTCCAACCCCCACACTCAAGAAAAAGGGAGTGTCCATTTCTCAGGATCTCTCAACACACACTTAGACCAAGGGTAAGTCTGTCAGCAAGCCTGACTTGGGTATCTATGAGGCCATAAACTGTATGTCTTCTAGAAAGAAGACCATTATTTGTAAAACTCAGGATAAACCAAGCTCTTCTACTAATAAACTCACCTTTATTCAGGTAGTGGCCTGAAGAAACAAGAACAAGGAAGTTGCTCTTCCTTCTGAACACTCAGCAGCTAATCAATATGCCATATCTACTCAGAAAAGAAGATATAATATATATGAGTGTTGGTGATAAGGCAAAGTGGGTCATTTTTCCTTAGATTATTGGCACAATAATACTATTCCCAGATCTAGTGCTATTCTCCCTGTCAGAAAATCTTTAGGAAGATAATTTCTTTTTCAGCCTAATAAGAACCAAGGACCCAATAAAAATTAGGATCTTATGGTAAATTAAATTATGTTTTGCAGGATAGTGCAAGTTCCCATACCCCTATAAGGTACTTGGATAGTGGATGTTCTAGGAAAATGATTGGAATAAAGAGAAACCTAAAGGAGTACAGTCTAGTGAAGAATGAAACTAAAGTAATCTTTGGTGTTTCAGACATATTAGTCAAAAAAAGCTATGGTATGATCATCATTGGCATAGTATCCATCTAAAAAGTGGCTTATGTGGAATGGTTGCAACACAACCATATATGAATAAGCCAACTCTGTGATCTTGGATATGCCATTGTATTCCAAAAGGATGAGAGCCATATTATGAGGTCAAATGACCAAGAGGTCATCTTGACAGGCACTAGGAGTTGAAATGTTTACTATTTAAACTTTCTTTGTTTAAGTATTGACTCTCCCATATGACTAGTTGTAACTGAGAAAGTCTCATATTGTGTTCAATGGCACAAAAGGCTAGCTCATTTGAACTATAATACTATTGTTAAGCTCTTTAGTAAAGAGTTAGTGAGAAATGTTCCCAAAGTAAAATGCACCAAGGAGGGCATTTGTTCAACATGAAAAAAGGGAAAGCATACCAAATCCTCTTTTAAGTGCTTTAGGGACAAAGACTATGTGAGGTATCTATACTTCTTGCATATGGAGTTGTTTGGTCCTATGCCAACTCATAGTATAGGAAGGAAAGTCTACTCCCTTATGATTGTTGATGACTTCTCTAGGTTTGTATGGCTTTTCTTTCATAACAAAAAGTCTAAAACCCTTTATATCTTCAGGGCCTTTGTCAAGCAAGTTAATAATGAATTGGAAAGTACTGTGGTCAAAATTAGAAGTGTTTATGGGACAAAATTCTAGTCTGAATAAATGAGCAGATTTTGCGAAGAGCAAGAGATTCATCAACAATTTTCTTCACCAAGAACACCACAGCATAATGGAATAGCTTAGAGGAAATATAGAACCCTCATAGAAGTTGGCAAGACATTGCTAAGTTACACATCTCTCCCAGAATATTTCTGGCCTGAGGTAGTAAATACTGCATTTCATGTCCTAAATAAAGCTTCTATCACCAAGAACTACCAGAGGACTCCCTATAAGATTATGAAGGGTAGAAAACCTATCCTGGCCTACCTTAGGATCTTTGGTAGCAAATGCTATGTGCTAAATAATGGAAAGTCCTATTTGATGATTTTTGCTTCCTAATCCTATGATATGAAATTTGTTGGGTAAAGCAATCATAGCAAGGATTATAGGATCTACAACTTTAAAAATCAAGTTGTAGAAAAGTTTGTTAATATAGTATTTGATGACTCTACTATGTTTAACAATGAGTTGTCAAGCTCCTCATCTAGACCTATTAGTATAGAGCTTATGATTGACAAGCTAACCATCAAGAATGTTGCTCTAATTGTCAAAGATAAAGATAAAGGAGTGTGCATTCCAGAAGAAGGGAAAAGCTCACTTGAGAAGGATGATGATCAATAAGCTCCAGCCACTAAATCTCATGATGCTGATGGGTTACTGCCTTCAGCAATCAAGAATTTAATGGATAAGCCCAGACACTAGATTATTGGTGATGCTAACCAAGGAATTTTAACTTGGAGCTGAAGTCTCAACATAACAATATAATCAAGCTTCCTGTCATAGATTGATCCCAAAATATTTTAAGATGCCAACATAGACCAGTTTTGGATTGTTGTAATGAAAGAAGAACTGAACTAGATAAGAGATATAAGGTCCTGAAGTTGGTCCCTAGACAACAAGGACATATGTCATTGGAACCAAGTGGATCTATGTAAGACCCCCTTTTTTTTTCTTTTTCAAACCCGGGGTCTTAGCCCAGAATTGCCGCTTTGCGGTGGCACCGACTCACGGGAAGATTGCCACTACAAAACGCCAATTCTGCCGGCCCTTTTCGATCGCAGAATAGTAGCATAATAAAGTAAGAGCAAGTCCACAATATATCAGAGTACTGAAACTACAGGCTTATACCTGGTACATGTAATCCTCACTACAAGTCACTCGCGGAAGCAAAACCAAAACTAAGCGTCACCGTAACTGTCACTGAACCGAGAGCACCCATGCTGGACTAGCCCAACTCCACCGACTCTGTACTCCGCTGGTACTGCATCTCTGGGTGCTTCTTCCTTTTCGACCTGCCGTCGCCGCCTCGCGATCCACATCTGCGTCTACGTCTTCGGCCTCCTGGTTGCTGAGCTGGTGGAGTCCCACCCATCAAGGGGCATTCAACCCGTGTATGTCCCGGCTGGTGACAATGGTAACACGGTCGCGGGGTCGACTCTGTCAGGAACTGCAAAAGCCGTGACCCTTCCAAATGGTACACCTAAAATGTTGTGGTTTGAAAACCGTTAGTCATAAAGACTAAGCCCTATCATCCCCTACCCCTTCCCCCATGGCTCCTAGGTACCGAGCGGGGAGGAAGAAAGGGAAGGACATGAAGGTGGAGAATAGTCAAGCAGGTGATGATGGACCTAACTAGCAAGTTATAACAGGTGAACAGTATAAATGTTGTAATAGGTAGAGCAATTATTAAGTAGCAATTTGTATAAAATGCAGCTAGAGAACAGTAAGTAAACAAACAAGTAAATAAGTATGAAACCTTAACTTATATGAATGCCCATACAAACTTATAAGTTAAGGGGTCTTTTGCAAGGCTCCCATCTTATAAAAAGTCCCATACCGATTTATACGTTGGGGTGTCGGTTGTTTGCAAATATGAATATAGTGATATGCTATGCCATGATTCATGAAGGTGCAACTCACGCACACGACTCTATGCGCACAGACCTTTAGTTCCCCCTGTTCGGGAGGCTAGCTTCACCCCCAGGAACCTCCGTTGTGGCAAACGGAGATAGTGAGTCGGGCCCCCCACTCCTAGGCGGGTAACCACACTACCAGGCCTAGCCCTTCCGTACGCCCCTAGAAGAACACAACCTAGAGTATCCGCGTACTGCTACTGGATGTACCCTCCAGACTTTTCGCCGAGTCATCGTGCCGCTGTCGGTGTGATCGATCGCCTAGTACCGATGACCCACCACTTTTATTCCGTACTCCAACCCTCGAGCCCGCGGCCCCCCGGAAAGTCCTGTCCGTGCATCTACCTTCAGAGCTACTGTCTGAATGGCAAGTAATCCTATAATTCTACTTTCCTAGCTATCGGGGAGTGTAAACGTGGAACCCTAGTTATACTAGTTGCTCTTTTAATTTATTATTCCTACGGTTTACGTTAGCCCAGGACTGCCCCCGGTATACCCCGTGAAGGGCTCTCAAGGGGCACTAGGAAACAAGACGGCGGCATTACGGCCCGAAGTTCCCTTTCGCAAGGCACTTATTATTATTGGTTGACCTCCCTTAACCCGATCCTCTTTAGTTACTTTAGTTCTAACCCTAGAGTATTAAGACTCTTCCTCTTCTTCCCGGGATGGACGATCTTTCGTCGTTCCCGTACTCCCTTATCCTAACCGGTCTCACACTCTACTTATCTTGACTTCCAATGATGAACTCAATCTTAATTTGCCTACCAACCATCAACTACCAAAATTCCATGGCTTACTATATGCAGACCACCCTAAGCTATATGAGGTACATAAGTGGAGGTACACCAAATTATCTTCCAAATCTCCTATAGTATTTACTGTAGGTCTACCATATCATAATTTGTCTAAATCCAGAAACTTATAATTTTCCTAATTAATCCGATATTTATTTAATTTTCTCAAAGGACGGGCCATGGGTCATTTTAAACATGAAGTACATGATCCTATTAAGTAATGGCTACCCAAAAATCATGATCATTAAATAACAGCAAGATAACCTCAAATACAAATTTCCAGAATTTTACATAATGTATTTAGCCTCTAAATAATTTATCCAGTATAATCGCGTTAATTCGACGTAATGAAGGAAGTACTGAAATTATTCATCTAAAAATTATAGAAAAATCACTAGTCAGTAGTAGGATATATAAAAGGTCTTTGTGCAGAGAATCATAATTTTACTAGCTTGCTACACACCACTAAAGATTTAATCAAATAATCAAGGTAAAACATACTTAATGAAGCAAGCCTTAGAATTAATCTTCCAAAAATCCCATAAAAATTCACAGAGATTTAAAACCATAATAAATGTTCTGTGCTTAAATTTCATCAATTTCCAGAAAGTGTGTACTCCATAATAAATTTTCTAAGCAAATCATACAACTACTAAGTCATTAAAGGAGTATCCAAAATAATGATCATAAAATTCATAGAAAAATATCCAGAGCTTGTACTATCCCTATAATGCACTCTACCCAATTCTTATCACTTTTAGATATGATTTAGTGTCATTTCCTATCTCTACAAGTTTTGCACCCTAAACTAGGGTTAGAATTTTAGATATCCCAACGGTCTCCAAATCTACTAAGATTTCGTCCAGAGAACTATATTGGCCCTATGGTTCTCTTCTCCCAATTTCGGATCAATCCAAGGTCATTTGACCACATGACCTTCACAAACCACCAAGACCCATCCTTAGGGTTTGGCCTTGGTCCCTAGTGTAAACTTACCCCGATCCACCTCAAACTCCATGAGGGGGTGCTAGAGAATATTACTAGCCAGTGGTAAAAATCTCAGCCTCTGTTGAGGTGATGTGACCACTCAAACTTCAAAAGTGCACTTTTAACCTAAGACCCCTTATTAGGGCAAAACTTAGGTTTGTTCATTTCTAATCCAAACCATCTCCAAATGAGATGAAAAATTATACAGAACCTTATGGTGAACCCAGGGACCACTCACCAAAATTTGGGAGGGTTTGGAAATTATTTAACTATCTAATTAAATTCGGCTAGGATTATTGAATGTTTCTAAAAACTATAGAAATATATTCTCCAAAAAAATTCTCATTTTTGGATAGCACTTAGATATTGGTAAGATTAGACCACACCCCAAATTTCAAGTCGTTTGGATGACTGGATTGGAGTGGGGAATTTTTCTAAGGTCAAGGCAGCCCTCTGGATAGACCTCACCAAAAAGGGTGCAGTGGTCTAACCAGGATTCCAAATCGAGTGAAATTAATTTTGAATTAAAGTAGACTTCAAGGGCTACATTTTCTATGTTGATCATTTTCCCTGTAGGAGCCTCTAGGTATTTTTCCCAATTTATTTAACAAGATAGATATTTCATTCAGAAAATTGTTTTTAAAAATAATTATCTAATTTGACGGCACTGTTCATCTTCTTCTACAGCCCGAACCAGAGGCTTAAAAAAACTAAATACCTGTAGCTTTTCCAAGCTATTTCCCGGCCATCCAGCCATCTCCCCGGCCGGCCACCACCACCACCACCTCCGTTGAGGCGAGGGCTATCGTCGGGCGGCGGCACGGCCGCCGGAGAGGCGGTTTCCGGCGAACCCGCCACCATGCAAATTTCGGAAAAGCATGGAAACGCTCACCCGATCCGGCTCATTTGAACCTGATATCTCTCCTAATGATTTCTAAGATCTATCCATAGAAGAAAGAGTAGAGGAGGACCTTACTCATGGATTGACGGCGAGATGGACGTTGGACTGTCATGCCGCGGTGGTGGCGTCGTCGGAATTCTTCTACAGCACAGTAGGAGGCTCGAAACTTCAGGTAAGGGCTTGGAAACTTCATCCTTGAGCCTATTAGGCCTTTTTAAAGGGAAGAATGGAGGGAGGGGAAAGGTTGAAATGTTGGAGATGAAACGTTCGCGGCCATTAATAATCCCCTTAAAGACGTTTCGGTTATGACGAATGGCAGTTGAAACGTTGGAGATGAAGAGGTGTTTGCCAGGTGGCAATTTCCTATTGGACCCACTTTTCCTTAATTATTAACATAATTAAAGTAGGGAACGTCCCATAAATACTCTTGATTTTCATTCCCATAGTCAGAATTTATTATGGCGTCGGTTACCGAAATTTCCTACCTGGCTGTCATTTTGGCCTTGGTCACGGGCGTGACACATAGGTCACGGGCGTGACAGGCCCGGTTAGACAATTCTGGGTTCGATGATCGTCGAACTGAGATCGACGATCGTCGAAGGGTGGTCACGGGCGTGACACCTGGGTCACGGGCGTGGCAGGCCCGTGTGGCCAAATCTGGTTTGACGATCGTCGAATTAGGATCGACGATCGTCCAGCGTGTCACACCCTATGTCACGGGCATGACATTGTGGGTCACGGGCGTGACATGCCTGGTGACTAATTCTGGTTTGACGACGTCGAACTGGAATCGACGATCATCGAGCGTGTCACGCCCTATATCACGGGCGTGACATGGCGGGTCACGGGCGTGACATGCCCGTGGGGCCAATTTTGGGTCGACGACCGTCGACCTGGAACCGACGATCATGGTCACACCCTATGTCACGGGCGTGACGGGTCGGTCACGGGCGTGACCAACCCGTGACCCGATTTCTTGGTCGATTTAATTCGAGTTTTGGTCTCCCTAGGGTTCTACCACAACCAACCGACTCCTAGGGGTCTAGCCGGAAATGGGATGTTACAAATCCCAATAAACAAAACAAAGATTTCGTCCCCGAAATCAAGGTTAAGCCTACGAGACTCAAATCGGGAAAATAAGCTTGTAACATCCCATGAGAATTAAAGAAATTACATCCCTATGTTATGTTCGCTTTGTGCGGTTTCAAGTCTAAAATTAATTCGTCCACTTAACTAGGTATATATCCCAATAAAGAAAAGATCAGCCCCTATCCTTGAAAATTTCAGTCCTACTGGTTTAAAACAGGAACACAAATTGGTTGTCCAGAGGGGTTGTGAGGTATATATGACCAAAAAGTTCTGGATACTTCTGTCGCATCAAGTCCTGTGGCTCCCATGTATGCTCCTCCTGTGCATGATTGTTCCACAAAACCCTGACTAACGGAACCTTATTCCGTCGCAAGGCCCGTACTATCGTGTCATCGATCTTGCTAGGCTCTAAGTTGATTGGCTAATTCAACACAATCGTCTTGGGCACCCCGTATTAACGAACAGCTACTCACCATTCTTATGAAACACCCACAAGAGTTTTCTTTCGGGTTGAGGTGACGCCAACTACCTCGTCCAGTCTATCCTTGACGCTCCCTTTACCATTGTGCCTGGGGTGGGGACGACGAAACCCGTGCATGAAATCTCCAATTATACCTTCGTACTTCCATTATATCTCGGGCAGTGGCTGTGATAGTTTCCCAAAAATTCTTTCACTTAGCCTTCAACAACTGAAGGACCTCACCGTGCATCACCAAATCCATGACACTTTTATTCACTCTAGGGGGTAGATGTTCTGAGATACACCACACTTCCGGTAATTTAATTTCTCATTTGTGTGTGTAGGCAACAGATCTATAAAATCTCCACACGATGATTGTCCTATTCCTTCGAGTACGCCTGAAATCAATCAATTCAACCTTACGAGTTATATTTAAGGTATCCGTGTTTCAATATATTGTTTGCTCACATCGTGTAGTTTCCTAGAGTCATTGTACTTCCGATGATATAACATAGCGATCTAGTCTTATCTTGCCCGAACAACGTCGAATTATGTCAAATTCAATCTCACTATTCCTAAATTCGGGCTAAGAAAACCTAAGTCAATCCTATTTGCCCAATAAACAAATGTTTAGCCCCCAATAAACAAAAGATAAGCCCCTACCTACCTTAGGCTAAGCATCTTTTATATTACCATGTTATCTCCGTCCCAGTTGGGTGCACAATCCCTAGGGCATCAATCTTCGACTTGGGGTTCTACCCTGAAATTCGTCGATATACCCCGTACTTCAAGCACTTTGAGTCACATTTTCGACAACCTTGTCCGAGTCAAGACGTTCCCAATCCTAAGTGGGTATCTTCCGAACTTGTATTCCTATCTGACCCTCAGTGTTTGTCTCGGTGGTTGCCTCCAAGTAATTCTTGTCACAGGTATGCGGGACAAAACTGCTTTTCTTCTACCATTCTGTTAATAAATCATTGGCCTCAATTCTCCTTAAGGTAGCCTACCGCTTCGAATAATCGTTGATTGGGATAGTAGGGACACCAGAGTTTTACGTCTTAGGTAGTCATTCTCGTGCTAAACTCCTCCATCATTCTCTTTGAGTATCTCCTTACCTTAACCAAATTCATACCCAAGGTCTATTTTGAACTAGGGAACACTATAAATTGTCATGGTTAGTCACGAGTCCTAGTTGGTTGAGTCTAAATCGTAGACTAGAGAATTATGTGAAATGTTCTCAGCCGCAGGAGGTGTTCCATGCTGGGGGCAGGGTTGGCCACAGGCTACAAAGAAGGATTCCAATTAACGATGAAGTGGACTTTCACATGTGATTTCTCTTATGGGCACACCACTGCTTCCGCTGCTTAGTTTGTCCCCAAACTAAACTCGAGCGGGGGTGACCCAGGGTTAGTGGACTGCTACTTTTCCGATCGAGGTTTGCCTCTGATACCACTTGTAAGACCCCCCCCCCCTTTTTTTCTTTTTCAAACCCGGGGTCTTAGCCCAGAATTGCCGCTTTGCGGTGGCACCGACTCACGGGAAGATTGCCACTACAAAATGCCAATTCTGCCGGCCCTTTTCGATCGCAGAATAGTAGCATAATAAAGTAAGAGCAAGTCCACAATATATCAGAGTACTGAAACTACAGGCTTATGCCTGGTACATGTAATCCTCACTACAAGTCACTCGCGGAAGCAAAACCAAAACTAAGCGTCACCGTAACTGTCACTGAACCGAGAGCACCCAAGCTGGACTAGCCCAACTTCACCGACTCTGTACTCCGCTGGTACTGCATCTCTGGGTGCTTCTTACTTTTCGACCTGCCGTCTCCGCCTCGCGATCCACGTCTGCGTCTACGTCTTCGGCCTCCTGGTTGCTGAGCTGGTAGAGTCCCACCCATCAAGGGGCATTCAACCCATGTATGTCCCGGCTGGTGACAATGGTAACACGGTCGCGGGGTCGACTCTGTCAGGAACTGCAAAAGCCGTGACCCTTCCAAATGGTACACCTAAAATGTTGTGGTTTGAAAACCGTTAGTAATAAAGACTAAGCCCTATCATCCCCTACCCTTCCCCCATGGCTCCTAGGTACCGAGCGGGGAGGAAGAAAGGGAAGGACATGAAGGTGGAGAATAGTCAAGCAGGTGACGATGGACCTAACTAGCAAGTTATAACAGGTGAACAGTATAAATGTTGTAATAGGTAGAGCAATTATTAAGTAGCAATTTGTATAAAATGCAGCTAGAGAACAGTAAGTAAACAAACAAGTAAATAAGTATGAAACCTTAACTTATATGAATGCCCATACAAACTTATAAGTTAAGGGGTCTTTTGCAAGGCTCCCATCGTATAAAAAGTCCCATACCGATTTATACGTTGGGGTGTCGGTTGTATGCAAATATGAATGTAGTGATATGCTATGCCATGATTCATGTAGGTGCAACTCACGAACACGACTCTATGCGCACAGACCTTTAGTTCCCCCTGTTCGGGAGGCTAGCTTCACCCCCAGGAACCTCCGTTGTGGCAAACGGAGACAGTGAGTCGGGCCCCCCACTCCTAGGCGGGTAACCACACTACCAGGCCTAGCCCTTCCGTACGCCCCTAGAAGAACACAACCTAGAGTATCCGCGTACTGCTGCTGTATGTACCCTCCAGACTTTTCGCCGAGTCATCGTGCCGCTGTCGGTGTGATCGATCGCCTAGTACCGATGACCCACCACTTTTATTCCGTACTCCAACCCTCGAGCCCGCGGCCCCCCGGACAGTCCTGTCTGTGCATCTACCTTCAGAGCTACTGTCTGAATGGCAAGTAATCCTATAATTCTACTTTCCTAGCTATCGGGGAGTGTAAACGTGCAACCCTAGTTATACTAGTTGCTCTTTTAATTTATTATTCCTACGGTTTACGTTAGCCCAGGACTGCCCCCGGTATACCCCGTGAAGGGCTCTCAAGGGGCACTAGGAAACAAGACGGCGGCATTACGGCCCGAAGTTCCCTTTCGCAAGGCACTTATTATTATTGGTTGACCTCCCTTAACCCGATCCTCTTTAGTTACTTTAGTTCTAACCCTAGAGTATTAAGACTCTTCCTCTTCTTCCCGGGATGGACGATCTTTCGTCGTTCCCGTACTCCCTTATCCTAACCGGTCTCACACTCTACTTATCTTGACTTCCAATGATGAACTCAATCTTAATTTGCCTACCAACCATCAACTACCAAAATTCCATGGTTTACTATATGCAGACCACCCTAAGCTATATGAGGTACATAAGTGGAGGTACACCAAATTATCTTCCAAATCTCCTATAGTATTTACTGGAGGTCTACCATATCATAATTTGTCTAAATCCAGAAACTTATAATTTTCCTAATTAATCCGATATTTATTTAATTTTCTCAAAGGACGGGCCATGGGTCATTTTAAACATGAAGTACATGATCCTCTTAAGTAATGGCTACCCAAAAATCATGATCATTAAATAACAGCAAGATAACCTCAAATACAAATTTCCAGAATTTTACATAATGTATTTAGCCTCTAAATAATTTATCCAGTATAATCGCGTTAATTCGACGTAATGAAGGAAGTACTGAAATTATTCATCTAAAAATTATAGAAAAATCACTAGTCAGTAGTAGGATATATAAAAGGTCTTTGTGCAGAGAATCATAATTTTACTAGCTTGCTACACACCACTAAAGATTTAATCAAATAATCAAGGTAAAACATACTTAATGAAGCAAGCCTTAGAATTAATCTTCCAAAAATCCCATAAAAATTCACAGAGATTTAAAACCATAATAAATGTTCTCTGCTTAAATTTCATCAATTTCCAGAAAGTTTGTACTCCATAATAAATTTTCTAAGCAAATCATACAACTACCAAGTCATTAAAGGAGTATCCAAAATAATGATCATAAAATTCATAGAAAAATATCCAGAGCTTGTACTATCCCTATAATGCACTCTACCCAATTCTTATCACTTTTAGATATGATTTAGTGTCATTTTCTATCTCTACAAGTTTTGCACCCTAAACGAGGGTTAGAATTTTAGATATCCCAACGGTCTCCAAATCTACTAAGATTTCGTCCAGAGAACTATATTGGCCCTATGGTTCTCTTCTCCCAATTTCGGATCAATCCAAGGTCATTTGACCACATGACCTTCACAAACCACCAAGACCCATCCTTAGGGTTTGGCCTTGGTCCCTAGTGTAAACTTACCCCGATCCACCTCAAACTCCATGACGGGGTGGTAGAGAATATTACTAGCCAGTGGTAAAAATCTCAGCCTCTGTTGAGGTGATGTGACCACTCAAACTTCAAAAGTGCACTTTTAACCTAAGACCCCTTATTAGGGCAAAACTTAGGTTTGTTCATTTCTAATCCAAACCATCTCCAAATGAGATGAAAAATTATACAGAACCTTATGGTGAACCCAGGGACCACTCACCAAAATTTGGGAGGGTTTGGAAATTATTTAACTATCTAATTAAATTCGGCTAGGATTATTGAATGTTTCTAAAAACTATAGAAATATATTCTCCAAAAAAATTCTCATTTTTGGATAGCACTTAGATATAGGTAAGATTAGACCACACCCCAAATTTCAAGTCGTTTGGATGACTGGATTGGAGTGGTGAATTTTTCTAAGGTCAAGGCAGCCCTCTGGATAGACCTCACCAAAAAGGGTGCTATGGTCTAACCAGGATTCCAAATCGAGTGAAATTAATTTTGAATTAAATTAGATTTCAAGTGCTACATTTTCTATGTTGATCATTTTCCCTGTAGGAGCCTTTAGGTATTTTTCCCAATTTATTTAACAAGATAGATATTTCATTCTGAAAATTGTTTTTAAAAATAATTATCTAATTTGACGGCACTGTTCATCTTCTTCTACAGCCCGAACCAGAGGCTTAAAAAAAACTAAATACCTGTAGCTTTTCCAAGCTATTTCCCGGCCATCCAGCCATCTCCCCGGCCGGCCACCACCACCACCACCTCCGTTGAGGCGAGGGCTATCGTCGGGCGGCGGCACGGCCGCCGGAGAGGCGGTTTCCGGCGAACCCGCCACCATGCAAATTTCGGAAAAGCATGGAAACGCTCACCCGATCCGGCTCATTTGAACCCGATATCTCTCCTAATGATTTCTAAGATCTATCCATAGAAGAAAGAGTAGAGGAGGACCTTATTCATGGTTTGACGGCGAGATGGACGTTGGACTGTCATGGAGCGCTGGTGGCGTCGTCGGAATTCTTCTACAACACAGTAGGTGGCTCGAAACTTCAGGTAAGGGCTTGGAAACTTCATCCTTGAGCCTATGGGGCCTTTTTAAAGGGAAGAATGGAGGGAGGGGAAAGGTTGAAACGTTGGAGATGAAACGTTCGCGGCCATTAATAATCCCCTTAAAGACGTTTCGGTTATGACGAATGGCAGTTGAAACGTTGGAGATGAAGAGGTGTTTGCCAGGTGGCAATTTCCTATTGGACCCACTTTTCCTTAATTATTAACATAATTAAAGTAGGGAACGTCCCATAAATACTCTTGATTTTCATTCCCATAGTCAGAATTTATTATGGCGTCGGTTACCGAAATTTCCTACCTGGCTGTCATTTTGGCCTTGGTCACGGGCGTGACACATAGGTCACGGGCGTGACAGGCCCGGTTAGACAATTCTGGGTTCGATGATCGTCGAACTGAGATCGACGATCGTCGAAGGGTGGTCACGGGAGTGACACCTGGGTCACGGGCGTGGCAGGCCCGTGTGGCCAAATCTTGTTCGACGATCGTCGAATTGGGATCGACGATCGTCCAGCGTGTCACGCCCTATGTCACGGGCGTGACATTGTGGGTCACGGGCGTGACATGCCTGGTGACTAATTCTGGTTCGACGACGTCGAACTGGAATCGACGATCATCGAGCGTGTCACGCCCTATGTCACGGGCGTGACATGGCGGGTCACAGGCGTGACATGCCCGTGGGGCCAATTTTGGGTCGACGACCGTCGACCTGGAACCGACGATCATGGTCACGCCCTATGTCACGGGCGTGACGGGTCGGTCACGGGCGTGACCAACCCGTGACTCGATTTCTTGGTCGATTTAATTCGAGTTTTGGGCTCCCTAGGGTTCTACCACAACCAACCGACTCCTAGGGGTCTAGCCGGAAATGGGATGTTACAATCTATATGAATAAGCTTGATGAAAATGGCATTATAATTAAGAACAAAGCTTGGCTGGTGGCTAAGGAATATAGACAAGAAGAAGGTATTGATTTTCATCAAACCATTGCCCCAGTAGCTTGGTTAAAAGCCATCATACTGTTCCTTACTTATGTTGCCCATAAGGGATTTAAAGTCTACCAGATCGATGTGAGGTCAGCCTTCTTGATTGGAGACTTAAGGGAAGAAGTTTATTTTGAGCAGCCATCAGGTTTTGTTAATTCTAACACTCCTAATCATGACTATATACTTAGGAAAGCTTTATATGGGTTGAAGCAAGCAACTAGGGCATGGTATGAGACCCTTTCTAGCTTTCTAATTGAGAACAAATTATCTAGGGGAAAGATAAACAAGACTTTATTACTAAGGGAATCTAATGGCAAGATCATCCTAGTCCAAATTTATGTAGATGACATAATTTTTTGGTCTACAGATGATAACCTTTTCAAGAAGTTTGACAAACTTATGCAACGAAAGTTTGAGATGCGCAGTTTGGGTGAGCTTAAGCACTTCTTGGGAAACCAAGTAAGGCATACTGAAGATGGATTATCGATCTCACAGTCTAAGTTCACTATGGAGTTAATTAAAAAGTTTGGAATGGAGAGTGCCTCCATAATGAAAACTCCCATGGGGTCAAGTATTTCAATATACAAGGATGAGGCAGGGAAATCTGTTGATGAAACCTTATATAGAGGCATAATTGGCTCCCCCTATATCTTTCTTCGAGTAGGACAGACATCATGTATGCTATATGTGTTTGTGCTTGATATTAATCTAGACCTAAACAGTCTCACTATTCTGCTTCTAAGAGAATTATGAGATATCTTAAGGGCACACCAGATCTTGGCCTATTGTACCCTAGTAATATTGATTTTGAACTAACAGGGTATTTAAATGCAGATTTTGCAGGTTGTAGAGAAGATGGGAAAAAGCATATTAGGCACCTGTTAGTTCTTGGGAGGAAGACTTGTATCTTGGAGCTGAAACAAGTAGACTAGTGTGGCTATTTCCATACCTGAATTAGAGTATAAATCAGCTGGAAATTATTGTGCTCAGTTTTTGTTGATCAAACACCAGCTCCAAGACTACAACATTAAGATAAGTTATACTCATATGTACTGTGATTTAACTAGTGCAATCTCCGTAGCTAGGAATCCTGTCTCACACAGCAAGACTAAGCATATTGAGATTAGGTATCATTTTATAAGGAAGCATGTGGTGAAAGAAGATATA
The DNA here is from genome assembly GCA_039513925.1 of Platanthera zijinensis. NCBI lineage: Eukaryota > Viridiplantae > Streptophyta > Magnoliopsida > Asparagales > Orchidaceae > Platanthera > Platanthera zijinensis. The sequence goes on from CM077085.1 coordinate 135,088,046, forward strand.
AGCCTTGAATTTGTCTCAATAGAAAAACAAGTTGATGACATCTCCACTAAGACACTAGATGAAGCTTAATTCAACTCCTTCAAATTTTAATTGGGTATGTTAAATCTAGTTAAGCTTTAATAGCTCACTACATTATATTTTTCTTGTTTTCTTGCAGGTAGAACTAATCCTTGTAGGACTATTAAAATTAATTATACTAAGTATAAAAGAATTGAGTGTGTTGAGTATAAGCTCACTTGTGTCGAGTGCATTGAGATGAATCAAGGTGTCAAGCACGTTGAGTCCACTCAACACATGCTCCCAGGGATTGGGATTTGCGGCTAAGTGTAGGGATTAAATCTCAACCATTGGTCAAATCTTGATCTTAAATAGGTAGGCACCTCTCCACCTTATAAATTAGAAATAACGATAAATAGAAGGACATGTGCATAAGACATGATACACTGTTCCTCTCCCTTCACTGCACAATGCAAAGAATCGACGAAAAGCTTTGATAATCTTCAATAATTCACAGAAGAAATGGCATCGAAAGGTTTAGATTCCCTTTTCAAAGGGTCGGTGCTGGTTCATAATGGCTTCAAAGAAGTGCCTGAAGAGGTTCAGGTCATTCTCCATTTTCTCCAGGTTGCTGACCTATAGTATGTTCTGTCAGAGCCCTGCTTGCTATGGAAGCGTAAAGTACTAGAATTATTCTCCAACACAAAGGTTGACTCATCTACCTGCAAGGTCAGGATAGTGATAAGTGGGAACAAGATAAAGATAACCCCTAGAAGACTAATCAAAGCACTACAACTACCAAAGTTCACAGTATCTGATGAGGAAGAAGAATTGGATCATTCTGATATCATATCAGCACTGCTGTTGTGTGGACTATCTAAAAAAACAACTGGATCTATTCTAAGGAAGAAACTAAACCTGAAGGGTAAGTTCCTTACTAATGTGATTAGAAAGGAGTTGTTATACAAGTCCGGTTCATACAACAAGATTTCTAAGAAGATGTTTGAGTTGCTGACAAGGATTATTCTTTCTAAGAGGACTCATTGGGGAAGAGTATTGTTTGATAGGATGGTGGAGTCTATTGCTAAACCTAACATGGGTAGAATTCTATCCCTATTTCTGCTAAGAAGTGTTCCAGGGATCCTTAACACAAGGTGGAAGTCTTTTATTCCAAGGTAGCTAAAGACCGAGAGGTGAGGGGTGGGTAAATTTGTTTTCTAGTCTTTAAATATTTTCTTTAACTAGGTGTGTTGTGAGTTAGCTAGGTTAGTTTGATTTCAAGATAATCCACAAAAGAGGTTAGCTTTATTTCAAGATAATCCACAAAAGCACACACAATATTTATAGTTTTTCCCAAGATTATGGGTACACCCAATGTCCATCACCTTTCTAAGAGTTTATTAGACAAAGCTCCTTCTCTAAAAATCGGCACCTAAGAGCTTAAAACATCATCCCGCAGGACCACCCAGTCTCCTCTAAGACCTACAACTCATGCACAAAGCCATACAATATAGTGATCAAAGAACCACCTACCTCAAGCCAAAAAGCCCTACCACTCAGTCTAGGAGGATAGCCCTACCTCATTTCCAGATAATCATACAACTCAGATTCACACTTGAATCCTACCACTCATGCTATTTCCCTACACTCAAATTCTTAATAGAATCTGACCACTCAGGCCAAATCCATTCACTCATATTCTAAACAGAATCCTACCACTCAGATCTATACAAGATCCTACACTCGGTCTTTATAAATAGGCTTATAACTCAGATCTAGAAAGATCTTACAAAAAAGTAGATTTGTTGATGATGAATAGACAACAGAGAAATGATCTATGAGACTTCCTCCTTCCATCCTGAGAAAACTCAGTGCAGATTTCTTCTTTATAACTCCAGAAAATAGTCTTCAGGATAAGCTCAGCTTGGGCTATGAAGTAACTACAGCGAGGGTAGGCCATGACTGCTTTTCTCTTAGAGAAAATATCTCCGACCTTGTTGTTGACGGCATTGATCTCAACAGATATTTTGTTGGACTTTTGGATTAGTCGATTTGCACTTCTGCTTCGAGCTCTGCAATAATGGCTAGGAAGAAGAAGAAGTTGCGCCGCTTTTCGAAAAGACAAACCCTAAAAGATATTCTCTTCTCTGCCAATCTAATTCCTTTTATCATTCACCGTAAAACGGCTCTCTTGACTCATAGGCCCAGCTTTAATTGCTGATTTGCAGCCTTCCTTTTACAGAATAAATCATACAGCAGGCCCCAACGATATTAGTGGTGAATTCCATATTTCTCGCAATGAATTTGAATTCCGTTGACTTAGGTTGACTTTTAATACCGTCAGCATCTGTGTACTTAGCCAAATTTTTAGATTCCATCCATGTGTTGAGTTCATTGAGTGAATGGCCTTTAGACAATGAATTTGGACTTAGCCAATTTCTCTGCATCCTAGGCATTGAGAGCGTTGAGTGAATTTCCTTCACTCAATGCTTTTTTTACTTCGCCTAACTTTCTGAGCTGCCAGGAATTGAGTGTATTGATTGAGCCTTCATCACTCAACTCCCCTGGACTTAGCCACTTCACTGACTGCCTATCTTCATGCTGAGGCATTGAGTGAACTAGCTTCACTCAACGCTTTTGTACTTAGCTGCAACTAAGAAATCTGACAGCTTGCTGAGGCGTTGAATGCATTGAGTAAGCTATCCTCATTCAATGCATATGGACTTAGATAGATTTTTCTGTCTATCTTCATTAAGCTTTGAGTCACTATAGCTCTGTCGATGCTTTCCACTTTGGGCATTTATTGAGCTGACCTCACTCAACGCTTTTGGACTTAGTTACATTCTTATCTCCTTCTTCTTTGACTTTGACAGAATTAGCATGGCATTTAGTGAACTGGATTCCCTCAATGCTTCTTGACTTAGTTAATTTCTTTGAAATATTCTCTGTGGCTTTAGATGAAGTAGCTTGATTCAATGCCTCGAGCTGTATGACATTGAGTGAGTTGACATCAATGAATGCCTGTGAACTTGGACACTTTTCTGTCTTCCTTCTTCTTAAGCTTTGACTAAACAGTCTTTTTCGTAATGCTTTTTATTGTATGGCGTTGAGTGAACTTCCTTCATTCAACGCTTGTGGACTTAGCCGCAGAATTACTTTGAAGACTACTGGGTTTTGACTGTCCACACCTTACTCAGTGCTTTTTGGTATTTCACATTGACTGAACTGGCTTCACTCAACCCCTGTGGACTTAGGCAATTTTCAGCCTTTCGAGCATCCTAATTTATTATTTGGCGTTGAGTGAACTGGCTTCACTCAATGTCTGTGGACTTAGACAGATTTCTATCTCTCCACTTCTCTACCTTGTGACCACCTGTCACAACCACTTAGAATACCTATCCAACCTGCTTGCATGAACTTTAACATACATCAAATAATACTATGTGTATACCATTGCCACCTTTGACATGTACAAATATGGTACATTGTGAGCAATGGACCCAACAATCTTACCCTATTTAAAAATTTTAAAACCCTCAAACAAAATTCTTATTAAATGATATACACTAACATATGCAGCAGATAAAACAATAAATTAGAAAACATAACACCATATTACAAGAGTATCAAGTTATAGGTTTCCATACTTTCCTTGCCTGCAAGGCGATGATGATCACTTGCAGCTCCCCCTTTTTGCTGCCTGATTCTTGATCATTTCCATCTTTCAAAAAATCTATCCAATTCCCTTGCCTGTAAAGTGAGTGTTAACCCTAGAAATCGGCGATCCCTCCCAAGATAGCAAGCTCACAAGTTGCGTTCTACTCTAGGTTCCCTCTACAGGTCGCGTCCTGTCATCCCTCTTTTTTAAGGATGGGGCAGACAAACTTCTTTGTCCGCTCAAGCTGTGCGGCTAGGGAAGTCTCTCCAGCCAGACCTCCTAGGTTGCACAACAGCCACATGTTCTGTAGGGGCTACGGACTACTTTGTCAGTCCGCCCCTACAGGCCGCGCGGTTAGATAAGCTAACTGCGCTTTGGTTCTCTATTCCAACAGGTGCTGGCCATAACTAAGTCATGGACTCAACTCCAGCAGGAAGGCAACTTGTTATACCCAGTCTGACAAGTCTCCTACCTCTAGAAAGCCTCCAATAGCAGTGGTGACCTTCCTCCAGGTCGGAAGTCAGCAATGGCGACTTGCCTCTAGGTTGTTTGTTAGTAGTGGCAACCTATACACTTCAGTCCGCCAGGTCGCCAAGCATCGTCGCCCAGCAGGAATGACAAGCCTCCAGCCGCAGAGGCAGACTCCTCTAGTACACAGTGAGCTAGACGGGCAGATCGTGCAGTCTGCCATAAATTCCCCAGCTTAGAAGTCGGCGATCTGCCTCATCCTCTCCGCAGCGGGCTAGGTGCACTCATTCTGCAGTCCACCAGCTAGCCCTTAATTTTTTTGGTGCCCGCTTCTTCTCAACAAGAGGCAGACTACTCCTCATCTCACACAGCTCAACGCTGACTCGCTCAGCGGAGCAAGGTCAGAGTCGTCCCAGTCCTTCAGCCATAGATCATCTCAAGTACGCATCCCTAAACACACAATATGGCGTGGACTTGTAGGACTCCTCGTTCTACTCGCACAACTTACCACTTTTCCGGGGGTGACGTTACCAAGACCATTACCTCTGCGGGCCTATAAATATCCCCATACCTCTCATTCAGCAGACGCGGTGGAGTGGGATAACCAAGACAACAAAGCTTGCGGACAAAACTTTCCAGTACGCTAGTACTAACCTGCGGTATGACCGACAAATCGGGAGGACTCCTGTAGTAAACTCGCGTGGCCTGAGATATCAAGAGGGGCTGCCTGTCTGACCTACTCTTCTCTAGCCTCTGGCATCTTCCCTTCTTAGCCGCCAACTTACCCATTTGTACCCTTTATTTGCTTTCCATGTAAAGGTTGAATCTCAAGATGTTACCTCAATTCGTAATCAAAGGAAAGCCCGTCACAAGAGTGACATATATGCCACGGCGGGTGAAGTCTATTGTTGTCGCTGCTAGCGGGCCACTCTTCTTCTCAACTTCTCTCTTTATCTCGGCATCAACCTGCAGAGCTAACCTTCAAAGTACCTGTCTACTCGACAGTTCCTTATCAACCTCCTCCTCATCCCTGCATCCCGGACCGATCATACCCCACTCTCGAGCAAGCTAGCAGAAGACCCCATTTTCCGCATTAACATTTAACACGCGGCCTTCAGATCTCGAACAAACGGTGAAGTCAGCGGTTACTCATTCCATACCATCAACCAACCGAGAACCTTGCTCCATCAAGTCCTGGTGAAGTTCCTCTCTGGGAAGCCTTGGATCAATCGCGTAGAGAAGCTGCCAAAAAGTTTCAAGCAATCATCCATACTCTAGCTGCTATCGCTCAGAAATAATAAATATAATCTACAGCAGCACCTATTCCTCCAGTTAATCTGGCACTAGTGTTGGAGACTCCACAAGCTTATCCACAGGCCTATCCGCCGGTCTATCCTTCTGTTTACCCACAAACCTTTCCGCAAGGGCCTGAAGCTCCTTTGCGATCTCAGAATGATGAGTTCATAGCTCGTCAAAACGTCTTTCGGGAAGCTGCCCGAGGAAGTCCAACGAGATTTTTAAATTTTCATGGAAGTCAACCCTACTCTTCAGCTCCTGCCTTTGCTCCTCCTGCTCCTTTCACAGCTATAACTTATGATCATTTTTTCCTTATGTTATAGGAGAACAGGAAGAGCCATCACCATTTTTAGAGAATGTTCATCATGAACCAACTCCTGTTAACTTTAGAGAGGCGCGATTGCCAATTTACACTGGAGAGACTAATCCAATGAAGCACCTTCATGCTTTTGAATCAGCAGTATCTCTCAAGACCTATTCAGATGCTACCAAATGCAAACTCTTTGTAACAAACTTTGATGGACAAATGAGGGATTGGTTGTATAGACTGCGTCCTCAGTCCATCTATTCCTTTGCTTATTTGCGAAGAGAGTTTCTGCTAAGGTTTTCTACCTCTATAAAAAGAAAGGGAGGACCAAAAGCTCTCTTTGATATCAGGCAACAAGAGAACGAGGCTTGGTCTCATTTTTTGGATTGTTTCCAGAAAGAAATCTTTGACATTGAGACCGTCGATCAAGAAAAATATCGAGTGGCTCTTATTCATGGTCTTCGTGAAGGACCACTAAAGTTTGAGGCTAATGTATGAGCACCAAGGAAATATCAAGACTTGATTGGGTTAGCCAACTCATACATTTGAGGTGAGAAAAGCAATCCCAGCTTCGTCTCCAGACTTATAGCAGAGAAAGACTCTTCTTCATCTTACAAACAGCCTCCGATGTCTCCTTGAAAAGATTTTCCATCCTTCTCAAGAAAGGGAAGAAGATTTCAATGTCATCAACACCCCTTCCCGGGGCAGGATTGTGCCCAAGGTCAATTGTTACTATTTCCTGCCCCAGCTCCGCATCAGCTTCAATTCATCAGCAACAAGATTATGACTTGTTAGAGTCCGAACTAGATGAGGCTATGCAAGAAGTGAGCCAAATCAAGAAGGGTAGAGCTAATTTCAAAAGGTCATACCATCCAACAGATCAAAGATAAAAAGATTTAGATCCGTTCTGTGAGATTCACAAAGAAAGCTGACATTTGACTAAAAACTGTCGAGCGCTTCGTCAACTTGTACAAAAAATTCTTGAGGCAGGGTAAGATGTGCGATCTGTTCCCGAAGGATGACCACTCTTATCAATCAACTTCAAAAGACAAAGAAGTAGATGACATTCCTTGGGGTTCAAAGGGAGTGAGCAAAATCAGCAATTACCCTGGCCACGTTATAAGCGATACCAATGATGCCGATGACGAGGGCAGCTTTTGAAGACTATTCCAAAGCAAAAATGACACCGCATGTTCCAAAAGCTCCTTACAATCATGGCTGGTTATCTATGCTTTAAATTCTTCAAACATTCTATTTTAAAAAACTATTAAGTGTTATTTCATTTCATTTCTATAAATTTTACGTCAGAGATCCAATATTGAGACATTTCTCTTTATATAATGCTTCCTCCTCTATCTTTTCTTTTTGCCAAAAAGATCACTGAACCACCGAGATATCATCGAGTCTTGCTCAAGGCCCCCTCGAGGTTGGACTCCGGCGTAAGACCATAAGGACCACATATAGTGGGGAGTGTTCACATATGTGCAGTGGGGGCCGTTCAATTCTCATGCGGAGGATTATGGGACTTTGGATACTAGCTGGTATCTAACCTAGAGTGAGCAACATGGGAGGTCCCATGTTTTAGCTCTGTTGCGCTCCGTTAGGGATACATTACAGTTACGATGATCTTTGGTTGGACGGCAATGGCGATCAAGTATAGCATTGCCTCCTCGATCATCTCACAATTATAATGGGCGAATACTCAATGGTACTCTCAATCTGTCCCTTCGCGGGGCCCACAACTCCGTTGATCAATCCGCAGAAAAGTAATAAGCCATTTGGCGCATCTAGTCTAATTGATAAGCGATGCTTGTTACCCGAGGTATGAGAGCAGTGCATCTATCGATCTTCCTCAGGAGTTTTTGTGCTTGTTTCTCTTTTGTGCCCTTCTAAAGGATGCGCATCCAGCCCACTCTAGGTAAGACTACACCCTAGATGATCTTTCTTAAGAAACTGATGCATAAGGCCACGCGGAACACCTATTGCAGCATCCAGTCTTTTTTGGTCATCTTCAGGGTGTAGCCCTCCTTTTTTTCATTTTTCCTTCTAACATGTTAACAGGATAAATCCAACCAATCAAAAGGATTAGCAGCATCTTCTTGCTTAAACTCACTTTATATATTAAGCTTTCATAAAGCTCTATCCGCTGACGATAGATTATGCTTACTCTTGGCATCTAATATTAAATCAAGGATTCTATTTCTATTTATTGACAAGCCATACTATGGAATTCTAATCAAGATAGTTTCATCTTACTGATCTGGATTTCATATATAAAGCATCATGCTTGATAACGTGAGACTATCACTATCGCGGTTTGATCTCTATTCTGTTAATAATAGAGTTTGTCGGGTATCTCTTCTTCTATCCTATTATACCTTAACATATCAATAGTCAACATTTCCAAGTTCCCTTTAGGTACTTGCAATTTACTTTTCCATCATATCTGCTGCTAACTCTTCTTTTATAGAGATTACTAGATATTAGCAAGTTCAAACCAGGTACTCGCAATTTAATATTTTCTATCATATCTTCTTCTAACACCTATTTGCAAAGATTAACATATATTTGCAAGTCCTCCTCAAGTACATGCGACTTAGCTTTCTTTTATATTTGCAACTTACTCTTCCTTCGTAGAGATTAACAGAACTTAGCAAGTTCCCTTCTAGTACTTGCTGTAAGACCCAATTTTTTTTCCTTTTAAAAACCCCTGGGTCTTATTCCCAGAATCGAAATTTTGCGGTGACACTGCCACTTGAGAAGGTCGCCACTACAAAATGCCGATCCTGACAGCCTTTACGATCACCAAAGATAAATAAGCTTAAACTTGTTCTGACAAAACTAAGTCCACAATCACATATAATATAAAATATTAGAAATCACATCAAATGCACATGATAATAGAAGTAATGAAATAGGACAGTACATAGAAATATAAACGGGCTCAGGCCCGGTAAACAATCCTCACTATAAACTCTCACGGAAGCTAAGTAAACTAATCTCTCACGGAGCAAGTAGTCGGTTCTCGTGTGCTTCCATGTGAACCGTACTTCGCTGTTATTGTATCCCCTACTGATGCTACCTATCTCCCATCTAGATCCCCTGGAATGTTATGGTCCGAAAACTGTTAGTCAAAAGACTAAGCTCTATCATCCCCTACCCCTCCCCCATGGCTCCTAGGCACCGAGCGAGGAGGAGTAAAGGAAAGCTATGAAGGTGGAGAATAAACAAAGAAAGTGACGGTGGAACTAATCTAGTAGTTATTTATAATGTATATAAAGCTAAGGAAGAAATGTACAAGCTAGCAGTTCTATAATAGCATGCAGTAAGGTAAAAAAGTAAAGTAAAGCAACATATGTAAGAAATACATACTGAGCAATAAGTAACCATAACTTATATGAATGTCCATACAAACTTATAAGTGAAGGGGTCTTCTGCAAGGCTCCCATCATATAAAAAGTCCCATACTGATTTATACATTGGATGTAGGTTATATACATGTATGAGTGTAGTCATTTGTTATGCCATGATTCATGCAAGTGCAACTCACACACACGACTCTATGCGCACAGACCTTTAGGTTCCCCCTTTTGGGCAGCTAGCTTCACTCCCATGAACCTCTATAGTTGCAAATAGAGATAGTGGGTCGGGAACCCCACTCCTAGGCGAGTATCCACACTACCAGTCCTAGCCCTTACGTACGCCTTTGGAAGGACAAAACCTAGAGTCACCACGTACTAATGTTGGCCATATCCACCAGACTTCCTTTTGCTGAGTGTAAACCACACCTGTCGAGTCAGTGTATTGACGTTGGTGTGAACGATAAACAATACCAAATACCCACCACCATTTATCTTATGCACATGCAAGAGTATATTCTCCCATTGATCCAAAGCTCCCCAGACTATCCCGTCCGTCACAATTATCTTCAGATCCATCGGCTCGCCGGGCAAACCTGCCCACCACTAAAACCACAAAGCCTACCGCTCGTGAGACCCAACCTAACTTCCACAATACCTGGTAGTGTGAGTGTATGTGCAATCCTAGTTATACTAATTACTCTATCATTGATTATTCTTACAGTTTAAGTTAACATTGGACTTCCCTAGGTATTCACGGTGAAGGGATCTCACAGGGCACTAGGAATTATGATGGTAGCTTAAGCCCATCGTTCCATTTTGCAAGGCACTTACTATTATTGGTTAATACCCAATCCCTGATCACTTTTAAAGTTATATTAGATCTAACCCTAATGTATTTGACCCTTCCTCTCTATAGGGAAGACGATGTTTCATTGAACCCGAGTATCACCCACACTAGTCTCCCCATGCATTACTCCTCATCATGACTCTCATTGATGATAACATTTCTATTTCACCATAATAGTAAAACTGATACCCTAACTCCCTATGTTCATTTAACATTCTATTACAATTTATATCGTTTTACTATATGCATACCAACCTAAGCAATATGATGTATACGATAGGAGGTACTTCAAATTTTCAATCAAAAGCCCTAAAATATTTATTGGGGGCCTATCATGATATATGTAGCCTAAATATAGAAACTTGGAATATTCTTAAATAAATTGGCATATAATTAATTTTCCCAAAAATTGGTCCATGGATTATTTGAACATGAAGTAATAGATTTACTTAAGATATGACCATAGAAGAATTATGAACACTATAGGGTAGGAAGATATTAGTGAATACCAAATTTCATAAATTTTTATAAAGAAATTAACCTCCAAATAAATAATCCAAGGTAATTCAAATAAATAGGGGTAATGAAGGAAGTAGCATAAATACTTGTCCAAACATTATACAAAAATTAACAGAGCTTTATTTTCATCATAAAACCTTACTGATTAATTTTCATGCAATTCCATGGTCCGTAACCTATATATAAAAATATCACAACTAAATCCATCATGGGGCACTTAGTGAAGGAACATTCTTGTAATCTCAACTAAATAACTTGTAAATATTTTTCCAATCTTCTTTATGCCCTAAAAAGTACTCTTGCGAAGTAACACAATTTTCCAGTAAGCTATAGTATATATCTTCTATTTATCAAAGTAGGGTGCACTAGTTTACTTTACAGATGATGTACTAAAAAAAATGTTCAACTATACAAAATAATTCAGTAGTGCATGTAAATGATATTTGATCAGCTTTTCAAGAGTTTGAAATCATTCTAAGACATATAAACTATAATTACATCAATATCATCAAAAGGGCAAGATGAAGTTTATAACTATAAGGGTGAGCTTCTGTTATCTAAACACCCTATAATAAATTCCATAGGTGTATAATACTATGACAATATTCCTACCAAAATATCACAAAGATCAAAGGTCATATGACCCATTGAATATTCTCTAAGGTGTAAATATCAAAATATCAACCAAGTGCTTTAAGTGGGGTGCATGTGTCCAACGTCCACCAAATGCCTTCCTAGGGTATTTCACCTCCCAAGGATCACATGGACTAATCAACAAGTCCTTCCAAGAACATAACACCCTATGTCCTTCACAAATTCCAAAAGTTAAACCCTAAGGTTTGAACTTGGTTCCTAGGGAAAATAAAATCTAATCTATACAATAATCCATGTGAGGGGGTTAAATATCATAAAAAATTAGTGGCCAAAGTTTCAACCTCTGTTGGACTAATTTGGCAACCTAAAACCCATAAGGGACACTTTGACCTAATTACCCCATATTGGTCCAACTTAGGGCTTGCTTATTTAAAAACTAAATCATCTCCAAATGGGATGAAAATTTATAAAGAGCCTTATGATGACACCAATGACCACTCATAATAAGTTAGGAGGGTTCGGAGGTCATTAGACCTCTTAAATAATAAATACATGGATTATTAAATTTCTACAAAAACATTATGAATATATTTTCAAAAAAGTTCCATTTTTGTATATGTCCTAGGTATAAGTATGATTGAGCCCCATCCAAAATTTCAAGTCATTTGGATGGTTCGATTAATGGTGGCACTCAAAATAGTCTCTGGTCAAGCCTTGGTATAGTCCTCACCAATATGAGTGCTCTGGTCAGACCACATACCCAAATGGGTTGAAATTTTTTTTAAATTAAAGTAGACCCATAGAGCTTCCAATTTTATGTTGACTACTTTCTTTGATTAAACTTCTATATATTTTTAGAATAATTCCTAAGCTGACTGATTTTGAGTGAAAGATTATACAAAAAATATATGATATATATAATCAGATCTTGCATAGATCCTGACGCAATTTGACGGTTGGCCTTCTTCTTCCTCCAGCCGACAGGTGAGATTTACCCGACATGGAGAAACTACGAATATTATTTTTCGGCCACCCGGCCACCTCCCTAGATGGCCACCGTTGCCACCACCTTCGTTGAGGTGGGGGCTATCGCCAGGCGGCAGCACAACCGCTGGAGGGTCCGTTTCCGGCAATCCAGACACTTTGTTTTTCACGAAAAAACTGGGAAAAGTAAACACCCGATCAGGATCAATTGATCCCTATTCTTATCCCTATTGATTCCTAAGATCAACCCCATAGAAGAAGGAGAAGGAGAGGACCTTATTGGAGGGCTGGAGGCGGGTCGATCGCCGGATTGTCATGGTGGTGGTGGCGTCGTTTGGGTTTCTGCAACTACACAGTAGAAGGGCTCGAAATCTTCAGGTAAATGGTGGGAAAGGCTCCTCTCAGGGCGCTGATGGTATTTAAAACACCTGTTGGGGAGGGGAGAGACCAAGCCATCAATCACCAATAATGGCCATTAAAAGCTTTGCTCGGCCATGGAAATTCTCCTACCATAGGAACTGCCATGGCCGGAAAAACACTTGCCATTCTCCTAACTGGCCAGGGGAGATGATTCTAGCAAAAAAAGAGGGCCTTTGGCCTTCTAAGCCATTTTGACCTCACTCCCCACTTTCTCTCTCCTCCATTATAAGGGGAAAATAAAGTTTTCTTTCTCCTCATCATCATGGCCGATTTTTATCTCTCCTTCAGCCTATTGGCACCCCACTAACTCATATTAATAATAAAAATGAAGTTAGCCCAAGTGGGAGAAATGGGTTTAAGCTTAGGTCAACCCATTTGGGCTAATTTGACCTTATAGTAGGGTAGAGTTGACCTTGGTAAACATGACCATTTGGGTTGACCTCAATGGGTCCTTTGTGACCCATTGGCCTCCCCTAGGTAGGGTTAATTAGGGTTTACCTGGAACTTTGGAGGTCACCTGACCCTTAGGAAGGGTACTTTGACAAAATTAGGCAAGGGTTGACTAGGGTCAACTTAACCTCTTGGGTTGACCCCAATGGGTCCTTGGTGACCCATTGACATCACTTTAGGGTTAGGGAGGCATATGTGGGGTTCACTTAGCTAAGGTAAGGTCAACTGACCCTTAGTAGGCCAGTTTGACCAATTTAGGATTAGGGTGGACCTAGGTCTACTTGACCACTTTGATTGCCCCAATGGGTCCTTAGTGACCCTATGGACCTCCCAAGGTGTTAGGGGTGTTTTGGTGGGGTTCATGAAGTCAAGTTAAATCCCTAAGGTCAAAACCTAAGTCTGGTGCTGAGACTCTGCTATAGGCAGACCAAGGTGATTTTCACCTTGCCCCTTATTCACTTGACCCTTTGAGCTCCTTATGGTTTTGTCATGACCTAGTCCTAACAAAACCACTCCTAGGAGTCTAGTTGTTTGAGAAATATTACAAATCCCAATATATAAAAATAAAAAAAATTTTCTCTAAATTCAGGAAAAGCCTACAGGATTTCTACTAAAGTAAAATTATATAACATCCCGAGGAGTTTAAGGTATACCTGACTCGAAGAGTTCCTGGTACTTTTGCTGCATCAAGTCCTGTGGATCCCAAGTGTGCTCCTCCTGCCCATTGTTTCTCCACATAACCTTGACTAGCAGAACCTTCTTACGTCGCAAGACTCGCATCGCCGTACCATCGATCCTGATCGGCTCCATGCTGACTGATCGATCTTTGGCCGTCAGGCCATCTGTGGTGGAAATCAGCTACTCAGGGCGTAGTAGAGCCATCCGAAGTGAAGAAACATGGAAGACTTCGTGCAACCCCGCTAACTCTGTCAGTATCTCCAGCCTGTAAGCCAAGGGGCCGATCCACTCTAGGATCCTGTAAGGCCCCATATATCTCGCACTGAGCTTCTTCCACCTATGAACCCGCGAGACCCCGTGCATCGGCCGTATCTTCAAGAAAACCTGGTATCCCACCTGGAACTCTACCTGACGATGCCGCGTATCATAGTATTTGGCCTTCCTGCTCTGGGCTTCCAACATCCTTTCCCGAATAAATCTCACCTGAGCATCGGTGTCCTCCACAAACTCCAAGCTGAGTGCCTTTGAATCCTCATCCTGGATCCAAGATAGTGGGGTCCTGCACTTCCGTCTATATAATGCCTCGAAAGGGGTCATGCCTATGCTGGACTGATGGCTATTATTGTACGAGAACCCGATCAGCGGCAGCAGTCTCTCCCAGGGCTCACCACGGTCCAAAATACATAGGCGTAGAAGATCCTCCAGTGTCCGGTTGGTGCGTTTCGTCTGCCCAACTGTCTAAGGGTGGATAGTCGTGTTAAACGTCAACCGAGAACCCAGATAAGTCTTAACCGACCTACACTCCTTGGAAGTAGACTATCCATCCCGATCTAACACGATCGTCCTGGGCACTTTATGATAATGAACAAACTGTTCGACGAACCTCCGCACTAGAACACTGACCGGTGAGTCCTTCGCAACTGGAATAAATCTTGCCACTTTTGTCAGTCTATCGACGATCACCCTAATCGAATCATTCCCTGCATAAGATCGGGGTATCCCATGTATAAAATCCATGGCTATGTCCTCAAACTTCCATTCTGAAATTGGAAGTGGCTGTAGTAATCCTGTTGGGCTCTTGCACTCTGCCTTTAGGATCTGACAAGCCTCGCAATGGGTCACGAAGTATATAATATCCTTCTTAATGCCTGGCCAAGACATCGTCCTCTTCAGGTTTGTTGCCATCTTTGTGATCCTTGGTGCATATAATATTTGCTACTGTGTGCCTCTGCCATAATATCCTCCCGAATTCAGCCTCCTGCCGGTATATAAACAATGCCTCTAAAGCATAGAAGTCCATCTCTCAGAGAGTAATCCCCCATCGTGCCTTACTCTAAGGCCCTAAATATCAGCTCTGTCCTCGTATTCAGCCTCTGCCTGTCCCTGATGCGATCCTGAATGTCTTTGGTGGCAATCATCGATGACATGTACTCTACATATAGCTCTGGGTCATCCTCCGACACCAGAGTTATAAGCATCTCCTTAAATATATGCACTAACTCCATAGCTATCAGCTGAGGCCCTGCTCCAGATGTAGTTGCTCTCTGGCTTAGAGCATCTGCTACCACGTTTGCCTTCCCAGGATGATAGTGCATGGTATACTGATAGTCCGACAAAAACTCTACCCAGCATCTCTGTGTGATGTTTAGCTCCTTCTGTGTGTCCACATACTTCAGGTTCTTATGGTTTGAGAATATATCACAGTGGACCCCATAAAGGTAGAGCCGCCAGATCTTCAGTGCAAAGATAACTGCTCACATTTCCAAGTCATGCACTGGGTAATTTTGCTCGTGTTTTTCAACTTAAGGGAGGCGTAAGATATCACGTGCACATTCTACATTAGAACGACACCCATCACTTGATAAGAAGTGTCTGTGTAAACCTGAAAACCCTCCTTCCCAAATGGAAGATCTAGGATAGGGGATGAGGTAATCCGACCCTTCAGCTCTAAAAAGGCAGCCTCTCAATGTGGCGTCCAAAAAAATGGATTCTCCTTCTTTGTCAGAGATGTGAGTGGGAGATCAATCCGAGAGAATCCCTCCACGAACTTCCGGTAGTATCCGACAAGCCCTTGGAAACTCCTCACATCATTGTCCGTCTTCAGCGGTGGCCAATCCCGTACATCATGAACCTTCGACGGATCCACTGCCAATCCTGCCCCACTAATGATATGGCCTAAGAAGGACACCTCCTTTAGCCAAAACTCACACTTGCTGATCTTAGCATATAGCTGGTGCTGTTGGAGCTTCTCTAGGGTCAGAGCCAAGTAACGTGCATGCTCCTCCTAAGTCCTCGAATAGATGAGGATGTCGTTAATAAATACGATGACAAAAACATCCAGATATGGCTGAAATACCCTGTTCATTAAACTTATGAACATGAAGGGTGCATTCGTGAGCCCAAAAGGCATCACGGTAAACTCATACTGCCCATCTCTACTGCTGAATGTTTTCTTTAGGATATCCTCCTCCTGAATGCACATCTGGTAGTAACCTGACCTCAAAAATAGCTTTGAGAACCAATGAGCTCCCTCCAACTACTCAAACAACTCATCAATCCTCTGTAGAGGATATGTGTTTTAGACCATCAACTTGTCCAAAGCCCTGTAGTCAATATATAATCGGAGTGTCCCATACTTCTTCTTGACGAACAGCACCGGAGCTCCCCAAGGTGAAGAGCTTGGTCGGATAAATCCGGCTTCCACTAGCTCCTATAGTTGGCTTTGAAAGTCCATCAACTCCTTCAGGTCCATCTGATAAGGAGCTCTGGATGCCGGCTTAGCCCCCAGCACGAGCTATATGTGGAAATCCTTCTCCCGATACATGGGTAGCCCTGACAACATCTCCGGGAATACGTTAGCAAAATCTCGTACCACCGGGATCTTAGGAATGGAATCCTTGGCCTCGACCATCTCAAATTGCATTTGGTATACCTCGTCACCTTTTATATGGGCCTTGACGGCCTGTACGGACGATAGTAAGAGGTGGGATGTAGATCTAATACCTTCGATGACAACGAAGGAGTCCCCGTGCCTCAAGGTGATCCTCCTCGTCAAGCAATAAATTTGGGCATGGTTCTAATGCAACCATCTCATGCCCAGGATCGGGTCGAAGTCTGTCATCCTTAGGATTATCGCTGTTGCTTCAAATTCCTTTCCTCTGATTTCTGCCTCTATATTGCAATGGGCAGAGGTCAATAGCTCTGATCTGTCGGGTAGACACACCCTCATCATCAAGCCTGTGAATCGTTCCATGACTTCTAGTCCTTCCATGAAAGATTCAAACAATAATGAGTGTGAAGCACCCGTATCAAACAATGTGTGAGTGGGCTTGCCGCTGATGAAGACTATGTCCGAGGTTGTTAAATTCTTTAGAAATCTAGTTATGGCTTTCTTTCCTATTTCTAACAATTTTATATCCATAAGTCTAGCTTTTAGGAAAGAAAAGAACTTAAAATCAACGACGTACTTGCTATCACCTGCTCCGGGTTCCGGGGCTGAGCCAGGTCCAAGGCATACACTTGCCCTCTATCTTGTCTGCGGTCTCCGCCCTGAAATCCACATCCTCAGCCACACCCTCGACCACCAAACTGTCATGCAGGTGGAGCAGCCTGAAGTGCTGGTAGGGGTACTTCCCTCATGGGTCAGTTCCTCTTGAAGTGCCCCGGATGGTTGCATCGAAAACATAACTGTGCCCTTTACCCTGTCCTTGGCATCTCCTGAATCTATAAATGCTGAGGAGCCAATACCACCGGGTCCCTCTATTCCTGCCTGTCCTCCAGACAGTGGTTATCCCCATTCCTCCTTTCTCCTATGACATGCCCTCTGGGCTGGTCCCTCCTACCACCAATCAATGTGTCATTAGCTAGTCTCTTCCGGCTTCGGACTGTAAGCTGATCTTCCTCTCGCTTCTTGGACATCTCTAAGATCCTTGTCAGGCTCCCATCAGAGTTGAAGAGGAGGACCTGTCTCATGTCATCATGTAGGCCATTGTATAGCCTGTTTGCGTAGCCCGCATCATCCAATTGATATGAGTCCGCATAGCGGGCCAGATGTGTGAACCCTCGGTAGTACTCTAACACTATCATGTTGCCCTTCCTCAACTGCAGGAAACTGTCTTCCAACTCATCCCTCGCTAACTGGGGTACAAAATGCTCTAATAGATCTGCTCTGAACTCCTCCCAAGAGATGTATTCGCAATCCACTCCAGCAAAGGTTGTGTCTAGCTGTGACTTCCACAATCTCTTCCCATGTAACTCTAAGCAGTAAACTACCAAAGCAACTACCTCCTCCTTAATGCATTGAATTCCAGCCAGTATCTCGTAGATGATGTCCAACCACTCCTTCGTACGTACTGATGACTCTGTCCCAAGGAAGGATGGTGGAGAAAGCCCCCAAAAGGCACTCATCCAGTTGGCCCCAGGATTTGGCTGTGGAATCGGGGCCTGTTGAGTCCTAAAGGCCTCTAGAATGGCAGTTAGTATATGCCCTATCTCCGTCTGCTGGAATGGAGTCGGAGCCGGAGGGGGTGGAACCATATTCTGTTCCTGAGGTGTACCCTACTGCGGAGTAGGATTCATCGCAGGCTACCAAGGAAAAATTCTAATTGTTAGATAATGTATAAGTGGAACTAATGGACAAAGTGGAATTTTACATGTGATTCCCCTTATGGGCACACCATTGCTTTTGGCTGCTAGTTTGTCTGCAAACTATGCTCGAGCAGGGTGGCATAGGGTTTTGTGGATTACTTTTCTTGGATCGATGTTTCCTCTGATACAAGTTTGTAAGACTCCCTTTTTTTCCTTTTAAAAACCCTGGGGTCTTATGCCCAGAATCGCTGTTTTATGGTGACACTGACACGCAAGAAGGTCGCCACTACAAAACGTAGATCATGCCGGCCTTTACAATCACCAAAGAGAAAGAAGCCTAAACCAGTTCTGATAAAACTAAGTCCATAATCACATATAATATAAAATATGAAAAATCACATGAAATCCACCTGATAATAGAAGTACTGAAATAGAACAGTATAAAGAAATACAAACGGGCTCAATCCCGGTACATCAATCCTCACCACAAAATCTCGCGGAAGCTAAGTAAACTAATAACTCATGGAGCCATTAGCTTGTGCTCCCGTGCTAGACAAGCCAACCTTCATGTGCACCATACTACGTTGGTGTTTTATCCCTTTTTGTTGCTCCCTATCTCCCATCTTGAGCCCTTAGAATGTTGTGGTACTAAAACCATTAGTCAAAAGACGAAGCCCTATAATCCCCTACCCCTCCCCCGTGGCTCCTAGGCACCGAGCGGGGAGGCGAAAAGGAAAGCTATGATGGTGGAGAATAAACAAAGGAGGGGACGGTGGAACTACTCTAGCAGTTATTTATAATGCATATACAGCTAAGGAAGAAAGCTACAAGCTAGCAGTTCTATAATAGCAAGCAGTAAAGTAAACAAGTAGATTAAAGCAACATATGTAAGAAATACATACTAAAAAATAAGTAACCTTTACCTATATGAATGCACATACAACTTATAAGTTAAGGGGTCTTTTGTAAGGATCCCATCATATAAAAATTCTTATACCGAATTATACGTTTGGGTGTTGGTTGTATGCAAGTATGAGTGTCGTTATATGTTATGCCGTGATTCAAGTAAGTATAACTCACGCACACGACTCTATGCGCTCAGACCTTAAGTTCCCCCCCATTTGGGCAGGTAACTTCACTCCCAAGAACCTCCGTTGTGGCAAACGGAGATAGTGGGTCAGTCCACCCACTCCTAGGCGGGTATCCACACTTCCAGGCCTTGCCCTTACTTATGTCTCTGGAAGGACACAACCCAGAGTCAGCACGTACTAATGCTGGCAATATCTACCAGACTTCCATTGGCTAAGCGTAAACCACACCTGCCGAGTAAGTGTATTGACGTTGGTGTGAACAACAAACAATATCGAAGACCCGCCACCTTTTATCTTATGTATATACAAGAGTATTATATTCTCCCACCGAGCGAAAGCTCCCTGGATAATCCCGTCCTTCATAATAATTTACCGAGCCATCAGCTCACTGGGCTAACCTGCCCACCACTAAAACCACCGAGCCAACCGCTCGGGAGATCCAACCTAACTCCCATAATACCTGGTTGTGCGAGTTTAGGTGTAATCCTAGTTATACTAATTACTCTTATCATTGATTATTCTTACGGTTTATGTTAACCTTGGACTGCCCTAGGTAATCCCGGTGAAGATCTCTCACAGGGCACTAGGAACTATGATGGTAGCTGAAGCCCATCGTTCCCTTTCGCAAGACACTTACTATTATTGGTTTATACCCAATCCCAGATCCCTTTTAATGTTATATTAGATCTAAACCTAGTGTATTTGACCCTTCCTCTCCATAGGGAAGACGATGTTTCGTCGAACCCCAGTATCCCCGACATTAGTCTTCCCATGCATTTATCCTCACCATGACTCTCATTGATGAGAACATTTCTATTTAACCATAACTGTAAAACTGATATTCCAACTCCCTATGTTCATTTTACATTCTATTATAATTTCTGTCATTTTACTATATGTAGACCAACCTAAGCTATATGATGTATACAATAGGAGGTACACCAAATTTTCATCCAAAAGCTCTAAAATATTTATTGGGGGCATATCATGATATATTTAGCCTTAATCTTGAAACTTGGAATTTTCCTAAATAAATTGGCATTTAATTAATTTTCCCAAAAATTGGTCCATGGATGAGTTAAACATGAAGTACTAGATTTACATAAGATATGACCATAAAAAAATTATGAACACTATACAGTAGCATGCTATCACTGAATACCAAATTTCATAAATTTTTATAAAGGAATTAACCTCCAAATAAATAATCCAAGGTAATTCAAATAAATAGGGGTAATGAAGGAAGAACCATAAATACTTGTCCAAAAATTATACAAACTTTAACAGAGCTTTATAATGATTATAAAATCTTACAGACTAATTTTCATATAATTCAAGGGTCAGTAACCTATATATAAAAATATTTCAACTAAATCCCTCAATTGTCACTTTCTGAAG
This sequence comes from Platanthera zijinensis, assembly GCA_039513925.1. Taxonomy (NCBI): domain Eukaryota; kingdom Viridiplantae; phylum Streptophyta; class Magnoliopsida; order Asparagales; family Orchidaceae; genus Platanthera; species Platanthera zijinensis. The sequence goes on from CM077085.1 coordinate 135,108,702, forward strand.
GAACATCCATGTAATCTCAACTAAACAACATGTAAATATTTTTCCAAGTTTCTTTATGCCCTAAAAAGTACTATTGCAAAGTAACAAAATTTTCCAGTAAGGTATAGTATATATCTTCTATTTATCAAAGTATGGTGCACTAGTTTACCTTACACATGATGTACTAAAAAGAAATGTTCAACTATACCAAATAATTCACTAGTGTATCTACATGCTATTTAATCAGCTTTTCCATAGTTCAAAATTATTCTAAGACATATAAACCATATTTACATTAATATCATCAAAAGGGCAAGATGAAGTATATAACTACAAGGGTGAGCTTCTATTATCTAAACACCCTATAATAAATTACAGAGGTGTATATCACTATGACAATATTCCTACCAAAATATCACAAAGATCCAAGGTCATATGACCCATTGAATATTCTCTAAGGTGTAAAGACCTAAATATCAACTAAGTAGTTTAAGTGGGGTGCATGTGTCCAAAATCCACCAAATCCCTTCCTAGGGCATTTTACATCCCAAGGATCACATGGACTAATCAACAAGTCCATCCAAGGACATGACACCCTATGTCCTTCACAAATTCCCAAAGTTCAACCCTAAGGTTTGAACTTTGTTCCTAGGGCAAATCAACCCAAATCTATACAATACTCCATGTGATGGGGTTAAATATCATAAAAATAAGTGGACCATGTTTCAACCTCTTTTGAGGTGATTTGGCCACCAAAAACCCACAAGGGACTCTTTGACCTAATTACCCCTTATTTGTCAAACTTAGGGCTTGCTTATTTACAAACTAAATTATCTTTAAATGGGATGAAAATTTATACATATTCTTATGATGTCCCCAAGGACCACTCAAAAAAAACCTGGGAGGGTTTGGAGGTCATTAGACCACTTAAATAATTAATAAATTGATTATTAATTTCTAAAAAAACTTTAGTAAAATGTTTTCAAAAAATTCCCATTTTTGGAAATGTCCATGATATACATATTTGTGAGCCCCATCAAAAATTTTAAGTCATTCAGATGGCTGGATTGATGGGGACACTCAAAAATGTCTCTGGTCTAGCCTAGGTATAGTCCTCACCAACATGAGTGCTATGGTCAGACCACATACCCAATGGGTTGAAACAAATTTTAAATTAAAGAAGACCCATAGAGCTATAATTTTAATGTTGACCACTTTCTCTGATTAAGCCTCTAAGTATTTTAAAAAAAAATTCCTAAACTGACTGATTTTGTGTGACAGATTATACAAAAAAAATATGATATATATAATCAGATCTTACACAGATCTTGACGCAATCCAACGGTTGATGGCCTTCTTCTTTCTCCAGCCGATGGGTGAGATTTACATGACCTGGAGCAACTTCCAGCCGTATTTCCCGGCCACCTCCCTTGCCGGCCACAGCCGCCACCACCTTCGTTGAGGTGGGGGCTATCACCGGGCGGAGGCACGGCCGCCGGAGCGGCCATTTTCGGAAATCCCACCACATTGTTTTTAACAGAAAAACCAGGAAAAGTAACCACCCGATCAGGCTCAATTGAGCCCGATTCTTATCCCTATAGATTCCTAAGATCTACCCATAAAAGAAGGAGAAGGGGAGGACCTTATTTGAGGGCGAGAGGCGGGTCGATCGCCGGATTTTCATTGTGATGGTGGTGCCGTTCGGTTTTCTGCAACTATACTGTATAAGGGCTCAAAATCTTCAGGTAAATGGTGGGAAAGGCTCTTCTCAGGCCACTGATGGTGTTTAAAACACCAGTTGCGGGGGGGGGGGGGGGGGGGGGGGGGGAGGCCAAGCCATCAATGACCATTAATGGCCATTGAAAGCTTGGCTCGCCCATGGCAATTCTCCTCCCCTAGACACTGTCATGGCCGGGAAAACTCTTGTCATTCTCCTAACTAGACATGGGAGATGGTTCCAGCAAGAAAAGATGGCCTTTGGCCTTCCAAGCCATGAATAGCCTCACTCCCCATTTTCTCTCTCCTCCATTAAAGTGGGAAAATGAAGTTTTCTCTCTCCTTGTCATAAAAGCCGATTTTGTTTACTCCTCTAGCCTACTGTCACCCCACTAATTCATATTAATAATAAAAATGAGGTTAGCCACAGTGGGGAAAATGGGTTTGAGCTTGGGTTAGCCCAATTGGGCTAATTTGTCCTAACACTAGGGTAGAGTTGACTTTGGTAAATATGACCATTTAGGTTGACCCCGATGTGTCCTTGGTGACCCATTGGCCTCCCTTAGGGTCTAGGTAGGGTTGGCTGTGGTTGACTTGGCACTTTGGAGTTCACTTGACCCTTAGGAAGGGTACTTTGACCAAATTAGGGCTAGGGTTAACTTCGGTCAACTTAACCTCTTGGGTTGACCCCAATTGGTCCTTGGTGACCCATTGACCTCACTTTAGGGTAAGGGAGGCATGTGTGGGGTTCACATAGCTAAGGGAAGTTCAATTATCCCTAAGTAGGCCAGTTTTACCCATTTAGAGTTAGGGTGGACCTAGGTCAACATGACCACTTTGATTGCCCCTAATGGGTCCATAGTGACCCTGTGGACCACCCAAGGGGTTAGGGGTGTTGTGGTGGGGTTCATGAAGTCAAGTTAAAGCCCAAAGGTCAAACCCTAAGTCTAGTGGTGAGACTGTGTTATAGGTAGACCAATGTGATTTTCACCTTGCCCTTTTTCACTTGGTCCTATGAGCTCCTTATGGTTTTGTCATGACCTAGTCATGACAAAACTACTCTTAGGGGTCTACTTGTTTGAGGGATGTTTCACATGTAGCTTAGCCTTCTACTATATCTATTACTCACTCTTCTTTTACCGAGATTAGCAGATATTTGCAAGTTCCGCCCAGGTACTTGCAACTTAGTTTTATTTCATATCTGTTGCTTACTCTTCCTTTTGCAGAAGTTAACAGGTTTTTGCAAGCCTTCTTCAGGTACTTGCAAGTTATCCTTCTTCTGTGCTTTCCTCTCATTTTTTTTTTCAGAGCTCATTGGAAGACATTCACATCTTCATTTTGCAAAGCAACTCAGGTAAACACGAGATGTACCTCTTTTTGCTTGCATTAACTTTTCTTCGTAGGAAAAAGATTGACATTGGCAACACTTTTATAAGAAGAGATATCAGGTTCTATCTCTCCCTACCTCTTGTTTTTTTCGAGGGATGGATCACGATGTTCGTGGGTCTCCTACTTTCTCGAAGTTCCCTTCGAGACTTAAAAAAGTGTGGGGATTATGTTAACCCTAGAAATCGGCGATCCCTCCCAAGAAAGCCAGCTCGCAAGTCGCAGCCTAATCTAGGTTCCCTCTGGAGGTTGCGGCCTATCAGCCATCTTTTCTAAGGATAGGGCGGACAGACTTATCTATCGTTTCAGGCCACGCATCTAGGGCGGTCTTGCCAGCTTGACCGCCCAGGTCGCACAGCGGCCGCTCATTTGGTAGGGGCTGCGAAATCCTTCCTCAGTCCATCCCTGAGAGCTGCGTAGTTAGATCAGCTAACAATGCATTGGTTCTGTATTCCAATAGGTGTAGGACACAACTCAGTCGCGGACTCAACTGCAGTAGGAAGGCGAACTACTATATTCAGTCTGACAGGTCACCTAACTCTAGCAAGCATCCAACAGCAGTGGCGACCTGCCTCCAAATCTTTAGTTAGTAGTGGTGACCCGCATCCAGGTCGACAGTCAGCAGTCGTGACCTTCCTCCAGCTCGCTAGTCAGTAGTGGTAACCTGGACTCTTCATTCTGCCAGGTCACCAAGCCTCGTTGCCCAGCAGGAATGATAAACCTTCATCCGCAGAGGCGGACTCCTCCAGTACACCGCAAGCTAGGCTAGCTGATCGTGCAGTCCTCCATAAAAACCCAAGCTCAGCATCCAGAGATCTGCCTCATCCTCCTTACAGCTTGCTAAGAGGACTCATTCTACAGTCCGCCAGCTAGCCCTCCTTTTCTCTGGTGACTGTTTCTTCTCAGCAAGAGGCATACTATACCACAACTCGCACAGCTCGATGTGGGCTTGCTCAACATAGTAAAGGCAGACTCGTCCTAGTCCGCCACCCACAGATCAGCTAAAGTAGGCATCCCTAACCGCACAATATGGAGCGGACTCTATGGACTCCTTGTTATACTCACACAACTTACCGCTCTACCGGGGGTGACGTTACCAGGACCATTACATCCTCGGGCCTATAAATAGCCCCCTATACCTCTCATTCAGCAGGCACGGTGGAGTGGGACAACCAAGGAAACAAAGCTTGCAGACATAACTTCCCAGTCCGCTGGCACTAACTCGTTGTCTGACCGACAGACTGGGCTGACTCCTACAGTTAACTCGCACGGCCTAAGACATCAACCAAGGCGGCCTGTTTGACCTACTCTTCTCTAGCCTCTGGTATCATCCCTCTTTAGCCGCCAGCTTCCCCTTTTGTAGACTTTATTTGCTTTCCATGTAAAGGTGCAATCTCAAGCTGTAACCTCAGATTATATTCAAAGGAAAGACCGTCGCAAGAGTGGAATTTAAGCCACGGCGGCCGAAGTCTGCTGTTGCCGTTGCTCGCGATCCCCTCTTCTTCTCAACTCCTCTCTTTATCTCAGCATCAACCTATAGAGCCAACTGTAAAAGTAACCATCTCCTCGATAGTTTCTCATCAACCTCCTCCTCATCCCCGCATCCCGGACCGATCGTACTCCACTCTCGAGCAATCTAACAGAAGAGCGCATTTTCCGCATCAACAGTGAGCATTACTACTTCCTGCTCCCCCTATTTTGTTGCATAGCCTTGATCACTTCCTTCTCCCCTTATTTTGTTATATAGCCGTGACCATTTCCTTGATCACTTCTCCCCTTTTTTGACTTCGGGAAAATAGTTAGGGGGGTTGCAGCCCTATGATTATCTTCTCTCCCTCTTTGATTTTAAATAATCAACTGTTGCATCTTCTTGTTCTTTGTAGGAAGCTGAACTTGCTCCCCTCAACTGGAGCATCTTCTATTATAATTTTTGATAAAATCTTGAACCACTTGGAAAGCTTGATACTACTGAATGTATTTTCAACCTACAAGAAGTGGTACAACCTGCAAAAAAACAACATGAGGAGTAGATAAAGCTAGACCAAGTTTAACTTACCCAACTCAAACTTGAAGGTGTTGAACTTTGCTTCATCTGAGGCTTAGTGAAGATGTCAGCCACTTTCTTGTCTGTAGGGACAAACTCAAGATTGATATCTTCATATTCCACATTCTCCCTAATGAAATGATATCTGATCTCAATGTTGTTAGACCTGCTATGAGAGATAGGATTCCTAGTAATTGAGATTGCACTACTAGAATCACAATATAAAGGACTTCTACTTATCTAGAGGTTATAGTCCTGGAGTTGATTCTAGATCTACAGCAACTGTGCACAGAAGCTCCTAGCTGCTATATATTCTGACTCTATAGTTAAAATTGCAACACTTGTTTTTTCCTTCTTGCTCCAAGACATTAGTCTTCATCCCAAGAACTAACAGGTGTCTGAAGTGCTTTTCCTATCCTATTTGTAGCCTACAAATCAGTATCTGAATATCCTGTTACTTCAAAATCCCTATTTCTAGTGTACTATAGGCCAAGATCTAATGTGCATTTAAGATACCTCAAAATCATCTTAGCAGCAGAGTTGTGAGATTCTTTAGGGCTAGTCTGATGTTTAGCACAAACACATATATCATACATGATGTATGGACTACTTGAAGCAAGATATAAAAGGGGGTCAATTATCCCTCTATACAAAGTTTCATCAATAGGTTTCCCTGCCTCATCTTTGCCTATAGGCATACTTAACCGCATGGGAGTTTTCATAGTGGAGGCAATCTCCATACCATAAATTTTTGATCAACTCCTGGTGAACTTAGACTTGAATATGGATAATCCATCTTATGTCTGTCTTACTTGGAGGCCCAAGTACAACTTAAGCTCACCCATACTACTCATCCCAATCGTTCCTTGCATAAGTTTAGCAAACTTCCTACAAAGGTTGTCATTAGTAGATCAAAAGAGTATGTCATCTACATAAAAGTAGACTAGGATGATCTTGCCATTAGGTTCCCTTAGGAATAGGGTCTTATCTATCTTTCCCCTTGAGAATTTGTTTTTAATGAGGAAGCTAGACAATGTCTCATACCATGCTCTAGGGGCTTGCTTCAGCCCATATTGAGCATTCCTAAGTCTATAAATAGAATCAGGTGAGTAAGGAACAATAAAACCTTGAGGCTGCTCAATATAGACTTCTTCCTTTAAGTCACCATTCAGGAAGGCTGACTTCACATCCATATGGTAGACTTTAAATCCTTTGAATATAGCATATGCAATGAAGAGTTTGATGGCTTCTAATCTTTCTACAGGGGTAAAGGTTTGATCAAAGTCAAAACCTTCTTCTTGTTGATAGTACGTTTTATAGTCTAAACTATTATAGTATTTTCTGGTTTTTAATACACGAATAATGTCTTGTAAGATAATATTTTGACCTCCTTATGTATATATTATTGCCACTAATGTTTTCTTCTCTTTTTGCAAGTTTCTAGAGCTTTCAGCCAAAAATTACCTAACACGGTTCCCTGACACGCCCTCCCTAGGCGTGTCACATGCCATGTAGCCTAATCTAAAGGAAGGATGACGCCAGAGCCAAAATACAGAGAAAACCACTGACACGATCCCCTGACACGCCCTCCTTGGGTGTGTCACAGGGTGTGTCACCCTCAACCCGATACTTGCTGCAACATTTAAAGATTTTCCATTGTTGCACGTCAATAGTACTGACACGCCCCCTACACAGGCATGACTTTGGGGCATGTTCCACCTTTTTCAATGACTGACGAATTTCTGACCAATGATTGAGACTTGATATGCCTTACACGCCCCACCTACACGTGTGTGGCACAGGGCGTATCCACCGATGTACAGAAGCAATCATCATACCGGCCAGAATCTAGAGCTTGAGGTCATATCTGTGCATGTCACGCCCCCTGACACTCCCTCCCTGGGCGTGACAGAGGACGTGACCAACCTCTGTGAATTTCTATAAATTAAGGCCTCCCTTTTGTGTCCAGAGGAAGTTTTGGGTTGAGAGGGGAGGTTCTGCCCTTTTATTTCTTGTAGTTTTTCTTGCTCTTCCTCTCTCTCTCTTTCTCATTTTAGTTCTTTTATTAATCTTAGCTAGTTTACTCCTTTTGTAATAGCTTTTATAATTGCTTTAGTAGCTTAATGTTAATGATAGTTTAGGTTTTTAATTTCATTACACTTGTAATATTCTATTTCCAATTGTACTATATATTAGCATTAATATAAAGTATAATTTTCACTTTGTGTTCTTAATGTTCTTCTAACCATCCCTCCTCCTCCACTTCTCCATGATTAACTAATCCTCCTTGTACTCGATCTTGATGATCCGATGTTCGAGTTGATTAAGTCATGATGCTTTAAATTTACTTTCCTTTTTAGGGTTTAGGCCTTCGATTAACTTTTGATTATTCATGTTTGGAGTTATATCATCGATATATAATTTCCATCTTTGTTTTCACTCTTAGCTAGCCGAGAGGCTCGTAGTTTGAGGTGAACATTCAAGATTAAAGAGATTTGCACGCACCCCTCGAGAGAGGTAGACTTCCAAATCTCCCAGATTGGAGTGAAATCCAATAGTGGTGTTCACCGCGTAAAGCGAGCTTTAGGCCTTCGATTTGGATTAGAGTTCAGTCGGACCTTCCTAAACCTTGTTGGGCATGACTTCAAGAGATGCGTGTTCAAGCTTTAGGAACCTCCACGATCAAGGACCTTTACCCTATTAAGCTTAGGTTTTTATCGCGTCTTTAATCAACATTTGCCGAGGTGATTCTCGATCGAGTGCTTTTCTATTTCATAGTTTCAACCCTTCATTGTTATCGCATTCAATAGCTCTTTATTAAACTCAAAGTAGAAATCTCTTTAGCGAAATATTTCTTCCCTTATTTGCAATTAGTTTTCTCTTAACCCTAAAACCATCCTTCGATAAGAGAATAGTTTCATGAGAGTAGGTTTACTCAACAGTTCCTAGATTTCAATACAACACATATGTCCCCTAGCTACAGTTTGATTGGTATACTTTCCTAATTGGATTGCCAGTTCAGCTCTCTTTTCTCTTGCAAAAAAAAGCGATCACCAAGTTTTTGGTGTCGTTGCCGGGGATCAACTTTTGTTGATAATTTAAAAACATGAAACTCTTACTTTAATCATTTCTCTTTATCATCCTCTTTCTAAAAAAATTAAAAATTAAAATAAAATTATTAACGCTCTAATATAAACCCACTTCACATTTTTTCTACACCACCAAACTCTCTCGAAAAGGGCAAAGTGGCTTAAATACCACTATCTTGTCTATTACCTTGTGAACCCTTCATGGGGTAGCTCTTGGGAAGTTTAGGAGTTAAAACATTAAAAATATCTATTTCAAAAAAGTTTCAGCTTCTCTTTTTCTAGTTTATTTATTTCTCTTTCTTCATCTTCTTTTCTTTTAGTGCATGACCCGCTGGAATCCGTCTGATATTTTGGGCTTGTACCACGAAATTTAGCGTACTCTTTGGAGAAAATCGCGATTTCAAGGCCCTACTCTCCAAATACCGATTGAGGGTTCCGAGTCATTTTCTACTCTAAGAATGGAAGAACCCCAAGTGGAGGAAGTCGTGCATAGGCCTATGTCCTATTATGCACTACTGAATCTAGAGTTACCAGAATCAAGCATCATGCACCCTGCTATAGCTAATAATAATTTTGAACTTAAGCCTATAAAAATTCAAATGGTGCAGCAGTATGTGCAATATGACGGACTTCAAGATGAAGATCTGAACGCGCATATAACAAGCTTTCTTGAGATTTGTGACACCTTCAAGATAAATGGTGTCACAAATGATTCTATTAGGCTATGATTATTTCCTTTCTCCCTAAGAACCAAAGCTAAACAGTGGTTGATGACTTTTCCAAGAGGGAGCATCACCACTTAGGATCAACTTATTGAAAAATTTCTAATGAAGTATTTTCCGCAAGCTAAAACTACAAAACTTAGGAACGATATTTCTGCCTTTGGAAAAATGGACTTTGAAACCTTATATTAAACCTGGGAAAGATTTAAAGAACTGTTAATACGATGCCCCAAACACGCGCTGCCTGTATGGTTACAAATGCAGACGTTTTATAGCGGGCTAAATAAAAATAAAAAGTAAATGATAGACGCAGCTTCCGGTGGTACTTTAAACCACAAAACCCCGGAAGAAGCTCTTGGCTTTTAAAGGACATGGCCATGAACACATATCAGTAGAATGTGCCTAGTTCCCGCCCAAACAAACTTGCAGGTATCTTTGAAGTAGACAATGTCTCCCTGCTAGCTCTACAAGTATCAATATTAAGTAAAAAAAATTCGGAGATGTCTGCTGCCTCCTCCCCTCACGTATGGGAATCTGCAACTCCTCCTCCCAAAAAATTAGATTTTGTTAATAGTATGCCTAGAAATTCTTTTAATAATATTTTTGCTGCGAATTTTCATGCTTCTTGTTTTACTTTTCTGAATAGTTATAATCCCGCTTTACGGAACCACCCGAATTTTTCGTGGAGTAATCCTTCGAACGCAATACACCCACCACCACAAAATGATTTTTCTACACCACCTCCACCTCTTCAAAACAATCCAAAACCTCCAAGCATGGAGGAGTTACTTTCTAAATATATAACCACAAATGACGCTACTATAAGAACCTTAACCAGAAGCGTTAAAAATCTAGAAAATCAAGTAGGATAACTCGCATAAATTATTTTTGATCGACCCGTAGGGTCTCTTCCTTCCAATACCGAGCCCAACACAAGAGAACAAGCAAAAGCTATAACTCTTTGGAGTGGGAAGCAAGTTTCTAGTATGGTTAGCGAAGAGCCCGAGGCAAGCTCCGCTCCCATTTTGAAAATTCCACCACTCGTTGAAAAAGAAGTTATCACTCAGCTCTCTGCTTTAGAAAAAGATCTCGCTCTACCACCCATCTTTAAAAATTATCCAACTCCACCATACCCTTCCCAACTTAACAAACAACTTATTGATGATCAGTATACCCGCTTCTTAGAAATGTTTAAGCAGATCCAAATAATCCTACCCTTCCATGAAGCGATTTCCCAGATGTCGAAGTACGCTAAGTACCTTAAGTACCTCCTGACTAAAAAAAAGAAGTTAAAGAAATTGTCGCACGTCACGTTAAATGCCGAGTGCTCTGCTGTCTTGACAAACGGTTTACTATAGTTGATCAGTTATCCAGGTAGTTTTTTTATTTTGTGTGTCTTTGGTGATCCTTTTGCCAAGCACGCATTGGCCGACTTAGGTGCAAGTATCAACCTGATGCCCCTCTCATTATTTAAGAAGTTAGGAATTGGTAGCCTCAACCCCACACATATGAGTATCCAACTCGTTGATAGATCTGTTAAGTACCCATTTTGAATATTGGAGGATGTTCTAGTCAAAGTCGACAAATTCATCTTCCCGACAGATTTAGTCATATTGGACATCGAAGAAGACGTTGAGGTTCCCCTAATCCTTGGCCGAGCCGTCCTTGACACCTCCCGAGTTATCATAGATGAAATAATGGCAAGATCTTCCTACGAGTAGGCAATGATGAAGTGACCTTCTCTATCACCCCTTCGATGAAAAATACCTTGGAGAATGACGACTCCTGAAAGACTTTGTTTCAAGAGCCTAAACACCTGGGGGGAATAGGTTCTAATCTTTTAAAGTCCTTTTTAGGCAAACAGATAGATAATTATTCAACACAAATTAATAAAATCACAGAACATAAACACATCACAGCAAACACCAGATCTATAGTGGTTCCCCAAGATATGGGTACATCCACTTTCCCCCTTCGCCTATCTAGTAGATAACTGGATTCAGCCTGACTTCCTTCCACTGGCTCGGATCCGCATATCTTATAATCTCAGAACCAAAATGGTTCTTACAGCTCAGACTTAACAAGTCCTACCTCAGATTCTTACCCAGAATCCTATCTCAGGCCTCAGCCCTACCTCAGCCTTTATAACTAGGCTTACAACTCAGACTTTTCACAAGTACTACAGCTCAGGATTACAGCCCTACCTCAGCCTTTATAATTTCAGGCTTACGACTCAGATCTGATAATATATCTTATAAGAAATAGATTGTAATAAGAAATAAACAGATTCACCGGCTAGATTCCTCTATTAGTGTAGCCTTATTGATCAGTTCTTGACTGAACTGATCCTTCATATCCAGCCTGACTTAGCTTCTCAAAGCTTCTTGATAGAACAAAATAAGGTGGATCTTCTTGCTGTTGAAGTTGATCTTCAATCATATTCTTCCTTAAATTCAGATTGGAATCTGAATCTTTCTTGCAGAATAATTCTGAATCTGTTTCTCTTCACAAAATTCTCTTTTTTCCTTTTCTCCAAACCTGTTATAGTTTCCGATTTGTCTCTTATATAGAGTTTGCTTCATAGTTACCAGCTGATCTGGTTTCTAACAAACTACTAACAGAAATGTCAGAGGTGTCAGACTGGTTGGATATGATAGTTGTCAAGTCACTAGACATGTCAGTAGATTCTTCAGAGTCATTCCAACTCAGTAAAAATCACTTAGCAGGCTGCTTCATATGTGTTAACACATATTGGCCAAGTGTCGACAAAAGTCTTCATGGTGTCGACACAATACTCCAAGTGTCGACACAGACATACTTTTGCTTCTCGACACATCTTCTATTGAATTTATCGACACAAGTCCTGTGTGTCGATACAAATGATTCTGGTGTCGATACAGCTGTTGCTTGCAGATGATGTTGAGTATGTGTCGACACAAGTCCTGTGTGTCGACACAGCTGCTTCTGGTCTTGACATAGCTATTGTCGACAGACGGCGTTGAATGAATGTCGACAATGTTGAAAGTATCCAGACGTCGTTGAGTGTGTGTCGACCCAAGTCCTGTGTATCGACACAATTACTTCTTGTGTCGATATAACTCCTAGCTCAGGTGTCGACACAATTCTGAGTGTCGACACAGCTTCTTCAGAAGTGTGGACTTAGCTTGAGTGTCGACACAACTTCTTCATAAGAGTCGACACAACCTGAGTGTCGACACAACACCTTCATAAGTGTCGACACAACTTCAGAGTGTTGACACAAGTTCTTCATAAGTGTCGACACTGCTTCTGGGTTTCGACACAGCTTCTTCACAAGTGTTGACACTTGTACTTAGAAAATTTTCTTCAAATGCTTAAACCTGCACAATGTAACTCAAAGATCTATTGAATACAAATTGATGCATATCATTGACTAAGATGAGGCTTCTCCAAATCTGGTACACATTTTCCAATGTACCCAACAATCTCCCCCTTTTTGGAGAAGTCATAACCCTTAGTCAAAGACATACAACTCTCATAATAAAACAAAAATAGAAATAGATTAACATTCAATTTACAGTAGGTAAATACATAATCATTGTAAACAACAAAGAAATTAAAAACTGAACTGCTTTCATTCAATTTTTAGAAAAAAATGTCATGTTTACAAGGATTTCTTTCTAGATCAAAACACAAAATATTACATTATTTTGATACATAAGCCTATCTATCCTGTTATTGACTAGGCTCCTTAATGACAATTCCTTTGCCAGTCTTGATCTTTGCCTGTACAGAAGGTTCAACATCTTAAGCAGGCTTCTTCCCTTTAAGGGCTTTCTTCTTGAGTTCTTCAGCCTTAATTTTCTGCCTTTAAATAGTGGAATGGCTTTGAGAAGTACTTGCTTGGCTCATGAGCATAAGCAGGTAGCTTCCCAACCTTATCTCTTCTTCTATGTTGAAGAATGGCTTCTTATCCAGCTTGGTATTTATTTCATTCCTATTCTGAATACCATTTCCCCCCTATCATGGGTTTTATCCTTTACAACTTTACAAGCAGTAAGTATAATGTTTCTAGAAGAAGGGATACATTACTCAAAGTCTAGCTTCAGCTCAGCCTGCTCTCTGAATCTCTTCTTGGATAGTTGAGCTTCCTTTTGAGCTTCTAAGGCAGCTTCTGACATCTCTACTTTTTCCAGAATTACATTTTGTGCCTCTTGTGGAGGAATATAAATTTTCTGCACTTCTTATTGAACCATTTCTAAGTCTGCTGGGGGGTAGATCACCTGAGCAACTTCAGGCTGATCTCCTTCAAGATAGGCAGGTTGTATCCCAGATTATGCTACATTATCATCCTCAAAAAGAGGATGATATCCAAGAGTGGCTCTGATGCTATTGGAAATCCATTTAGCATGGTCAGAGCTAGCTTATACGAGTAATATCTCCCCCTTTATGACTTCTCTTTCAATATGACTTCTCAAATCATCCTTTTGAAACCTGACCTAATTAATAATATGGTCAGTTCCTTCCTTAAAGTAATCTCTGAATTTTATCAAGAAATCATATATATTCTTTTGAGAAGCATGAAAGGTGGCCTAAACCGCAGCTATATCTTCCTTGATTTTCTTTGAAACTTCATCTTTCATAGCAGTTGATAAATCATTTATCTTTTATAGTATAGCAAAGTGTGAATCTTAAAGATTGTCATTCATTCTTATCTGATTTTCAAGTACATATCCTTGCTTTACTTCAAGTTCATTCACTTTAACTTTGATAGCTTGTTGTTGCTTGGCCAGGAACACCACAGCATTACCTCCTTTATGGAAGCAATCTGTCATCTCCTTCTTATTTTGATTCACTTCAAATCTAATAGATTTGATGTCCTGGGCCAATTGAAACTGTAACTCTTTATGAGTATCATCCACATATTTTTCTATAGATTGTCTTTGTTCATCCAATTTAATCTGCATCTGGACCAGTAAAGAACTGAAGTTCAAGCTTGGTGTAGATGGTGTTGTGCTTATTTGCAATGCCTTTTTATATCCAGAGCTCTTTTTCTTCACAGAAGCTAGTTTCCTTTTCTTAGCCATTGTTGATTCTTCATCTTCAGAAGATTCAGTTGTACTTTCAATATCAAATGTATTCTTTTCAGCTGGGACATCCTTAGACAACTCCCCTTCAGTCCTTTGAATATCTTTTTCATGTGAAATTTTCTCCCCCTCAGTACTTACATGAGGAAAATCAGAGAATAGGTCATCCATGGTGAATTCTTGCTGTATTGGCTCACTTTGAGCTTCTATCTCAATAGTTTCTTGAGCTGCAATGTTGATTTCAGATGCTATGTTCATGACAGTATCTACAGCCAAGTCACTTTCTATGACTGCACCATCAATGCCTCCCCTTTTGGCAGGTAACTCAGTTATTTGTTCTATGTGTTCTCCCCCTCGAGTTGTGTCCATTTGTTGTTCTTGGGGCACACTTCCCTGCACTTGTTCTTGTGCATCCTTTTGTTTCTGGTCTTCATCAGAACTGAAGACCAATTCCTCCTCAGAATAACTGGAGGATCCATCCTGTGGAACCACTTTCTTCTTTTTCTTATCTTTCTTAGTTTTCTCCTGAGGAGCAGGGACTTCCTTGGTAAGAACTCTATCCCATCTTAATAGAATTCTTACATCCATCTTCCTCATATGATTTATTTTTTATCCAGCCACTTGTTGTAATACATCTGGTATTACATCAGATAAACATAAACTCAGAATTCTTCCCATGTTTAGTTTCTTAGTTCCTTCATGAACTTTATCAAACACTACTACTACCCTGTCAGTGTTTATCTTGAATATGATCCTTACCATAAGATTGAACATGTGGACAGATATTCTATCATATACACCAAGTTTACAAAGAATCACTTTGCCAACTACTTCAGATAGGAATTTTCCTTGGGAATTCATCCCTTTTATGGTAATATACAATCCAATCTTAATATTGGGGCTCATCCCACACCAGCTTAAAGCTTTTGTAATCTGGGAAGGGGTTATTTCATCTGTATCCTTGACTGATGGAAGCTGAAGGGATTTCTTGATAGTTTCTAGTGTGAGTTTCACTAGGGAATTTTGAATAGTCCCTTTAATTTTCTTGCCTGTAGAATCCACTGTAGCGGTTAAATAAAACTCCAGAACTTCCTTCTTCCATATCTTTTTTGGTTCAGAAACCAAGTACTCCAATCCATTTTCCGAAATTAGTGCAATAACACCAAGCATTTCATCTGAAGCTGTTGTGAAACCTTCACGAACCAGTTCATAACCTTCATTAATTTGTCTTCTTGACAAGGCACCATTGACGTAAGAGTTGGAAGAGAAGAGAAGAGAAAAGAAAAAACTTTGTCGATAGAAGGTGGAAAGTCAAGAATACTGAAAGCGTAGTCGACCAGATTTTTGTTTCACCTATTTATAGTATAAGTGTAAGGGCAGGTCAAAAACGTGCCAATGTCGACAAGTTTTCATACGTGTCGACAGAAATGACCTAGGTATCAACAATACGTGTTTTAAGTCGACACGACTATGTGTCGACATACTAATGTCAGAGTCGACAACTCATCTTTAGTCGACACATTTATGTATCGACAAACTTGTGTGTGTGCCGACACTTACTACTTAAGTCTCGATAGACTTGTGTCGACACTTGCTTTTGTGTGTCAACACATGAATCCTCTCGACAAATGATCTCGACAAAGTTGTGTCGACATCAATTCTCCTGTCGACACAGATACTATTTCTTTGTCGACACTACCATTTACTTTGTTGACACAACATATTGAGTGTGTCGACACAGCATGTTTGTGGCGACACAAACATTGTACTTAGACAAATTTCCAGAGAAATTTCATGCTTACTTATTCACCTTAGGGATACTTATGCTAACCTATTCTTGGTTCAACATTCCTAATTCAATTTTAAAATAATTGAATTTAGTTTCATCCAGAGGTTTTGTAAAAATATAAGCTATTTGATTATCAGTTTTCACAAATTCTAGGCTAATATTTTTCTTCTCTACATGTTCTCTGATGAAATGAAAGTTAATTTCTATATGCTTGGTCCTACTATGTGATACATGATTCTTAGCAATAGAAATAGCACTTGTAGAATCCTAGGCTGTAGTGTTCACTTTTGATAAATTTCGCCCTTAAATTACTTTTTCAAAAATTATTGTTTTTACGGACCACTCGACCCTCAAGTATCTTCTTGCTAAGATAGATGTCAAGCCATGCCTGATTCACTGGGTCTTACTCCTCCAGGAGTTTGACTTAGAAATCCGTGATAAGCGAGGAGCCGAAAATTTGGCCGCCGACCATCTCTCACGATTAGATAATCCTTATATTGAAAAATTAGATGAAAAATCTTTTAATGATTTCTTCCCCGATGAGAAGCTGCTTTTTATTACCACAACCCCTTCTCCTTGGTTTGCATACATAGCAAACTATTTAGTTTCTCGTGCCCTTCCGAAAGAGTCCTCCTCTCAGCAAAAGAAGAAATTCTTTTCTGAGTTGAAGAACTATTTTTGGGAGGACCCGCATCTTTTCTGAGTCTATGCGGACCAAGTGATGAGGAGATGTGTTTCTTTTGAAGAAGGATTAGATATTCTAAAACATTTACACGAAGGACCGACTGGTGGTCACTATTAAGCTGCTCGCACCGCCCACAAACTGCTTTGTGCGGGTTTATACTGTCCTAGCCTGTTTAAAGACGCACAAGCATTTGTGAGTAAGTGTGATAGTTGGCAACGGTCGGGAAATATTTCAAATAAAAATGAAATGCCGCAAAATTATTTCCTCGAGTGCAAAATTTTTGACCTCTAGCGAATTGATTTTGTTGGCCCCCTTCCTTCTAGCTTCGAAAATAAATATATTTTTGTTATCGTAGATTATGTTTCTCGATGGGCTGAAGCGCAAACTCTTCCTACTAATGACTCCCGAGTCATAATTATGTTTTTGAAAAAATTATTTTCTCGATTTGGTACGCCGCGAGCCATCTTTAGCGATTGGGGTTCTTATTTCTATAACGCGCAGTTTTCTAAAGTACTTATTAAATACTGCGTTGTGCAGCGCGTGATGGGGGAATCGTCTTAAGAGTTCATTAAATCTTTCCCAGGTTTCATACAAAGTTTCAGAATCAATTTGAAAAAAGGAAAAAATATCGTTCCTAAGTTTTGAGGTTTTTGCTGGCGGAAAATACTTCGCCAGAAATTTTTCAGTTTGTTGATTCCAGGTGGTAATGTTGTTTTTTGGTAGAGTGTTCAACCACTGTTTTGCTTTAGTTCTAAGGGAGAAAGGAATTATCTTAGACTAATAGCATCATTTGTAACACCATTGATCTTGAAGGTGTCACAAATCTCAAGAATGATTGTTATATGCGCGTTCGGATCTTCATCTTGATGTCCGTCATATAACACATACTACTGCACCATTTGAATTTTGCTGGGCTTTTTATAGCAGGGAAAACTATGCTTGATTCTGTTCCCTCTAGATTCGGTCATGCATAATAGGACATAGGCCTATGCACGACTTCCTCCACTAGGGCTCTTTCATTCTTAAAGTAGAAAATGACTCGGAATCCTCAACAGGTATTTTGAGAGTATGGCCTTGAAATCGCGATCTTCTCCGAAGAGTATGCTCAATTTCATTGTCCAAGTCAAAAATAACCGACGGACTCCCGCGGGTCATGCACTAGAAGAAGAGAAGATAAAGAATATAAATAAACAAACTAGAAAAAGAGAAGCTAATTTTTTTTTAAATAGATTTTTTTATTTTTTAACTCCTGAGCTTCCCAAGGGCTACCCAATGAAGGGTTCGCAAGGTAATAGATAAGATAGTGGTATTTAAGCCACTTTGCCCTTTTCGAGAGAGTTAGGTGGTGTAGAAAAATTGTGAAGTGGGTTTCTATTAAGAGCGTTAATAATTTTTTTTTTATTTTTAATTTTTTAGAAAGAAGATGAGAAAGAGAAATGAAAAAAGTAATTGGTTCGTGTTTTCAGATTATCAACAAAAGTTGTTCCCCGGCAACGGTGCCAAAAACTTGGTGTCGGCATTAAGAGAGCCAGACTAGCAATCCAACATGGCAAGTATACCTATCGAACAGTAGCTAGGAGACACAAGTGTCGTATTGAAATCCGGGAACTGTTGAGTAAACCTACTCACACGAAAACTATTAACTTATCGAAGGATGGCTTTAGGGTTTGCTAAGGGAAAACTAAATGCACTTAAGAAAGAAAATATTACACTAAAAAGAGAACTAATTGTAGTTAAATAGAGAGTTAATAAAAACGATTACAATGAAGGGTTGGAACAATGAAATGGAAAAGCACTCGATCAAGAATCACCTCGGAAAGAGCTGACTAAAAATGCGATAAAAAACCAAACATAATAGGGTAAAGGTCCGTGACCGTGGAGATTCCTAAAGCTTGAACAGCTTCTCTCGAATTTGTGCCCAATTGACTTTAGGAAGGTCCGACTGAACTCTCATCCAAATTAGAGGCCTAAAGCTCGCTTTACGTGGTGAAACCCACTATTGGATTTCACTCTAATCTTGGAGATTTGGACGTCTGCATCTTTCGAGGGGTGCATGCAACTCTCTTTTCTATTGAGTGTTAACTTCAAACTACAAGCCTCTTGGATAGCTAAGAGTGAAAAAAATATGGAAATTATATATCGATGATATAATTCCAGAAAAGAATAATCAAGAGTAAATCGAAGGCCTAAACCCTAAAAAGAAAAGATAAATTCAAAGCATCATAACTTAATCAACTCGAACCTCGGATCATCAAGATCGGGTACAAGGAGGATTATTTAATCATAGTGAAGTGGAGGAGGAGGGATGAGTAGAAGAGCATTAAGAACACAAAGTAAAAAAAAAGAAACTTTATAGTAAAATTTAAATGGAGCTACAACTTGAAAGAAAGGGCTACACTTCCATGGAAATGTAACTATGCTAGCATTACATTAAACTACAAAAGACATTACCAAAGCTTTTATAAAAGATCACACAAAGCTAGAGATAAGAAAAGAACAAAATTGAGTAAGAGAGAGAGAGAGAGGGGAGAAAGAATGAAAAAGACTACGAAATAAAAGGGCAACACCTCCCCTCTCAACCCAACTGTTCTGGACACAAGGGGGTACCAATGTATTTATAGGAAAATTTCTCGGGTTAGTCACGCCATCTATCATGCCTAGGGAGGGCATGTTAGGGGGTGTGACATGCACGGAGTTGACCTCGGGCTCTGGATTCTGGCGGGAATGATGAATGCTTCTATACATCGGTGGACACGCCATGGGCCACGCCCATATAATAGGGGCATTTTAGTACTGTTGACGTTCAGCAATAGAAAATATTTTAATCCGGCAACAGGCCTTAGGATGAGGGTGACACGCCCAGGGAGGGCATGCCAAGGGGCGTGTCAGGTGGTTTTCTCTCTAGAACAGGCTTTAGGAAACTTGTCTCCTTAGGATCGGGTGACATGCCCTGTGAGATGACCTGGGAGGGCTTGTCAGGGGGGCATGTCAGGCGGTTTTTTTCTTGAAATGGCTTCAACATCATACTCCTCTAGATCAGGCTGACATTCCTTATGACATACCCTCCCAGGGCGTGTCAGGTCAATTTTTGATGAAAACTCTAGAAACCTGCAAAACAAGAGGAAAACATTTGTGGCAATAATATATATATAAGGAGGTCAACATAAAAGCTTAAAAGACATGATTCACGCATTTACAACCATAAAATACCCTAATAGTTTAAAATACAAAATGAACTATCAGATGCCCCGTAGTTGCAGCAGCAACAATGCGTTGTGCAGGAGGACAACCAGGCCAGGGGGATAAGATGACTGATGTGAGTTTGAGCGATATGATATCTACTCTTTTTTATATATTCTTACTGAGATATTATGACTTATATGTTTTTCTTTTTGGTTAGGTTGGCATTGTGATATCAGATTTGTCGGCAGGATAGACGGCTTGTGGTACGGATTAGCCCGTATGCTGAGGCTACCATAAGGAGGTTGTTCTGGGTATAAGACTCCCCTCGATCGTGTATTGTGTTATGGGAGGGGTGGGGGGTCTTACAAAACCTAATGATTTAATGTACCTATAGGAGAGATGATCTTTCATCGAACTCTAGTTTAGCTATTCCTCTAAAATACCATGCACACTAGCACTTGCACCATGTTGTGACATAACCTAGGTTTCCAACTAGGGTTCCAAGGATTCCCAAACATGCCTCCAAATCATTTAGAGTCTACTAATATGAATGTCTTATACAGCCTACCCTTATACATCTGATCCATAGATGGTGCAAACTCGTGAACCCTTAAAGGAGGTGCAAACCTACTCGTAAATCCATATGAACCAAAAACACTTCGAATGATGCACCAAGACCTTATTAATGACCTTAGGTTGTTGGGTAATACTGTAATGTGGATTGAATGATCTTAACACTACAGATCAATTTTACTCAATGCAGCCCAAGGGTCGTTTCATAATCCGTATGATGTAACTTCCAAATTCCCTTGGCCAAAGACCTCCAAATTTTTATCAAACGTTCATCAAGTGGTGATTAGTGAAAAGTCAGAAAATCACAAATTTCCTAATTATTTTAGCCATAATTAAAATTATTTAATTATGCGACCTAAGTCTCATTGAACATTGACTACCAAATCCATAGGTCCTATAGGTCTAATTAATTTAACTTTTGTTCATCATAGTAAAAAAGGTTCAGTGAACAAAATCTCATAATTTCCTACATTAGTTTGACCCTTTTTTTCTATTTATGAATAATAAAACAATATTACCCCTTTTCAAATGAAGTACCAAAAATAATCAACTAAAATTTAAGAGAAAATTACTAGATGATAGTATTATTATGGAAGTGGTAAAAACAAATTTTCTTAAACATCTAATAAGATTTGACTTCAGATATTCATTGTTTATAGTATTTACAAAATACCACTATTAATCAAAATATCATATCTACCTATTTAAAAATGCTAATAAAAATTACAGAGATCAAAAGTACTAAAATAATGATCTAAAAAAAATTCATAATTTTCCAAGTCATATTTTTCACCTTTTTAATAAAAATACATCTAAAGGCATAATTGAAATTTATACTATTCTTCATATGAAATAAATTCAAAAAATCCCACTAAATTTTCTAGAGCATTAAAAAAAATATTAGGGCATGTGACAGAGATCTAAAATTTTTGAAGTTAAATTACCCCTAATTTCCTATTATGACATAAATATGTGTTATAATTAAAATAAATTGAAACCTTAGGATTTAATCCTAACTTCATCATGGATGATGCATTTTATCCCCATAAACTTTTATCCAGAGTTTCGTTGACATGTAATGAGCCAAATGAGCTTAATTCCCCACTTTCACCTTTTTGTTAAAGGCACGCAAAATATACATATAGCTTCAACTTGCAAGGTTGATCCTCCAATATACAGAGGTACAAATGACCCTAGATTTTTACCATGGTTCTAAAATGACCTCAAAGTCATGCCACCAAAATTTGGGGTTATTTTTAGTTGTAAAACTCCCTAAATCACATTATTTGATAAATAAAATAATGGAATAAACAATATGGAAATGTTATCCTAAAAATCTGATTTTGGGGCACAAGGTTGGCCTAATACATACACATGTATGACCCAAATTTAATAACATATGGAGGTGCCATCTATCATAAAAACTTATTATAATTTCTGACCTACACTAGAAGCATTTCTAGGGAAATATGCCTACAAGGAGCTACAGTGCTTCCAATCACTTGATTACGGTATCTAATTAAAGGTAAGTAAAAGGGCTATACTTTTTATATTGGGCACTTTTTCTGAATCCTCCCGTAATGGGCCTAATTTTAACATGCAATCACAGTATATCATGAGACAGAATATTAATTTAGTCCTATAGTTAAATATCATTAAATTTGATGGCATCGGGTAATCTTCCCCAGCAAGCCATTGCCAACATAACCCTGACCTGTAAAACTTAAAACTCTAATTCTGGCCACTTGGGCCACCACCACAATCTATTATTATCACCACCATCTTCATTGGGGTGGTTGCTTGCATTTCCTGGCGACATGGTAGCCTGAGGGGGAGGGGTGTGCCCTGAATAACTATATCGCTAGATAGCTTTTGAATTTGACGACGACCTGAGTGGGCCATTGAGTCATCATATCTTGCGATTATGGAGGCAGATGAATTGACGCGACCAGGTTGTGGCGTCGGTGACACATTCTCATTATAGTGGGATGCACACCTATGACTTTGTTATATAGGTTGCTTCTATTAAATATGTCAGAGAGAGCGAGTGGGTGTGGCACACTGATTGTAGTGTTGGGAGCGCTTACCAGAGCTAACAGAGCGAATCCATCTGAATATTTGATTCCAATGTTATTCTTTTTGGACCCTTATTTCACAGGAGGCTGTTTAAATACAAATAGAAAGTGCCTTTTTTAAAATTCTTTATAGATAACACGATTTTATTTATTTATCCTAAGTTAACCATAGTTTATTCCTTTTCAAAAATCTCTCTGGTTGGCATTTAAATAAATGTACAAATTTATCATGTTTTATTTATTTTCCAAATTGTCAAGGGAGAAAAAATATTTGCCCTAAATTTATTTCCTCTCAACTAGTTATTTCCAAATTCACTTTAGCTATTAATTTCTCCTAATGGGGATCGATTTTGATTCTTAATTTAAACTATTAATTTTATGCGCCCATAATTAAATTAAGCCTGCCACTTTCGTCCTAGCAATTGTAATTGCCGGATCATTTATTCAGGGTCTCACTGGGTGGTCAAATCCATGAGTTGGAACTTTAAACATGTCAATGTATCAGGCTCAATTGATCCCGATGTCTCACCTAGTTGATCAAAAAAGCTTCAACAAGGGGAGGAGAGGAGAAAAAAACATGGAGATGGGCTTGGCGGTGAGTATGGTTGCGGGATGCCAATGCCGACAGCTTCTCCTACGATCTTGCTCCCGAACTCATTTCTCCACCTAAAGCCTTGATCCAAAACTACAACTCAACTCCTTTGGTCTCACTAAAGGTGATGGTGAGGTCGATTTTGGTTGGAGGTGGCTGTATAATGAGATGTCATCATGGGGTGGTCGGTTATGATCATAAAATGCTATTCATTGCTGCCTGTGTCCACCACCCCAAAAATTTTGCTGGGAATGACTGTGTAGGCTTAGAAATATAGTTGGGTAGTGAGGAGGGGGGCAAAGTGCCCTCCATCCCACATTTACCTTTTCTCTCTCACTTGAATTTGGGTAAATGACCAAAATGCCCCCATGCATGTTGTAATGACCCCATCCATTAAATAACATATAGTAGAAGGTCTAACTGGGGCCCCACACTATATGCCATTAACAGACAGCGAGGTTACAGGTTAATACCAAAACAAACTTGCATCCTAACTTAGAACATAATAGCGGAAGATTTAAAGTTAATAATTAACTCAGCAGCCATGAATGTCCACTATATATAAACAACCACATTTTTATATAACCCCGAAGGAATGTACACAAAATACACAAAAGTTTTGCCTTAAGGACTTTCAGTTAAACTTTACAAGTGTGTATTACAAACATCGGTAGGAAGGCCGGTCACACAAGAAAATAATAAAGTTCTTTGCTTAGCCTTAGAGGGCCAGCAGCAGCTGCAGTAGGGGCTTTAGCCAGCTATTTCCCGCTCGGCTCTCCAACACCTGTACAAGGACAACCCACTATGATGGTGGCAAACAAGGCAATGGTCAGCATTCAGCTAACCAATTTATAATGACCATACCCCTTTCCCAGGGCAGTGGTATTCCTTCCTTGCAGGCATATCATTTCACAAGCAGATATATCACACAATGTGCACTCACGCACAATCAATATATCAAAAACATGGGCCACGCGGCCCCATGCTCCGTGCACTCAGGGCACATTCTTGGTGTACCGGAAAACCAGGGTCCCATCACTATTCAAAGTTCGAAACCCAACGGTAAAGTTTGAGCATTATGCTTCACAGCCTATAGCCAGAGACTTTAGTCTTAATGGCGCACATGCCTAAGACTCTCATTATGTGAACCTGACAGGCGCCAATATTCCAGGCACTCATGTAAGACAACCATAACGCGGATACAGTTTAGCCCTTTCCCATTGCTCAAATCGCAAGTTCAAAGTCTAGACTGACGTGGGCCGGCATCCCATTTTCTGTTCGACACGAAGCCTTTTAAGAGCTCGCAACTCACAATAGCCATACTGTCCACCAAGGACTGGCTTCACAATCAGAAAGGGGAGCATGTGCTAGTGTTCCTCGCGATCTCTTGGAGGGTATAGCAGAAGTACTCTTTATGCACCAAAACTCAAACCAAACCCTGCAGCATCCTGCAGTGCCAGAAAAAAGGTCTTTCCATACCATACAACACAAGAATTAAGAGGGTATTTTCATGGAATCCCCATTATATTACTTCTTGTTACTCCACTTCACAGGCACAACCCACTGACTCCACAAACTACACGTTTAAACGCGTAGTCTTCTCTAGTGTGCAAAATAAAACATCACCAATCCAGGCCAACCTGTCTAAATGGGCTTCACACATCATGCCTATTCTGTACTACACATTTTCGGATCTATATGCAAGACTTATTGGGGATTTCAAGAATCAACCCAAGGGAAATCCCTCAATAATCCATCTTTTGGTGGGGGAAATCAATGCACTTGCAAAAAGAAGGACTTCACATGTCCAAGAAAGAAGATCGTTACCCTTGAGGTTCGCTTTGGCTCCATGGAAAACTAGCCGGATGAAAAGCACCGCAACGGACTTACCTCCACGGATCTGGACTCTGCTCGCAATTCGGGGCTCTGAAGCTCAACCAACAGCCAGATTCCTCCTCCTCCTCCTTCCTTTCTCTCCCCACTCTCTAAATCCTTAGAGAGATAAAGACCAAAGAGAAATGAGTATTTAACCCTCAACTCCTGGCCTTAAAAAAGCAGGGAGATTTCTGGACCATTGGATCCTATTTGAAGTGAATGAACGACCACGAATCGCCCTGAAAATCACTTTCCTGGGCGGAACACGGCTTGTGAAATGCCCGTGTCACATGCCTTGTGCCTTAAGTGGTAAAGGGAACAAAGGCTTACTGACCAGGACACTGCACTGTGATACACCCATATCACAGGATGTGTGCCTGGCACGGCTTCGGACACGGCCACGTCCAGCCCGTGTTCATCAGTCCTCATTGACCGGCCACATACAGAAAAGGATATGGCCATTAACACGCCCGTGTCACAGACCGTGTGCCCAACAAGGCTTGCCTCTGAGGATCGTCGACTGCATTTCGTCAACCATACGGAAACACGTCGAACTTATAGAAGGACACGGACCTGGACACGCCCGTATCATAGATTGTATGCCACACTTTACACCGTCCTGCGCCAAACTCAACACTGCCATGCCAACACAGAGCAGGAAACTGCTTTCGACACGACCATTTCCCCGGCCGTGTTGCTAACACAAAGCAGGACACGGTTTTATACACGCCTGTGTTCCAGTCCGTGTTGCTCAGCCAACACAGCCCACTCATATTCGAGATTTGGGGCGTTACTACTCTCCCCCTTAAAAGAATTTCGTCACGAAATTAGAAAATGGAAAAGTACAAAAACTTAAATGGTACCTGAGTAGAAAAGCTCAGGGTACTCCTCAAAGTATTGTCTGCTCTCATTCCCAAAAAAGCACATCATGACCGCAATTGTCCAATCGGACTTTGGCCACCCTGATAGCTTTTTCCGCAATTGCTTGACCTAAGAATCCTCGATCTGAATGGGTCTAACTTTCATTGTTGGCCTACTATCGATCGATATTTTATCTGCAACAACCACTTTTAAGACCCAAATTTTTTTTTCTTTTAAAACAACCGTGGTCTTATGCCAAGAATTGCCATTTTGTAGTGGCACCGACACTCAGGAAGGCCTCCACTACAAAATGCCAATTCTACCGGCATTTTTGATCATAAAAGAGAGAGAAGTAATTATAACAAAATATAGTCATGTCCACAGAATCATATATAAATAAAAAACACAGAAAGTCCATAGATATATAAAAGGGAGTACTGCAAAAGATCAGTACAAATGAAATATAGACGAGCTTAAGCCCGGTACATCAAAACCTCACTACAATCTCTCGCGGAAGCTATAAGATAGTACTAAATACTCACTGAGCTACTCACTAGTGCTCTGGAACTAGATTGACCCACCTCTATGTGCACCGTACTCTGCTGGTGCTGGTCCCTGGGCTGCTAGTCCCTGTATCCCATCCAGAGCTCCTTTAATGTTGTGGTTCGAAAACTATTAGTAATAAAGACTAAGTCCTATCATTCCCTACCCATCCCCCCACGGCTCCTAAGCACCGAGTAGAGAGGAAGAAAGGGAAGTTACAAAGGTGTAGAATAAGAAAAGCAGATGAAAGTGGAACTAAGATAGCAGTTATTCATGTTGTATATCAGCTAAGTAAGAAAGGTACAATCTAGCAGTTCTACAAAAGTGAGCGGTATAGTAAACAAGTAAAATAAGCAGCAAATATAATAAAAGACAAGATAGAAAAAAAGTAAGTAACCTTAACATACATGAATGCCCATACAAACATATAATTTAAGGTGTATTCTGCAAGGCTCCCATCATATAAAAAGTCTCATACCGATTTATACGTTGGGGTGTCAGTTGTATAAAAATATGAGTGCAGTGAAATTCTATGCCATGATTCATGCAAGTGCAACTCACGCACACGACTCTATGCCCACATACCATTAGTTCCCCCTATTCGGGCAGCTAGCTTCACTCCCAGGAACCTCCGTAGTGTCAAATGGAGACAGTGGGTCGGGCACCCCACTCCTAGGCGGGTATCCATACTACTGGGCCTAGCCCATCCGTACGCCCCTAAAAGAACACAACCTAGAGTATCTGCATACTAGTGATGGCAATATCCACTAGATTTTCTTTGGCTAAGTGTCCCACACCGCCGAGTCAATGTACCGATGTTGCTGTGAACGACTGTCAAATACCGAAGACCCACTACCTTATTTTATATCCAAACCCTCGAGCCCCCGGCACCCCAGATTATCCCGTCCGTGCGTCTACCTTCCAATGCTACTGTCCGGATGGCAATCAAACCAACATATTCAACCTCCCTAGCTACCGGGGTGTGTGAATGTGAAATCCTAGTTATACTAGTTGCTCTTGTAGTTTATTACACCTACGGTTTACGTTAGCTCAGGACTGCACCTGGCATACCCCGTGAAGGGCTCTCAAAGGGCAATAGGAAATACGATGTGCTGAAGCCCAAAGATCCCATTCGCAAGGCTCTTATTTTTATAGGTTAATACCCAATTCCCAATCCCTCTTGTGTTATATTGGTTATAACCCTAGTGTATTTAACACTTTCTCTCCTACGGGGTATACGATGTTTCGTCGTCCCCGAGCACCTCTAAACACTAGCAAGACTTCTCACTCCTCATCATGACTCCTCATATCACTTAACAGCCCATTACACTAATATCTCATCTCCCTTAGTTCACTTTTGCAACGTAATATGATTCCTGCAGTTTTTACTAAACGCATACCATCATAAGCTATATGATGTATATAAGGGGAAGTACTAAAAATATTTATCCAAATGACCTAAGTTATTTACTGGGAGTTTATCATTACCTAATTAGGCTAAATCCAGATATTCACATTTTTCCTAATTTGTTTGATATTTAATTAATTTCTTTCCAATCCAATCCATGCTTGAATTGAACATGATGTAAAATATTTTCTCAACTAATAGCCACAAGAAATTTATAAACACTAGATAATAGAGAGATAACAATAAATATCAAATTCCATAATTTTGTATAAATGCTTTTGCTTCTAATTAATTAATCCAAAGTAAACCCAACCATCATGAATAAAGAAGGAAGTAATACAATTTATCATCAGATAATTATAAAAAAATTACTCAATCTTAAGAGTGACCAAATAGGACCTCTGAGCAAATATCATAATTTTTCAAGCTTATTAGGTACCAAAATTAATTCAAATGGTTATACATGAAAAGTATCACTTTGTGAAGCAACCACAAAAACAAGACTTTCAAAAATTCCACAAAATCTACAAAGCTTTATAACATCATAAAAGTTCCTCTGACTAAATTTCATAAGATTCCAGCGAGTGGTTAATTCATAAGAAATTCCTAAGTAGAAAGTACAATTTGATGGTTTTAAATGAAGTACTATATTTATTGATCTAAAATTCATAAAAAAATTCCCAGACATGAAAAACATTATGAAAACACTCCTGCCAAAGTTTCACTATGAATAAAGGTCACATGACTCATTATAAAATTCTTATGGTGTAAAGACCTAAATACTTATTAAGTGGTTTATGTGGGGTATTTGTATCCAACCACTACCCAATCACTTCCTAGGGCCTTTTACCACCCTACATGTATTTATTCTAAATACCAAGTCCATACAAGGACATATAATCCTATGTCCTTCACAAACCCCCAAAGTCCAAGCTTAGGTTTTGAACTAGGGTCCTAGGGCTAACCCACCCCAATCCATCTCAAACTCCATGAGTGGGTATTTTTACTGACCATGGGGCTCTGGACCAAGTCCCAACCCATTTGGGTGAGAATTGGCTCTTCCAAGCCCCAAATACTCCTTGCCCTAATTTATCCCTTAGGAGACCAAACTTTGGTCACACCCAAACTTATTCTAATCAATCCCAACTAGGCTGAGATTTTTACTAGAGCCTGATGACATCCCCCAAGATCACCCTCCAAAATATTGGGGGGTTTTGAGCTATTTAAGACACCTAATTAAATTTTATAAGGATTATTAAATTTTTCCAAAAACTATAGGAATGTTTCCCAAAAATCCTCATTTTTTGATAGATCCTAGGTATAAGAAATAGTGAGCCCCATCTAAAAGTTTAGGCCATTTGGATGGCTGGATTGGTAAGGAAATTCCAAATACTATCTTGTCTTGCCTAGGTATAGACTCCACCAAAATGGGTGTTGTGGTCGAACCACTTACCCAAATGAGTCCAAATAATTTTTAAATAAAACTAGACTTCACGGCCTACAACATTCATGTTTGTCATATTTATAGTAGAGGGGCCTACCTATTTTTAATAATTATTTCGAAAATCATCCAGAAAATGGGACAGAAATTTGGATAAAAGGAATTAATAAATTTAATCAGCACACATCTTGATGCAGATCCAACAACGTAGGGATCGTCTTCTTCCTCCAGCCAAGGGCTGAGATTTGCCTGACCTGGAGCACATTCCAGATGCTGTCGCCGGCCAACCAGACTCCTCCCTGGCCGACCACCGTCACCACCACCTCCGTTAAGATGGTGGCCATCACCGGGAGGCGGCGCATCCGCTGGAGAGGCGGAATCCGATGAACCTGAGATGTCTCTTTTTTTTGTGAAAAAACCAGGAAGACCACCTCTTTCCGATCGGGCTCAATTAAGCCCGATTCTTAATCCTAAAGAAGGCTAAGATCTACCCGTAGAGAGAGAGAGGAGGCGAGGACCTTTTTCACGGGCTGGAGGCGTGTTGATCGACGGAAATCCATTAGTGGTGGATTTGTCGCCGACTCTCTTCAACAGCACACATAAATCTCTCGTCTCCTTCGAGAAAAGTGTGGAAATGAATGCATGAGGTCTAGGGAAGCTTTTAAATCAGTAAAAGGGGGATGAAGGTGGTCTAAATGATGTTGGCCATTAATGGTCCTTAAAAGCAATTTCGGCCATGGTGGTGGGGGGATGAACACGGTTCAAACTAGCAAGGTAATGGATGGAAACTCATCCTGTTACCTAGGGGAGTTGAATCCAGCCGTTAAAAGAAGAGTTAAAGGATGCCAAGGAATTCAAGTGACATTTGTGGATATGAAAGCTGACTCTCGGCCATTGCTGTGGCTGTTCACCTTCATAACCGTCGGCCATGTGGAATTTCCTCCACTTTGCCGGTCAAAATTTATTTAAATAAGACTTATTTTGGTCTTAATAAGGAAACGACTAATTTAAGACATCCTGGCCCACTTCCCGAAATGGCTCGGTTCAGCTGAACCAGCACACTGACATAAATCTCCAGGAAATAATCTAAGTACAATGGCATTGAGTGAGCTAATCTCACTTAATGCGATTCAGCCTACGGCGTTGAGTGAGCTCAGCTCACTCAATGCCATTCGGCCCATGGCATGATGGCGTTGAGTGCAGTCAACGCATTCAACGCCATTAAGCTGATGGCGTTGAGTGCACTCAACGCACTCAATGCCATTCAACCCAAGTAAGATGGCCTTGAGTGCAGTCAGCGCACTCAACGCCATTCATCGTATGGCGTTGAGTGCACTCGACGCACTCAATATCATTCAACCCACATAAGATGGCGTTTAGTGCAGTCAGCGCACTAAATTCCATTCAACTTATGGATTTGAGTCCACTCGACGCACTCAATGCACTTCAGCCAATGTAATGATGGCATTGAGTGCAGTCAGCGGACTCAACGCCATTCAACCTATGGCATTGAGTGCACTCGACACACTCAAAGCCATTTCGCTTACGACGTTGAATGCACTCGACGCACTCAATGCAATCCTGCCTATGGCTTTGAGTGCACTCGATGCACTCAATGCCCGCCCCGAAATCTGTTTTATGTGAATATCTGATCTACTACTTTGCAGAGCAAGGTGATTTTCACTCTCAGCCTGGGTCACTTAGCTTCCTTGGGCTTTCTACGGTTTTGTCATGACCTAGTCATGACAAAACAACTCCTAGGTGTCCAGTCGGAAATGGTATGTCACACCACTTGCGATGTTTCTTTCACGGCTTTGTGTAGGACTGAGATGTGACATACATCATGTAAACAACTCAGTTCTACTGAAAGAGACAACTGATATGCGGCTTAACCAACCCGCTCCAAGATCTCAAAAGGCCCAACATTCCTCGGACTAAGCTTCTTTAAGCGTCGAATCCTTGATACGCCTTTAAACTGCTTTATCTTGAGGTATACCCAGTCTCCCGCCGCAAACTCCATGTTTCGATGCTTGGCATTGTAGTACCTTGCCTATCTATCTTGGGCTATTAGTAGCCTCTCCCGAATAGAGCGTATCGTCGAATAAGCTTCTTCGACTTACGCTTATATAATATAGATTCGCCTACTTCCTCCCAAGCTAATGTTGTACGGCATTTCCGACCATACAAAGCTTCAAATGGTTTCATGCTTATGCTCGCTTAGTAACTATTATTTTAGGCAAACTATACCATATAGAGATGATCTTCCTATCTCTTACAAAAATCCAAGGCGCACATTCAGAGCATATACTCCATCATTGAATTTGTCCTCTCAGTCTGGCCATCAGTTTGTGGATGAAAGGCCGTACTGAACGTTAACTTTGTTCCCAACAACTTATAGATTAGCCTCCAATCATTCGATGTGAATCGCCCGTCACGATCACTTACGATGCTACGGAGAGCACTGTGCAATCGTACGATTTTCTCAACATAAAGTTTCGCCAAGATTTCCACTAAATCGCCCCTCTTGTTTGGAAGGAAGTGATCCACTTTAGTCAACTGGTCTATGATCACCCAAACCGAATCATTACCGCTTTGAGATCTCGGCAAACCGTGCATGAAATCCATCGAAATATCATCAAACTTTCATTCCGGAATAGGTAGCGACTTCAAGAAACCTCCGGGCTTCTGGCATTCTACATTCACCAAGGCACATGTGTGAAATTTAGCCACATAATGTGCGATGTCTTTCTTTAACCCTGGCCACAAAAATAGTTTTTTCATGTCTTTGTACATCTTTGTGCTCCTAGTGTGAAATGAGTATTTCGTAAAGTGAGCCTCATACATTAATTCTTCTCTTAGCTTACCCATATTTGGGACGCACAAACGACCATCTTTCCTCAAAAGGTCGTCATCCCTGGAGAATTGGTCATTTGACCCATCTACTACATAGCGTTGTAGAGTTTCATCCAGTTTTGTAGCTCGCCGAATTCTGTCTGCATGATCATACTGTACCTCTATCCAGTTCAAGCATGAATTTACTGTGGAATTCATGTTAGTACAAGAAATCTCTAATGCTTCCAACTCTTGGATAAGATGCTCATCTTGCATCTGCAACCAATTCACCCTTGACGGAGTCCTACGACTCCAGGCATCTGTGACCATGTTTCCCTTCCCAGGAGTGTAGTGAATATCAAAGGTGTAGTCCTCGAGGAACTCCATCCACCTTCGTTATCGCATATTGAGATCCTTCTGATCCAATAGGTACTTTAGGCTCTTATGGTCCGTAAGAATATCCACATTTATGGCATATAGATAGTGATGCCACAATTTAAGTGCAAAAATCACCACCGCCAACTCCAAGCCGTTGACGGGAAAATTTCGCTCATGCAGTTTCAACTAGCGTGATCCATAAGCGATCACCTTTCGAAACAAAAAAAGAACGCAACCTAAGACGCTCTCTGATGCATCACTATAAATCTCATAGCCGTCTGTACCACATGATAATATTAAAACAGGCAGTTGTGGTCAAACGACTCTTAAGCTCTTCAAAGCCTTGCGCACACTCCGGCGTCCAAACGAACTTCTGATCCTTCCTCGTTAATGAGTTGAGATGCAAAGCGATCCGTGAGAAGTTTTCTACAAAATGTCTGTAGTAACCTGCCAGTCCAAGGAAACTACTTATTTTGGCCACCGAAGACAACACTTGTTACACCCGTATGGCACTTATATTTGATGGATCCACTGTAATGCCCTCATTAATTACCACATGGCCAAGAAAAGCTACTGACAACAGCCAAAACTCATACTTTGAGAACTTGGCATAAAACTTATTTACCTGCAGGGTATGCAACACCAACTGTAAATGGTTGTAACTCCCCCGATTTTTTTGCAATTATTTAATCCTCGTTTGGCGTTATGTCGATGCGTTCTCTTGGCTTGTGTCTTCTGTGGAGTGTGATCTAAACTCCTTATAACTGAGTGGCCTATTTTGTACCATATTGGCAAAATCTCCCTAGCAAGCCAGGTCGTTTTGGGTGACCCAGTGTGGCCTCTCGGGAGATGCTTGTGTTTTGGCTTCGGGTAGGTATTACTCGAGATTTGTTCGTCGAAAGTTAATTTCGACTTCGCGGTTGTGTTCGTTGCATAGGTAATTAGCTACGGTGCGAATTTCGTCGAATTCTGAGGTAGTTTGGTTTTCGCGTCATTTTGGGTGTGCTAATAATAAATGCAAATACGTATTAATAAAGCTATTTAAATGATCATTTTCGGCCAAAAAGATTTGAGAGTGAACCAGCGGCTTAGGAGGCGGTTAAGATTAGGCGTGATTAGAGTTATTTAAAAGCCTTAATTAGTAGATGGCGGACCCACTCTTCTTCTTCTTCCCGAGACCGAACTTGCCTCTCATGTACGCAGAAATGCAGTGGAGAAACCGCCGACCTGCTACCCTTCAGACGTCGATTTTGGGAGTGTTTGTGGACGGAATTCGATTTCGAAGGCGGATTTGGATTGCTCTCTCTTAGACCTCCGTTTCTACGGTAAGATATTTTATTTTCATGGAGTTTTTTGGAGCCCCGAAATTCTAATTTTGGCCCTTTTCTGCCATTAAAGTTTGGGATTTTTGCTGTTAGGGTGTTGCTGCTGCTGGTGGCATGTAAAGATAAGGGAAAGCCGACCTAGCTTCGTCGGAAATCGAGGAAAGTTGTCCTTGCACTTGTTGTTTTGATTCTTACCCCTCTTAACTACATGGTTAGCCCTAGGATAGAAGCCAAGCTTTTCTCCTTTTGTTTGCTTAAAACTATGTGCTTCAGTTTCCCTTTATGAGCCCCCCTCCTTGTGCTGTTTTGCTCAACCCGCTGGTTTTTTACACCATTTACACTCTAGATTTTTTTTCTGGTTTGGTGCTTTTGTGGGTGGAGCCGAGAGAGAGAGAGAGGGAGGTTTCTGTGGTATTGTTCTGGTAAGAACCAGTCTGGGTAGACTCTCGGGATTTAGTGTTGAGTGTGGTGCACAGACTCAAAGCCAAAAGCCGCCTAGGATTGGCGTTGAGTGTGGTGCACACACTAAAAGACATTGTTTTGTGTGTTCTTTTGCGGCTAAGTAGTGAGGCGATTGAGTGAGAAGATTCGTCTACGTCAAAATCGACAGGAATCACTATGTGATTCTCGCCGATTTCGACGAGTATCGTCAGTGATCCCTGCCGATTCAGCGAGAATAAATCTGGATTCCCGCCGATTCGGCGCGAATCAATCTGGATTCCCGCCGATTCGGCGGGAATCAATCTGGATTCCCGCCGATTCGGCAAGAATAAGTCGGCATTCCCACCGACCTCTTCCTGTTGGTGTTGGTTTAGGGTTTTCCTGTGGTAAAGTGCTAAGGCGTTGAGTGAGTAGACCTCACTTAACGCCGTAGCTGTTTTGGCATTGAGTGAGGTTAGCTCACTAAACACCACTGCCTCTTTTGCTGAAGGCATTGAGGGAGTGGACCACACTCAATGCCATAGTTGTTTTGGCATTGAGTGAGGTTAGCTCACTCAATGCCAGAGTTTTCTTGTGGGAGGCGTTGAGTGAGAGAACCTCACTAAATGCCATGGTTGTTTTGGCGTTGAGTGAGGTTAGCTCACTCAATGCAAGAGTTTTTCTTGCGGAGGGTGTTGAGTGAGTGAACCTCACTAAATGCCATGGTGGTTTCTGGCGCTTAGTGAAGCTAACTCACTCAACGCCAAGGTCTGGTGAGGCGTTGAGTGAGTGGGGCTCACTCAACGCCAGGCCATGTTGAGTCATCCCAACGCTTTTCCCTTACCTTGATTTTCTTCCCTGAGTTAATTTCTTGAGTTTGAGGTTCTTTGTCGGCTCTTTACTTATTTTTCCAAAAAGGCCGAATCGTGGGTGGTGGTTGGTAGTGGTGGTTTGAAGCTCTTAATTGGGGAGGTGTTGTGTAATTTAGCAAAGGCCACCCTTGTTCTTTCGTCTTGCTCTAGGTACGGGCTGGGCAAGGGTGTGCGAGGTCCCTAGTGCTTTCACATATAGACCCCTGAGCTTGGTTTCATGGAAATAGTGGTTGGGGGACTGAGTTTGGCTCCAATCCGAATCCGTAATGTCTTTGCTACTACCATCTCTCACAGCTTAGGGTGTTAGACGTTTCTTCCTTGGTAGATTGCAGCATTTGGGCTCATGGTAGCCTTGTTGACTCTGCAGCTTTTGGGCAGAGTTACTGTTGTGTCCTTGCACTTAGTGCTCTTCCTTTTTGCCTTGCCTTGGGCAGTTGTGACTGTTACTGCTTTGTTTTCCTCTTCTACATAACTTTTGATTGACACTTTCGAGCAGTTTTCTTGTTTTGCATACTGAGGTATTCTTTCTTCTTTGAATGCCTCAGGTTCTGGATAGTAGCCGCTCTATCGGCTAGCAGTGTTGTGCAGTTGCTGATGGTCTCTGGTGCTATAGAGATCAGTTCCTTGTTTTGCGAGGTAGTTTTGATGTGTTTTTCTTACAGACATACATACTTGCCAGTGGGTTCGTGTCAGTTTGTTGGCGCCCACAGGTAGTTTTTATCTTGATACTAGATATGTTACTTTTTGCTGTTACCTTTATTGGAGATAGTCTACTTGCTCTTGGAATGATTTATGTTAGGTTGCTAGTTACTTTTAAACCTAAAAACACTATTATATGTATTACTCATGATCATCATGTTTTATAAAACTCGTCACTATTTTTTTTTCAAACAACGTAAAAACATCATTTTCTTATACATAGTATAAATTAAAAGTAGGGTCCTGCATAATATAAGTTGTCCTCTGGGGACACTTATGAACTCTTTTAGGATGTCAAACCTTAATAAAGTATTTTTCCGCAGCATATAAGTATAGTTTTTAAACTGTGAACTAGATGATCCACCGAGCCGAGGGATACGGCCTTTAAAAATATAATTGATTTTCTATTCATTTAACTCATAAATTTTCATAAAGTATAGTTGATAGCGGTTTGCCTGAGCGTCGGTAGTTATCCCCTGCTCGACGTGGCATCATGACGCGCATTTTCTCCTACTCTGATAATTCGTTTTCCTCGGAGAAAATGTGGGTTGTGACAGTTGGTATCAGAGGGAGGTTGCTTGACAAGTTAGTCGGGCAACCTTCCCTTTTTATTGCATTAGTAGTTCAACATCATGTCATTTACACACTGATATGTCATCAGCACGTCTTGGCAAAAGCACGAACACTACACTCATAGCATAACATGAAGTATACGGGGTATACTATGTAGTATGGGATGCAAAATATGTGTTCGTATATGGATCCACCATAGGGGAAACATGTGTGGGTTATGTAGTATGGGATGCATAACCTCACCACATGGCTACGACTAGCTCGTTTTCTTTTCGTTGCATGAAAATGTTATGTAGTATGGGATGCATAACATTTTCATGTGTATGCCGCTCATAACATGCATTAGGGCCTTTTTAGAATGCATAGCACAAACATGCATATCATAACATTGCATAAGCACAACGTGCCAAGCTAAAGACTGACAGGATGACATATGTACACACATAAGTTTTCGAGTCAAAAATAATGTTAAGTCATGCATTCCCGATCTAGGAACAAGAGTTAGTGTGGTGGTGGTTAACCATCCTAGGTTAAGGCATAACATCAATTCTTGTAAAAATAAACTCCTAGAGCAAGTTTAGCAGTTATAAGTTCTTATTTATGTATATATTGTCTGTACTTGTAGTTAGTTGTAGTTGTCGTACTAGGATCTATCTAATGTTCCTATGATTTTAGGATTGCGAGACGCCATTCGACTAGACCAACCCCCCTATCTGAGGGTGAGTCATCTGGAGCGCAGAATGATGCGGTAATCGATAGCTTGCGGCAGAGTAGCGATTCCATGAGTAGGCAGTTGGTGGAGGTGCGAGCAAAGATCTAGTCTTTGGTGGCAGTTGTGGAAGGAAAAACTCAGGGAGTGTAAGGCCCTGCAGGGGGGATTGTTGTTCCACCTCCTCCTGTACCCCTAAGACCTCCAGTGGTGGTGCCAGCGGAGATGGCATTCATCTCACAGTTTCAGAGACTTAGCCCTCCTACTTATGATGGGAAGGCAGATTTCATGGTCATAGACGATTGGCTTATCTCCAAGGAGGAGATGTTCTCGTACTCCGGTATTGGAGACGATCAAAGGGTGATGATAGCCTCCAATCAGCTTAAGGGTTTGGCTAAGATTTAGTGGCTTAGAGAAAAGGAGAGCTTGGTAGCTGGATGCTCTTAGGAAGTATTCAAGGAAATGTTGCTGAGGAAGTTCTTGCCTTCGGTCGAGCGTGACCGTCTTATGAATGACTTCCTCCACCTGAAGCAAAGGTAACTCACGGTTGGTGAGTATGAGATAGAGTTCAGAAAATTGAGCCGATTTGCTCTTGGGTTGGTGAGTGTTGAGGCTGATCGAGTCAAGCGGTTTCTTGGTGGCTTAAGGAGCGAGGTGCAGCAGTTGACCAGTGCTTATGAATCGGATACCTATGCAGGGGTAGTGGAGGCTGCTCTAAAGGTTGAGGCTATTGGGACTGCAAGGAGCAGATGCCAGCAAATGAGGAAGGACAAGAGGAAGTCCGTCGAGGAGAAGAAACTTCAGGTACCTGATGCTGCTTCGGTAAAAAAGAGCAAGGTGGTGTGTAGCTTCTGTGGCCGGTCGGGCCACCATGTCGAGAGGTGTTTTAAGAAGGCAACAGCTCAGAAGAAGGAGCAGGTTCATGCTATTCAGGGTGCTCCTAGGAAGGATGTTTCCTGTTCCGTTTGCAAGCGACCCGGGCATGATGCTGCCCAGTGCTGGTCCAAGGATAAAGTCTGATATCAGTGTGGGCAGAAGGGTCACATCAAGTCTAGGTATCCCCAGGTCCAGTCTGCTCTTCATACAGTTCCATATCAGGCGCTACCTCCGCCTCAACATGTGGACAAGGGTAAAGGAAAGCTGAACGTGATCTCTTCCGAGGAGGGCCAAGCTTCGACTCAGGTCATCTCAGGTTAGTTGTTTCTTTTTACAGCTTGAAGGTTTTATTTGTTAGAAAGGTTACAGTGTTGTTTTGGTAGACCCTTAGTTTTGTATACTCCTATAGAGAAATTTAAGGTGAAGAACAACTGGGCGTGCGTTCTGTTCGACTCCGGCACTACCCACTCGTTTGTTGCTAGAGCCTTTGTGGAGCGACATCGGTAAACTCTTGATCGAGTTCGTGATTCCTTCCGCATCAAGTTCCCTTTTGGTGAATCTGTGTTATCAGATTTGGGCATTCTAGATTTCCCGGTTTTGTTAGGGGATTTTCTTGCGAGGGCAGACTTGAAGATGATTAACCTGGAGGATTTCGATGTCATTCTGGGCATGGACTGGCTGTCTAAGTATGATGCGGTCATTCAGTGCAAAGGGAAGCGCTTGGTCTTCATCAAGGACAATGGTCAGCCGGGAAGCGTGTATGTTAATCCGTGCCATGATTCTCCTGTCATTTCTGCGGTATGTGCTCAAAAGTTGTTTCCTTCTGGTTGTTTTGCTTGTTTAGTCTCGGTGGTTGGGACCGCTGTTAGTATACCGCGCTTAGAGGAGATTCCCGTTGTTCGCGGTTTCGCTGATGTGTTTCCTGATGACCTTCCTGGTATTCTGATGCGTGGAAAATACGGCAAGCGCAACGGTCGCACAAGTAATAATGTTTGGGAATAAATCCCCGAGTGTCGGTCTCTTGAGGAACACAGTAAGGGATGAGTTAATGTCGAGGAGGACTTGAGATTGAAGTCCTCGGGTCGGCTCAAAAAGGGGGGTTTAGATGGTTGCAGAAACAGAAAGTAAAATCTACAAACTACTCCTATACAACGCCGCTATGCGATGCTTCGCCAGACGGGATGGAAACTACACGGGCCGCTATGCACCGAATCGCTTGGCGGATGGACGAGCAAGCTAGCGGATGAGGTGGTTAGAATTGCGGAATGAGGGTCGTGAGCACCTCTTCGCAACGCACGCCACTAGCAATTGCTAGTGCGGCAAGGGTGGATGGGATATGGCGCACCTCAAGCAATAATAACCAAATCACAATAACTCATATAGACATGAAAAATGAAAATGCTAATCAATAAAAATACTTCATCAATACATAGAAATTAAACTAAGCTATCAACAACAACATAAGAGGAGTGTGCGAAATCGACCAGGTCCGAAGCCTTATTGAGGGTTCACGGTTGGAATCCCGGGTTGTCAATCCGAGTCCAAGCTCGGTCCTCAACTGCGTCCGGGGTAGAGAAGGGCTGTCACCACCTTCCAATGGCCCGTATTCTCCGTATCACGCCGCGGAAGATGTAAGCACATGCTCCTCCTAGCGTGATGGAGAAAGCTAGGTCAAACCTCACTTGAAGCTCAAGGATGAAGGAGGAGGCCGAGGGGATGCTCCGGCTTTGATTTGGCGGTGAAAGCTTGCCCGGAGACCCTCCCTAAGGTGGAGAATGAAGGAGGACGGCGGAAAAACTCGTCGGGGACGAAATACGGCGGAAAATGTCGAGCGATCCGGAATAGGGCGAAACCTGCGCTATTTATAGAAAGCAGATTAAACAGCGTGCACGATCACAGGCGCACGACCAGTGGTCGTGCGCGATATGGTCCGTGATCGTGCGATATGGAGGCAGCAAAATGGAAAAAGAAGGTGTGACTGCGCACGACCGGCAGCGCACGAGCAGTGATCGTGCGCGGTATGGCTGGTGATCGTGCGATATGCCGGGACAGAACTTTCACATGAGAGGTCATGACTGCGCACGACCGATGATCGTGCGCCAAAGATGTCGATGGTCATGCGTGGGTAAAAACGCACGACCATTGACTCCTTTGCCAAAAATGGTGAAAGTCCTACCCCGGACGTCCACACGATCCCAGAACCTGCAGGAAAACTGGACGGGAAGTCGACATGGAAGTCACAGACATAAATATAATGCACAGCAAAAGGGAAATACACACACGCACAGAAATAGGCTAATAAAGTGCACAAGACGTGGAAAACCGTAGCGAACCAAAAGGAGTGCAAATGACGCTAAACGGCGTGCAAAGACAAGAAAATAAGCCTAGATGAGTCCGAAAATAGGTATATAAAGAGGACTCATCACACCCCCAGACTTAACCGTTTGCACGTCCCGAGCAAACAAAACCTAAGTAGACGGGGAAAATGAACTAGCTAACAAAGAAATTGCAAAACGGAGTACCACGCGAAGTCGCATGCTCGCGTGCATAAAAATAAAGTAGAGGAAATTCTTAAGTATACAAAATGTTTTATATTTTTCACAATGCGTATCAAAAATTTATTATTACTCAAAAGTGGAATCACGGTGAATCATCCGGTCCTACGCAGGGAGAAAGTAGGCAGGACACTAAGGTGAGCATTGCCGAAGATCGGGGCTCAAGATTACCCCCAAAGGAATCCACCAATGTCGGAAACCATAAGCTTGCCCGTTCGCACTCTCTCCACGGCACTAGTCAACTCAAGCGCAAGTCCGTAGGACTTCGGGAAATAATGGGGCTTGGGTTACGGTGAGGAAAACAAGGATAAACATGAAGGGTATGCACCTAACCCAAATGAGCTAACGTACAAAACTAGTACCCGCTGCCCACAAAATAAACACGGGTTCACCACACCCCCAGACTTAACTTTTACTAAATGGGTGGGTGCACCGCCTACTCCAAATCCAAATCATCTTAAAAAGATTTTCAATTAAACTTTTTCTTTCATCATTTTCTTTTCTCTTTTTCTCTTTTTCAAATATTTTTCATTTTTTTTCTTTTTATTTTCAAAATCTCAGCAAATAAAAACTTGGGCGCGCTTCCACATTTTCACGAATAAAAATACCACATCACAACCCAACATAAAATGTAAACTACTAAAGCTCGAATTGGGTGTGGGACAAGGATCGGTTATGAGGCTTTGGCGAATATAGTGGAGCTGAATCAAAAGGAAGGGTAGGCACAAAGGGGATAGCAAGGGCGATGTTAGGAATGGGTACAAAGTTCAATCAGGCCAAAAGGTGGCCTACATCACTCTCATGCTAGACTAACCGTGTACCAATGCTTCAAGAATAGCTTGGGGCAAGTTCTTAGCAACCGAGAAAGATAATCCTTCCTCCCGACTCAAGCAATACGAGTCTAGTGGCGGCTACACACATTCCTACGCTACCGTTTGATTCACACCGGATTCACCAACTTTTGAGTAGAATAAGAAATATGTACGCAAATAGAAAAATATAGAACTATAAGCATACGAAAAAATTAAATCTACACAAATTTCTATACAAAACGAGAGCAGTTGACTAGAAACACAACAAGTCAACATTTTACTCCGTCGCACAATCCTAAACTAGCACAGAAATTTTCCAAATCTATCAAAGATACAAGTTCAACTCGTGGCACGCTAACAGCTAAGCTCGTGCTCATGTGGGTGCAGTGGTGTGCAAGAAATGAACTAAACAAAATAATAACTATAAAAGCTTCTAGTATGCACATAAAATGTGCACGTGCAAAAGGTAAACATGCTCTCCCCCAGACTTAAACTAAACTACACAGCAAATGATATAGAAATTAAAATCAGAATGAGCTAAGGGAAGAGGTTACCCAATGCTCAGCTAGTGAGCATACCAGAAGATGCATGAAAAGTAGAAGCAGGCCCGCCATACGAAGAATCACAACCCCGCCAATGCGCAGTTTCCATGAATACCTGCAGGGGTGAGCTCCACAAAAACAAAAGAAAAGTATACAAAAAGAATGCTAAAACTAAAATAGACATGAAAATAAAAATGCAGAAAATATAAGATAACTACTGGGGTTACTGTCATCCCAACACGACTTATTAAATTCTATACGGTTCTAGCTAATGGGCCTATGAAAAGAAAAATACACAGGTAACTGGCCTAATATTCGTTGCGGTAGTAAGTACCGATACGGAGAAAGAGCAGTTACCCCTTTACCTAGATAATAATACCTGCCCAACACAGGTAGAGGAAATAAGAAGTAAGAGGAGGAGGAGGCCTGGTCCTCACTCAACTCACCACAAAAAATATCCTTGCCTAGCAAGGTATCGTCCACCACCGGTTCGGAGGAAGCGACGACAGCGAAAAAAATGCCAGGCACATCGACAACCTCATATACCCGTGAAGATTCCACCTGCACAGGCTCAGATAAAGAAGGGGGAACAAAAAATAAAGAAGATGAAGAACTAAAATAATCAGGAAATGGGATAGTGACTCCGGCTTCACTCTCAGCGTGATCCAAGCAACGATCATCGTCGGAATAATACGAGTCATATCGGGGGGAATCCGACAACTCGAGGTCCGTGGTGGTAAGATGAACAACCTCGTCCAACAAAGAGGTGCAAACCTCCGCATCGGAAAGAGGATATTCCTCGTCCCACCGGGGTGCGTAGAAGTGTTCCAAAGATCCACATTCTCCGTCCGAGATAGTAGAATCCTCATCCCACTTCGGCGCAACCTCAGGCACCGAATCATCCACAAATACGGCATCATCAGCCGACTCACAGGACAAAGATGTAGCACAATCCGGCAAAAATTGCGGAGGGGCAAGGCTGCTCTCAAAATCAGGCATAGAATGCGCAGGCCCCTTCGCAACATCATCCGCAGATGCCACCCCGTCGATGGCCGGAACACTCTCATCGCCCATACAGGATCGTCCATGAGTTCTCGATCCACTCCTTGTGGGCTAACATCCGAGTGAGAGTGATCACTCAAAGGAAGCTCATAAAAAGGGGTTGAGGAACCCATGAAGGAACTATATGCGGTGAGAGATTCTTCCGTAATCTCAACGGGCAAAGATCGACCAAGGTGCGCCATGTCAGTGTATGGGCCAAGCAACACCCTGGTAGGCCCATCCACAGTAGTCTCCCGCGAACAGGGGACTGCTGCGGATGCGTCCACAGAGGTAGAAGGCTTGCACAAGCGAGGGCAGTCCTTCAACATATGGCCCACACCTTGACATAGAATACACCGAAAACAGTGCTCGGCATTAGAAACATCCATGGCATCGATGCAACTCTGCAAAGCGTCAAAAATACGGCACTCGGCAGCAGAATCCATCGCGAACAGAAATATTTACCGAAAATTACTACACACAAGAATAAAACAACTCGGATCTGTAATATTAAAAAAAAGAAAAGAAGGAAGGGACAAAAAAAAATAAAGTAAACAATTTCAAAAACTAAAATAAAGACAAAACAGGGTATGAACAAATGGACAAGGGCGACTATCTCGCATCTACCTCTTAAAAACTCAAACGACTGTGTTCCCCGGCAACGACGCCAAAAACTTGATGCGTGGAAAATACGGCAAGCGCACCGGTCGCACAAGTAATAAAGTTTGGTAATAAATCCCCGAGTGTCGGTCTCTTGAGGAACACAGTAAGGGATGAGTTAATGTCGAGGAGGACTTGAGATTGAAGTCCTCGGGTTGGCTCAAAAAGGGGGGTTTAGATGGTTGCGGAAACAGAAAGTAAAATCTACAAACTACTCCTATGCAATGCCGCTATGCGATGCTTCGCCAGGCGGGATGGAAACTACACGGGCCGCTATGCACCGAATCGCTTGGCGGATGGACGAGCAGGCTAGCGGATGAGGTGGTTAGAATGGCAGAATGAGGGTCGTGAGCACCTCTTCGCAACTCACGCCACTAGCAATTGCTAGTGCGGCAAGGGTGGATGGGATATGGCGCACCTCAAGCAATAATAACAAAATCATAATAACTCACATAGACATGAATAAGTGAAAATGCTAATCAATAAAAATACTTCATCAATACATAGAAATTAAACTAAGCTATCAACAACAACATTAGAGGAGTGTGCGAAATCGACCGGGTCCGAAGCCTTATTGAGGGTTCACGGTTGGAATCCCGGGTTGTCAATCCGAGTCCAAGCTCGGTCCTCAACTGCATCCGGGGTAGAGAAGGGCTGTCACCACCTTCAAATGGCCCGTCTTCTCCGTATCACGCTGCGGGAGAGGTAAGCACATTCTCCTCCTAGCTTGATGGAGAAAGCTAGGTCAAACCTCACCTGAAGCTCGAGGA
Source organism: Platanthera zijinensis (assembly GCA_039513925.1). NCBI lineage: Eukaryota > Viridiplantae > Streptophyta > Magnoliopsida > Asparagales > Orchidaceae > Platanthera > Platanthera zijinensis. Next base: position 135,152,793 of record CM077085.1, read on the forward strand.
TGAAGGAGGAGGCCGAGGGGATGCTCCGGCTTTGATTTGGCGGTGAAAGCTTGCCCGGAGACCCTCCCTAAGGTGGAGAATGAAGGAGGACGGAGGAAAAACTCGGCGGGGACGAAATACGGCGGAAAATGTCGAGCGATCCGGAATAGGGCGAAACCTGCACTCTTTATAGAAAGCAGATTAAACAGCGCGCACGATCACAGGCGCACGACCAGTGGTCGTGCGCGATATGGTCCGTGAACGTGCGATATGGAGGCAGCAAAATGGAAAAAGAAGGTGTGACTGCGCATGACCGGCAGCGCACGAGCAGTGATCGTGCGCGGTATGGCTGGTGATTGTGCGATATACCGTGATAGAACTTTCACATGAGAGGTCATGACTGCGCACGACCGATGATCGTGCGCCAAAGAGGTCGATGGTCGTGCGTGGGTAAAAACGCACGACCATTGACTCCTTTGCCAAAAATGGTGAAAGTCCTACCCCGGACGCCCACACGATCCCAGAACCTGTAGGAAAACTGGACGGGAAGTCGACATGGCAGTCACAGACATAAATATAATGCACAGCAAAAGGGAAATACACACACGCACAGAAATAGGCTAATAAAGTGCACAAGACGTGGAAAACCGTAGCGAACCAAAAGGAGTGCAAATGACGCTAAACGGCGTGCAAAGACAAGAAAATAAGCCTAGATGAGTCCGAAAATAGGTATATAAAGAGGAATCATCATATTCCTCCCGATCGGGATGTCGAATTTGTGATTGATTTGGAACCAGGTATGCGTCCTATTGCAAAGGCGACGTACCGGATGGCCCCTCGTGAGCTATAGGAGTTGCGAGTACAGTTAGATGAGTTGTTGGCAAAAGGGTTTATCAGGCAGAGTTCGTCGCCTTGGGGTTCTCCTGTTCTATTTGTGAAGAAGAAGGATGGGTCGATGCGGCTTTGCATCGACTACAGGGAGTTGAGCAAAGTCACTATTAAGAATAGTTACCCTCTGCTGAGAATCGATGACTTATTTGACCAGTTGCGCGGTAGCACAGTGTTCTCTAAGATCAATCTTCGTTCTGGCTATCATCAGTTTAGGATCTGTGAGGCAGATATTCTACGGACTGCATTTAGATAGAGGCATGGACATTTTGAGTTCTTGGTGATGTCGTTTGGTCTGACCAACGCACCATCAACTTTCATGGATATGATCAACTGGGTGTTCAAGGATTTCCTAGACAAGTTCGTTGTGGTTTTCATCGATGATGTGTTGGTTTATTCCCGCAGTGCGGAGGAGCATGAGCAGCATCTGTGCTTGGTTCTATCGGAGTTGAGGAATCACAAGTTATTCGCCAAGTTGAGCAGGTGTGAATTTTGGTTGCCTTAGGTCTCGTTTCTGGGCCACGTGGTGAACAAGGATGGGATCTCGGTCGACCTAGAAAAGATCGCAACAGTGATGGATTGGAGCAGGTCGGGCACGCCCTAGGAGATCAGAAGCTTCCTAGGGTTGGCCGGCTACTACAGGAGGTTCGTGGAGGGTTTCTCTACCCTAGCTGCACCTTTGACCAGGTTGACTGAGAAGAACGCAGCCTTTGTTTGGAGCGAGCAGTGCGAAGAAGCCTTCCTGGAGATAAAAAATAGATTGTGCACTGCTCCCATTCTGACCCTACCTACTGAGGGTATGGAGTATGAAGTTTACGTGGATTCTTTGCATGTTGGTTTAGGTTGCTTGTTGATGCAAGTTGGAAAAGTGATTGTATATGGGTCAAGGCAATTAAAGACTCACGAGAGAAATTACCCTACGCATGACCTTGAGTTTGCAGCGGTGATTTATGCGTATAAGCTGTGGAGGAACCTACTTTATGGGGCTCAGTGCAAGATCTTCACTGATTACAAGAGCCTGAAGTACGTGTTCACGCAGAAGGAGTTAAATCTGCGCCAATGTCGGTGGCTAGAGTATGTGGCCGATTATAATGTAGAGATCCAGTACCATCCAGCCAAGGCCAATGTAGTTGCCGACGCCCTTAACCGGAAGACGGGGAAGATCTTTAATCTCTCCGCCAATCGTTTAGTGGATGAGTTCCTCCTTATGGATATCTCAGTGGGATGATGCGACATGAAGAGTAGTTTGGCAGTAGCAGAGTTGTCCTGGATTTCCTTTACTACGTTGCACCAGAAGGACGATCCGGACCTGCTGCACTTATACCTCAGGACTGAGAGAGGGGAGTTACCGGATTTTTCCATCAATGATGTGGGTACTTTGAAGTACCACGGCAGATTTTGCATTCCTGCTGTTGGAGACATCAGGGTTATGGTATGCAGAGAGGCTAATGGATCCAATGTTGCCTACGATCAAGTATTTACAAAGCTGTATCATGATTTGAAGCAAATTGCCTGGTGGTATTGCATGAAAAGTGATATAGACCGAATTTTTGCTTAGTGCCACACTTGCAAGTGTGTGATGGCCGATCACGGAAGGCCTGGTGGCAAGTTGACTATGTTAGAAATCCTGACTTGGAAGTGGGAAAGTATTTCTATGGACTTCATCACGGGCTTACCGAAATCTACAAGGGGATTTGATTCTTTTTGGGTTATAGTGGATAGGCTGACTAAGTTTGTTCACTTCGTGCCATATAAGATTGATTACTCGATGAATAAGATAGAAGAGTTGTACTTGAATGAGGTCATCAGATTGCACGGTTTGCCTGTTAGCATCATTTCTGATCGAGACTCCCGATTTACTTCTCGTTTTTGCAGAGTCTGCAGGAGAATTTTGGTACAGATCTGAGGTATTCTACTGCTTACCACCCACAGACCAATGGGCAGACCGAGAGGGTGAACCAGATAGTTGAGGATATGATCAGAGTCTACATTAAAGACCACGGTGGAGCGTGGGATGAGCGGTTGCGACTTATGGAGTTTGCATACAACAACAGTTATCAAGAAAGTTTGCAAATGGCTCTGTTTGAAGCTTTGTATGGGAGGCGCTGCAGAACTCCCCTGTTTTGGGCTTAGGCAGGTGAGAGACCATTGTTGGGTCCAGATGCACTCGAGGAGATGGAAGTCGTGGTGAAGCTTATTCAAGAAAAGCTTCGTATAGCTTAGGAGAGATATGAAAAGAACGCCAATCTGCGTAGTTCGGACTTGGAGTTTTCTGTAGGGGACCTTGTGTTTCTTAAGGTTTCCCCGATGGTTGGAGTTAAGAGGTTCGGTAAAAACCGAAAATTGGACCCGAGGTATATGGGCCTGTTTAAGATCATTGAACGGATTAGCGTGTCAGCGTATAGGTTGGATTTGCCAGCAAACTTACCAGGTGTTCATAATGTATTTCATATGAGCCAATTGCGGAAGTGTGTGCGCAGTAGTGGGAAAGTCTTGGATGTTGTGCCCCAATTGGAGCCTAATCTCTCTTTTGTTGAAGTGCCGGTCCGCATTTTGGATACTCAAGATCGGGTGTTGAGGAGGAAGTCCATCCCGATGGTTAAAGTTCTATGGAAGAACCAGGACTTGGTAAGCGCGACTTGGGAGTTAGAGTCAGCTATGAGGGAGACTCACCCTCAACTATTCCCCTGAATGGATTGGTATGTTTCCTTCTTGTAATGTTTTTCTTGTTACTTTTCCTTCTATAGTAGAAGTGTTGTGCGTAAAGTTTCGGGACGAAACTTTTTTTAGGGGGAGTGACTGTAACGCCCCCGATTTTTCTTCGATTATTTAATCCTCATTTGGCATTACGTCAACACGTTCTCTTGGCTTGTGTCATCTGTGGAGTGTGGTCTTTACTCCTTAGAACTGAGTGGCCTATTTTGTAGCATATTGGCAAGATCTCCCTCGCAAGCCGGGTCATTTTGGGTGACCCACTGTGGCCTCTCGGGGGATGCTTGTGTTTTCGCTTCTGGTAGGTATAACTCGAGCTTTTTTCGTCGAAAGTTAATTTCAACTTCGGGGTTGTGTTCGTAGCATAGGTAATTAGCTACAGTGTGAATTTCGTCGAATTCCGAGGTTGTTTGGTTTTCGCGTCGTTTTGGGTGTGCTAATAATAAATGCAAATATGCAATAATAAAGCTATTTAAATGATCATTTTCAGCCAAAAAGCTTTGAGAGTGAACCGGCGGCTTTGGAGGCGGTTAAGATTAGGCGTGATTAGAGTTATTTAAAAGCCTTAATCAGTAGATGACGGGACCACTCTTCTTCTTCTTCCCGAGACAGAACTCGCCTCTCCTGTATGCGGAAAAGCAGCGGAGAAACTGCCGACCTGCTACCCTTCAGACGTCGATTTTGGGAGTGTTTGTGTACGGAATTCGATTCTGAAGGCGGATTTGGATTGCTCTCTCTTAGACCTACGTTTCTACGGTAAGAGATTTGATTTTCATGGAGTTTTTAGGAGGCCCGAAATTCTGGTTTTGGCCCTTTTCCGCCATTAAAGTTCAGGATTTTTGCTGTTAGGGTGTTGCTGCTACTGGTGCCGTGTGAAGATAAGAGAAAGCCGACCTAGATTCGTCGGAAATTGAGGCAAGTGGTCCTTGCACTTGCTATTTTGATTCTTCCCCCTCTTAACTACCTAGTTAGCCGTAGGATAGAAGCCAAGCTTTTCTCCTTTTGTTTGCTTAAAACTATGTGCTTCAGTTTCCCTTTATGAGCCCCCCTCCTTGTGTTGTTTTGCTCAACCCATTGGTTGTTTACACCATTTAGACTCCAGATTTTTATTTCTAGTTTGGTGCTTTTGCGGGTGGAGCCGAGAGAGAGAGAGAGAGGGAGGTTTTTGTGGTAGTGCTCTGGTTAGAACCAGTCTGGGTAGACTCTCGGGATTTGGTGTTGAGTGTGGTGCACACACTCAAAGCCAAAAGTCGCACGGGATTGGCGTTGAGTGTTGTTCACACACTAAAGCAATAGTTTGGTCTATTCTTTTGCGGCTAAGTAGTGAGGCGATTGAGTGAGAAGATTCGTCTAAGTTAAAATCGACGGGAATCACTAAGTGATTCTCGCCGATTTCGACGAGTATCGTCAGTGATTCCCGCCGATTCGGCGAGAATCAATCTGGATTCCCGCCGATTCGGCGAGAATCAATCTGGATTCCCGCCGATTCGGCGAGAATCAATCTGGATTCCCGCCGATTCGGCGAGAATCAATCTGGATTCCCGCCGATTCGGCGAGAATCAGTCGGCATTCCCGCCGACCTCTTCTTATTGGTGTTGGTTAGGGTTTTCCTGCGGTAAAGTGCTAAGGCGTTGAGTGAGTAGACCTCACTCAACGTCGTAGATGTTTTGGAGTTGAGTGAGGTTGGCTCACTCAATGCCACTGCCTCTTTTGCTGAAGGCGTTGAGGGAGTGGACCTCACTCAATGCCATAGCAGTTTTGGCATTGAGTGAGGTTAGCTCACTCAACGCCAGAGTTTTATTGTGGGAGGCGTTGAGTAAGAGAACCTCACTCAACGCCATGGCTGTTTGGGCGTTGAGTGAGGTTAGCTCACTAACCGCTAGAGTTGTTCTTACGGAGGGCGTTGAGTGAGTGAACCTCACTCAATGCCATGGTGGTTTCTGGCGCTGAGTGAGGCTAACTCACTTAACGCCAAGGTCTGGTGAGGCATTGAGTTAGTGGGGCTCACTCAACGCCAGGCCGTGTTGAGTCATCTCAATGCTTTTCCCTTACCTTCATTTTCTTCCCCGAGTGAATTTCTTGAGTTTTAGGTTCCTTGTCGGCTATTTACTTATTTTTCCAAAAAGGCCGAATCGTGGGTCGTGGTTGGTAGTTGTGGTTTGAAGCTCTTAATTGGGGAGTTGTTGTTTAATTTAGCAAATACCACCCTTATTCTTTCATCTTGCTCCATGTACGGGCTGGGCAAGGGGGTGGGAGGTTCCTAGTGCTTTCACATGTAGACACCCGAGCTTGGTTTCTTGTAAATAGTGGTTGGGGGACTGAGTTTGCCTCCAATCTGGATCCGCGATGTTTTTGCTACTACCATCTCTCACAGCTAAGGGTGTTAGATGTTTCTTCCTTGGTAGATTGCAGCATTTGGGCTCATGGTAGCTGTTGGAACACCCTTTTTATATTTGGGTCAGGATAACTATGCTAAGGATGTTGACCTAATTGTATAGCATAGGTCATTGAGTGTGAGTTTAGAACTTAGGTTATTTGAGATTTAGTTCTGCTCAGCTCGACGGAGAGTCGACCCCAGCTCGACGTAGAGTCGTCCTCAGCTCGACGCATAGTCGACCGCTGCTCGACGCACAGTCGATCGCAGCTCGACGCAGTGTCGTTCTCAGTTCGACGTAACGTCGAGTTCTGCTCGACGTTTTGGCGTGTATCTCTCTGCTTCAATTTTACTCTCTGATCGACGGTCAGTCGAGCTCAGATCGACGCTTCAGGATGAGTTCGACGTTTTAAGTTCTCCCGTCTGTCGACATTTGAAATTCAAATGAGAGATTTTTCAAGCAGTTATTGCAAGAGATCCCCTGGCCGTTTCAAGACTTAATTGCTCCATATCTCAAGGAATTTTCAATGGAAATCAATTAAGGCTTTCCTTCTAGGCATGGACAGTTATGGAATACATTAAATGCCCTGCCAACGGCTATCAATCAAAAAGAAGTAATAATCCCATTACTCAGAGATCTATTCAAGAGAGAGACAAGGAGAACAGGAAGAACATTCATTCTGATAACACAGAGAACATCTATCGTCATCTCTCTCTCAAGAAATCGGTCTGCAGAGAATTTACAGAGAAGAACTACACTCAGAGAAACATCTTGATCAACATTCTCTGAAACTTCTTCTGCCTCTGCATTCAACTCTTCTCAATTTGCTTTCTACCTTCAGACATCAAACACTCAGTTTCTGAGTCATCTATTGCTGAAGAAGGACAAGCAGTGAAGAGCCTGTCACCCTTGTGCAAAGTTTCTTCTACCTGAACTTCTACATCTCAGGGGGAGCTTTGACAATATCTACATCCACTAGCTTCTCTCTGATTGTTGACAGAGAAGCAAACTCAACCCTTCTTATCTTACCTCTTCTGTACAGGGTTTTAACTCCCTTCAAAAGTTACCTTTTGGTTAGCTGAGACCTTGTCAAAATCAGTGGTGGCAAGACACCTTATCAAAAAATCTGGTGGTGCCCAGGACACCTGATCAAGCATCCTGCAGTGGATTCCTATCAAGGGGTGATAGAAGAGTGGACTACCCAAGTTTGGGGAACCACTATAAATTTCCTTGTGTCTTCTGTGGATTGCTTTTCTTCTTGCTTGTGTGCTGTGTGATTTTACTTTAAATATATTTATCTGTTTGCATCACTCACTACCTACACTAAGTAAATCTAAAGGTTTTAAAATATATCAATTTATTTGAACTTACTCTATTCACCCCCCCTCTAGAGGCTGTTAGATCTTATCACCTAACTTTCAATTGGTATCAGAGGGAAGTTGGTCTTTACTTCAGGCTAACACCTGGACCACAAAGATCTTTGATAAGATCAAACCCTATAGAGTGGTTACTTTATTTTGTTTTGTTATAAATTGTTTTTATAAAACTCATGGCACAAAATAAGGAGTATGCAAGCACAAGACCTCCAGTGTGCAATCTTTCCAAGTTTGGACTCTGGAAAGCAAGGATAAAACTTTACATGAATTCTTTTGATGAAGATATCTTTAATTGTGTCTTAACAGAATGTCCAAGACCTCCTACTTCAACAAGTACTTCAGCTGTTCCACCTCCTGCAGGAACAGACACTGATATAAAGAAGTGGAAAGTTGCTGATGCAAAAGCAATGAACATATTGGCACAAACTATGTCTGATGACATATTCCAAAAAGTTGCTGAATGCAATTCTGCCAAGGAAATCTGGGACAAATTAACTGAAATAGTCTCAGGTTCAGCTGATGAAAGAAAGGATAGAAGAGCTCAACTGAAAACACAGTATGAGAACTTCAAAATGGCTCCAGCTGAATCTGTGGCTGACATGTACAACAGATTCAGTCTCATTGTCAGTGAGTTGAAAACTCTGGACAAGGATATATCTCTCACTGAGATAAATGATAAAATTCTCATGTGCCTACCTAGCACTTGGGATTCAAGAATCTGGCCAATCAAAGATGGCAGAAGTCAAATTGAGCTATCCACTGAAGCTCTCTTAGGCAAGCTCAAGTCCTATGAGCAATTTGTCAAGACAAGAGAAGGGGAGCAAAACACATCTTCTCCTGCACCCAAAGTGGAGAAGACAATAGCTCTCAAAGCTTCAGAGGAAGTACCTAAAGAGAAGGAGATAGTCAATGAAGAACTTCTAAGCCAACTAGCCAAAAGATTCAACAAGATGGCTAGGAAGAATTTCAGAAAATGGTCTTCTAAGGACCAAGACAAGCCAAGGTATGATAGATCTAATAATAAATAAATTACTTGCTATGGCTGCAGGAAACCAGGACACATTGCACCAAACTGTCCTGAGAATCAAGGCAAAGACAAGAAAGATAAGAGAGAAAGAAAAGACAAGAGAAGAGAGAAAGATTCAAAGAAATATTATGAGAAATCCTCTTCCAGCAACACCAAAAATACAAGGAAAGGATTTGTTGCAGAAACTTGGAGTGATACTGAAGATTCTGAAGAATCATCCAGCACAAGTGATGATGAGGATGATGCCACAGAAAAAGGATTCTGCATGATGGCAATCAATGCATCACAAAGCAGCTCAGATTCAGAGCATGAATCTGAATATATGACTGATCAGGAATTGAGTGAAGATCAGGTACTTGACTCATTTGATTTTTCTTCTGATGATTTCAAGTTTAGATTTAAATCAATGTGCATAGACTTGCTGACAGCAGAGAAGACAAATGATTCTCTTAGAAGTCAACTGTCTGATTACCGCACATTAAGTGCAAATAATCTCAAGCTCTCTGATGAGTTAGAGTGCTGTAGGGAGGAGATAGCTTCACTAAAGAGTGAGCTATCCAAGGCTAAACAGCTAGAGGAAACTCTCAATGGGAGGAGCCTCAAGCTAATAGACATCACAAGCACAGTGAACTCAAGAATGAGTGGTTCACTAGGTTTGGGTGCCTCTCCAAGCCAACCTATAGTGCTAACAACTCCCATAAAATTTACCAGTAACAAGGGTAAAGGAATTATGGTAGTAGCCAGAAAAAATTCTGATCTACCTAAGCAACTTCAAGTTCAACAGAAAACGTCGAACAGAGCTCGACGTCCTTCGACCAGAGCTCGACGCCGTTCTAACAAGAATCAGCAACACCTTGCTGAAGCGTCGAACTCAGGTCGACACACGTCGAACTCAGGTCGACTTGCTGTTGTCCCTGAAAGTAGGCCTGTTCAAGCGTCGAATGGAGCTCGACGTCCTGAAACTTCAGCGTCGAACTTAGGTCGACGTGCGTCGAACACAGCTCAGAGTTCTGGGTTGTCTGCACAGGATAAATCTAAATTGAATATCAAGTATCCTACATCTCAGCCTAACCCTTATGCTGAATGGGTGATTCCTCCTAGGAGATATCATCCTGAAGGCTATAAGAGTCAGCCTGAAATGTCATTCATTTCTGATTTCATTAGTTATCAACCTCAACCCAAGGTGAACTGGGTGAAAAACAACTAAGCTGTTACATGTGCAGATGAAGAGCTATCCAGTGGTGAACCAGCATTGGTACCTGGATAGTGGTTGCTCCAAACATATGACAGGAACCAAAAGCAATCTTTCATCCTTCAAAGCAAAGCTTGGACCAAGAGTAATCTTTAGTGACTCCAATTTTGGACAAACCAAGGGATATGGTCAAGTCAAAATAGGCTCAATCACTTTCAAGAAGGTAGCCTATGTGGAAGGACTGAAGCACAACTTAATCAGCATCAGTCAACTTTGTGATGCTGGTTATCAGGTTTGGTTCACTGATCTAGTATGTAATATTGCTCTAGATAATAATATTGTGTTGATTGGAAACAGGCAAGATAACATATACCTAGTAGATTTTAATTCTTCTAAAGTAGACATATGCCTTTTTAATTCCCTTAGTAAGCCAAATGAGCTTTGGCATAAAAGATTAGGACATGTTAACCTTAGAACTATTGCTAGGTTGTCTAAACTCAACCTTGTTAGAGGACTACCTTCTGGTCCCTACAAGAAGGAAGGACTCTGCAAGGCTTGCCAACTAGGAAAGCAAACTAAAAATAGTTTCAAATCACTTAACAAGAGTGATTCACCTAGGGTTTTGTATCTGTTGCACATGGACCTTTTTGGACCTACTACAGTACAAAGTCTAGGGGGGAAATCTTATGCCTTAGTGATTGTAGATGACTTCTCAAGATTCACTTGGGTGTTCTTCCTAAGAAAGAAGTCTGATAACTTCAAAATTTTGACAGATTTTCTCAAGAGCATACAGATTGAGTTCAATACTCATATAGCCCTGATCAGAAGTGATCATGGGACAGAGTTTGATTCTCTTCTTATGCAAGAGTTCTGTCAGAATGAAGGGATCAGGCACACTTTCTCAGCTCCTAGAACTCGTCAACAAAATGGGGTAGTTGAAAGGAAAAAATAGAACATTAATTGAATCAGCCACAACATTATTGACAGATGCTCATCTTCCTCTAACCTTTTGGGCAGAGGCTGTGAACACCTCCAATTATGTTTTGAATAGAAGCCTGATACATAAACTAAAGGATAAGACTCCTTATGAATTGCTCAAAGGGAAGAAACCTAAAGTTAGCTTTTTCAAAATTTTTGGTTGCATTTGTTTCATTCACAATAATGACAAGAGATATTTATCAAAATTTGAAGCTAAGGCTGATGAAGGAGTGTTTCTGGGATACTCTTTGAACAGCAAAGCTTATAGGGTGTATAACAAATCATCTCATAAAATTGAAGAGTCCATGCATATTACCTTTGATGAATCTAATATGTCTTATAAGGAGAAGAATTCTTCTACCATAGATCACTTACAGGTACAATCATTAGCTGAAAATATTAATCAGTTAACCATCATGGATGAGGGAAATCTATCTTCAACAACTCAACAAGAAGCTGCTAGCAATAAGAGTAAAGATACAGATCAAATTTCAGAACCAAATGAAGAGCCAGTTGTTGTTCCACAAGAGGAAACAACAACACAGGTTGGTGAACAATCAACACCCACTGTTGATTTAGTAACAATAAGAGATCATCCAATCTCCCAAGTGATTGGAGAAATTTCAGAAGGTGTGCAAACCAGAAATCAGATAAATCAACATCTGATGCACACCTGTTTTCTCTCCCAAATAGAGCCTCAAACTATTCAAGATGCAGAGCAAGATCCAAACTGGATCATTGCAATGCAAGAGGAACTAAACCAGTTTGAAAGGAACAAAGTATGGGAATTGGTTCCAAAACCAAGAAACCATCAAATTGTTGGAACTAAGTGGGTTTTCAGGAATAAGCTAGATGATCAAGGGATCATTGTGAGAAACAAGGCAAGGCTTGTTGCTCAAGGCTATTGTCAAGAAGAAGGGATTGATTATGACCAAACCTTTGCACCAGTTGCAAGGTTGGAGGCCATAAGAATTTTCCTTGCTTATGCTGCACACAAGAAGTTCAAAGTTTTCCAAATGGATGTTAAAAGTGCATTTCTCAATGGAGACATCAAGGAAGAAGTCTATGTCAAGCAACCTCCAGGTTTTATCTCTTCAACCCTTCCTGAACATGTTTTCAAATTACATAAGGCTTTATATGGCCTCAAGCAAGCTCCAAGAGCATGGTATGAGACCTTAGCCTCCTTTTTGCTTGAGAATGATTTTAAAAGGGGTAGAGTAGACCAAACTCTTTTTATTAGAACCCATAAGTCCCATATCCTACTAGTACAAATATATGTAGATGATATAATATTTGGGTCTACTGATACAAGCTTATGCAAAAAGTTCTCACAACTTATGCACTCAAAGTTTGAAATGAGTAGCATGGGTGAGCTTTCCTTTTTCTTAGGATTGCAAATCTAACAACATGCTGATGGCATATTCATCTCTCAAACCAAGTATGCAAAAGAATTGGTTAAGAAATTTGGTATGTCAGATGCATCTTCTATGAAAACACCTATGCCTACTAATGCTGTCTTAGATGCTGATGAATCTGGTAAACCAGTTGATCAGACTAATTTTAGAGCAATCATTGGCTCTCTTTTATATCTTACAGCTAGCAGACCAGATATTATGTTTGCTACATGTGTATGTGCTAGGTTCCAAGTGAGCCCTAGAGAGTCACACCTCACATTAGTTAAGAGAATTCTTAGATATGTAAAAAGTTGTCCAAATCTAGGTCTCTGGTATCCACATGATTCAGGATTTGATCTCACTGGATTTTCAGATGCTGATTATGCTGGATGTAGAGTAGACAGGAAAAGCACCAGTGGAACTTGTCAATTCCTGGGTGATAGACTTGTCTCCTGGTTTTGCAAAAAGCAAACATCTGTGTCTACATCAACTGCTGAAGCTGAATACATGGCTGCAGGAAGTTGCTGCTCACAGATATTGTGGATTCAAAACCAGCTCCTAGACTATGGTTACAACTTAGAGAAGTCAAAAATTCTTTGTGATAATACTAGTGCAATTTGTATTGCTCAAAATCCAGTTCTCCATAGTAGGACAAAGCACATAGAGATCAGACATCATTTCTTAAGGGATAATGTAGAAAAGAATAAAATAGCACTAGAGTATATTTCTACTGATTTACAAAGGGGAGATATTTTCACCAAACCTTTGGATGAAAAGAAACACTTCTTCTTCCTTAATCAGTTGGGAATGATAGATGGAGATAGCATAAATTAATTTACAAGATTTTGAAACCATAAAAATAACAAAATCTAGGCAAATGTATCTCTTCCTTAAGGATCTAGAGGCTGTTAGATCTAGAGGTTCTGTCTGAACTCTGCTCGACGCTCGACGCTTTTCACTTGAAAACGTCGACCGGAGATCGACTGACCGTCGACCGCTAAATAGCGTCGACCGTCGACCTCATCTTTTGCGTCGACCAGAGATCGACTCTGTCTAGAGTTTGTTAAGTTTCTGTTTCGGTCGACGACGTTAATTGACGTCGACCAGAGCTCGACGTTCAGCATCCCTAATAGCGTCGACCGTCGACCTTCAAAACGTCGAACGTCGAACTCAGCTGAACGCCATCGAGTCTCTTCGTTTCCCCTAGAGCCTCTTAGCGTCGAACTAAGCTCGACGTTATTTCCTTTTCTGCGTCGAACCCTAGTATAAAATCATCTTCTCGGCGTCGATGTCATTTGCGCTTTCGTATTTCCTGCAACTACATTCTCCCTCCAAAGCTTTTACACTTGTTCTTGAGAGGTATTCTGCAGATAATGGCGATTCCAGCAAACATATTGACGGCAATGAAGTTCGATTATGGTTTCGACATCGACTTGGATTCCTTTGAAGGTTCCTCACAGAATTTTCTGGATATCCTGGAGCTATTTAAAGAACAGAAACTAGTGAAGTTTATGTCAACAAGAATGCCCATGGCAGAGACTGAAATTAAAGAGTGGATATATACAGCAGCTAATACAGATGAGAGCACTATTACTGGTTCTATTTCTGGAACTCAGGTATCAATATCTCCTGCTACTTTTACTGAAGCTTTTGAATTAGAGAATGGAAATGACAGCTTGGAATTGTCAAATGAGGAGTATGCTGCAATGCTAGACAGAATGGGTCATTCTTCTGAGAATGCCTCCAAATTGCTGAAAGTGGATCTTGCCATTGAATTTAGGCTTTTAGCTGATGTGGTCGGCAAGGTCATCTGTGCTAAGAGGACAGCACATGATGCTATTACCAGGCAACAATTCTGCATCATGGCTGCCCTCCTAGATAAAAAGCACCTAAATTGGGGAGAATTACTGTTTGATTTAGTGAAGAAAAAGGTCAATAAGACCTATGTTCATTTTGGAAGGACTTTGGGATTGTTGCTTCATCATGTCTGCCCACAGCTTCTGGTAACCTCCAAGCACATTAATGCTTCAAAGAGGTTGACCTGTGCCCTGATTGGAAAATTGGACAGGAAGATTGTAAATCCCAAGGCTGCTGCAGCAATGAAATCCTCTACTGAAACAAGGGCTGTTGTGGCCACTCACCCTCAGTCAACTGACCTAGTAGAAGAAGCCAGGCCATCAATCACCATCTCTCCTTCATTCAGCTTTCCAACCACCTTCACTCCATCAACTTCTCAGCTCTCATTCCCTTTGCAAACATCATCCATTGACACTATTGCATCTTCTCTTCGTCCATCCATTACCACCACTTCTGAAGTATTTGATCCTCTTCATTACTTCCCTTCAATGGACATTGAGATCAATCAAGATGATTCCTTCTTGGATGATTCACATGATAACATTGCTGAGCCCTCATTCTCAGACCTCATCATGTCCTCCATTATTGAACCCTCCATTCCTCTTCCTTCTATACCATCATCTTCTCCTGCTGCATCTGTTTCTCTCCCCTCTACCTCTGCTCAATAGTCTGAGCAAGTAGATCTGCTTCCCTTGGCTAATAAGCTCTATGAGCTCTTGGCTCCAAGGTTGTCCTCCTTATTGGATGCTTCCCTAGCTCCAATAATCAGATCTTTGGACTCTATTTCTTCAAAGCTCTCTTCCCTCTCTCCTGCTGTGGCTGGCCCTTCTTCTAGGGGCCTAGAATCAGTTGCTACTGAATCTAGGCAGGGGGAGATTTTGGTAGAAGAAGAGCTGCCTTCTGTTGATTGTGAAGAGATGCTTGTTTCAGATGTTCAGATTGCAGATAGAGAATTCAGTCCACCTCCAGTTGAAGATTCTATTGTGACAGTACCAGCATCATTTTTCAGAAGATCCTTCAGCTCTCACAAGTTACTGCTTGCTGAAGATCTGTCCAGGGCCATCATTCCCTTTGCTGCTGCTGTTGTTGGTTGTGATAAGATGATTCTTGAAGATGATGCAGTGGTAGCTGATGCTCCTGCAAATGAGTCTGTTGCTCATATTTGTTCTGATTCTGTTGATATTATTGATGATGATCAGTCTGTTGATAACATGACTGTTGATAAGGTTCTTAACACTTCTGATGCAGTGGAAGCCCTTGCTCCTGCTGAAGTTGTTATTATGAGGCAGTGGTAGCTGTTGCTCCTGCCAGTTCTTTTGTTTCTTCTGTTTCTGATGCAGTGGTAGCCTCAGCTCCTGCTAGTGAAAGTTATCCAGCCATTTCTGTTGAGGCTGTGATTTCTGAAGTCTTGAGTGACTTAGCTGATTCAGTGCCTGCTGCTCCTGAAACCATTTCTTTCCCTGCAGTGCTAGATAAGTCATCTACACTGGCAGATGCTCCTCCTTCTGTTTCAGAAAGTGCATCAAAAGATGATTATTATGATCCCTATGATCATATCCAAAGCAGCTCCTCTGATGAGTTTGCAACTAGCTCTGATGACTCTTCTGCAACTATTGCTAAAAAGAGGAAAGCTAGAAGCAAAGCTCTAAAGAGAGTTCCAATGGAAAGGGCTACTGACCATGACATCCCTTATTACATACAGCACAAATGCAAGATTACTGAGCCATGGATGCAGTTCTCTAAAAATCAGCTCAAGGCAATGAGAAAGAAAAAGAAGTTCAAGAAAGGAGATTCCAAGTCTTTTGACTTTCCTCCTCCTCCACCTCCTCCTTCTCCAGGTGCAGGAGGCAGTGCTAACCCAGTAAGCAAACCTCCAACATCCTCCTTCCAAGGCAAGACTTATCAGTCAAGGAGAGGACAAGGAGGTGGCCAATCTAGAGGTTATCAATCAAGAGGAAATCAATCCAAAGGATCTTCTAGAGGTAATCAAGCTAGAGGTCAAGCCAGACCCCAACCTTATCAAAGGGAAGGAAAGACCATTGCTTCAACCACTGGTCCCTTTCCCTTTAAGCTCAATGAGGGTGTAAGGCAGAAACCTATTCCTTCAGATCAAAGTAATAAGTATGAGCCTCCTATTCCATATGATGATCCAGTTAACAACCCTACTGCATGGAAGGCTAGGATGACTGAGCTTGCTGCCCTAGACCTAATTAAGAAGAACAAAGAAAGGGGACTGGACACATCCAACATAAGCACAATGTCAGTCCAAAGAAGACAGGAATTAGACAAATATCATTCTAGCAAATTCTTTGATGCTGATAGATACATGGAGTTACATCCTGCTGCTGTTCCTCCCTCTGGAAAGAGCATAACTTCATTGGGGACTTCTGAAGATTATAGATCAAAGAAAGACATTGCCAACCCTCAAAGGGAAATCAAATTCAAGAAAGGCTTTGAAGAAGAGCCTAAGAAGAAGTAAATGTAAGATGGCTCATCTTCTATGCTACTGCCATAAACATTTTTGATAGTTGCTTATCTGCTCCTGCTTCCATCTGTGTTCTTGATTTTTAGTATTTCAAATGTCTGTATGCATTTTTAATTTCCTTAAATTCATGTGAATAGTAATCCTAATCCAAATAGGGGGAGATTGTTGGAACACCCTTTTTATATTTGGGTCAGGATAACTATGCTAAGGATGTTGACCTAATTGTATAGCATAGGTCATTGAGTGTGAGTTTAGAACTTAGGTTATTTGAGATTTAGTTCTGCTCAGCTCGACGGAGAGTCGACCCCAGCTCGACGTAGAGTCGTCCTCAGCTCGACGCATAGTCGACCGCTGCTCGACGCACAGTCGATCGCAGCTCGATGCAGCGTCGTTCTCAGTTCGACGTAACGTCGAGTTCTGCTCGACGTTTTGGCGTGTATCTCTCTGCTTCAATTTTACTCTCTGATCGACGGTCAGTCGAGCTCAGATCGACGCTTCAGGATGAGTTCGACGTTTTAAGTTCTCCCGTCTGTCGACATTTGAAATTCAAATGAGAGATTTTTCAAGCAGTTATTGCAAGAGATCCCCTGGCCGTTTCAAGACTTAATTGCTCCATATCTCAAGGAATTTTCAATGGAAATCAATTAAGGCTTTCCTTCTAGGCATGGACAGTTATGGAATACATTAAATGCCCTGCCAACGGCTATTAATCAAAAAGAAGTAATAATCCCATTACTCAGAGATCTATTCAAGAGAGAGACAAGGAGAACAGGAAGAACATTCATTCTGATAACACAGAGAACATCTATCTTCATCTCTCTCTCAAGAAATCGGTCTGCAGAGAATTTACAGAGAAGAACTACACTCAGAGAAACATCTTGATCAATATTCTCTGAAACTTCTTCTGCCTCTGCATTCAACTCTTCTCAATTTGCTTTCTACCTTCAGACATCAAACACTCAGTTTCTGAGTCATCTATTGCTGAAGAAGGACAAGCAGTGAAGAGCCTGTCACCCTTGTGCAAAGTTTCTTCTACCTGAACTTCTACATCTCAGGGGGAGCTTTGACAACATCTACATCCACTAGCTTCTCTCTGATTGTTGACAGAGAAGCAAACTCAACCCTTCTTATCTTACCTCTTCTGTACAGGGTTTTAACTCCCTTCAAAAGTTACCTTTTGGTTAGCTGAGACCTTGTCAAAATCAGTGGTGGCAAGACACCTTATCAAAAAATCTGGTGGTGCCCAGGACACCTGATCAAGCATCCTGCAGTGGATTCCTATCAAGGGGTGATAGAAGAGTGGACTACCCAAGTTTGGGGAACCACTATAAATTTCCTTGTGTCTTCTGTGGATTGCTTTTCTTCTTGCTTGTGTGCTGTGTGATTTTACTTTAAATATATTTATCTGTTTGCATCACTCACTACCTACACTAAGTAAATCTAAAGGTTTTAAAATATATCAATTTATTTGAACTTACTCTATTCACCCCCCCCCCCTCTAGAGGCTGTTAGATCTTATCACCTAACTTTCAGTAGCCTTGTTGACTCTGTAGCTTTTAGGAAGAGTTACTGTTGTGTTCTCGCACTTAGTGCTCTTCCTTTTTGCCTTGCCTTGGGCAGTTGTGACTATTACTGCTTTGTTTTCCTCTTTTACTTATCTTCTGATTGACACTTTCGAGTAGTTTTATAGTTTTGTTTGCTGAGGTATTCTTTCTTCTTTGAATGCCTCAGGTTCTGGATAGTAGCCGCTCTATCAGCTAGATGTGTTGTGCAGTTGCTGGTGGTCTCTGGTGCTATAGAGATCAGTTCATTGTTTTGCGAGGTAGTTTTGATGTGTTTTTCTTACAGACATACATACTTGTCAGTGGGTTCGTGTCAGTTTGTTGGCGCCCACTGGTAGTTTTTACCTTGGTACTAGATATGTTACTTTTTGCTGCTACCTTTATTGGAGATAGTCTACTTGCTCTTGAGATGATTTATGCTAGGTTGCTAGTTACTTTTAAACCTAAAAACACATTATAAGTATTACTCATGATCAGCATGTTTTATAAAACTCGTCACTATTTTTTTTCAAACAACGTAAAAATATCATTTTCTTATACATAGTATAAATTAAAAGTAGGGTCCTGCATAGTATAAGTTGTTCTCTGGGGACACTTATGCACTCTTTTAGGATGTCAAATCTGAATAAAGTATTTTTCCGCAGCGTATAAGTATAGTTTTTAAACTGTGGACTAGATGATCCACCGACCGAGGGATACGTCCTTTAAAAATATAACTGATTTTCTATTCATTTAACTCATAAATTTTCATAAAGTATAGTTGATAGGGGTTTGCCTGAGCGTCGACAGTTATCCCCTACTCGACGTGGCATCATGACCCGTGTTTTCTCCTACTCTGATAATTCGTTTTCCTCGGAGAAAATGCTGGTTGTGATAATGGTTCGCATGGTCAACTTCAGATTGAGAGTAAACCAAGATATCATCAAACAAGACGATCACAAATAGGTCCATGTACTCACAGAAAGTTAGGTGCATTAGATCCATGAACATCGATGGCGTATTACATAGCCCAAACGACATTACAATGAACTAATAATGACCGTAGCGTGTTACAAATGTTGTCTTGAGAATGTCACCTTCCTGAATCCTCAACTGGTAATAACCAGATTTTAAGTCCAGTTTATAATAGACAGTTGATCCCACTAGCTGATCGAACAAGTTATCTATCCGTGGAATCAGATACTTGTTTTTCTCCGTCAACTTATTCAATTCGTGATAATCGATACACAACTGCAGACTACCATCCTTCTTTTTCACAAAAAGAATAGGTGTGCTCCATGGTGACAAACTTGGAGGTATGTATCCCTATTCTAGCAACTCTTGTAGGTGAACTTTCAGTTCTGCCATTTCCTTTGGTGCTACTGAATATGGCGAGCGGGCCACAGGTTTCGGACCTGGCACTAGCTCAATAGAGAAGTCGATTTCCATATGGGGTGGTAACAAAGGAAGATCTTTAGGAAACACATCAGCAAACTCCGATACAATTGGAATGACACTCACACTAGCCTTTGGCTCAACAGCCTGAATAAGAATGAAGAATAACTCCGCGCCCTTCCGAACAACATTGACGACTTGGAGAGCAGACATAAAGATCCCGCTCGCTCCTCGCATAAAAGCGAACTTAGTCTCAAGCTTGATATTTTGGCCCAGTATGATCTCCTTTGAATTGTAATCAATAAAGGTACGCTGCTCCGAGAGCCAGTCCATACCAAAGATCACATCAAATTGCGATATTGGTAACACAGATGCATTCAAGCAGAAATCCCGACTTCCTATTTGTACTTCCACGTAGCAAGTCCTATCCGCACGGATCATACAACCATTTGGTAACAACACCTTTACACTATCTGTCGTCATATGACTAGGTACTCTGATTCGTGTTACGAAGTCCTTAGACAAAAATGAATGTGAATCACCTGCTTCATATCCTTCTCCAACGCACAAGCTGTATCCACCAACGCTTGAAACCCCTGGTTCACTTAACTCGAGTGAAGAAATCTCAACTCATCCCGTAACCCATTTAGAACCTATTGGCTTTACATTGTTCATCAACGAAGATAGACCCCACATAGTTTCCCAATCGTGTAAGCTCATGTAAGTAGGTATCGACACTAATTTCTACCTACGTTAGACGCTGGAACTCATTTTCCATGGCGATGCATTGTGCTGCTGGCAGGTGCTTTGCCAAGAATAGACGCGAAAACTCCTCGATCAAGACTTCTGTTAATTACTTTCCCACTAAGTGGTGAAACTCTATCTCGTCCCACCATAGCCGAGCATCTCCTTCCAACAAGAAGGTGGCAGAGGTGACCTTTTGATCTTCCTCCATCCATAATGCCATCAAAATTCGCTTGATGCGCGACAACCAATCCTCCTCCTATGTTGGGGATTGAAGCTCATAAACTTCTTCAACTACCGTTCAGCTGCTCGAGGATCAACAGCCTCAACAGGTTCTGGCCTTACACCAACCCATTCTGAAACCATTGCCGGCTGCGCTTGCCTAGTAGGTTTTGCATGACTAATTGCAAACAACGCCTCGGCAACTAAGCGTAATGTTTCTACTGAAGGAGGAGGTTTAGGAACCTCAGTTGGTGCCACACTCTAATCAGAACACTAGGGCTCAGATTTCCCAACACCACTACTAGTCACCTATAGGTGAAAACGATACTCTTTTGCGACCTTGCACAAGAAATAACAACAATATAGGAACGCGCAGGTTCCTCAAAAAGGTGTATTTGCATTCCTTAGTGGACATTCTTGAGTTCATTAACGTTAAAGCGGGTTGTACTTACACGTGCTTGCCACCCAACAAAAGAATTCGACCACGAATTCGAAAGAGGAAAACTTGGCTCTAATACCAAATTGTAATGACCCCATCCGTTAAATAACATAAAATAGAAGGTCTGGCCATGGCCCCACACTATATGCCACAAACAGGCAGTGAGGTTACTAATTAATACCAAAACATACTTGCATCCTAACTCAGAGCATACTAGTAGAAGATTTAAAGTTAATATTGAACTCAACAGCCACGAATGTCCACTATATATAAACAACCATATTTATATATAACCCCAAAATAATATAAACAAAATACACAAAAGTTTGGCCTTAAGGCCTTATAGATAAACTTCACAAGTGTGGATTACAAACATCGGCACGCAGGCCGACCATACATGAAAATAATAAAGTTCTTTGCTCAGCCTTCGAGGGACAGCAGCAGCAGCAGGGGCTTTAGCCCCTATTACCCGCTCTGCTCTCCAGCACCTGCATAAGGATAGCCCACCATGATGGTGGCAAACAAGGCAACAGTCAGCATTCAGCTGGCCAATTTATAACATCCCTCACCCTTTCTCGGGGCAGTGGTATTCCTTCCCTGCAGGCATATAATTTCACAAGCATATATATCACACAATGTGCACTCACGCACAATTAATATATCAAAAACGTCGGCCACGCGGCCCGACGCTCCATGCACTCAGGGCACATTCTTTGTGTAACGGAAAACCAAGGTCCCACCACTATTCAAGGTCCGAAACCCAACGGTAAAGTTTGAGAAATATGCTCCACATCCTATAGCCAGAGACTTTAGTCTTAATGGCGCACATGCATAAGACTCTCTTTATGTGAACCTGACAAGCGCTAATATTCTAGACACTCATGTCAGACAACCATAACGCGGATACTGTTCAGCCCTTGCCCATTGCTCAAATCGCTAGTTCAATGTCTATACTTACGGGGGTCGGCATCCCCTTTTCCATTTGGCACGAAGCCTTTTAAGAGCTCGCAGCTAACAATAAACATACTGTCCACCAAGGACTGGCTTCATAATCTAAAAGGGAGCTAGTGCCAGCATTCCTCGGGATCGCTTGGCGGGTTCAGTAAAAGCTCTCTTTCTACACCCAAACTCAACCCAAACCCTGCATCATCCTGCAGTGCAAGAAAACTGGTCTTTCCATAGCATACATCACAAGAATTACGAGGGTTTTTTCCAGGAATCCCATTCTAGTACTTCCTGTTACTCCACTTCACAAGAACAACCCACCGACTCCAAAAACTACTTGTTTAAAAGCAGAGTCTTCTCTAGTGCGCAAAATAAAACATCACCAATCAATACCAACCTGTCCAGATGGGCTTCACACAACATGCTTATTCCATACTACACATTTTCAGATCTATATGCAAGACTTATTGGGGATTTCAAGAATCAACCCAAGGGAAATCCCTCAACAATACACCTTTTGGTGGGAGAAATCCATGTATATTAAAAAAGAAGGACTTCACATGTCCAAGAAGAAAGATCGTTACCTTAGAGGTTCGCTTTAGTTCCATTGAAAACTAGCCCTATGAAAAGCACCGCAACAGACTTACATCCATGGGTCTGGACTCGGCTAATAATTCAAGGCACTGAAGCTCCACCGATGGATAGATTCCTCCTCCTCCTTCCTTGCCCTCCCCACTCTCTAACTCTTTAGAGAGATAAAGACCTAAGAGTAATGAGGATTTAACCCTCAACTCCCGACATTAAAAGAGCAGGGAGATTTCTTGACCGTTAGATCCTATTTGAAGGGAATGAATGACCACGAATTGCCCAAAAAATCACTTTCCTGGGCCGAATACGGCCTGTGACACGCTTGTGTCACAGACCGTGTGCCTTAAGTGGCAAAGGAAACCGCCGCTTACATACTAGGACATGTGACACGCCTGTGTCACAGGTCGTTTGCCAGACAGGACTTCGTACATGGCCGTGTCCAGCCCGTGTTCATCATTCCTAACTAATCGGCCACACATATAGAAGGACACGACCCTTAACATAGCCATGTCACAGGCCGTGTGCCCAACAAGGATTTCCTGCAAGGATCGTCGAATGCATTTCGTCGACCTTACGGAAACACGTCGAACTCATAGCAAGACACAACCCTGGACACACCCGTGTCATAGGCCATGTGCCACACTCGACATCGCCTTGTGCCACACTCGACACTGCCCTGCTAACATAGGGAAAGACACGTCTTTTTACACACCCGTGTCCCTGGACGTGTTGCTAACACAAAGCAGGACACGGCTTTGGACACGCCCGTGTCCTAGGTTGTGTTGCTAAGCAAACACAACCAACTCATATTCTAGATTTGGGGCGTTACACATGTCATCTTTCTCCAAAATTGGAGGGTATGGATTATCATTGGGCATGTGGGATGTTGAATGGGCCATGGTCCATTGCCTTACCCCATTTGAAATGGGATTGGTTCCTTAATTACCCATTTAGGCTTACTGTTGACCATGGTTGACATTAGGGTTGACTCGGTAAAATTGATGAGTGTGCTGGCCCCACTTGATGAACATGAGTCGTATGAGTTAGTCTTTTGACTAGAGACACAACCCAAAGTTGGTTAGGTCAATGTGATGCCTGATAGTACGTTTTGTAGTTTAAACTATTAGGGTATTTTCTAGTTTTGAAGGCGCTAATCTTGTCTTATTAGCTTTATTTTTATCTTTCTTAGGTAAATATTATTGCCACTAACATTTTCTTGTCTTTTTGTAGGTTTCCAGAATTTTGGCCAAAGATGACCTGACACGCCCCCCTATCACGCCCTCCCTTGGCATTTCACAGGGTGTGTGACCCGATCCCAAGGAAGCGTGCTGATAGAGACAAAATAACAGGAAAAATGGCTGTCACGCCCCCCTGACACGCACTCCCCGGGCTTGTAACACGACATGACACCAGGCGTGTCTCCCTCTGCCCGACGCATACTGCTGCATTAAATTCTTTTTCTCCTTAGCACGTAAATTGTACTGTCACGCCTCCCTACACGGGCGTGACCCAGGGCGTGTTCGCCCCCTTTTCGAAGACTGACAGATTTCTGACCAATGATTTTGATGTGACATACGTGTCACGCCCCCCCCCCCTACACAGGCGTGAAGCTGGGAGTGTCCACCATCGTACATATGCAATCATCCTTCCCGCCATAATCTAGAGCCCGAGGTAAACCCCGTACAAATCACGCCCCCTGACACGTCCTCCTTGGGAATGTCACGGGGCATGACCAACCCGTGGAAAATTCTATAAATACAGAGGTCCCCCCATGTGTCCAGAACAGTTTTGGGATGAGAGGGGGAGGTGGTGCCCCTTTGTTCCTTGGTCATTTAGTGTTCTTCCCTCTCTCTTTCTTTCTTATTTTTAGTCTTTTTTCTTTACCATAGCTAAGTGCTTGCTTTGTATTAGTTTTTTGTGTAATTTTTGCACTTGTTCTAGTTGATAATTGTAGGGCTAGAATAGGATTTCAATTTTCATGCAATTGTAATTTCCATTTCAAGTGTAGCTCTCTTTCATTATTAATATAAGTGCTCTTTATTACCTTGTGTTCTTAACACTATACAACTCATCCCTCCTCCTCCACTTCACTATGATTAACATATACTCCTTGTACTCGATCTTGATGATCGCAGGTTTGAGTGATTAAGTTATGATGCTTTGAATTTACCTTTTCTTTTTAGGCTTTAGGCCTTTGATTTACTCTTGATTATTCTTGCGTGGAATTATATCATTTATATATAATATCCATTTCTGTTTTCACTCTTAGTAAGCTGAGAGGCTCGTAGTGTGAAGTGAATATTCAAGAGTAAAGAGAGTTTTATGTACCCCTCGAGAGAGGCAGACGCCCAAATCTCCCGGATTGGAGTAAAATCTAATAGAGGGGTTCACCGCGTAAACCAAGCTTTAGGCCTCTTATTTGTACGAGAGATCGTTCAGACCTTCCTAAACTCAGTTGGGCAATACTTCGAGAGAAGCGTGTTTAAGCTTTAAGAACCTCCACGGTCAAGGACCTTTACCCTACTAAGTTTAGGTTTATTATCTCGTTTTTAATCGACTTTAGCTGAGGTGATTCTCGATCAAGTGCATTTCCATTTCATCATTCTAACCCTTTATCATAATCGCTTCTTTTATGCTTTCTATTTAGCTACAATTAGTTCTCTTTTTATGGAATATTTCCTTTCTTTAGTGCGTTTAAACTTCTCTTCAACCCTAAAGATTTCCGTCAATAAAATAATAGTCTTCGTATGAGTAGGTTTACTCAACGGTTCCCGGATTTCAATACGACACTTGTGTCCCCTAGCTATAGTTCGATAGGTTTAATTTCCTAGTTGGATTGCTAGTTCGGCTCTCTTTTCTTAAGCATAAAGCGATCACCAAGTTTTTGGCACCGTTGCCGGGGGGCCAGTTTTGTTGATAATTTGAAAACACGAACCTATTACTTTTATCATTTCTCTTTCTCATCCTCCTTCTAAAAAATTAAAAAATATATATGTATATATATTAACTGTAACGCCCCCAATTTTTCAGCGATTATTTAAATCTCATTTTGCGTTACGTTGATGCGTTTTCTTGGCTTGTGCCATCTGTGGAGTGTGGTCTTAACTCCTTAGAACTTGGTGCCCTATTTTGTAGCCTATTGGCAAGATCTCCTTAGCAAGCCGAGTCGTTTTGGGTGACTCGGTGTGGCCTCTCGGGGGATGCTTGTGTTTTGGCTTCGGGAAGGTATAACTCGAGTTCTGTTCGTCGAAAGTTAATTTTGACTTCGCTGTTGTGTTCGTAGCGTGGATATTTAGTTACGGTGCGAATTTCGTCGAATTCCATGGTCGTTCGATTTCCGAGTCGTTTTGGGTCTGCTATTACTAAAAACAAATTAGAAACCCTTTTAAATTAGGTGAACCGGTGGCTTGGGAGGTAGTTAGGCTGAACCGTCATGGCTAAGCTTATATAAAAGCCTTATTAATAAGTGGTGGTCCCACTTCTCCTTCCTCCTTCTTCCCGAGACCGAAAGAAAAACTGTTGTTCCTATTTCGCGGAAGGCAGAGGCGGAAGCGATGGTTAGCCCTTGCCTTTGGACGTTGATTCCGGGAGAGTTCGTGGATGGATTTCGATTCCAAAAGAGGCGTTTTCCTACTCTCGCTCATACCTTCATTTCGACGGTAAAATATTTGATTTTCGCGGAGTTTTAGGATACTTGGATTTCCGGTTCTTGTGGTTTTCCTCCATTAATGTGCGGGTTTGCTTGTTAGGTGCTTCTCCTTCTAGTGCAGAACGAAGAGGAGGGAAAGCAGACCAAGCTTCGCCAAAAATCGAGGCAAGTGGTATTCTTGCCCTTGCCATTGTTGTTCTTTTGATATTCTAGAATGTTTCCCGGTTAGCCCAAGGGTATAAACCAAGCATATTCTCTTTTACCTTGCTGAATTTAGGGCTTAGATTCGCCTATGAAACCCCCTCCTTGTGTTGTTTTTCTTAACCCGATGGTTGTTTTAACCATATTGACTCCAGATTTGTAGTTCTAGTTGAGTGCTTTTGCGGGTGGAGACGAGAGAGAGAGAGTGAGGGAGGTTGTTTTGGTAGGGCTCTGGTTAGAACCAGTCTTGGTAGACTCTCGGGTTTTGGTGTCGGGTGTGGTGCGCACACTCAAAGCCAAAAGCCGCCTGGACTTGGCGTCGAGTGCGGTGGACACACTCAATGCCATAGTTCGGTTTGTTCTTTGCGGCTGAGTGGTGGGGTGTTTGAGTGAAAACTTTCGTCTAAGTCAAAATCGACGAGAATCATCCTTGATTACCGCCGATTTCGACGTGATTTCCGCCAATTTGGCGAGAATCATCCTTGATTCCCGCCGATTCGGCGAGAATCATCCTTGATTCCCACCAATCGTCGAGAATCCTTCTGGATTCTCGCCGATTCGGCGAGAATCATCCTGCATTCCCGCCGATTCAGCGAGAATCAGTCGGCATTCCCGCCGACCTCCTCTTGTTGGCGTTGGCTTAGGGTTCTCCTGCGGAAATGAGCCTTGGCGTAGAGTGAGTTGACCTAACTCAAGGCCAAAGCTGCTCTGGCGTTGAGGGAGGTAGACTAACTCAACGCCACTGTTAGGTTTTGTTGTTTTGCTGAAGGCGTTGAGGGAGTGGACCTCACTCAACGCCATAGCTATTTTGGCATTGAGTGAGGTTAGCTCACTCAACGCCGCTGCCTCTTTTGCTGAAGGCGTTGATGGAGTGGACCTCACTCAAAGCCATGGCTATTCTGGCGTTGAGTGAGGCTAACTCCCTCAACGCCATGGTATGGATAGGCCCTGAGTGGATTCCACTCAACGTCGAGCCGTTTTGAGTAACTTCAACACTGTTTCTCTTTACTCGATTTACGTTCCCGAGTGAATTCCTTGATTATATTTGTAGTTTCCTTGACGGCCATGTTTTTTTTCCTAATGGCCGAATCGTGGCATGTGGGTAGTAGTTGTGGTTTGAAGCTCTTCATGGGGGAGGTGTTGTGTAATCTAGCCAAGGCCACCCTTATTCTTCAATCTTGCTCCAGGTACGGGCTGGGCAAGGGGGTGGAAGGTCCCTTGTGCTTTCACATGTAGACCCTCGAGCTTGTTGGCTTGGAAATGGTGGTTGGGGGACTGAGTTTGCCTCCACTAGGATCAATGTTGTTATTTTAGCTACTACCATCTCCCACAGCTTAGGGTGTTAGAAGTTTCTTCCTTGGTAGATTGCAGCACTTTGGGCTCTTGGTAGCCTAGTAGGCCCTGCAGGAGGTAGTTTTTGGGCAGGGTTGGTGCTGTTTCCTTGCACGTAGTGCATTTCTTATTGTCTTGCCTTGGGCAGTTGTGACTTTTACTGCTGTGTGTTCTCCTCTTTTATTTATTCCCTGGTTGACACTTCCATGCAGTTTTTCCTTATTTTGCTTGCTGAGGTATTCTTTCTTCTTTTGAATGCCTCAGGTTCTGAGCAGTAGCCAGTTTGGTGGCTAGGTTGCGGTGGTGTTGCTGGTGGTCTCTTGGACTTTGGAGATCTTGTTGCTTTGTTAGTGAGGTAGTTTTTCAGTACTTTTCTTACAGACAAACATATTTGCCTGTGGGTTCGTGTCAGGTTGTTGGCGCCCACTGATAGTTTTTACCTTTGTACTATATATATTACTTTTGCTGCTACCATTTTCTGGATATAGACTACTTGCTCTGAGGAGGATTTATGCTAGGTTGCTAGTTATTTTAAAACTACAACTATTATTATTATAAGATTATTGCATGATGTTGGTACCCTAGTTTATTTGAGTTTAGTCTTGTCTTTTTAGTTCCTTGACCCAAGAAATATCTATGGTCAATGGTTAGTGGTCTAGCTGTAGAGTCCCCGCTTTTCCAGATGAAGAATTTGGTTAAGTAGTTTGTTCGTTCGACTATGGTCGAACGTCGCTCGACTATCGTCTATCGGCTGATCGACGATCGTCTATCAGTTGGTCGATGTTCTGTCTGCGTTGATAGCTCGACTATCTGTTGATAGGTCGACTATCTGTTTGTCTTGATAGTTCGACTATTTGTTGATAGGTCGACTATCTGCTTGTCTTTGATAGTTCGACTATCTGTCCTGATAGTTCAACTATCTGATAGCTCGACTATCTGTTGATAGATCGTACATCTGTGTCGCTTTGATAGTTCGACTATCTGTTGATAGGTCGACTATCTGTGTTGCTTCGATAGTTCGACTATCTGCTTGGATAGCTCAACTATCTGTTGATAGATCGACTATATGTTTTGTTTTGATAGTTCGACTATTTGTTGATAGGTCGACTATCTGTTTTCTGGGATAGGTCGACTATCTGCTTGATAGGTCGACTATCTGTTTTCCCTGGGTAGTTCGACTATCTGTTGATAGTTCGACTATCTATTCTGCGTTGATAGTTCGACTATCTGTTGATAGGTCGACTATCGGTTTTGCCTTGATAGTTCGACTATCTGTTGATTGGTCGACTATCTGATAGCTCGACTATCTTCTGATAGTTCGACTATCTGTTGTGATAGTTCGACTATCTCCTTTGATAGGTCGACTATCTGGATCGTTCGACTATCTGTCCGATAGTTCGACGATCTCCGTTCTTTGGTCGACGATCTCCGAGGGTCGTTCGACGTTTCCTGTCTGCCTTTTTATTTTGTATTTATTTACTCTATTTAATTAATTAATACATTATCTGGCATTTTATTTCAGTTGTTTTATAATAATATTTCCAGGCAATATCTGTTCCATCCTTTCTGCCTGAGTAAAATCTTTTCAGATAAAGTTGTTTGTCTTATTAGTTGACAGTGTATTTTACTTTATCTGCTGTCAGTCCTTTATAGCCGTTAGACTGAAAAGTCTTTCTTTTGCTATAAAGAGTTTATCTATGATGTGATTTTATTTAGTACCTTTATTATCAGATTGCTTCCTGCAGCTTCCTTGAAAAAGGTTTATCCCTTTTATAAAATATTTTGCTGCAGAGTTTGTTTGTCTTCGTGATATTTGCAGCCCCGGTTTCAAGTTTCAGAAGAAGACAAACAGTTCAAATTGAAAAGAGCCGTTGCTTGTTGCTGCTATAAAAGGAATCCTTTGGAGAAGGATTTCAGCTAGCTAACCAGTTATTCTAAGAGTTATTCAATTAGCACTCAAGCGTTCATCAAGACTAAGTTCACTGCTCTCAGCAATATTCATTCAACTGAGAAGTGTTAAGCTCTTCTGCTCTTCTTCAACCTGAGTTCTCCTGCCTCCAGGAAGTTCAGACTCAGAGTTCTTTTGAAGAAGAAGAAGAAGAAGATAGCTGCTAGAAGCTTTTCTATTTTATTATTTTATATCTTCTTATAGTTCTTCCTTCAGTTTTTACTGAAGTGTTTTTTCTGCACTGAAGCAAGACTTCACCTGGACATTCTTTGAGCCAGGGGGAGCCTTGATTCCTTTGAGCTTTCTAGCTCAGTGCAAGTCTTTGTGCTTCTCTAATCTATTGTAAAATAGAGAAGACCTCTTAACCTTCTTTCCCCCTCCTGTACAGGGTTATTTCTCCCTTCAAAAGTATCCCTTGGTGGCAGGGCACCTGATCAAAAACCTGTGTTGGTTTTTAGACACCTGATCAAAAGTTTAAAGGGTTTCTAGATCTACCTGAAGCAGATCTTGTGGTGGCAGGGCACCTGATCAAAAACCTGTAGTGGATTCCTACCTTGTTGGTAGAAGAGTGGACGTACCCAAGTTGTTTGGGGAACCACTATAAATTCCTTGTGTCGTCTGGCTTGCTTAATTTAATTACTTGCATTGTGGCTGTGATTAGATATAACTAGGTTTCCTAGTTGTTGATTAGGATTTCCAAGCCTTAACTGTAATTACAGTTAGCTTGAGTTTGTGCACAACACTTGTGTTAGGCTTTAGGGTTATCTCCTTATCTATAATCTTTTCATTCCGCATTTCACTCCAAGGGAGTTGGGTAGACTATTATGTTTTGTCTAGTGCAAAATTTGATAACTCTATTCACCCCCCTTCTAAAGTAATATCTATCCCTTCACTTTCAATTGGTATCAGAGGGAGGTTGACTGACTGAATAGGCTAACACCTAAGTCACAAGATCCTGATAGATACCAAGGATTATTGATTCTCACTTCATGGCCCAGTCCAAGGATTATTCTAGCACCCGACCTCCAGCATGCAACTTAGCTAAGTTTGGCATCTGGAAGGCAAGGATTAAATTATATATGAATTCTATTGATGAAAGTATCTTTGCTTCTATTTTGTCAGGACCCCCAAGAGCACCTGCTGCTGCTTCTGCCTCATCATCTGATATGAGTGCAGTGCCTCCTCCAGACTACAATGATGAGTACAAGAAGGCAAAGATAGCAGATGCCAAGGCGATGAACATTCTGGCTCAGACAATGTCTGATGAAGTATTCCAGAAGGTGGCTGACTGCTCCTCAGCAAAAGCTATGTGGGATACACTGAACCAGATTGTAGCTGGTTCAGCTGATGAAAGGAAGGACAGAAGGTCCAACCTTATCTCACAATATGAAAACTTCAAGAAAACTGATGCTGAATCAGATGAAGCCATGTACACAAGGCTCAGCTCAATCATCAATGTGCTGAGGACCCTTGACAAGGACATCTCATTAACAGAGGTCAATGATAATATTCTTATGTGCTTCCCTAGCACATGGGATCTGAGGATCTGGCCCATCAAGGAAGCCAGAAGTACAAATGAGATTTCAACTGAAGCTCTTCTCGGCAAGCTCAAATCCTTTGAGCAAGTGCTGAAGACAAGGGAAGCAGAAGCTGAAGCAAAGTCTCCTACTCCAACAAGAAAAGAGCAATCTCTAGCTCTTAACGCTACTGATGCTTCTGAAGGCAGCCAATCCAATGAGGAACTAATGGCATTATTTGCCAAGAGGTTTTTCAAGATGGGGAGAAAGGAATTCAGAAAGAAGTCTCCATGCTATGAAGACAAACCAAGGTATGATCGTTCACCTGCTAAAGAAATTATCTGTTATGGTTACAGGAAGCCTGGACATATCTTACCAGATTGTCCAGAGGAGAAGAACAAAGATAAGAGGAAAGAAAAGGAACAGCACAGGAATCACTCCAAGCCATCCTCCTACAAGAACAAGAAGAAGGAGAGAGGTTTCATTGCTGAAACCTGGAGTGATTCTGATGAAGAATCTTCCTCCTCAAGCTCCAGTGAGGATGAGGAAGAGAAGAAGGCAAAGGAAGTTTTCCTGATGGCAATAGATGCCTGCAGTAATCACTCAGCTGCAGAGAGTTCAGATTCAGAGGAAGAAATGCCAACAGAAGATGAGGCACTATCTTCTTATGACTTCACTTCTGAAGAATTCAAGTTAGATTTTAAATCTTTATGCTTAGATTTAATTAGTTCTGAAAAAGAGATTAAAGAACTTAGACATAGGCTAGCTGAATCAGAAATCATATCTACTGAAAATATTAAGTTAAAGGAAGATCTCACTAATTATAGTGAAGAAATTAAGTTTCTTAAAATTGAGTTAGCTAAATCTAAGAGGTTAGAAGAATCTCTAAATGGTAGAAGCCTTAAGTTATTAGAAATAACCAGCATGACTAACACTAGGTCAGGCAATAACAAACTAGGCTTAGGAGCTTCTCCCAGTGAACCCCCAGTTATTCTTAAAAATAATCTTTCAACTCCAGTGAACTTTATCTCAGCTGATGGGATAAAGAACACTGAGCAAGTAAACCAAGTTAATAAAACGTTAAATAAAGCTAAGAGAGAAAAGAGGAAGAAATTTTTTAAGGAAATACAAAGAGCGTCAAACGCTGCTCGACGATCGGAAGCTCAATGGTCGAACGAAGCTCGACGATCTGAGCGCCCATCGTCGAACATCGATCGACGTTTTCAATATGATTTTCAAAATCATCATCAAACCCGTAGAAACCTAAATGAAAATAGAACCCCTAGGTTTGTTGACCCATCATCTGCATGGAGAATCCCACCTAGGAGATCTCACCCATTAGGTTATCACCCTCAGCCTGCATTTTCATTTATCTCTATCTTTTCTTATGTGAAAAACAAGGGACCCAAGGTTACCTGGGTCCACAATGTCTAAATGAATTTCATGCAGGTAAAGGCCTATCCTATCACTCAAAATAAGTGGTATTTGGATAGTGGATGCTCCAAGCATATGACAGGAAATAAAAATCATCTGTCAAAGTTCAAAGCTAAGCTCGGCCCAAAGGTTATCTTTGGAGATTCAAGCTGTGGTCAGACAGAAGGCTATGGCAGGATCACAATTGGAGCAGTTACTTTCAAGAGAGTTGCATATGTGACTGGACTGAAGCACAATTTGATCTCAGTCAGCCAGCTATGTGATGCTGGCTACCAGGTTTCATTTTCTAACTCCTCTTGTAATATTACTTTAAATAATAATGTTGTTTTAATAGGCATTAGATTAGGTAATATTTATTTATTAGATTTCAATTCAACTCATTCTGAAATCTGTTTATTTAATGAAGTAACAATCAATAATAATTCTTTGTGGCATAAGAGGCTCAGTCATGTTAACCTTAAAAATATATCTAGGTTATCTAAACACAACCTTGTTAGAGGTTTACCTTCTTGCCTCTACAAGAAGGAGAGCCGATGCAAGGCTTGTCAGCTAGGCAAGCAAACCAAAAACTCTTTTAAATCTGTAAATAAAAGTGATTCTCCTAGAATCATGTATCTATTACATTTGGACCTTTTTGGCCCAATAAATGTACAGAGTTTAGGAGGGAAGTATTACACCTTAGTCATTGTAGATGACTTCTCTAGGTTCAGTTGGGTTTTCTTTTTGAGAACTAAGGCTGATAACTTCAAAGCCCTTACAGACTTTCTATTATGCGTGCAGACTGAGTACTCTACTCATGTGGCCTTGATGAGAAGTGAACATGGTACTGAGTTTGACTCTCTTCTCATGAAAGAATTCTTTGAGAGAGAAGGTATCAAACATAGCTTCTCAGCTCCTAGAACTCCCCAACAAAATGGGGTAGTTGAAAGGAAAAATCGAACACTCATTGAAGCTGCTAGCACATTGTTGGCAGATGCTAATATGCCTCTTTCCTATTGGGCAGAAGCTGTTAGTACAGCCAATTATGTCTTAAATAGAAGTCTGATACACAAGCTTAAGTGTAAAACTCCTTATGAGTTGCTTAAAGGAAAGAAACCTAAAATTAATTATTTTAGAGTATTTGGTTGTGTAGTGTACATTCATAATAACAATAAAGAATACCTTAGAAAATTTGAAGCAAAAGCTTCAATGGGAATTATGCTTGGATATTCCCAAGTAAGCAAAGCTTATAGGGTTTATAACAAATCAACCTATAAAATTGAAGAATCTGTGCATGTATCTTTTGATGAGTCTCAGATGTTTTACAAGGAAAAGGAAAATTCTCCTTCCTCTAGTTCATTGCAGGTACCTGATGCCACTCAAGATATTCTTCAACTATCAACTCTTCAGATCACTGAATCAGACAGTGATGAAGACATTGCAGAAGCTGTTGTTGTTCCACCAACAGTAGATCAAATTCCTCTTGAGGAATTAATCCCAACTGTTGCTGAAGATCACATCCCACCTGCTGATATTGTCACACTTAGAGATCACCCTACATCTCAAGTGATTGGAGACATATCAGCTGGTGTGCAAACAAGACACCAATTAAGATAGGATGTGATGCACGCTTGTTTCCTCTCACAGGTTGAGCCCCTCACCTTTAAAGATGCTGAGCTAGATCCCCACTGGATCATTGCTATGCAAGAGGAACTCAATCAGTTTGAGAGATGTAAAGTTTGGACTTTGGTTCCAAGACCTAAAGGCCAACTGATCATAGGCACCAAGTGGGTGTATAGAAACAAGTTGGATGCAAATGGAATTATTTTAAGGAATAAAGCTAGGCTTGTAGCTGAGGGCTACAGACAGGAGGAAGGTATAGATTATGACCAAACCTTTGCTCCTGTTGCAAGGCTAGAAGCAATAAGGATCTTCTTGGCCTATGCAGCCTACATGAAGTTTAAGGTCTTTCAGATGGATGTCAAAAGTGCATTCCTAAATGGTGAGCTTAAGGAAGAGGTGTTTGTTGAACAAACACCAGGGTTTGTTTCTTCAACTCAACCCTCACATGTGTTCAAGTTACAGAAAGCTCTTTATGGACTAAAACAAGCTCCAAGAGCCTGGTATGAGACTCTAGCTAGTTTTCTGTTAGAGCACAACTTTACTAGGGGAGTAGTTGATAGAACCCTTTTCGTCAAGCACCACAAGAACACAATCCTGTTAGTTCAAGTGTATGTGGATGATATTATATTTGGTTCCACTGATCCCAAACTTTGCAAAAGGTTTTCTGACCTGATGCACTATAAGTTTGAGATGAGTAGTATGGGTGTGCTGTCTTACTTTCTTGGTCTCCAAGTTAAGCAAGATGTTGATGGTATCTTCATATCCCAATCCAAATATGCCAAGGAATTGGTAAAGAAATTTGGGATGGCTGATGCTTCAGCAATACCTACACCTATGACTACTAATGTAGTTATTGATTCTGATGATCACGACAAGCCAGTTGATCAAAAGAATTATAGGGCCATTGTTGGTTCCCTATTATATTTAACTGCAAGTAGGCCTGATATAATGTTTGCTACATGCCTTTGTGCTAGATTCCAGGTCAACCCCAAGGAATCTCATCTGATTCTTCTCAAGAGAATCCTGAGATACCTGAAGGGATGTCCAAATCTAGGACTTTGGTACCCAGCAGAATCAGAATTTGAGTTAATTGGATACTCTGACTCTGACTATGCTGGATGCAGAGTTGACAGGAAGAGCACCTCAGGAACTTGTCAGTTCCTGGGAGAGAGATTGGTCTCTTGGTTCTGTAAGAAGCAGACTTCTGTCTCAACTTCAACTGCAGAGGCTGAATATATTGCAGCTGCCAGTTGTTGTTCACAGATCCTGTGGATTCAAAACCAGCTTGTGGATTATGGTTACTCACACAAGAACACCAAAATCATGTGTGATAGTACCAGTGCTATCTCAATTGCACAAAATCCAGTGCACCACTCTAGAACGAAGCACATTGAGATTCAGCACCATTTCCTGAGAGATTGTGTGGAAAAGAACAAGATTTGTCTTGAGTTCATATCCACTGAGTTTCAGAGAGGTGATATATTCACCAAGCCCTTAGATGAACAGAATCATCTGTTCTTTTTGGTTCAACTAGGCATGATCAATGGAAGAGACTAAGTGTGACTATATCTGCCAATGTTGAAACTTGTTTGAAGATAGTCGAACGACGTTCGAAGATAGTCGATCGGGTCAAGCCCATCGTCGACCTATGGTTGATGAAAGCTTGTCTGGTTGAAGATCGTCGACCGGCGTTCGACCATAGTCGAACAAGTCGAGCTCATCATCGATCACTGGATGACGACAGCTTGTTGTTTGAGAAGCCAGAAATAGTCGAACGATTGCTCGACTACTCTGCTTCTGGACCGATCGTCGAACGACTGTTCGACCATCGTCTCCTGTATCTTTTAAAGAGATCGACTATCTCCGGTCTAATATAAAGCCGATAGTCTACCTAGGTTAATAGATCTTTGCTTTTATCGTCGACGGAGAGCGTCTTTTCGTATTCCGTCGTCGTGCTTGCTTTGTCTTTTCTCTCTGCCGATTCGTCTTCTCCGTCTCTCTCGCGCATTCTCCAGCATTTCAATGGCGATTTCTCCAGCGCTCCTCGCAGTCGTGAAGTTCGACGCCGGTTTCAGTGTGGACTTTGACGCATTTAGTAGCTGCGAACCAGATATCGTGGAAATTCTCCAGTTATGCAAAGATCAAGGTTTGGAAAGGTTAATGTCTACAAGGATCAAGTTAAATGTCCCAGAGATAAAGGAATGGGCATTTACTTCAGCTTCTACTGAAGATTCAATGACAAGAACAATTGGCGGAGTAGAGGTAATCTTGACTCCCGCCGTCTTGACTGATGTTTTTGGATTGTTTAATGGCGAAGAAGAATTTGAGCAAGATGCTCCAGAATTTGGAAGGATGTTGTTAGAGCTGGGACGTGCCGAAGGCATTCCCTCCAAGCTCCTCAAGGTAAATTTTCCTTTTAAGATAAAATTTCTTGCTGAGTTAGTTGGAAAAGTGCTTCTAGGAAAGCACTCCGCCCATGATAACATTACTAGACAACAATTTGCACTGATGTATGCAATTGTAAATCAGAAAAGGATTAATTGGGCAGGGGTTTTGTTCGATTTGATAAGGAAGAAGAACAGTAAGAAAGAGGTTACCCTAGGCAGGGTTATTGGGATTTTTCTGAAGGAAAGATATCCCCAGCTGCTGATTTCAACTGCTACAACCATAAATGCCAGCAAGAAGATGGATCCCAACTTGTTCTCAAAATGGAAGAGGACCTTCTTGAAGCCCGCTCTCACAGGGGTTGCTCCAGCGACATCTGAGAGCACAAGGACTGACTCTGTCGGTCCCCACCCTCAAGAAGTTGGCTAAGCTCCTTCATCTATTCCTTCATCTTCTTGTGCTTTGCCGTCTACTGCAGCTGAAGTTCCTTCAACTTCAACTGCAGTACGACATTCTGCCTCTCCTCCTGCATCTTCTTTCCCAACTGATCTTGCTGGGACTTCTCAACCCAGCTTTGATTTGTTGGCGTCTGATATGGCTTCTCCAGTTCATTCTCCCATTCCAACTCCTCCTCACTCACCTTCTCCACATCATTCTCCAGTTAACTCTCCAGTTAACTCTCCAGTTTGATCTCCAGTCCTCACCTCATTTCATCCTGACACATCAACCATTTCTATTGCTCCTCCATCCACTGCAGTTCCACCACCTTTTGAAATAACTCCAGAATTTATTTCCAGCATTGTGGAGTTAATTACCCCTTCAATCAAAATCATGATTGAAGAGGCAATTGCTCCACTTTCTTCCTCCATTGCTTCTTTATCTGATGCCATCAAAATTCTTTCTAACTCTACTGAGCCCTCTTCATCCAGGGGCCTGGTTTCAGTTCCCACTGAAATCAGGCAGGGGGAGATGTTCAATGAAGATGTCTCTGAGCAGCTCCCAGCCTCCACTCCAGCCGTTCAACTTCCAGTATCAGAAAAAGTAGCAGAAGTTTCAGCTCCTCCTCCATCTGAAAAAGAAAAAGAAATATCTGATGCGATAATGATGACTGAATTTGTTGTAAAAGTTTACCTGGAAGAAGCCTCAACTCCCTTAGTTGCCCTGTACCTAGAAGGATTAATCACATCCTTTCTGGATGATTTATGGGAGATAGGTCATCCTGAAGAAAATCCAGAAGGTATGTCTCTTTCCCAATTTGTAGATTACTTAATTGATAAGTTAGTATGGGAATATTTGGAAGGGATGACTAGATATCATTTAGCAAGATTTTACTCGTAATCTTACAGATTTAATGGAAGAAGTAGTGGTTGTCCCTGAACCTGAGCCTGAACCAGCTAAAGAGCCTGAATCTGTATCAGCTCCTGATGCCCAAGTGATTGTAGAACCTGAGCCTGAACCAGCTCCTGATGCCCAACCTTATCTCAGCAAGCAGTGCTATCTGAACTGGTCCCCTCGACAGTTCCTGAGCCTCAACAAAAGGATCCTGAAAATGAAACTGAAAAGTCTACCTTATGGGATGATTCCCCAGTTTTGGATCTAGATACTCTTCTGGCACAGGATGCCTTGGAAGAAGAGAAAGAGAAAGCTGCTCTGAAAGAAAAAAGAAAAGGCTGTATCAGAAGCCTATGATCCGTATGATCATCCTCCCTCATCTCATTCTGAGGATGAAAGTGATTCAGATCTGTCTGAGGAATCCAAGAAAAAGAAAGCTGCAAAGAGAAAAAGAAAAGCTATAGCTCCTCTTGCTCCCAATCCAGATCATGATATTCCCTATTACATTCTGAAAGGAATTGATCCAAAGTCGAAAGAGTTCCAGCATTGGATGTGGTTCTCTAAGAACCAGCAAAAGGAAAGAAAGAAATCAAAGAGATATGATAGTCCTGCTCCCAGATGGACTCCCAGAGGTCCTCCTCCTCCGCCTCCCAGTATAGGAGCCTCTGGCAATTTATCTGCTAATCCATCTGCTCCATCTGCAAAATCTGCTCCTTCTCAGCCTCATTCAAGGAAAAGTTCTCAAAGCCACCAAGGCAAATCATATACTGGTACTCAAAGGCATGATACTGAGGTTAAAGAGCAAGTAAAGGAGGTTGTATATCAAAAGCCAACATTTTCACCTCCTCCTTCTCCCAAGAAAAAGGTTTCTCCTGCTATACCAGTTCATGTTGCTAAGGATATTTCAAAAGGTAAAAGAACTGTTTTCTCTGAAAAATCCATTAAGAAGTTTGCTGAGTTTGCTCCTCCATCATCTTTAGTTATTCAAGAAGTTAAAGATACAGCTGAAAGTTTATTAGATTTATCTGTTAAGTTTAAAGCTGTGAAGCCTATTGATACATCATCTGAAAATGTGTATGAAAGCCAAGAGTTAGATCCTGATTTCAGGATGGCTCGAATTCTAGAACTTGTTGGATCGGCACAGATAAAGAAAGCTAAGGCTGAAGGAAAGGACTCTGCAGGACTTTCTACAATGTCAAAGTTCAGAATGAAGGAACTCGATAAAATCCAGGTTAGCCCTGAAGTATTTGATCCCTCTAAATATATGGAAAAACACCCAGAAGCAGTTGTTCCAAGGGCTGCAGAACTGAAGATTATTGGCATGCAAGATTTGAAGATGTCTAAGAAAGAAGCCATTGATCCCTTGCGGAAAGTTTATTTTGTTCCTAGCTCTTCTGATCCCAAGCCTGATTCTGTAGATTCTTAATTTTGATTGACTGCTGTTATTTATCTGACTGTTTGTTAATTGCTATTTAGTTGCTTAACTATTTCCTGTATTGATTTTATTGTTCTATAGCTAGTTCTGTGATTTAGTTTTTGAGAGACTTAACTCAAATAGGGGGAGATTGTTGGTACCCTAGTTTGATTTGAGTTTAGTATTGTCTTTTTAGTTCCTTGACCCAAGAAATATCTATGGTCAATGGTTAGTGATCTAGCTGTAGAGTCCCCGCTTTTCCAGATGAAGAATTTGGTTAAGTAGTTTGTTCGTTCGACTATGGTCGAACGTCGCTCGACTATCGTCTATCGGCTGATCGACGATCGTCTATCAGTTGGTCGATGTTCTGTCTGCGTTGATAGCTCGACTATCTGTTGATAGGTCGACTATCTGTTTGTCTTGATAGTTCGACTATCTGTCGATAGGTCGACTATCTGCTTGTCTTTGATAGTTCGACTATCTGTCCTGATAGTTCAACTATCTGATAGCTCGACTATCTGTTGATAGATCGACTATCTGTGTCGCTTTGATAGTTCGACTATCTGTTGATAGGTCAATTATCTGTGTTGCTTCGATAGTTCGACTATCTGCTTGGATAGCTCAACTATCTGATAGTTCGACTATCTGTTGATAGATCGACTATCTGTTTTGTTTTGATAGTTCGACTATCTGTTGATAGGTCGACTATCTGTTTTCTGGGATAGGTCGACTATCTGCTTGATAGGTCGACTATCTGTTTTCCCTGGGTAGTTCGACTATCTGTTGATAGTTTGACTATCTGTTCTGCGTTGATAGTTCGACTATCTGTTGATAGGTCGACTATCGGTTTTGCCTTGATAGTTCGACTATCTGTTGATAGGTCGACTATATGATAGCTCGACTATATTCTGATAGTTCGACTATCTGTTGTGATAGTTCGACTATCTCCTTTGATAGGTCGACTATCTGGATCGTTCGACTATCTGTCCGATAGTTCGACGATCTCCGTTCTTTGGTCGATGATCTCCGAGGGTCGTTCGACGTTTTCTGTCTGCCTTTTTATTTTGTATTTATTTACTCTATTTAATTAATTAATACATTATCTGGCATTTTATTTCAGTTGTTTTATAATAATATTTCCAGGAAATATCTGCTCCATCCTTTCTGCCTGAGTAAAATCTTTTCAGATAAAGTTGTTTGTCTTATTAGTTGACAATGTATTTTACTTTATCTGCTGTCAGTCCTTTATAGCCGTTAGACTGAAAAGTCTTTCTTTTGCTATAAAGAGTTTATCTCTGATGTGATTTTATTTAGTACCTTTATTATCAGATTGCTTCCTGCAGCTTCCGTGAAAAAGGTTTATCCCTTTTATAGAATATTTTGCTGCAGAGTTTGTTTGTCTTTGTGATATTTGCAGCCCTGGTTTCAAGTTTCAGAAGAAGACAAACAGTTCAAATTGAAAAGAGCCGTTGCTTGTTGCTGCTATAAAAGGAATCTTTTGGAGAAGGATTTCAGCTAGCTAACCAGTTATTCTAAGAGTTATTCAATTAGCACTCAAGCGTTCATCAAGACCAAGTTCACTGCTCTCAGCAATATTCATTCAACTGAGAAGTGTTAAGCTCTTCTGCTCTTCTTTTACCTGAGTTCTTCTGGCTCCAGGAAGTTCAGACTCAGAGTTCTTTTGAAGAAGAAGAAGAAGAAGAAGATAGCTGCTAGAAGATTTTCTATTTTATTATTTTATATCTTCTTATAGTTCTTCCTTCAGTTTTTACTGAAGTGTTTTTTCTGCACTGAAGCAAGACTTCACCTGGACATTCTTTGAGCCAGGGGGAGCCTTGATTCCTTTGAGCGTTCTAGCTCAGTGCAAGTCTTTGTGCTTCTCTAATTTATTGTAAAATAGAGAAGACCTCTTAACCTTCTTTCCCCATCCTGTACAGGGTTATTACTCCCTTCAAAAGTATCCCTTGGTGGCAGGGCACCTGATCAAAAACCTGTGTTGGTTTTTAGACACCTGATCAAAAGTCTAAAGGGTTTCTAGATCTACCTGAAGCAGATCTTGTGGTGGCAGGGCACCTGATCAAAAACCTGTAGTGGATTCCTACCTTGTTGGTAGAAGAGTGGACGTACCCAAGTTGTTTGGGGAACCACTATAAATTCCTTGTGTCGTCTGGCTTGCTTAATTTAATTACTTGCATTGTGGCTGTGATTAGATATAACTAGGTTTGCTAGTTGCTGATTAGGATTTCCAAGCCTTAACTGTAATTACAGTTAGCTTGAGTTTGTGCACAACATTTGTGTTAGGCTTTAGGGTTATCTTCGTATCTATAATCTTTTCATTCTGCATTTCACTCCAAGGGAGTTGGGTAGACTATTAAGTTTTGTCTAGTGCAAAATTTGATAACTCTATTCACCCCCCTCTAGAGTAGTATCTATCCCTTCACTTTCACATGATCAGCATGTTTTATAAAGGTAAATCACTATTTTCCAAACAACGTATAAAGATCATTTTCTTATATATAATATAAATTAAATGTAGAGTTTTGCATGGCATAAGTGGTCCTCTTTGGGCTCTTATGCACTTCTTAGGATGCCAAACCTTAATAAAGTATTTTTCCGCAGTGCTTAAGTATAATTTTTTAACTGTGGACTAGGTGATCCACCGAGCCGAGAGATACGGCCTCTAAAGTATAACTGATTTTCTAATCATTAAACTCATAAATTTCTTTCATAAAGTGTAATAGAAGGTTTTGCCTGAGCGTCAGCAGTAATCCCCTGCTTGACGTGGCATCATTACGCGTGTTTTCTCATACTCTGATAATTCTTTAATTCAGATAAAATGCGGGTCGTGACAGTTGGTATCAGAGGGAGGTTGCTTGACAAGTTATGTCGGGCAACCTTCCTTTGATTGCTTTAGAAGTTCAGCATCATATCATTCACACACCAATATGTCATCAACACGTCTTGGCAAAAGCACGAACACTACACTAATAGAAAAACTTAAGGTATACGGGGCATATTATGTAGTATGGGATGCATAATATGTGTTCGTATATGGATCCACCATAGGGGAAACATGCGAGGGTTATGTAGTATGGGATGCATAACCTCACCACATGGCTGCGACTAGCACGTTTTCTTTTCTTCATTGCATGCGAATGTTATGTAGTATGGGATGCATAACATTCTCATGCGTACGACGCTCATAGCATGCATTAGGGCCTTTTTAGAATGCATAGCACAAACATGCATATCATAACATTGCATAAGCACAACGTGCCAAGCTAAAGACTGGTAGGATGACATATGTACACACATAAGTTTTCGAGTCAAAAATAATATAAAATCATGCATTCTCGATCAAGGCACAAGAATTAGTATGGTGGTGGTTAACCATCCTAGGTTAGGGCATAACATCAATTTTTGTAAAAATATAAACTCCCAGAGCAAGTTTATCAGCTTTAAGTTCATATCTATATATATATTGTTTGTACTAGTAGTTGGGTCTAGCTGGTGTACTAGGATCTAACTAGTGTTGCTATGTATTTAGAATGGAAAGACGTCCCTCAACTAGATCAACTCCCCTGTCTGAGGTTGAGTCTTCTGGAGCTCAGAATGATGCGGTAATCGAAAGCTTGCGGCAGAGTAGCGATTCCTTGAGCAGGCAGTTGGTGGAAGTGCGAGCCCAGATTCAGTCTTTGGTAACAGTTGTGGCAGGTCAGACTCAGGGAGTGCAAGGCCCTGCAGGGGGGATTGCTGTTCCTCCCCTCCAGCACCATTAAGACCTCCAGTGGTGGTGCCAGCAGAGATGGCCTTCATCTCGCAGTTTCAGCGGCTGAGCCCTCCCACTTATGACGGGAAGGCAGATTTCATGGTGTTAGATGACTAGCTGATCTCCATGGAGGAGATGTTCTCGTTCTCAGGGATTGCAGACGATCAAAGGGTGATGATAGCCGCCTATCAGCTTATAGGATTGGCTAAGAGTTGGTGGCTGTCAGAGAAGGAGAGCTTGGTAGCTGGATGGTCTTGGGAGGTGTTCAAGGAGATGCTATTGAGGAAGTTCTTACCCTCGGTCGAGCGTGACCGCCTCATGAACGACTTCTTCCATCTGAAGCAAAGGCAGCTCACGGTGGGTGAGTATGAGATAGAGTTTAGCAAGCTGAGCCGTTTTGCCCCAGGATTGATCAGCATTGAGGCTGATCGAGTTAAGTGATTTCTCGGTGGTTTGAGGAGTGAGGTACAGCAGCTTACCAGTGCTTATAGGTCAGAGACTCATGTAGGAGTAGTGGAGGCTGCTCTGAAGGTGGAGGCTATTGAGACCGCGAACAGCAGAGGACAGCAAAGTAGGAAGGATAAGAGGAAGTCTGTGGAGGAAAAGAAACCCCAGGTACCCGGTACGGTTCCTTAGAAGAAGAGCAAAGTGGTGTGCAGTTTCTATGGCCGGTCAGGCCACCCTGTCGAGAGATGTTTCAAGAGGGAAATAGCTCAGAGGAAGGAGCAGGTTCATGCGATTCAGGGTGCTCCTAGGAGAGATGTCTCCTGTTCTGTTTGCAAGAAACCCGGGCATGATGTTGCCCAGTGCTGGTCCAAGGATAAGGTCTATTTTTAGTGTGGGCAGAAGGGACACATCAAGTCTAGGTGTCCTCAGGTCCAGCCTGCTCTTCATACAGTTCCTCTT
The DNA here is from genome assembly GCA_039513925.1 of Platanthera zijinensis. Taxonomy (NCBI): domain Eukaryota; kingdom Viridiplantae; phylum Streptophyta; class Magnoliopsida; order Asparagales; family Orchidaceae; genus Platanthera; species Platanthera zijinensis. Next base: position 135,196,419 of record CM077085.1, read on the forward strand.
CAGGCATTACCTCCGCCCCAGCGTGTGGACAAGGGAAAGGGAAAGCTGAACGTGATCTCTTCTGAGGAGGCTGAAGCTTCGACTCAGGTCATCTCAGGTTAGTTGTCTTCCAGCCTGAATGTATTGTTCTTGTCTTACTAGAATGTTTGTATTGTTGTTGTGGTAGTTCCTTAGTTATATATGTTCCTATAGGGATGTTTAAGGTGGAGAACCGCTGGGCGCGGGTTCTGTTTGACTCTGGTGCTACCCACTCGTTTGTGGCTAGAGCCTTTATAGAGCGACATCGGTTGACTTTAGATCGAGTTTGGGATACCTTTCGTGTCAAGTTCCCCTCTGGTGAATCTGTGTTGTCAGATTTGGGCATGTTAGATTGCCCTGTTTTGTTGGGGGACTTCCTTGCGAAGGCAGACATGAAGATGATTGATCTGGAGGACTTCGATGTTATTTTGGGCATGGACTGGCTGTCTAGGTATGATGCAGTCATTCAGTGCAAAGGGAAGCGCTTGGACTTCATCAGGGACGACGGTCAGCCCGGAAGCGTATATGTAGATCTGAACCAGGATTCTTCTGTCATCTCTACGGTATGTGCTCAGAAGCTTTTTCTTTCGGACTCTTTTGCTTGTTTGGTCTCGGGGGTTGGGACCGCTATTAGTGTGCCGCGCTTATAGGAGATTCCAGTTGTTCGTGATTTCGCCGATGTTTTCCTGATGACCTTCCTGGTCTTCCTCCCGAGCGGGATGTTGAGTTTGTGATCGATTTGGAGCCGGGTACGCGTCCTATTGCTAAGGCACCGTACCGGATGGCCCCTTGAGAGCTAGAGGAGTTGCGAGTGCAGTTAGACGAGTTGTTGGCGAAAGGGTTTATCAGACAGAGTTCATCGCCTTGGGGTGCTCCAATTCTATTTGTGAAGAAGAAAGATGGGTCAATGCGGCTTTGCATCGACTATAGGGAGTTGAACAAAGTCACAATTAAGAACAGGTACCCTCTGCCGAGGATCAATGATTTATTTGACCAGTTGCGTGGTAGCACGGTCTTCTCCAAGATTGACCTTCATTCAGGCTATCATCAGCTTAGGATTCATAAGAGAGATATTCCACGGACTGCGTTTAGATCGAGGCACGGACATTTTGAGTTCTTAATGATGTCGTTTGGATTGACCAACGCTCCATCAGCGTTCATGGATATGATGAACTGGGTGTTCAAGGATTTCCTAGATAAGTTCGTGGTGGTCTTCATCGATGACGTGTTGGTTTATTCTCGCAGTGCTGAGGAGCATGAGCAACATCTGCGCTTGGTTCTATCGGAGTTGAGGAAGCATAAGTTATTCGCCAAGTTAAGCAAGTGCGAATTTTGGTTGCCTCAGGTTTCGTTTCTAGGCCACGTGGTGAATGAGGATGGATCTCGGTTGACCCGGAAAATATAGCAGCAGTGATGGATTGGAGTAGGCCGGGCACGCCCAAGGAGATCAGGAGCTTTCTAGGATTGGCCGGCTACTACAGGAGGTTTATGGAGGGTTTCTCTACCCTAGCTGCACCTTTGACTAAGCTGACTCAGAAGAACGTGTCTTTTGTTTGGAGCGAGAAGTGCGAAGAAGCCTTCCTGGAGTTAAAGAGGAGATTGTGCACTGCCCCCGTTCTGACCCTGCCTACCGAGGGTGTGGATTATGATGTATACGTGGATGCTTCGCATGTGGGTCTGGGATGCGTATTAATGCAGGTGGGCAAGGTGATTGCCTATGGGTCAAGACAATTGAAGACTCATGAGAAGAATTATCCTACACATGACCTCGAGTTCACAGCGGTTATTTATGCGTTGAAGCTGTGGAGACACCTACTTTATGGGTCTCAGTGCAAGATCTTCACCGACCATAAGAGTCTGAAGTACGTGTTCACGCAGAAGGAGTTAAATCTTCGCCAGCGTCGGTGGCTAGAGTATGTGGTCGATTATGATGTAGAGATCCAGTATCATCCAGGCAAGGCCAATGTGGTGGCCGACGCCTTGAGCCAAAAGACGGGAAAGATCTTTAATCTCACCGCCGATCGTTTAGTGGAGAAGTTCCTCCTTATGGATATATCAGTGAGATGCTGTGGCTTACAGAGTTGTTTGTCAGTGGCAGAGCCGTCTTGGATTTCTTTGACCAGACTTCACCAGAAGGACGACCCAGATCTTCTACACTTGTACTCCAGAACTGAGAGAGGAGAGTTGCCGGATTATTCCATCGATGATGCGGGAACTTTGAAGTACATCGACAAATTTTGCAGCCCCGCGGTTGGAGACATTCGGGGTATGGCTTGCATAGAGGCTCATGGATCCAGCGTTGCCTCCCATCCAGGATCTACAAAGATGTATCGGGACTTAAAGCAAATTGCCTGGTGGTATGGCATGAAAGGAGATATAACCCGATTTGTTGCGGAGTGCCACACTTACAAGAGGTTGAAGGACGATCATGGAAGGCCTGGTGGCAAGCTGACTCCGTTAGAGATCCTGACTTGAAAGTGGGAAAGTATATCTATGGATTTCATCACGGGTTTAACGCGATCCCCGAGGGGATTTGATTCCGTTTGGGTCATAGTGGATAGACTGACGAAGTGTGCTCACTTTGTGCCATATAAGATTGATTACTCGATGAAGAAGATAGCAGAGTTGTACTTGAATGAAGTCATCTGACTGCACGGTGTGCCGGTTAGCATCATTTCTGATCGAGACTTCTGATTTACTTCTCATTTTTGGCAGAGTCTGCAGGAGGGTTTGGGTACGGATCTGAGGTATTCTACTGCGTACCACCCGCAGACTAATGGGCAGACGGAGCGGGTGAATCAGATAGTTGAGGATATGATTCGATGCTACGTTTTAGACCACGGTGGAGCGTGGGACGAGCGGCTGTGACTTATGGAATTTGCATACAACAATAGTTATCAGGAGAGCTTGCAGATGGCTCCGTTCGAAGCATTGTATGGGAGGCGCTGCAGAACTCCGTTGTTTTGGGCTGAGGATGTGAGAGGCCATTGTTGGGTCCTGATGCGCTTGAGGAAATGGAAGTCGCAGTGATGCTTGTTCGAGAGAAGCTTCATATAGCTCAGGAGAGGTACGAGAAGAACGCCAATCGGCATAGGTCTGCCTTAGAGTTTTCTGTAGGGGACCTTGTATTTCTTAAAGTTTCCCCGATGGTTGGTGTAAAGAGGTTTGGTAAGAATCGGAAATTGGACCCGAGGTATGTGGGCCCGTTTAAGATTTTGGAACGGATTGGTATGTCAGCTTACAGGTTGGAATTGCCAACAAACTTCCCAGGTGTTCATAATGTTTTCCATGTTAGTCAATTGCAGAAGTGTGTGCGGAGCAGTGGGCAAGTTTTGGATGTTGTGCCCAAGTTAGAGCCCAACCTCTCTTTTGTTGAAGTGCTGGTTCGTATTTTGGATACTCAGAAATGGGTGCTGCGAAAGAAGTCTATTCCGATGGTGAAAGTTCTTTGGAAGAATTAGGATTTGGAGAGCACGACTTGGGAGCTAGAGTCGGCTATGAGGGAGGCTCACCCTCAGCTGTTTCCCTGATTAGTTTGGTTTGTTTTTCTTCTTGTAATGTTTGGATTATTAATTTCCTTCTATAGTAGAAGTGTGGTGCGTAAAGTTTCGGGACGAAACTTTCTTTTAGGGGGAGTGACTGTAACGCCCCTGATTTTTCAACGATTATTTTATTCTCGTTTGGCATTACGTTGACGCGTTTTCTTAGCTTGTACCATCTGTGGAGTGTGGTCTTAACTCCTTAGAACTGGGTGCCCTATTTCTTAGCCTGTTGGCAAGATCTCCCTAGCAAGCCGAGTCATTTTGGGTGACCCGGTGTGGCCTCTCGGGAGATGCTTGTGTTTTAAATTCGGGATGGTAAAACTCGAGTTCTGTTCGTCGAAAGTTAATTTTGACTTCGCCGTTGTGTTTGTAGCGTGGATATTTAGTTACGGTGCGAATTTCGTCGAATTCCGAGGTGGTTCAGTTTTCGAGTGGTTTTGGGTGTGCTATTAGTAAAAACAAATTAGAAACCCTTTTAAATTAGGTGAACCGGTGGCTTGGGAGGCAGTTAGGCTGAACCGTCATGGCTAAGCTTATATAAGATCCTTATTAAGAAGTGGCGGGCCCACTTCTCCTTCCTCCTTCTTCCCGAGACCGAAAGAAGAACCGTTGTTCCTGTTTCGCGGACGGCAGAGGCGGAAGCGACGGTTAGCCCTTGCCTTTGGACGTTGATTCCGGGAGTGTTCGTGGACGGATTTCGATTCCGAAAGCGGCGTTGTCCTACTCTCGCTCATACCTTCATTTCGACGGTAAGATATTTTATTTTCGTGGAGTTTTAGGAGACTTGGATTTCCGGTTCTTGTGGTTTTCCGCCATTAATGTGCGGGTTTGCTTGTTAGGTGCTTCTCCTTCTAGTGCAGAACGAAGAGGAGGGAAATCCGACCAAGCTTCGCCGGAAATCGAGGCAAGTGGTATTCTTTCCCTTGCCATTGTTGTTCTTTTGATATTCTAGAATGTTTCCCGGTTAGCCCTAGGGTATAAACCAAGCATATTCTCTTTTACCTTGCTGAATTTAGGGCTTAGATTTGCCTATGAAACCCCCCTCCTTGTGTTGTTTTGCTCAACCCGATGGTTGTTTTAACCATTTAGACTCTAGATTTGTAGTTTTAGTTGGGTACTTTTGCGGGTGGAGCCGAGAGAGAGAGTGAGGGAGGTTGTTGTGGTAGGGCTCTGGTTAAAACTAGTCTTGGTAGACTCTCGGGTTTTGGTGTCGGGTGTGGTGCACACACTCAAAGCCAAAAGCCGCCCGGACTTGGCATCGAGTGCGGTGGAAAAACTCAATGCCATAGTTCAGTTTGTTCTTTGCGGCTGAGTGGTGGGGTGTTTGAGTGAAAATTTTCGTCTAAGTCAAAATCGACGAGAATCATCCTTGATTCCCGCCGATTTCGACGTGATTTCCGCCGATTCGGCGAGAATCATTCTTGATTCCCGCCGATTCGGCGAGAATCATCCTTGATTCCCGCCGATCGTCGAGAATCCTTCTGGATTCTCGCCGATTCGGCGAGAATCATCCTGCATTCCCGCTAATTCGGCGAGAATCAGTCGGCATTCCCGCCGACCTCCTCTTGTTGGCGTTGGCTTTGGGTTCTCCTGCGGAAATGAGCCTTGGTGTAGAGTGAGTTGACCTCACTCAATGCCAAAGCTGCTTTGGCATTGAGGGAGGTAGACTCACTCAACGCCACTGTTAGGTTTTGTGGTTTTGCTGAAGGCGTTGAGGGAGTGGACCTCACTCAACGCCATAGCTGTTTTGGCGTTGAGTGAGGATAGCTCACTCAATGCCGCTGCCTCTTTTGCTGAAGGCGTTGAGGGAGTGGAGCTCACTCAACGCCATGGCTGTTCTGGCGCTGAGTGAGGCTAACTCCCTCAACGCCAAGGTCTGGATAGGCCCTGAGTGGATTCCACTCAACGCCGAGCCGTATTGAGTAACTTCAACATTGTTTCTCTTTCCTCGATTTACGTTCCTGAGTGAATTCCTTGATTATATTTGTAGTTTCCTTGACAGCCATGTTTTCTTTCCTAATGGCCGAATCGTGGGATGTCGATAGTAGTGGTGGTTTGAGGCTCTTCATGGGGGAGGTGTTGTGTAATCTAGCCAAGGCCACCCTTATTCTTCTATCTTGCTCCAGGTACAGGTTGGGCAAGGGGGTGGAAGGTCCCTTGTGCTTTCACATGTAGACCCTCGAGCTTATTGGCTTGGAAATGGTGGTTGGGGGACTGAGTTTGCCTCCAACCCGGATCCATGTTATTTGTTTTAGCTACTACCATCTCCCACAGCTTAGGGTGTTAGAAGTTTCTTCCTTAGTAGATTGCAGCACTTTGGGATCTTGGTAGCCTAGTAGACCTTGCAGGATGTAGTTTTTGTGCAGGGATGGTGCTGTTTCCTTGCACGCAGTGCATTTCTTATTGTCTTGCCATGGGCAGCTGTGACTTTTACTGCTGTGTGTTCTCCTCTTTTATTTATTCCCTGGTTGACACTTCCATGCAGTTTTTCCTTGTTTTGCTTGTTGAGGTATTCTTTCTTCTTTTGAATGCCTCAGGTTCTGAGCAGTAGCCAGTTTGGTGGCTAGGTTGCGGTGGTGTTGCTGGTGGTCTCTTGGACTTTGGAGATCTTGTTGCTTTGTTAGTGAGGTAATTTTTCAGTACTTTTCTTACAGACAAACATATTTGCCCGTGGGTTCGTGTCAGGTTGTTGGCGCCCACTGGTTGTTTTTACCTTTGTACTAGATATATTACTTTTGCTGCTACCATTTTCTAGAGATAGTATACTTGCTCTGAGGAGGATTTATGCTAGGTTGCTAGTTATTTTAAAACTCCAACTATTATTATTATAAGATTATTGCATGATCAGCATGTTTTATAAAGGTAAATTACTATTTTCCAAACAACGTATAAAGATCGTTTTCTTATATATAATATAAATTAAATGTAGAGTCTTGCATGGCATAAGTGGTTCTCTTAGGGCTCTTTTGCACTTCTTAGGATGCCAAACCTGAATAAAGTATTTTTCCGCAGCGCTTAAGTATAATTTTTTAACTGTGGACTAGGTGATCCACCGAGCCGAGGGATACGGCCTCTAAAGTATAACTGATTTTCTAATCATTTAACTCATAAATTTCTTTCATAAAGTGTAATAGAAGGTTTATCCTGAGCGTCATCAGTTATCCCCTGCTTGACATGGCATCATGACGCGTGTTTTCTCATACTCTGATAATTCTTTAATTCGGAGAAAATGCGGGTCGTGACATTAACGCTCTTAATAAAAACCCACATCATAATTTTCCTACACCACCTAACTCTATCAAAAAGGGCAATGTGACTTTAAATGTCACTATCTTGCCAAGTACCTTGCGAACCCTTCATTGGGTAGCCCTTGGGAAGTTTGGGAGTTAAAACATAAAAAAAATATATTTCAAAAAAAAATATTTAGCTACTTTTTTCTAGTTTATTTATTTCTCTTCCTTTATCTTCTCTTCTTCTAGTGCATGACACGCGGGAGCCCGTCGGTTTTTTTAGACTTGGACCACGAAATTGAGCGTACTCTTCAGAGAAGATTGCGATTTGAAGGCCCTACTATCCAAATATCGATTGAGGATTCCGAGTCACTTTCTACATTAAGAATGGAAGAACCCCACGTGGAGGAGGTTGTGCATAGGCCTACGTCCTATTATGTGTTGGGTACATTGGAAAATGTGTACCTGATTTGAAGAAGCCTAACTTAGCTTAATGATATACATCAAGGTGTATTTGATGTTGCTTTAAGTTGACATGTGCAGGTGAAGAAGTATTAAAGAATACAGGAAATTATTCTAAGTCCATATGTCGACACCTGAAGAAATTGTGTCGACACTTCAGAATAATTGTGTCGACACTTGAAGGAAGCAGTGTTGACTCACAGAAAGATAGTCGACCACATTTGTGTCGACACTGGGAAGCAGTGTCGACTCACAGAAAGATAGTCGACCACATTTGTATCGACACTGGGAAGCAGTGTCGACTCACAGAAAGATTGTCGACCTCAACTATGTCGACACTTGAAGGCAGAGTCGACACTTACTGAGTTCTGAATCTACAACAACTGTGTCGACACACAGGACTTGTGTCGACACACTGCCAAGTCAAGACCAAGTTATTTTCTGAAGAAAGATGAAGTGTTGAGTCGACACAAATTCTCTGTGTCGACTCATTCTCAAGATGAAGTTCTGAAGAAGCAGTGTCGACTTAAAGGCAAACTAGTTGACATCATCAAAGGCTGTGTCGACACCAAAGTCACTTGTGTCGACATATATAGATAGTTGGTCTCGACACTTTCTGACAGTCTATCTCAACACTTTGCTGTCCAAGACTAAGGCACAGGATCTATTTGAAGACTTAACAGCTTTGGGTTGCAACCGGTTAACTGATGTTGTCAGACTTGTCAGAAGTCAGTTAGAAACCGGATCAGCCGGTTACCATGAAGAAGATCTATAAATAGACAGATTCAGAGAGAAGAAAAAAAAAAGGGAGATTAAGAATTTTGGCAATCAATTTGAGAAATCAAATCAAGAAGGAGTAATACACAAAAGAAGATCTTCATCAGAAGATCTAAGAAGACGATCTCAGGATCTGTCTAAGTAGAGTTCTTTCAAGAATTCAGAAGTATCATCAAAGGTGTTGGATAGAGAGGGATCCAGCCTCTTGAAGAAGAAGAAGGAAGCCATCATTGGTTTCTCAAGAAGCTGTTTGGAAATCAACTCAGCTAAGTTCAGATTCAAGAAGCTTTGAAGAAAGCTCAGATTCAGTTGATTTCATCAGCTGATCAAGATTTGTCTTGTTCTTTTCTCTCTCAACAAAGGCAAGACATTAAAAACTTCTTTTCTAATTTCTATAGGATCTGTCAATACAGATCTGAGTTGTAAGCCTGTGTTATAAGGGCTGAGTGTAGGAGAGTTGATCTCTGAGTGGTAGGGCTGTTTGCTTGAGTGTAGGAGAAGGTTCTTCTCTGAGTTGTAGGCTCTGTGATAAGGCTGAGGTAGGGATGTTGAGCCTGAGTTGTAGGAACCTTTTCAGGTTCTGAGCTGTAGGATTTGTGGATCTGAGAAAAGAGGAAGTTTGTCCGAATCTAGCATACTGCTAGATAGGTGAAGGGGGAAAGTGGATGTACCCAGACCTTGGGGAACCACTATAAAATATTGTGCAATCTGTGATGATTAAATTTCTGTGACTGCTGTGCTGTGTGTTTTAATTCTGTAATTGAATTCTGCCAAAAAGTGTTAAAAAGCTTTAGAACCTATTCACCCCCCCCCCCCTCTAGGTGTTTAGGTTGTCTTGAAAGTAAAACTATCAAGTGGTATCAAAGGGAGGTTCCTCAAAAAGGACATAACAGTCTGAGGTAGATCTGAAAGGCAGAATCAAGATTCAAGAAGATGGGTTTTGGAGAAAATCACAAGGAGTTAGGGTCAATGAAGTTACCCATCTGCAGGAAGGAAATCTTTGGAAATTGGAAAGAAAGAGTCAGATTGTTCATGGAAGCATCTGACCCAAGGATATACATCACAGTTCAGGAAGGACCCTTCATTCCAATGAAGGTATCAGTTCTTGATGCTAATATTCAAACTCCAAAGAGTTATTCTGAAATGACCAAGGATGAAATAATTTTGGCAACCTTGGACAAGAGAGCTCAAAATATTATTGTGAGTGCCATAGATGATTCTACATTTCAAAATCTGATTCACTGCAAGACTTCCAAAGAGATGTGGGATACCTTGATTGTCTACATGGAGGGATCTGAAGAAGTAAGACAGGATAGGAAGTCAATGCTCAACCAGGAATATGAAAGTTTTAGACAAGGAAAAACTGATAGCATAACTGAATGTTATAAGAAATTCTATAGAATTGTGAATGAGTTAAAGTCCTATGGAAGAGTATTCAGTACCTATGAACTGAATAACAAATTCTTAAGATCCTTGACAAAGGATTGAGACACAAAGATCTGTGCCATAAGAGAAGTGGCTAAATTGGCAGAGATTTCTCCTCCAACCTTATTTGGAAAGTTGCTATCCTATGAAATGCAACTTATGGTGAGGAAGGAGGAGGAAAAGAATTCAAAAGGAGAGCATAGAGAGAAGACAGTGACCTTCAAGGCAGAAGCCACTAGAAAGAATAGGAGGATATCACCATCTCCTCCTAAGGAAGTTGTAGAAGTTAGTTCTGAAAATTCAGATAATCAGGGTTCAGAAAGCTGTGAGTCAGATGCAGATTTTGCTGCATTTACAAGGCAATTCCAGAAATTCTTAAAGAAGAAGCAGTGGAAGTCTAGGCCCTCCTCATCACAGCAAGTTGATGACTATTATAAGAAGAAAAAGTCATCAAGAAAAGAGAAGAGCAGAACAATGCCCAGCAAGGCCACTACTTCAAAGATTGTCTGCTATTGTTGCAATAGGCCTGGACATGTAGTGGCTGACTGTCCTGATAAGAGAAAGGAGTCATCAGATAAGAAGAAGACTTATCAAAAGGGCAAGAAGGAAAAATCCTTTGTTGCAAAGAAGGAAAAGAGCCTAACTGATCAATCAACTTCAGAATCAGAATCTGAAGCTGAAGCATATATTGGACTGTATGCTGCTACTGAATAAGAGGAGTTCATGCAATTGCTAGACTCCATCTATGAACAAGAAGATCATCAGTGCATGGGACTGATGGTAGGATTAGAAGAAGACATGTACCAGAATCAGTCTGGTCCTAGTAAGGTACTATGTCCTTCAATAAAATCTGTTTATAGTACAAGTGCAGAATCAGCTACATCTGCATCAAGTGATGTAGATGCATCTGAATCTGAAGGAGATGTCTATTAATTGATAGATAAGTATGCGGACTTGTTACAGGCCCATAAGAAAAGCAAGAACTTGGTTAAATCTCAGGCTCAGGAAATTGCTGATCTAAAGGTGGCTGCAACTGAGTTTGAAAAAGTAATTGATCAGAAGTTAAATGAAATTGCCAAACTAAAGAATATAACCATTATTTATATGGGCACAATCAATTATACCAATAATCAAGTGAAGAGTCTGGAGGCCAGACTAAGAATAGAAAAGGAGTTAGTGGCAAGTTACTCTAAGCCAAAGTCTGTCTTACCCTTGATAGAAGAATTTGTTACTCAAAAGGGTAAGGCAGGATTAGGATTCAAAGGTAACCCCAGGGCAGCCCAATTCAAGAGGAAAGGCAAAGCTCATGTCAAGCCACTGAACTTTTCAGTCCCTATTAAGTTTAGAAAGGTGCAAGTGCCTTCTAACCAATATGATCATGAAGATATTCATGGTCATTTTAAGACTAATGTTCTGACAAACAAGGGTGTAAATGCCAACAGGCCTATCTATGTTCGTAAACCCAATGGTTATAAGAAATCAGTGGGTGAAGCTGCTGCAGCACCAGCAATGGACAGAAATTCCTCTGTCAAGGGTGTATCTAGAACTAGATATAATAAGTTTGAATGTTGGTGCTGTGGCAAGAGAGGCCATTTTGCATTAGACTGCTGGCATAACACAAGTGTTAGAAAGAACAATAGTCTACCTGTTAGAAGAGATAATGGTAGCTTTTTTAATGCTAACCTGAACCAAGGACCCAAGACTTACTTGGGTTCTAAGGCTAAGTAAATCTGTATTGCAGGAAAGTCCAAGTGGCCATTCCCCTATATGGTACTTGTATAGTGGTTGTTCCAGGCACATGACTGGAACAATGGGGCTGCTGAAGGAGTATACATCTATCAAAGATGGACCTAAATTGATCTTTGGTGGATCTGAAAAAGGAATCATCAAAGGGTTTGGTAACATTTCTACTAACCTAATTACTATCACCCAAGTGGCTTATGTAAAAGGTTTGAAACACAATCTAATAAGCATAAGCCAGCTGAGTGATTTAGGATATGACATTTCATTTGTTAAGGATGGATGTCATATCAAAAGGTCAAGTGATCAAGAGATCATATTGACTGGATATAGGAAGAGAAATGTATATTGTCTTAATTTTGTATGTAAGAGCAAGGCTTTTTCCATTTGTCTTGTAGCTGATGATAATGCTTCTCATTGTGTCAAGTGGCACAAGAGATTGGCTCATCTTAAGTACACGACAATTGGCCAACTCTTTGGCAAAGAGTTAGTAAGGAATGGTCCTCAAGTAAAGTGTATAAAGGAAGGGATATGCTCAGCTTGTCAAAAGGGCAAGCAGACAAAATCCTCCTTTCATAACCTTGAAAACAAGGATTCTGTGAGGTGCTTATACCTCTTGCATATGGATCTTTTTAGTCCTATGCCAGTTCATAGTCTAGGTAGGAAGGTCTACACTTTTGTGGTTGTAGTTGACTATTCTAGATTTACATGGGTGTTCTTTCTGAGACAGAAATCAGAAACCCCAAGTGTCTTACTTAATTTTGTGAAGCAGATTCAGAATGAACTGAATAGTACAGTGGTCAAATTCAGAAGTGACCATGGTACTAAGTTTCAATCTGAAAGCATGACAAAGTTATGTGAAGACTTTGGGACTTTCCAAGAGTTCTCCTCACCTAGAACACCACAGCAAAATGGCATTGCTGAAAGAAAGAATAGAACATTAATTGAAGCTGGTAGAACTCTATTGAGTGACACCTCTCTTCCAGAATATTTCTGGGCTGAGGCAGTTAACACTGCATGTCATGTGATCAATAGGGCTTCTATCACCAAGAACCACAAAAAGACTCCCTATGAGATTATGAAAGGTAGAAAACCAAATCTATCCTACTTCAGGATCTTTGGTTGTAAATGCTATATACTTAACAATGGCAAGACATACATAACTAAGTTTGCTGCTAAATCCCAAGATGGGATATTTGTTGGGCACAACATAAATAGTAAGGCCTATAGAGTCTTCAACTTGACTACTCAAGTTGTTGAAGAATCTGTACATGTTGTGTTTGATGAAACAAGATTAATCAACTGTGAGTTGTCTTGTAGATCAAATGATTCAACAGGTATAAGCAAAAGAATGGACAAGCTCTCCATTGCTGAAGCATCAAAGGAAGATGGAGCATTGGAAAATGAAGGCTACTGTCCAGGGGGAGTACAAAACTCAATAGATGCTGATGAAAACCAAGAGGTTCAGCATGATGAAGGAGCTGGAGATGTTCAACCAGAAAGGAACCTTCCTCCAGCTACAAGACATTTAAGAGATCATCCAGCTGATCAGATTATAGGTGATCCAAGACAGGGAGTGCAGACTAGAAGCAAATATAAAAGCACAAACCTGCATTCAAGTTTCCTGTCTCAAGTGGAGCCTAAGAAGTTTGAAGAAGCCATCCAAGACCAGCACTGGACTGATGCTATGCAAGAGGAGCTGAATCAATTCAGAAGGTGCAATGTCTGGGAGCTTGTTCCTAAACCAAGAGGCCACAACATAATTGGCACAAAGTGGATTTATAGGAACAAATTGGATGAGAGTGGAATAATAGTGAAGAATAAAGCAAGATTGGTTGCAAAAGGATACATGTAGGAAGAAGGGATTGACTTTGATCAAACCTTTGCCCCAGTAGCAAGGCTGGAGGCAATCAGATTATTCCTTGCCTATGCAGCCTATCAAGACTTTAGAGTGTACCAGATGGATGTGAAATCAGCATTCCTGAATGGTGATTTAAAAGAGGAAGTGTATGAAGAGCAGCCATCAGGATTTGTAGATCCTCTTAAACCAGATTATGTCTATAAGCTTAGGAAAGCTTTGTATGGGTTAAAGCAAGCCCCAAGGGCTTGGTATGAAACCCTGTCTACTTTCCTTATTGAGAATAAATTCTCAAGATGAAAAATAGACAAAACTCTATTCCTTAGGGAAACCAAAGATAAGATCATCTTAGTTCAGATCTATGTTGATGACATAATCTTTGGATCTACTGAAAACAACCTTTGTAAAAAGTTTGCCAAACTTATGCAAGGGAAGTTTGAGATGAGTAGTATGGGGGAACTTAAGTTCATCTTGGGACTCCAAGTAAGACAAACTGATGATGGCCTGTCCATATCCCAGTCTAAGTTCACCAAAGAATTAATTAAGAAGTATGGTATGGAGTTATCCTCCACTATGAGAACTCCTATGGGAACAAGTATGCCTATATGCAAAGATGATGCAGGTAAACCTGTTGATGAATCTTTGTATAGAGGGATAGTTGGCTCTCTACTATATCTCACTGCTAGTAGACCAGATATTATGTATGCTACATGTGTCTGTGCTAGGTACCAAGCCTGCCCTAAAGAATCTCATTATACTGCAGTCAAAAGGATTCTGAGATATCTTAAGGGCACACCAAATCTAGGCCTTTGGTACCCTAGGAATAGAGATTTTCTACTAACAGGTTATTCAGATGCAGACTTTGCAGGCTGTAGAGAGGATAGAAAGAGTACAACAGGTACATATCAATTCTTGGGAGGAAGATTGATATCATGGAGTAGTAAGAAGCATACCAGTGTGGCAATATCCACAGTTGAGTCAGAATATGTTGCTGCTGGCAGCTGCTGTGCACAGCTAATGTGGATACAGCATCAGCTTAAAGATTATGGTATTCAAGTAAGTAGAACACCTCTTTTGTGTGATTCTAAGAGTGCAATTTCTATTGCTAATAATCCTATTTCTTATAGTAGAACTAAGCATATAGAAATTAAATACCATTTTCTTAGAGAACATGTAGAAAGAGAAGACATCTCATTGGAATTTTTAAAACAGATTATTAAATAGCATATGTATTTACTAAGCCACTGGATGAAACAAAATTCAATAAATTTAAAATTGAATTAGGCATGCTGACCATTGATTAGGTTATCAACAAACTTACAAGAGGCATTAGATTATCAAGTGGTATTGACAAAAACAGAAATTGGCTAAGTAAAATTGTGTCGACACATTCAGTGAAAATGTGTCGACTCAATAAAGTCATGTCGACTAGTCAGAGAATATGTGTCGACACAGAGAGTTTGTGTCGACACTTAAGAATCAAATAGTCGACTCATCCAGGAATGTAGTATCGACTTTACCAGAATAGGGGTGTCGACACTTACAGATTTTGTGTCGACACTTATCCTAAGAGTCGACATAGAATTTCTGATGCTCTACTATGTCTCTCAGGTGTCGACATATCCACAATTGGTGTCGACAAATAGTAGACAGACTTGCTGTCAAGACAATAGAAGTTTGTGTCGACACACTCCATCTGTGTCCACACTTATAGACTGTTTTGCCCGCCTTTTGATCTTCTTTCAATAGAAGGTATAAATAGGTCAAGAACTTATTCTGTCGACACGCTTACAAGGTTTTCGAGACTGAAACCCTGTGTCGACATTCTCTCTCTCTCTTCTCTCCAGCTTTCTCGTCTGATCAATGGCACCAAAGGTTGAAGATAACATCAACGAAGGATATGAGTTGGTACGCAATGCCTTTGCTGATGCCCCGACAGATATTCAAAGGGTTATAACTCTAATCTCTGAATCTAGAATAGAGTTTCTAGTTTCTGAACCTTCAAAGATATGGAAGAAGGAGGTGCTTGAATTCTTTACCTCTGCATTAGTGGATTCAGCTGGTCTCAAGATAAAATCCACAGTTCATGGGACAAAGGTGAAAATCACACCAAGAAGTTTGAGAAAGATTCTACAATTGCCTATAGTTGAGAATGAAGAAGAGGTCCCAACTTCTAAGTCAAGGGAGGCTCTCCAATGGTGTGGATTGGATCCAACCCTGAAGATTGGAGCTGCTTTCAACAGAAAAGGAATGAATCAACAAGGAAAATTTTTGTCTGAAGTAGTTGGGAATGTAATTTTGTGCAAACCAGGTGGACATAATAGGATTTCAGCCTATATGTTCAGCCTAATGACCAGAATTGTATTTACAATACCAATTAACTGGTCAGCTGTAGTATTTGATAAGATCAAGGAAGGAATAAAGAAGCCAAATCTGGCTAGAATTGTGAGTTTATACCTGACTAAAGTGATCCCTGAGGTTATGCAACAACTGCCTGGGACAAAAATTAATCACATGAGGAAAATGGATATAAGATTATTTTCAAGGTGGGATAGGGTGCTGTCTAAAGATATGCCTGATGAGAACAGGCAGGACACCCCTGTGAGATCCCCTACACATGATCTAGGCACTGCCCAGCATCAAGAAGAGCAAGTGAGAAAGCAGGTTGAAGATCAGCCTGAGTCTGTTCAAGATGAAACCATTCCTGCCCAAATGCAGGGGGAGCAAGCTCACTCTCCTGCCCAGAATGTATCTACTTCAGAACAGGTAAAGGGAAAGCAAGTAAGTTTTCCTGCCAAGGACATTCCTAATATTTTTACAACTGCACAGGTACAGGGGGAGCAAGTACATTCTCCTACCCAGGAAATTCCACATACTGAACAAGTGCAGGAGGTGCAAATGTCTGAACAACTGCAAGAGGAAGAACAAATTGATTTATCAAAAGATTTGAATATTGCAGATCTGGATGATTCAACATCTGTTCAAGCTTAGAAGGAATACACTCTAGATGAGTTATTTCCTAATATTGAAATTGCTACTAATAGAATAGAGGAGGAGCAAGAAAATGAGAAGCACTAGATATGGAGATAGAGCAAGAAGCTGAGAAAGAACAAGGAGTTGAGAAGGAGCAAGTAGTTGAGGTGGAGCCTGTGCATGTTGAGGCTGAACAACATGGCACTGAGACAGATATTCCTCCTACTTCTCCTGACAGAGTTCAAATTGAAAGTTCATCTGATTCTGAGAATGAAGAAGCCAGACTGGCTAAGAAGAAAAAGCTCATGGTCTTTAAGAGAAGGAGCAAAAGCTATAAGCAGACACTACAAACTACACCTCTCCAATCTCCTTCTGAATTTAATTATAACAAGTTTATGATAGACTTGCAAGTTAAGTTGGATGAACACAGATTGGCTGTTGAAAAGTATGTTGATGAGAGCAATAAATCCCTTCAATTTGACTTGGCTCAAGATATTAAATCTATTAGATTTGAAGTAAATATGAATAAGAAGGAAATGACAGATTGCTTCCATAAGGGAGGTAATGCTGTAGTATTTTTGGCTAAACAACAGCAGTCTATCCTCACTAAAGTGGATGATATTGCTTTAAAGTAAGTTTATGTTTTGGAGAATCAGCTAAGGATGAATGATAATTTGACTGAATCTCACCATGAAATTCTTGAAAAGTTCACAAAGGCTACTGCAGGGATGACTGAAGCAAGAGCAAAGGAGATGGAAGAGTTTGATAAGAAACTTTAAGAAGCCATTGGATCAGTTAAGACTGCCATCACTACATCTCAGAAGGACATATCTGACAAACTAAAAAAATTGAAACCATATTTTAAAGAAGGTGTAAATTATCTAGATGGCCAGATCAGATTTCAATAGAATGATCTAAGAGATCATATTACCAGAGAAGTCATAAAGGGGGAGAGGTTGTTAGTTCATGCTGGCTCAGAGCACACAAAATGGGTGACAAATAGTATTCGAGCCACATTGGGATATCCACCTTTGTGTGATGATGCTATGGTGGCTGAGTCCGGAATTCAAACAGGTCTACTTAAAGGCAATCAACCTGAGATGGCCCAAGTCATTTACCCTCCTCCTGATTTTGATATGATTGATCAGCAAGTTCAGGATATGTATAGTCCTCCAAAGGAGGTTACCAAGGTTTTTATTGAAAAAGTTGATAAGCCTGATGCCAACTTGCAAGAACAGCAAGATGCTCTACTATCAAAGAAAAGATTTAGAGAGTAGGCTGAACTTAAGCAAGTTTTTGAGCAGTGGAGCCCTACTTCAAGAAATATTATACTAACTGCATGGAAGGCTGTAAAGGACAAAGTACATGAAAGAGGAAAGTGGTATAATGAAATGGAATGGCAAAAGTATGAAGCTAGGCAGGAAGCCATAGTACAGTTCAGGAGAAAAGCAAAGCTGGGAAGGCTGCCACCAGATGCTCAGGAGCCGAGCAAGTACTTTCCAAAGCCCTTTCATTACTTTGAAAGGCAAAGGCTCAAGGAAGAAGCACAGAAGAAAGCTGAGCTAAAAGGCAAGAAGCTAGCTGAAGTTGCTGAAGCTCCTATGAAGGCTCAAATCCAATCTTGCAAAGGAATTGTCATAAAAGAGCCTGATCAGTCTTAGTTCTAAGTTCTTTCAAAAGTGTTTTGTAATGTTTTGTTTAATCATTCAATGTAAACATCTGTAATCAAACATTACCAAGTTATAAACAAAATTTTGTTTGGAATCATATATTCATGTTCACTCTGTGATGAATTGTTAATATTTTGTTTATATTAAGTATTTCTGTAATGTCATACATCATCATATTATATTTGTTATAAATGGTGTATATCATTAACTAAAAGGGTTATGACTTCTCCAAATAGGGGGAGATTGTTGGGTACATTGGAAAATGTGTACCTGATTTGAAGAAGCCTAACTTAGCTTAATGTTATACATCAAGGTGTATTTGATGTTGCTTTAAGTTGACATGTGCAGGTGAAGAAGTATTAAAGAATACAGGAAATTATTCTAAGTCCATATGTCGACACCTGAAGAAATTGTGTCGACACTTCAGAATAATTGTGTCGACACTTGAAGAAAGCAGTGTCGACTCACAGAAAGATAGTCGACCACATTTGTGTCGACACAGGGAAGCAGTGTCGACTCACAGAAAGATAGTCGACCACATTTGTATCGACACTGGGAAGCAGTGTCGACTCACAGAAGGATTGTCGACCTCAACTATGTCGACACCTGAAGGCAGAGTCGATACATACTGAGTTCTGAATCTACAACAACTGTATCGACACACAGGACTTGTGTCGACATACTGCCAAGTCAAGACCAAGTTATTTTCTGAAGAAAGATGAAGTGTTGAGTCGACACAAATTCTTTGTGTCGACTCATTCTCAAGATGAAGTTCTGAAGAAGCAGTGTCAACTTAAAGGCAAACTAGTTGACATCATCAAAGGCTGTGTTGACACCAAAGTCACTTGTGTCGACACATATAGAAAGTTGGTATCGACACTTTCTGATAGTCTGTCTCAACACTTTGCTGTCCAAGACTAAGGCACTGGATCTGATTGAAGACTTGACAGCTTTGGCTTGCAACCGGTTAACTGATGTTGCCAGACTTGTCAGAAGTCAGTTAGAAACCGGATCAGCCGGTTACCATGAAGAAGATCTATAAATAGACAGATTCAGAGAGAAGAAAAAAAAGGGGAGATTAAGAATTTTGGCAATCAATTTGAGAAATCAAATCAAGAAGGAGTAATACACAAAAGAAGTTCTTCATCAGAAGATCTTAGAAGACGATCTCAGGATCTGTCTAAGTAGAGTTCTTTCAAGAATTCAGAAGTATCATCAAAGGTGTTGGATAGAGAGGGATCCAACCTCTTGAAGAAAAAGAAGGAAGCCATCATTGGTTTCTCAAGAAGCTGTTTGGAAATCAACTCAGCTAAGTTCAGATTCAAGAAGCTTTGAAGAAAGCTCAGATTCAGTTGATTTCATCAGCTGATCAAGATTTGTCTTGTTCTTTTCTCTCTCAACAAAGGCAAGACATTAAAAACTTCTTTTCTAATTTCTGTAGGATCTGTCAATACAGATCTCGGTTGTAAGCTTGTGTTATAAAGGCTGAGTGTAGGAGAGTTGATCTCTGAGTGGTAGGGCTGTTTGCCTGAGTGTAGGAGAAGGTTCTTCTCTGATATGTAGGCTTTGTAATAAGGCTGAGGTAGGGCTGTTGAGCCTGAGTTGTAGGAACCTTTTCATGTTCTGAGCTGTAGGATCTGTGGATCTGAGTAAAGAGGAAGTTTGGCCGAATCTAGCATACTGCTAGATAGGTGAAGGGGGAAAGTGGATGTACCCAGACCTTGGGGAACCACTATAAAATAGTGTGCAATATGTGATGATTAAATTTCTGTGACTGCTGTGCTGTGTGTTTTAATTCTATAATTGAATTCTGCCAAAAAGTGTTAACAAGCTTTAGAACCTATTCACCACCCCTCTAGGTGTTTAGGTTGTCTTGAAAGTAAAACTATCATTATGCACGACCGAATCTAGAGGGAACAGAATCTAGTATAGTGCGCCCTGCTATTGCTAATAATAATTTTGAACTAAAGCCTAACATAATTCAAATGGTGCAGTAGTATGTGCAATATGACGGACTTCAAGAAGAAGATCCGAACGCACATATAACAAGCTTTCTTGAGATTTATGACACCTTCAAGATAAATGGTGTTACAAATGATGCTATTAGGCTAAGATTATTTTCTTTCTCCTTTAGAACTAAATAAAAACAGTGGATGATAACTCTGCCAAGATGGAGCATCACCACTTGGGATCAACTAACTGCAAAATTTATGGCGAAGTATTTTCCGCCAGCCAAAACCGCCAAACTTACGATTGATATTTCTGTATTTTTTCAAATTGATTCTGAAACTTTGTATGAAACCTAGGAAAGATTTAACGAACTCTTAATACGATGCCCCCATCAAGCGCTACCTGTATGGTTACATGTGCAGACGTTTTATAACAGGCTAAATCAAAACACAAAGCAAGTGATAGACGCAGCTTCTGGCGGTACTTTAATTTGCAAAACCCCGGAAGCAACTCTTGAGATTTTGGAGGACATGGCCATGAACACCTATCAGTGGAATGTTCCTAGGTCCTGCACAAACAAACCTGTAGATATCTTTGAAGTATACAACGTCTCCCAGCTAGTTCTGCAGGTGGAAGTATAAAGTAAAAAAATTATAGAGATTACTTCTGCCTCCTCCCCTTAGGTATGGGAATCTGCAACTCCTGCTCCCGAACAATTAGATTTTGTTAATAATATGCCTAGAAATGCTTTTAATAATTTTTCTGCTGTAAATTTTCATGATCCGGGTTTCGCTTTTCTGAATAGTTATAATCCTGCTTTATAAAATAACCCAAATTTTTTGTGGAGTAACCCTTCGAAGGCGATGCGCCCGCCACCTCAAAATGATTTTTCTGCACCACCTCCACCTCTTCAAAATTATTCAAAACCTCAAAGCTTCGATGAGTTACTTTCAAAATATATAACCACAAATGACGCTATTATAAGAACCTTAACCGGAAGAGTTAAATGTCTAGAAAATCAAGTAGGACAACTCGCAAAAATTATTTCTCAGCGACCCGCAGGGTCTCTTCTTTCCAATACCGAGTCCAACCCGAGAGAGCAAGCGAAGGCTATAACTCTTCAGATTGGTTTTCATGTTTCCGGTATGGTTAGAGAAGATCCCGAGGCAAGCTCCGCCCCCATTTGAAAAAATCAAAGCTCCGCCACCGTTTTAAAAATTCCAGCCTTTGTTGAAGAAGTTATCACCCCCGTTTTAGAAAAAGATATCACTCCACCACCCATCTTTAAAATAATCCAACTCCACAATACCCTTCCGAACTTAGCAAACAAAGTCAGGATGATCAGTACTCCCGCATATTGTAAATGTTTAAGCAAATCCACATAAATCTGCCCTTCCACGAAGCGATCTCCTAGATGTCGAAGTATGTTAAGTACCTTAAGGACCTCCTGACTAACAAAAAGAAGTTAGAGAACTTGTCGCACATCATAACTAAATGTCCAGTGCTCTGCAGTCTTTACAAATTGTTTACCAAATAAAATTAGTGACCCGGGTTGTTTTTCTATTCCGTGTGTCTTTGGTGATCTTTTTGTCAAGAACGCATTGGTCGACTTAGGTGCTAGTATTAATCTAATGCCCCTCTCATTGTTTAAGAAATTAAGAAATTGGTAGTCTTAACCCCACGCACATGAGTATCTAGCTTGCCGATAGATCCGTGAAATACCCAGTAGGAATCGTTGAGGATGTCTTAGTTAAAGTCGACAAATTCATCTTCCTGGTGGATTTCGTCATTTTGGATGTCGAAGAAGACATCGAGGTTCGCTGATCCTTGGCCGAACCTTCCTTGCCACTTCCCGAGCTATCATTTACGTAAGCAATTGTAATCTCTTCCTTCGAGTAGGCGATGGTGATGTGACTTTCTCTATCACCCCCTCGATGAAGAACACCCTAGCAAATGACGACTCCTATTTTTTCATAGATTCCCTAAGTAAAGAATCCCCCTATTGCCTCTCTAAATTTGAAAAATAATTTTCTGATTTTTGTTCCTCCTCTACTCTTCCAACTGAATCGTTGCACCTACGTGAAGAATCCTCCTATCGCCTCTCTAAATTTGAAAAAGAATTTTCTAATTTTTGTTCCTCCACTACTCTTCCAACTGAATTGCTGAAAGAAGCCGTCATGGCCACCAACTCCACCCCTTTTAATTTTTCGTATAAAGAAAAAGTCTATGAAAACATTGTTTTTGAAAAAGAAAGAATTTCTCAAACATCATATGAAGAACCACCTACCCTAGAATTAAAGGAACTACTCGAACATCTTAGATATGCTTTCTTAGAAAAGGACTTCAGGCTACCAGTAATAGTTTCGGCCTACCTCACGGATGCACAAAATCATAAACCTCTTTTAGTTTTACATACACATCGCCGAGCAATTTCCTGGCAAATTTCTGATATCAAGTGCATAAGACCATCTTTCTGCACTCACAAAATCCTAATGGAAGATAATTCGCGTAATTCCAACCAACCTCAGCACCGCATAAATCCCAACATGAAAGAAGTATTTAAGGGAGAGGTTATGAAATTATTAGACGCGGGAATTATCTATCCTATATCTGATGGTAAGTGGATTAGCCCAGTCCAGGTAGTTCCGAAGAAGTGAGGGATAACGGTAATTAGTAATGAGAATAATGAATTAATCCCGACACGTACTGTGACCGGGTGGCGAATGTGTATAGATTATTGTAAGTTAAATGATGCCACCCACAAGGATCACTTTCCCTTATCGTTCATCAATCAAATTTTAGAATGAATATCCTGCCATAGCTTTTATTGTTTTATCGATGGCCTCTCAGGGTACTTTTAAATCCCCATCTCCCCTAAGGACCAGGAGAAAACAACGTTTACTTGTCCCTTAGGCACCTTCGCTTACCGAAGGATGCCATTTGGATTTTGCAATGTGCTAGCTACATTCCAACGATGCTTGCTTGCTATCTTTGAAAAGTAAGTAGAAAGCATTATGGAGGTATTTATGAATGATTTCTTCGTGTTTGGCGACGCTATTGGTAGTTGTTTGGAAGATTTAGAAAAAGTCTTAGAACGATGCGAAGAGACAAACCTTGCCCTGACTTGGGAAAAATGTCATTTTATGGTGAGGGAAGGGTTAGTTTTGGGTCATAAGATTTTTGTGAGAGGAATTTAAGTAGACATAGCTAAGATAGAAGTTATCGAGAAGCTGTCGTCGGCTACGAACGTAAAAGCTATAAGAAGTTTCCTAGGTCACGCTGGATTTTACTGCCAATTTATAAAGGACTTCTCCAAAATTACCAAACCCCTTACCCATCTTCTGGAAAAAGATGCCCCATTTATTTTTGATGACCTTTGCCTGTTTGTATTTGAAATAATAAAAGATAAACTAATTAACGCAATAATTATGATAGCTCCGGTGTGGGACCTTCCATTTGAAATCATGTGCGATTCAAGTAGTTTCGTGGTAGGAGCAGTATTAGGTCAACGTATATCTAAAAACTTCCACCCCATCTATTATGCATGTAAAACACTTACATCTGCATAGGAAAATTACACCACAACCGAAAAGGAGATCCTAGCTTTAGTATTCTCTTTTGATAAATTTCTCCCTTATTTTACGCTTTCAAAAATTATTGTTTTTACGGACCACTCGGCCCTCAAATATCTTCTTTCTAAATCGGATGCCAAGTCGCGCTTGATTAACTGGGTATTACTCCTCCAGGAGTTTGACTTAGAGATCCATTGTAACACCTCTACCCGTCAAGAAGAATATAATAGAGGGTCCGGCCGGAGCCCCACACCATATTCAACAAACAGGCGGAGATGCTACTAAATAATATCATAAACCCAACGAATCCTAACACAGAGCATTCTAGCGGAATCTTCATGGTTGAATCCATG
Source organism: Platanthera zijinensis (assembly GCA_039513925.1). Taxonomy (NCBI): domain Eukaryota; kingdom Viridiplantae; phylum Streptophyta; class Magnoliopsida; order Asparagales; family Orchidaceae; genus Platanthera; species Platanthera zijinensis. Next base: position 135,219,989 of record CM077085.1, read on the forward strand.
AACTCAAGAAAAACAAGAACAGTACACTAACAAAATGGGAATGTATACAACCAAAGTATCTGGCCTTAAGGCCTTAAAAATTTCTCTTAACAAAGGTGTGGTTTACCGACAATGGCACGCAGGCCGGCCACACATGAACAAGAAGAAACAAAATAAAGCCTTCGAGGGCAGTAGCGAACGTTGGGATTCAGCCCGCTAAGTCCCACTTGGACCAGCACCTCCTACACCTGCAAAAAATAATCCACCAAGCGGTGGCAAATAGGGCAACGGTCAGCATTCAACTGACTAATTATAACGACCCTGCCCCTGGCACGGGGCAGTGGAATTCCATCCCTGCATAGCATTTTCAAACAGTATGTATAACAAACCACGCAAGACGTGCACGACCGCACAGCCAATACATATCACAAACGCCGGCACAACGGCCCGATGCTCCTTGCAATCAGGGCACATTCGGGTGTACCAGAAACACCCGATCCAACGAATGAGCATTTAGTCTGGAACGTAGCCCCAAGACTCTCATTATGCCGCCGATGAAAGCCCAATGCCTTGGCGCTCTCATGCCAAGCCTACATAACGCTGGTACGGATCAGCCACCCCCTGTTACTAAAACTGCCTTGCCACTACCAAGTACATCATACCTGAGGCCACAAATAAAGGCGCGGGTCGGTTTCACCTTTCCTGTTCGGCACGAAGCCCTTTTTATACAGTTGCATCCCAACGGCTCAACACCACACAAAGTGACAACTCACGGCCACAAGAGTTGAACCCAACTCTCATAATTTCCTAGACTTCCTCAAGTACTTCCTGCTGCACCAAGCGACAGGTATGCACCACAGATTGCACACAAACAATCAAATACTCAGAGTCTCCTCCGAATGCAAACAAGCATCACCAATCTAGACCAGCATGTCCATATGGCCGTCACACAGCATGCTTGGATCCGTACTCCGATTCCGGACTTTAACAATGGGGACTTAACATATCTACCCCAAGGGACACCGCAACTCACCGCACACTCGCGAGGAAGGGTTTTCCCTATGCAAATGCATGAAAGTAGGATTTCACATGTCCATGAAGGAAATCGTTACCCTTCGAATTCGCTTCGGAGCCATGGAGAGAAAGTAAACGGATGGAAGTCTTCACAGCAGCCTTGCTTTCGCAAATCAAAACTCGACTCGCGATTTGGACCACCGTAGCACCACCAGGAGCCGGATTCCCTTTCTTCTTCTTTCTCTTGCTCTCCTCTCTCTTTTAGCTTTTAGAAAGAGAACACACAACTCAAATGAGCTTTCTCAACTCAAATCCTGGCCTTATCAATCGAGGGAACAACCTAGGCCATTGGATCTTGGTCAAAGGAAATGGAAGGCTCAGATTAGCCCTGAAATTGATTTTCTTGGGCTGAACACGAGTTGTGACACGCACGTGTAACAGGCCGTATTATTGAAGAGGTGCACAACCGACTGAAAATAAACCAGAACACGGGTATTGACATGCCCGGGTCAAGCCTGACACGCCCATGTCACCCAACATACAGCCATGTATCTGGCCGTGTCACCCATGTAACACAATCTCAAAAATCACCCGAGCAGGACACAATTAAGGCACATGCCCGTGTCGATGGTCGTGTGCCCAACACGCCCCTGTGATACACCTGTATCACAGGGTGTGTTGCCACTCGACGATTAGTTCTCAAGTACTCGTCGAGAAGAGGGACACGCCCTGGGACATGCCCGTGTCCCAGGCCGTGTACACCTTGACATGCCCTGAGGCATGCCCGTGTCTCAGGCCGTGTAAGATAACCTGAATCCCAATTTTGGCTTTTGATATTTATGGGAGGTTACAATCGTCCCCTCCTTAAAATAAATTTCATCCCGAAATTTGGATACAGTACGGAGATAAAAGTATAACATAATGTATACACATATATGTTGCTACAACATATACAAATGAGCCAACAGGTTACAAAAATAACTCGGGAAACTCGGCTCGCATGGTCTTCTCTCGCTTCTATGTTAGCTCTTCTCGCCACATTTGTCCCACCGGACTTTGAAAATCCCGATCGTTTTTTTCCGCAACTATTTCTCGGCTCGATCCTCGATCTGAATGGGCCTCACCTTTATCGTTAGCCCATACTCAACCGGCACCCGATCATTCTCAATCACTTGAGCTGGGTCTTTGACTTCTTTTCACAGTACCGAGATGTGGAACACATCATGCAGTCCACTCAATTCCGATGAAAGAGCTAGCCGATAGGCAGCTTCACCAACCCGCTCCACCACTTAAAACAGACAAAGGTATCGCGGAATTAGCTTTTTCAACCGCTGAATCCGAGATATGCCTTTGAAGGGTTTAATCTTCAAATAGACCCAGTCTCTCACCGTGAACTCCACATTCTGGTGCTTAGCATTGTAATACTTGGCTTGCCGATCCTGGGATATTAGTAGCCTCTCTCGAATAGAGCGTATTATTGAGTTAGCATCCTCAACTTACTTTTTTCCCAAAAGTATGGACTCTCCAGTTTCTGCCCAAGCTAACGGTGTACGGCACTTGCGACCATACAGAGCTTCAAACGGTGTCATACCGATGCTCGCTTGGTAGCTATTATTAGAGGCAAACTCAACCATAACAAGATGATCTTCCCATTTCTTACCGAAGTCCAGGGCACACATACAGAGCATATCCTCCATCGTCCTGTTGTTTCGCTCAGTTTGGCCATCCGTTTGAGGATGAAAGGCCGTACTGAATGCTAACTTTGTGCCCAACAGCTGATGGATTAGCCTCCAATCTTTCAAAGTAAATCGCCCATCTCGGTCACTTACGATGCTCCGGGGAACACCGTGCAATCGAACAATCTGCTTCAAATAGAGCTTTGCTAACATTTCCAAAGAATAGTCTCGCTTGTTCGGTAGAAAATGAGCCACCTTTGTTAACCGGTCTACAATAACCCAGATTGAGTCATTCCCGTATTGAGATCTCGGCAGTCCGTGCACGAAATCCGTAGAAATATCCACAAATTTCCACTGCGGAACCGACAACGATTTCAGGAAACCGCTAAGTCGTTGACATTCTGTCTTCACCAAAGCACAAGTACGACACTTAGCCACATACTTGGCTATGTCCTTCTTTAAACCGGGCGACCAATACAATTTCTTCATGTCCTTGTACATTTTTATGCTCCTAGGGTGAATTGAGTACTTTGTAAATTGTGCTTCGTATAACAATTCTTCTCGCAATTTACCCACACAAGGGACGCACAATCGGTCATCCTTCCGTAATGAACCGTCATCCCAGGAGAATTGGTCACCAGACCCTTCCTTTGCATAATGCTGGAGACTTTCATCAAACTCCATTGCCCGCCGAACCCTGTCCGCAAGGTCATATTGAACCTCCATCCAGTTCAATCATGCATCGGCCGAAGAATCCCTTTCAACACAAGATATCTCCAATGCTTCCAACTCCTGGATTAGACGCTCATCATGTATCCACAACCAACTTGCCCGCACTAGAGTCCGATGACTCAAGGCATCAGCGACCATATTTCCCTTTCCAGGAACATAGTTAAAGTCAAAGGTATAGTCACCTGGGAATTCCATCCACCTCCATTGTCGCATATTCAAATCCTTCTGATCGAGCAGATACTTTAGGCTTTTATGATCTGTATAAATATCTACCTTCACGCCATAAAGATAGTGCTGTCACAACATTAGCGAAAAGATCACCGCCGCCAACTCCAAGTCGTGGATGGGGTAATTACGTTTATGCACTTTCAATTGACGTGAGCCATATGCAATGACCATGCCAAACTGCAGGAGAACGCAGCCTAAGCCGCTCCCTAACGCATCGCTGTATATCTCAAAACCATCTGTACCACATGGCGACATCAAAACAGTCCCCGTGGTCAAACGACTCTTTAGCTCCTCAAAAGTTTGCATGCACTTCGACATCTAAACGAACTTCTGATCTTTTATTGTCAACGTAGTCAAAGTCAAAGAAATCCGGGAGAAGTTTTCCACTAATCTTCTATAGTAGCCTGCCAGTCCAAGAAAACTCCTGACTTCGGCCACCGAAGACATCACTGGCCAATCACGAATGGAACTTATCTTTGCCGGATCCACCGTTATTCCCTCTCCACTTACCACATGGCAGAAAAAAGCCACCGACGAGAGCAAGAACTCACACTTAGGGAACTTGGCATACAGCTTATTCCTCCACAAGGTACTCAATACAAACCGCAAATGGTTTGCATTATCTTCCTCTGACTGTGAGTATACGAGGATATCATCAATGAACACAATCACAAATAGATGCAAGTATTCGCGGAACGTTCTATGCACGAGATCCATGAAAACTGAAGGAGCATTACATTAGCCAAATGACATCACTGTGAACTCATAATGACCGTAGCGTGTGCCAAACGCTGTCTTGGGAATGTCACCTTCCCTAATCCGAAATTGGAAATACCCGGATTTCAAATCCAACTAGAAATAGACGGTTGAGCCTGCTAGCTTATCGAACAAGTCATTGATCTGTTGAATTGGATACTTGTTTTTCTCCGTCAACTTATTCAGTTCGCGATAATCAATATATAGCCGTAAACTACCGTCTTTCTTTTTCACAAAAAGAACAGGCGCGCTCCAAGGTGAAATACTTGGGCGTATGTATCCCTGCTCCAACAGCTCTTGCAACTGAAATTTTAGTTCGGCCATCTCTTTTGGCGCTATCCGATACGGCGAACGGGCCACAGGTATCGCACCTTGCACCAGCTCGATAGCGAAGTCTATTTCCCTTTGGGGAGGTAACCCCGGAAGGTCCTTTGGAAACACATCAGCATACTCTGACACAATCGGCACTTCACTCACACTTGCCTTCGGCGCCACCGCCTCTACGAGTGTGAAGAATAACTCTGCACCCTTCCGAACTGCCTTAATGACTTGGAGAGCAGATAACAACATCCCACTAATCCCTTGTATACCAATGAACTTTGTCTCTTGTTCGGTATTTTGCCCGTGTGTGACCTCTTTTAAAGTGCAATCTATAAAGACACGCTGCTCTGAAAGCAAGCCTATACCAAAGATTATATCAAATTCCTTGATCGGCAATACTACTGTTTCCACCTTGAACTCCCGACTTCCTATCATGACATCAAGATCGCAAGATTTATCCGCGCACATCAAACATCCGTTAGGTAACAACACCTTTACACTGTCTGTCGTGGTCCGTATAGTTACCCCGATACGAAAGACGAAATCCTCAAACATAAACGAATGTGAAGCACCTGTATCAAACGATGCTCGAACCGGACAGTCACGTATAAGGACAAAACCTATAACACCAAAATTAAAAACAAGCACAACACAAAATCATACAATAATCTTAAAAACTGCGCGCACCCGTGACGACATCGACCTGTTTAATGGCCTCCTGTTGTCCAAGATTGAAGACCCTGGGCTGTGCGTGCGAGGAAGAAGACACCACCACAGTATTCCCTTTCTCCGCATAAGACGCTCCCATCTTCTTGTCACCCTTTGGAGGATTTCAGAAATTTACTCATTCTTCTCGACACCGCCGGCCTATCTTCCATTCTCTAGCTGCCATGTAAGATCTTTTTTTCAGAAGTAGACGAATTCTTTATGAATTTTAAAGTTAAGTGGAATGGGAAAGTCCTTAAGTCCAAAGTGAAAGTTATCTAGATAAAGCTCACCAAGACCTCTGTTTCTTCACTCCTTCGGATGCCCGTAGTTGATGAAGAAGATGATCTTACACATGAAGATGGTGACAGAGCTTGCAGTTTTTGTGGCATTTTTCTAAAGTTAATTAAATTCGAAGACCAGATCTTAACCCTGAGAGCAAATTTCTTGTGGACATAATTGGCAAGATTCTCCTATATAAGACAAGTTCTATCAAAGAAATTTCTAAAGACATGTTTGACATGATGAAAACAATTATCTGCAAACAGACATTTCAGTTTGGTATGTTAATTTTGGACAAGATAAGGGAGGGATTTAAGGCTCACAAATTATGAAAGGATTATCTCTTTGATGCTGCATGAGATCAATCCTGAGGTGTTTGATTTCTCCAAAGGAACAACCCTCCACCACATGAATAAGGTATCAATCTCTTCCATTCAAAGGTGGGAATTGAAATTGTTGAATCCTACCAAGGTTTCTATAGCTCATGAATAACCAGTTGTAGAGGATAGGACCCCATCTCCCTCTCAACCTCATATTACTAGCACATTGGGTGCATCTGCTGATGGGGAGCCTGCTCCTTCTATTCAACAAAAAAGATTACCTACTCCACCTACTATTGCCTCTCTCCCTCCAACCACTCGAGAGGACATTCGGTCAGATACTCAAATTGAAGAAACAATACTTTCTACTACTGAAGACATCAATCAGATGATTGAAGAACTCATCTCTGAAGACCCTCAACCTCCCCTCTAGAAAGAACAACCTGTGGAACAATCAAAAGAACCATCTCCTATTTCATCTCCAGAGTCCCCTGCTGACAAATCTCCTGCTGCTGAGAAAGAGCAAGAAGACACCATACAGATTTATGATGAAATAGTACTATCCCCTGAACAAGCTGAAGATCATTTGAAGCGCTTGGATTTTACTCTTCCCATCATCATTGGTGAGGAAGGAGATGTTCTGATTCACACCTCCAGAGATCATAGCTCAGTGATAGTAGAAGAAATTATTCCTTGGACTGCTCCTCCTCCTCTAGTTACTCATACTACAACTCAAACTCCTGCTATTAGTGACCTTCTTGGTAAGATAGAACAAATGCTGATAGAATAAAGAAAGTATTTTTATAAGTCCTTTAAAGATGTACAAGAGAAAGTTACTGTCTTAAAAAAGGAAATGATCCGAGGATTTGCTGAAATTTAGCACACTATAGATGAGCTGAAGCACTTATTCAAGAAAGGTGGAAAAGTACTAGACCACACTATTACTAGTGTTGGCCAAGTGATGGACCAATCTGTTACTCTAGCCAATAATCAGATTCACTTAGAAAAGAAGGCCCAAGAGACAACCTATGCAGATCTGTGAAGAAGTGGGTACTTTCAAAGAAGAGGACATAGAGAAACTATATGTAAAAGTCAGAAAGGGGGAGGAACTTGTAAAAGAAAAGTTAGAAAAATTTGATGCTAATGTAAAGACTATATGGACTGCCAAGATGGATGAAATTAATAATGATGTGAAAGCCGAGATATAATCTTTGAAATTTTATACTTATGATACTATAGTATGGATGCATTACCAAATCTTTCCTGTGTTCCAAGATAACCCAAACAATATCCCTCATCATCTCAATCCTCTTGCTCAACAAGATCAACTAGCTCAGTTGCCTGCTCCTCTACCTTCTTTTTCTCCTAGGCCTGAAGGGGAAGCCCCTCCTCAAGAATCATATGCACAAGTATTGGAAATAGAGATACCACAAGATCTACCTGAAGTTTAGATCCCTAAAAGAAGTAAATATGGTGATGGAGCTTATGCCATCAAATCATTTCCAAATCCAGAGGCAGAGAAAAGGAAAGTATAAGAATTTGTAGAAATCTGGAGCCCAAATTCAAAATTTTTTATTCTTGATGCTCTGAAGCTAGTTTTGGACTTTACTTAAAATAGATATGACCATTACAGCTCATATGAATGGGAATTATATGAGAAGTCCATGACCAAAAGAAGGATATATGATAGAGAATATGGGAGGAACAATCCTGCATCACCTCCAAGACCTCCCAAATACTACCCTAAACCATTAAGTTATCAGAGAAGACAACATGAAAAGAAGGATAGACTGCATCAGCAACATCAACCGTAACCTAAAGCCAAAGATTGATCATAGTTCTATGATTGTGGATTGGATTTGTGTAGAATTGAAATTTTGAAACAATTCTACTTATATAAATCCTAAATTTTCATGATCCTTTCTTTGTCTTTAATTTTTGTGAATTCTATTCTGTTTTTATCTTCTATATCTAGTCTTTTTATTTTGATATAATTCACCTTAGTGTAGACGGTTCTGACTTCTACAAATAGGGGGAGATTGTTGGGTATTATATCCACAATAACCTAGATTTGTATGAAGTCACTCTTGAACTAAGATGAATTAAGTTGTAATTGATGTATTGCTTGAGTTATGTGTTAGCAAGACTTATTGCCAAGTGTATACCAATGTCAGTCTACAGTGGGTCACCAAACACAGGACCATACAATGTAATCCCTCATTATGTGATCCATGGTGTTGACCCATGTGTAGCCTCTCTATTGGGATACATTTGATTTTCAAGCACTAGGTTTGATGAAGGAAGACTTGTTGCTGATAGGAATGAAGGAACAAAAATTTTCATAAACTTAAATTCTTCTAAGTCATTTACTCGATATGAACTATAGTACTCGAGTTGAACTTTAGATGCACTCGAGTAGGTCTAGTCTTAAATTCTTATAAAGGAAATGGTTCTCGTGTAGCTTAAATCTAGCTCTCGAGAAGCCAAGTCCATTGCTCGAGTAGACCTCTTCTCTTACTCGAGTTACCAATTTTTATATCTCAAAATTTTATAAATATAACACTCGAGTACTCAGTTAAGTACTCAAGTAGATGAGTAGTTAATTCAAGTTACAGAAGAAAAGTTCTCGAGAAGCTTTTACCCCCACTCGAGTAGAAAATCTCTGTACTCGAGAAGGTTGTTTACCTCTCGAATAGTCCTGTTTCAGTACTCGAGTAATGAATCTTTTCTTCCCAGAATTTTCTAAGTCATTCTCTCGAGAAGTTAGTTTCCAATTCTCGAGTAGTATCTCTTGCACTCGAGTGATCCTTACTCCACTAGAGTAGTTATTAATTCTATCCAAATATTTCCTAAAATGCTTCTTCTCAAGTAGTAGATGATATCTACTCGAGTGCCAGTCTTAGTACTCGAGTAGTACTCTCTTCACTCGAGTAATTCAGTCAGGTGTTTAGAAAAATTTTCTTAAGTCCCTGACAGACGATTTTTCAAATAACTTGATGTGATTTGTCAACGTGGCTATCAATAAGGTTAAATCTAACCGTTAGGGAAATCTTATATAAGGTCTTGTCATTTTGACTAACCCTAATAACAACAAGCGCGTGAATTCGAATAATCAAAGTTTTCTGGATCGTCCGTCTCTTTCCTAATTTACAGAAGCCTCCGCTCATCTTGAAGATCGTCAAGGCTGATTTCGATCTAGAACGACTCGCAGATCAAGAGCTTCTTAAATCTCTTCATTCTCTTTGATTGTGTTACTCCAAGTATCTCAGAATAAGGATCTAGCCGAGATTCTTCTTCAACAATTTCTGATAAAGCCGAAAAGATCAAGAAGGAAGACCTAGGCAGAGATTTCCAATTCTGAGAAATTATTCTGTTTGTATTTCTTAAATCAATTTTATTCTTGTAGAAGATTATTCTTCGAGTGTAGGAGCTTTATTCTCCAAGTTATAGGAAGTTTTCATCTTCCGAGTGTAGATCCGTTTTGTGGATCGAGTTGTAGGACCGTTGTCTCAAGTGGTTAGACTGTTTTAAATCCGAGAATAGTGGAGTAGCCGAGTCTAGTGCTTTGCTAGATCGGTGAGTGGAAAGTGGACGTACCCAAGATTGGGGAACAACTATAATTCTTAGTGTCCTCTGCATTTTTTTGGTTATTTCTCTGTGCATAGATCGCTAAATTTTTTATTCCTCAAAAAGACGCACAACTCACCTATTCACCCCCCTCTAGGTTATTTAGGTGGAATACTTAAATGTTTTTTATTTAGTGAAGCCAGTTCACTCAACGCACTCAATGCCTAAGTAAGATAGAAGAATTGTCTAAGTCCCGAGGCGTTGAGTGAAGCTAGTTCACTAAACGCACTCAATGCCTAAGCAAGGTAGAAGAATTGGCTAAGCCTAGAGGCATTGAGTGAAGCCAGTTCACTCAACTCTCTCAATACATATGATGCAGAAAGGTTCAGATTGTTGACTAATGGTTTTGGCATTGAGTGTAGCTTGTTCACTCAACGCTCTAAACGCTAAAATAGTTGTTTATCTGGCAAAGTGTTTTTTCATTGAGTGAAGCTTGTTCACTCAACGCACTCAACTCCTGAGTTGGAACTCTGAATTTTTCTAAGTCCACAAAAGTTGACGTCAGCAAAGTCAACATAAGTAAACGAAATTCAAATTCCTTAAGGAAAAGCTGCAGTCCACCACTAATGGCACTGATAGCCAGATGTAAGATCTATTCTGTAAAAGGAAGGCTATATATCTATAATTAAATATGGGCCCATTGGTCAAAAGAGTCGTTGGATGATAGATAATAAAAGGACTGAGATCGGTAGAGAAGAGAAGAACTTTTAGGGTTCATCTTTTCGGAAAGCGGCGCAACTTCTTCTTCCTTTCCATTGTTGCAGACCTCGAAGCAGAAGTTAAAAATCGACTGAACCCAAAAGGTTATCAAGTTAGCTACTGCAATCAACACCGACAATAGCAAGATCGCAGACATTTCTCTGAGAGAAAAGCAGCCAAGGCCTACCCATGCTGTAGTTACTTCATAGCCCACACAGAGCTTATTCTAAATACTATTTTCTGGAGCTATGAAGAAGAAATCTGGTCATATCTTTCACACAATAAAAGGAGGGAGACACAAAGATCATCTGTATGTGTTCCAAATCAACCTCAACAAACTTATCTCTATTTGTAAGATCTTTCTAGATCTGAGTTGTAAGCCTATTTATAAAGGTCGAGTGTTGTATCTTGTATAAATACGAGTGGTAGGATTCTGTTAACATTCTGAGTGTAGGTCTTTGGCATGAGTGGTAGAATTTAAGTGTTAATCTTAGTTGTAAGATCCATTGGATCTGAGGTAGGGCTATCCTCTAGCCTGAGTGGTAGGGCCTTTTGTCCTGAGGTAGGTGATCTTTTGATCACTTAGGTGTAGGGCTTTGTGCCCGTGCTGTATGTCTTGTAGGGGACTGAGTGGTCCTGCGAGATCGTGTTGTAAGCTTATAGGCACCGATTTTTAGAGAAGGAGACTTGTCTAACAAGCTGTTAGAAAGGTGAGGGATAGTGGACGCACCCATAATCTGGCGAACCACTATAAATATTGTGTGTGCTTTTGTGGATTGTCTAGAAAGCAAGATAACCTAGCTAACTCACAACACACTGTGTTAAAGAAAATCTTAAAAGACTAGAAAACCTATTCACCCCCCACCCCCTCTATGTGTTTAGCTACCCTTAAAATCAATGAATTTCAAGTGATATTAGAGGGAGATTGCTCAATAAAGACATAACAGTCCGTGTTGATCTCTAGTGGTAGCAGTCAGAGTATACTTATGATTTCAGGGGAGAACCATAAGGAGTTTTGTTCCATAAAGCTTCCTATCTGCAAAAAGGAATGCTTTGGAATCTAGAAGGAGAGGTCAGGCTCTTCATTGAAGCATCAGACCCAAGGATCTTTGTGTCAGTCAAAGGTGGACCTTTCATCCCTATGAATGTATCAGCTCTAGATGACAATGTCCAGACACCTAATAGATATTCAGAGATGACCAAGGATGAGATCATTCTTTCCACCTTGGACAAGAGAGCCAAGAACATCATAGTTATTGTTATTGATGATTCTACCTTTCAGAACGATCACTGCAATACCTCCAAGGAGATGTGGTATACTTTAGTGGTCAGCATGGAGGGAACAGAAGAGGTCAGAGATGACTGGAAGTCAATGCTAAACCAAGAGTATGATTCTTTCAGGAAGTCCAAGGAAGAGGGCATTGATATCTTCTGTGAAAGATCTATAGAGTAGTTAATGAGCTAAGAACCTATGGCCGAGTCTTTAGCAATTATGAATTTAAAGACATGTTCCTAAGGTCTCTAACTAAATACTGGGACACCAATATTTGTGCCATTTGGGAGGAGGCAAAGCCATCTATTGTCTTATGAATTGCAGCTGACTATCATGAAAGAGGAGGAGACAAGCAGCTGATCCCTAATCAGGAAGAAGGATGTTGCCTTCAAGACAGAGAGCTCAAAGAGGAGCAAGCAGAGGATTACCTTTCCTCAAAGAAGGCCAGCTGAGTTAGGCAGCTCAGAACCAAGCACATCAAACTACAACATGTCTGATGTGGAATTTGTTGTATTATCAATGCAATTTATGAACCTGATGAAGAGGAAGGCGTGGAGGAGCAAACCTTCCTCCTCCTCTCTTCACAAGAAGGAACACAATAAAATTGAATAGAAACCAACCAAGGAGGACAGGTATTACTCTAAAACTAGTGAACATATTTCTTCTAAAGTTATGTGTTACTGCTGGAGCAAGCCAGGGTATGTTATAGACAACTGCCCAGTCAAGAGAAAGGAAGCTGGTGAGAAGAAGGTTCACAAGCACAATGGAAATAATGAGAAGTCCTTCATTACAAAGAAGGAGAAGAGCTGGACTGACTCATCTTCATCATAGTCTAAAGAGGAAGAAGAAGAAGTCAACATAGGACTAGTTATTGTTGAGGAAAAAGAAGCTGAAGACTATCCTACTGCCATGATAGGGATTAGGGCCCCTCTATCACAGACAGACAGTGACTCAGATGAGGATGAATTAGATGAAGATAACTTCAGCTGCTATGGGATGATGGCAAGGTATGATGAGGAATCTTGCCAGAATCTACCTTGTCCAGTTAAGGTACACTCTCTGTCTAGTTCATCATCTGAGTTAGAATATAATACTGGTCCCAATTTTTAAGCATCTTCATCCAAGGTTGAAGCTGACTCATAATCTGAGGAAGATATCAATCAACTGATTGATAAGTATGGTGAACTTCTGAATTCTTTGAATAAAAGCAAGAAGCTGACCAAAAAGCTGGCTGAGGAGATTTTCTCCCTTAAGCATGTTGCTTCCCTACAGTCTGAGTCTACAACCCTTCTGGAATAGAAAATAAGGGAGGTTTGCCAACTGAAGAACATCACAGTCATTCATATTGGCACTATTAAATACAAGGGTAGTCTCATTATAGATCTGGAAGAGAAACTCTAGAGGGAGATGAGGATTGTGGCTAGCTACTCTAATCCCAATTCTGTGTTGCCCAACAATGACTCCTTCTCCTTTCAGAGAAATAAGAGGGGCTTAGGATTCAATGGAAATACAAGGGCTGCCCCTTTCAAAGGAGATTGAAAAGATCTAGTTCAGCCACCCATTACCTTTGAAAGGGTAATAATCCCTTCTAACAGGTATGAACAGGACTCCATGTATGGTCACTGGAAGAATGGAAATTTTTCCTGGAAGAATACAAGTTTACCTTCCAATGGAAGGAGAAGAGGAATGGGGATGTGTTACTTCAAGGCAACCCATGAAGAAATTCAAATGTCCCATCATGGACCTTTTGCCTTGCTGCTCCAGCACCAACTCTCAAGAATATGGTTGCAGCCAAATTTCCTAGTCATCCAGCAAAGTCTCTGACCAAGGGTAAGTCTATCAACAAACCTGGTTTGGCTTCAAAGTATCTAGCGTCTACCTAAGTCAACTAAGGGGGGTGAATAGGTTGTGTTTGTATCTTTTCGCGCAATAAAGATCACCTAAAAATCAAGCACACAAACACAGAGATTTATATTGGTTCCTCGAGTTGGGTACGTCCACTATCCTGCCTCACCTATCAACCAAACTCAGATTTCATCAAATCTTACAACTCGGAGCCTCAACTCCTACAACTCGGAGACGACACAACTACTACTAGGAGAATAACCTCTCCTACAACTAGATCCATGAACCGGATCTACTCGCTCGATCCACAACTGGATCTACTCACTCAATCCACAACCGGATCTACAAACTCGGAGAAAAATCTCCTACAATATGTATAAGAATATTACAATAACGATTACAAGTCTTCGCTCTAACGTTCTTCATAAAAGTAGATCTTGAAGCTTGGAGAAATCGAAAAGTTGAAATCTTGAAGAACTTGAACCTTAAGTCTTCACCCGTCTAGATCGGTACACTACTAGAAAAATTACCTTTAGCCATGGTTTTTTTTGTCACGGGGGAAAACCGTGGCTAATATTGAAGTATTAGCCACAGTTTTTATTCCATGGCTAATAAGCTAGTATTAGCCACTAATGACTAAACCATGGCAAATAACCCAACTTTTTGCCACTTTTTGCCACAGTTTGCCTGTTTCGTGGCTAATAATCTAGTATTAGCAACGTAAGCCTAATCCGTGGCAAAAAGTCGGGTTTTTTAGTCCCACACTGCCAAATAAAAGATCAACTTGGGGTTTATATTTCCCATTCTCAATTAATGTTTGAAATAAAATCGGCTCGCAGGCGGCGACGGCGGCCGGGCAGCGGCGACAATAGCGGCAGTTTGGAGGCGGCGTGCGGCCGAATCTTTTTATGTTACAGACACTTTAGCCATGACAATTGAACCGTTGCTAATAAGGAGCTTTTAGCCACGGTAATTGAACCGTTGCTAATAACTTATTTGCCACGGATTCAGCGTGACTAATACTATTAGCCACGCTCGTAATGCCCACGCCCATTTGCCGTGGGTAGGCCGTGGTTAAAAGGTATTAGCCACAGTTTTGTACTTTTAGCCACGACAATCTGCCATTGCTAAAAGTCTGTTTTCTAGTAGTGGTAGGAATAGAAGTCTTTAGAAGGCACCAATCCAGATGTAGAGGTTCAGGAAGATGAGATCTTGTTGTGCTTGCGGGTATCACCCAATCGGAATGTCATGTGCGTAAGGAAGCCGATCACTGATTTTTGAAACTTTTTCTCGTTTGAATCGGAGAGCAAATTAGTACAATAGCAAGATTAGTAATTAAGGAAAATATCCCTAGGTATTTATAGAGATCTTTCTCCTAATGGTAAAAAGAAATTTTCCAAAAACAAACGAAAGAAATTTCTATGCATGACCGACAGAATCAGTGACTGGATGAAGAAATTTTCAAAAAAATGACCTAAGTCAAATTCATTGAGGATCGTTAAGTATCATAATGATACTTGTCGAATAAATCTTGATATACGATGAAAAGGACTTAGATAAATTATCCCATGCCGGTTGGTCACTCAACTCTATAGCGAGGAGTCAAACTCGACGAATTCATCGAGTATCACCTGACATACTCGACAAATTCGTCGAGTATCGGTCAACGGACTCGACGCTCTCAACGTCTTTACACTCGATGCTTTGAGTTTACTCAAGGCCATATGCATCATTCGCCGAATATCATCGAGTTAACTCAACGCACTCAACATTTTGATATTCAACAAATTATACTTGGAAAAATCTTGAGAAGGAGGGTCGACTGGAGTCGACGAATTCATCGTGTATCACTTTGCATATTCGACGAATTCGGCCACTTTCGTTAGATACATTCGAATAATTCAATGAGTATGCACGATGAAACTCGACGAATTTTACTTAACAGATTTTTTTAATTCTCCAATGAATTTACCCTAATAATATACGAAGAATTTGACCGGTATTGGTAAGTATACACGATGAATTTAGCGTGTATCGACGATGATACTCGACGAATTCAACGTGTATGCTTAACCATACTCGTCGAATTTTACTTAGGTAAAATTCCTATTTTTTTTGGGTCTAGCCCTTCACCATCCTTGAGTTTTTTCTTATACTTGGGATATAAGTACACCCCAATTGAGAGATTACACGTAAGTCAACAAATTGGCCTACACAATGAAGAATTATATTGTATAGTCCTGTGTTTACAAAGCCATTGTAACCTGACATTGGTGTGTACTTTGCATTGTTGACCTGTAAGTACATAACTAAAGAGCCACAAAAAGTACAGTCACAATTCATCTTAGCTTAACTGGGCCCTTATTCAAATTCGGGTTATTATGGATACAATACCCAACAATCACCACCTATTTGAAGAAGTCAGAACCCTATAAGCTAAGGTGAATTGTACATAAAAATAATGAAATATTAAAACCTTAAGACTTGAAAGGATACATAAAATTAACAGAAACACGCATTACAAGACAATTGTGAAAATCACGCACACACACACACAAATATATATATATATATATATATAAGAAATTGTTCACATATTTTAACAGGGGGCAACCCACAACTCAACACAAAATATAACTACTATTCCTTCCTTCTCTGACTCTTCTTCCTTTGCGTGTAAAAATAAGCCTTTGGATTTGAAAAGTACATTAGAGGAGGTGTAGGCATCGAATCAGCGTCTCTATGATTTCTGAAGTGAATTCTCCATTTTATTCAGGATAGCATGTACTTGTTCCAATCTTTCTGATCATAGTGGTGCTGATGTTTTTAACCACTAATGTCAACCAAGGATAATGTATCAAATATAATAACTCTAGATATTGGACTCCACACTTCTTCGATCTCTTGGTTTGGTTCTGACCCGACAGCAGATTGTCCTTCCCCATATCTTGTTCGCTTGTGAGTTGGAGGGGGGAAGTCTTAAACAAATTCTACCTCTGGATCCTCAACAGCAATAGCAGTAGTAATATCAGCATAAGAAAAACCTGGTGTGTCTGACAAGAACTGAGAGTAACCCTGCCTAGGATGAGCCTCATCATGTGCTGGTATAGGCACAATAGGTACTTGAGATCCTGTCAAATCACTATGCAGTGACACACATTTGTTATAACAGATGTCATTTATACTTTTGAAATTTGCTAGCATTGCTACTTCAAGTTCATTGACCTTAGCTGCCACCTTAGCTTCCATGGAGTCGTCTCCCTTTAGACTTCTACAGCCAGAGAATTTTAATACGCTTACAAGCTGTCATCATAATAAGCCATAGAATTGTTGTGCCCATCAATCATAGTCTTGTCATTTGTGTCCACATTATCCATAATTTCTTCTGTATATTGTAGGCCATCTATGTTTAGCTTGATGGCTTTTCCACCCGTAACAAATTGTAAGTCAATCTTGGTATTAACTGCTTCAAGCTAAATTTTGACTTCAACAAGGCCACTATTGACGTCTTGCTCCATTTATTTTACCTTATCCAGAACTTTCTTCATCGTAACTTCAAACTGGGCTTGCTGTCTTGCCAACATGACCTCTATTATCTTTAGAATTGAACAATCAACATTGGAGGTGGAAACTCTCTCAGAAGCAATAGGTGGGAGAGAAGGTAGATCTTCACTAAGAGACTCATCGATCAGAGATAATCGATCTTTCGAACTCAACAAAGGCACTTCAGCAGCTAGGACAGGAGGATGCTCCTCTGCATCTCCTTCCTCATCACAAATCTCAACTACCTCCTGAGGAAGATTTATAGGTAAACCTATTGCATTGGCAAATCTCTTCTCAATATTGCGAATAAACCTATCAAACTCAGTAGCAACTGATATCAAAGTCTTAGTCACCTCCCCCTCAGAAGATGAAGTAGGAACACTTTTAGGGGGAGGCACTATCAGGTTCTCCATTACCATGAGTGCATTAGCAGCATTAACCTCAGCATCAGCAGATTTATCATAATCAATTCTCATCTCATCAGCAACATCATCATCAACATCATCTATATCCTCTTCCTCAGCAGTATCTTCCTCAACTGCATCAGCCTCTCCCTCCTTAGGCACCAACTCCTCAAGAACTGTCTGAGCAATCTAAGTAACCTTTGTCAATATATTCTCTGGCTCTTGAAATAGAACTGGAATTTTTGCAATTGAAGATACTGCTAACTCCCCCTCAGCTCCTGCACACAATCTATCAAGGGCTTCACAGAGGTGTGGAGTAGGAATTCTATCCTTAGGAGCCTGATCTTTGTCCTCCATAGCCACATCTGGGGCTCCCCCTTGCCTAACAATCATCCTATCCCATCTTGTGAATATTGTGGATTCGATTTTCTTAATATGATAGATAGGTACTCCTTTGTTTATATCGAAACTGCCACCATCCATTTGTGTTAGGTATATTAAAAAATATTTACCAGATTTAGAGAAGCCTCATCTTAGTCAATGATATGCATCAATTTGTATTTGATAGATGTTTGAGTTACATTGTGCAGGTTCAAGAATTTGAAGAAAATTTTCTATGTACAAGTGTCGACACTTGTGAAGAAGTTAGTCGACACCCAAGCTAAGTCGACACTTATAAAGAAGTTGTGTCGACACCCAAGCTTAGTCGACACTTATGAAGAAGTTGTGTCGACAATCAAACTGAGTCGACACCTAAAGAAGCAGCTGTGTCAACACCTATAATTGTGTCGACACCTGAGGCAAAATTTGTGTCGACACATAATACAGGAGCTGTGTCGACACCAAGGAGCTATTTCGACACTGGAAGCAGTTGTGTCGACACACTGGACTTGTGTCTACTCATTAACTCTCAAAGTGCTGTGTCGAGATCAGAAGTAATTGTGTCGACAAACAGGACTTGAGTCGATACACACTCAACTCCGTTTGACATACCCTCAATGCCATTTGTCTGTAGTAGTTATTTCGAGAACTTGAAGACTTGTGTCGACACATTGGACTTGTGTCGACATATACAACAGAAGAAGTGTCGAGTAGCAGAAGATTGACTGAGTCGACACATTGAATGTTGTGTCGACACCATGTAGACTTGTGTCGACACTTAGCCTATATGTGTCGACACATGTGAAGCAGTTTGTTGAGTGGAATGTGCCTAGTTGGAAAGTCTTTGACGAATCAATTGACTTGACTGATGACTCAAAAATTCTCATAACCAACCTGTTTGACACCTCTGTCATAACTGTCAGAAGGTTGTTACAAACCGGATCAGCCTGTAACAATTGGGAAACTGTATATAAGAGTTAGATCTGTGACAATAACAAGATGAACAAAACATAAGAAGAAGAAGAACAACACTAGAGAATTCTTCAACAAGAACAAGGAAAACCCTTACAAAGGCAGATCCAGAGCTGTCTGCAAGAAAGATTAAGAATTCATTCTGAATTTAAGGAAGAAGCTGACTGAAGATCATCTTCTATATCAAGTGAAGATCCACCTTATTTTGTTCTATCAAGAAGCTTTGAAAAGCTAAGTCAGGTTGGATCAAAAGGGTCAGTTCATTCAAGAACTGATCAAGAAGGCTACACCAATAGAGAAATCTAGCTGGTCAATTTTCAGTATCTTTATATCATTCAATTTCTTGTAGGATCTATTGTTAGATCTGAGTTGTAAGCCTGAAATTATAAAGGCTGAGGTAGGGCATAGAGCCTGAGGTGTAGGAATTGTGAAAAGTCTGAGTTGTAAGCCTAGTGATAAAGGCTAAGGTAGGGCTGAGGCTTGAGGTAGGATTCTTGGGAAGAATCAGAGTTAGGACTTGGTTAAGTCTAATCTGTAGGAACCATTCAGGTTCTGAGTTGTAAGGTCTGCGAATACGAGACAATGGAAGGAAGTTAGGATGAATCTAGTTATCTACTGGATAGACGAAGGGGGAAAGTGGATGTACCCATACCTTAGGGAACCACTATAAATCTGGTGTATGTTGTGCTGTGAATTATGGTATGTGTTTTGAATTATCTGTGCAGAATTTAATCTAACTATTTGCCAATAAAAATTGTTTAAAAAGTTTAGAACATATTCACCCCCCCCCCCTCTATGTGTTTAGTCTCTTAAAACCAATTCTTTCAAGTGGTATTATAGGGAGGTTACTCAAAGATTGACCTAACAGTCTGAGTGAATCTCCAAGGCAAATAACAGATATCAAGAATGGGTTCAAATGGGAATCAAAAGGAGCTTGGATCTATGAAACTGCCAATCTGTAGGAGAGAATCCTATGGCATATGGAAGGAAAGGGTCAGGTTGTTTATGGAAGCAACTTATCCAAGAATCTATATCACAGTACAGGATGGCCCCTTCATTCCAATGAAGGTATCGTCACTGGATGCAAATGTGAAAACCCCAAAGAACTATTCTGAGATGACAAAGGATGAAATCATCCTGGCAACTCTACACCAAAGGGCACAGAATATCATTATAAGTGTCATAGATGATGACACCTTTCATAATCTAATGCTCTGTAAAACCTCCAAGTAAATATGGGACACCCTTATTATCTACATGGAGGGAACAAAAGAAGTTAGAGAAAACATGAAATCCATGCTGAATCAGGATTATGAGAGCTTTAGACAAGCCAAGAATGACAGCATAACTGAATGCTACAAGAAATTCTTCAGGATTGTAAATGAGATGATTACTTCTGGAGGAGTCTTCAGCACTTATGAACTGAATGACAAGTTTATGAGATCTCTGACAAAGGATTGGGACACCAAGATTTGTGCAATCAGAGAGGTAGCAAGGCTGGCAGATACACCTCCTCCCACACTGTTTGGAAAGCTGCTTTCATATGAAATGCAACTTATAGCTAGGAAGGAGGAAGAGAAGAGCAACATATCTGAACACAAGGAAAAGTTAGTTGTCTTCAAGGATGAAGGAACAAGAAAGGGCAGGAGAAAATCTCCTTCTCCTCCCATAAGGAGTGCTAAGGCAGAAGAAGGAATTCCTAATAACACCTCTTAAGACAGCCACAACTCCTATGAGGATTTTGCAGCCTTCACAAGGCAGTTCCAAAGATTCATGAAGAAGAAGAAGTGGAGAACCAGATCTTCTACATCCTTTTCGAAGGAGGAGTACTACAAGAAAAAGAAGACTCCCAAGGAGGATAGGTAAGCTTCTAAACATAGTAAACAATCAAATTTTTAGAATGTGTGCTATTATTGCAACAGGCAAGGACATGTTATAGCAGACTGTCCAAACAAGAGGGCTGAATCAAAAGACAAGAAGAAACAACAAATGAAGAGCAAGAAGGAGAAATCTTTTGTTGCCCAGAAGCAGTAGAGCTGGAAAGATTTTTCATCATCTGAATCAGGAGAAGAAGAAGATGTTGAAGCATATGTTGGGCTATTCTCAACTGAAGACAATTCTAAGGAGTTAGAATTCATACAAATGCTGGACTCTATAAATGGAGTAGAAGAATATTGCTGCAGAGGGCTGATGGCCCTATCAGAAAATGATCAATGCCAGGATCAGGCTGGTCCTAGTAAGGTATACAATTATCCCTTAAATTCTAATTATTTTACTGGATCAGAATCAGTAGCATCAACTTCAAGAGAAGGGGATAGTTCTGATTCTGAGGGGGATGCACATCAACTCATTAATGAGTATGGTGGGTTGTTGCATGCTCTGAAGAAGAGAAAGTTCCTTGTCAAAAAGTAAACCAAGGAGATTGAGTCTCTTAAGCTGGCTGTAGAATATTCAGCAAAGATATTGGATCAATAACTGAATGAGGTTGCCAAATTAACAAACATTATTATTATTCAGATCAGCACAATCTCTTTCAAGGAGAATCATATTAAGAAATTGGAGGCAAAATTTTAGCAGGAAACAGAGCTAGTTGCTAAATTCTCCATGCCAAAAATCTATCTTACCCTTAATAAACAATTTAATTTCACAAAAAGGGAAGACTGGTCTATGTTTTAAGGGAAGAACTAGGGCCACAAATTCACATAGAAAAGGTAAGGCCCAAGTTCAACCTCTAGTTGCAAAACCCCCTATCTTCTTTAGGAAGGTGATGAATCCTACAAACAGGTATGATGATGACACTCCTCATGTTCACTGTGAGTATGGAAATCTCATGGTCAAGAGTGCAAATGCCAATAGGCCACTCTATAGGCATGCCCATCATGTACAAGAGAAATTCTTGAAGTTTGCTGCCCCAGCACCAACACTTAACAAGACTGTTGGCAACAAAGTAGTAAAGTCTGTACCTAAGAGAAGGTATAATAGATTTGAGTGAAGGTGTTGTGGCAAGGTGGTTCACTTTGACATGGATTGTTGGTTTAACACAAGTGTTAAAATCAAGAGTAGTTTTCCTGTAGAAATAGCTGCAGGATTACAAACTAAAAAGGACCAAGGACCCAATAGCAAATTGGGTTCTAAGGGTAATTGATTCTTTATTTGATACAGGTGAATCCAAGTGACCATGCCCCGATATGGTACTTGGATAGTGGCTGTTCCAAACACATGACTAGAATAAGAAGAATGTTGAGGGACTATGTACCCATAGAGAATGGTCCCAAAGTCATCTTTGGTGGATCAGAAAAAGGAGTCATCAAAGGATTTGGTAACATTTCTTGTTATTCAATTACTATCACTAAAGTGGCTTATGTAAAGGGTCTGAAACATAACCTGATTAGCATAAGTCAGCTTAGTGATCTAGGTTATAATATCTCATTTCACAAAGGGGAGTGCCAAATTAATAGGTCAAGTGATCAAGAGATAATTTTAACGGTCACTAGGAAAGGAAATGTCTACTGTCTTAACCTAGATTGTGAGTTGAATAACTCAACTATTTGCCTAGTTGTAGATGAGAAAGCTTCACTATGTGTCAAACAAAAGGCTAGCTCATCTGAACTATAATTCTATAGAACTACTGTTTAGCATTGGTCTGGTGAGGAATGGTCCTCAAGTCAAGTGCATTATAGAGGGAGTGTGTTCAGCTTGCCAAAAGGTCAAACAGACCAAGTCCTCTTTTCCTGTACTAGTTACCAAGGATTCATTGAGATGTTTATATCTCTTGCATATGGATTTGTTTGGTCATATGCCAGTTCACAGTCTTGGTAGGAAAGTATATGCACTAGTTGTTGTTGATGACTATTCTAGATAGACTTGGGTGTTCTTCTTGAGGTAGAAATCTGAAACCCCTAGTGTTTTCTAGACTTTTGTTGGACAAGTTAAGAATGAATTCAATAATTCAGTGGTCAAAATCAGAAGTGACCATGGAACTGAATTTCAGTCTGAATGTATGAAAAAATTATGTTAAGAACTTGGGATACATAAGGAGTTCTCCTCACTTAGAACACCTTAGCAAAATGGAATTGCTGAAAGAAAGAATAGAACTCTTATTGAGGCTGGTAGAAATCTACTCAGTGATACTACTCTCCATGAATATTTCTGGGCTGAGGCAGTAAACACTGCTTGTCATGTTCTCAATAGAGCATCCATAAATAAGAAACTTAAGTTGACTCTCTATCAGATTTTGAAAGGCAGAAAACCAAACATTTCTTATTTTAGAATCTTTAGTAGCAAGTGTTATGTCCTAGTTAATGGTAAGCACTACCAAACAAAGTTTGCTACAAAATCCCTAGAAGGGATATTTGTTGGGTACAACAATAACCGTAGGGCATGCATGGTCTACAACTTGACTACTCAAGTTTTAGAAGAGTCAGTTCATATTGTATTTGTTGAGTCAAAGTTTATTAACAGTGAATTGTCAAGTTCTTCAGTTAGTTCTACATATCTAACAAATAAGCTTGATAAGCTGACCATCAATGAAGAAGTTCCTGCCACGCTTGATGAAGAAAAATATACCTGCTTTCCAGGGGGAGAACAAGTCTTACATGATGAAGAAGATAATGTGGGGCATCAAGTTGAGGAAAGTAAAGAAAGCCATAATGCTGACAGATTTCCTCCTGCAAGAAGACACTTGAAGGATCATCCAGCTCACCAAATCATTGGTGATATAAGTCAAGGGGTTCTAACTTGGAGCAAGATCATGAACAAAGTTCTATGTTCTAGCTTCCTGTCTCAAATAGAACCCAGGAAGATTGAAGAAGCAATGCAAAACTCCAACGAGATTAATGCTATGCAAGAAGAGCTTAGTCAGTTCAGAAGATGTAAAGTCTGGGAACTGGTGCCAAAACCTATGGAACACAACATAATAAGAACTAAGTGGATCTACAGGAACAAGCTTGATGAAAATGGCACCATGGTCAAGAACAAGGCCAGACTGGTAGTTAAAGGCTACAGGCAAGAGGAAGGTATTGACTTTGATCAAACCTTGATGAGAATGGCAAGAGGAAGGTATTGCCACGCTCGTTCCTTAGCAAATACCCTTTTGCCATAACTTTTAGCCACGGTTTTAGGCTTTTTTCCACGATAATATGACTTTTAGCCATGAAAAATGGGTGTGGGCAATACGAGTGTGGCTAAAGGTCACTTTTCTTGTAGTGATTATAAAAGAACATCAAGGAGAGACTGACTGAGGTAGTTGGGGTCACCCCGACCCGAAAGAAAACTCCTTTGGGTGTTTTATAGGATTTTTGAGTAGTTGTCTGTTATCATGGTGTGCTCAAGGTGATCGTGTCGAATCAGGACGGATAGTGTACGTCCAAGGAGAGAAGATCAGTCCAGGCTTATCTGGACTCTCAGTCAACTTTCCACACAACTCTCCACCCTGGTACGGAGGTGCAGGTTTCCACTTTCATGGATCTAGGATGAGGATCCAAAGGCACTCAATTCAAAATTTATGGAGAACCTAAATACCAAGGTGTGAGCAATTCGAGATAGGATGCTGGTGGCCCAGGGTAGACCAGCCAAATGTTACGATGCGTGATATTTCCAAGTAGAGTTTTAGGATGAAGACTATGTATTCCTAAAGATACGTCTGGTGTATGGAGTCTCAAGGGTATGCGTGTGAAATAAGCTCTGTCCAAGGAATATGGGGTTCTACAGGATCCTGGAGCGGATCGGCCCATTGGCTTAATGACTAGAGCTACCACCGGAGTTAGCAGGTTTGCACGACATCTTCCACATCTCCTCTCTTAGGAAGACTATACTATGGCCAAAACTATAGGTTCTTGGTATAGATGGATCGACATCTTTTCATCAATCGGTCCGCTGTGAGAAGGTCAGGATAGATGATAGAACGACGCGGGTCATTCAAGAAGGTCCCGTTGGTAAAAGTCCTGTAGAGGAACCATGGATAGGAGGAGAATACCTGGGAGCCACTGGATCTGATGCAGCAAAAGTACCTGGACCTCTTCAAAGAGGTAGACATTTAACTTCCTATGGTATGTTACACTAAGTTACTCTCAGTAGAAACCCAATAGGACTAACCTGAATTTCGGGGAAGAAATTTTTATTTTGTTTATTGGGATTTGTAATATCCCATTTCTAACTACAACCCTAAGAGTGGTTTTGCCATGACTAGGTCATGAGAAAACCCTAGGAAGCCTAAGAAAACAAAGTGAGCTTAGACATAAAGGTGGAAACCACCATGGTCTACAAATAGTAGAATTCCAATTACTAGCTCA
Organism: Platanthera zijinensis; assembly: GCA_039513925.1. Lineage (NCBI taxonomy): Eukaryota > Viridiplantae > Streptophyta > Magnoliopsida > Asparagales > Orchidaceae > Platanthera > Platanthera zijinensis. The sequence continues at coordinate 135,245,036 of CM077085.1, forward strand.
AGGTTGACCTTAGGGATTCATCATGACTCCATGACACCACCACAACATCACTAACCTATTGGAAGGTCCATTAGATCACTAAGGGTCCATTGGAGTCAACCTAGGGTGGCCAAGTTGACCTAGGATCATCCTAGAACTAAATTGGGCAAGGTGCCCTAACTAAGGAAAATATGCCCTAATATGCGCAACCAACCCAACTTATGTCTTCCCAGACCTAGGGTTAAGTCAATGGGTCCCCAAAGATCCATTGGGGTCAACCCTAGAGCATGAAGTGACCCAAGTAAACCCTAGCCCAAAAGTGGTCAAAATGCCCTAAATAAGGGGCAAGTGACCCTCAGAGTGCAAAGTTAACCCTACACAACCCTTCCTAGACCTTAGTGGAAGACAAGGTGTCACCAAGGACCCCTTGGGGTCAACCTAAATGGTCATGTTGACCAATGTCAACTCGAGCCCTAACTTGGTCAAAATGCCCTTCCTAAGGGTCAAGTGATCGCCAAGTGCTAATATAACCCTACCCATCCATACCTAAACCCTAGGGGAGTCCAATGGGTCACCAAGGACCCATTACAGTCAAACCAAAAGGTCAAAAGGACCATGGTAAACCCTAGCCTAGTTTTGGTCAACTTAGACCAAATGGGCTAACCCAAGCTGAAGCCCTCTTTCATTTGGGCTAACCAACTCTTAATTATGTGATGATATAATTTAGTGGGCTGCAAATAGCCTAAAGGGTTTACCAAGTCAGCCTTGGTGACTAGTAGAGAAAGAGAGAGCTCCACCTCACCCTTAATGGAGGAGAGAGAAAGAGGGAGGAAGAAGCCATTCATGGCTTAGGGAGGCAAAGGGCCACCTTTAATGGCTGTATTTAACTCCTCTAGAGAAGAGGAAGAGTTTCCAACCATTTCCTGGCAACTCCAGCCAAGGTTCACCCCCCACCACCATGGCCAAAAATGGCCTTTAATGGCCATTAATATCCATTCAACCCACACCCTTCCCCTACCCTGTTTGGGCTTTTTAAAAGCACCACTGGGCAACAAGGAGGCATTTCAAATTTTCCCCCGGCAGTTTCGAGCTTGTCCTCTATACTGTTGTAGAATTCCGATGACATAACCACCGCTAATGGCAACCCGACAATCGGCACGACTCAAGACCACCACAATGGTCCTCCTCCTCTCCTTACTTTGTGGGTAGATCTTAGGTTTCAGCTAGAATGAAAATTGGGCTCAATTGAGCTCGATCCAAGCTTTTAATTTCCTAGATTTTCGGGAAAATTCTCCTTCTTGGGATTGCTGGAAAAGGCCCCTCCGGCGGCTGTGCCTCTGCCTGGCGATAGCCACCACCTCGACCGAGGTGGTGGTGGCTGTGGCCGGCCAGGGAGGTGGCCGGATGTCCGGGAATTAGGTCGAGAATTTGCGCCAAGTCGTGATGATCCTTACCATTAGCTAGAGGTAGACGATGATGAGATGTCATCTGATTCTTCTCCAAGATTCCTGCGCTTGATTTAAACCTTAGGAATTATGTAATTTCATTTTATTTGATTCTATCACAGAAATCAGTATTAATGTTTTTATTTATAAAAACTACAGAGAGGCTTGTACTGAGAAAATGGTCAACATGAAAACTGTAGATCTATGAGTCTACTTTAATTTAAATTTTGTTTCAACCAATTTGGGTAAGTGGCTTGACCACAACATCCATTTTTGTTGGGTCTATACCTAGGGATATTCAGAGGTTTAAAGGTGTTCCCCCACTTCACCACAAGTCCAAATGATCTGAAATTTGGACAGGAAGTTAGTCTTAACCATATCTAGGTCATGTTCAAAAATTAGAATTTTTGGAGACAATTTTTCTGTAGCTTTAGAAATTATTTAATAATCATAGGGTAAATAAATTAGGAGACCTAATGACCTCCAAACCCTCCCAAATTTTGTTGAGTGGTCATTAGGGTCATTAGGACGCTCTATGTAAATTTTCACCCCATTTAGAGATGATTTAGTTGGGAAATGAGCAACCCTAGCCATGCCCAAAGGGGTATTTAGGTCAAAAGTGAACCATGTGGGTTTGGGTGGCCAATCCACCTCAACAGAGGTTGAAATTGGGGCCACTGATTGGACATGACATTTAACGCCTTTATATGGATTATTGGGTTGTTTAGGGTAGAATTGCCCTAGGACCCAAGTTCACACCCTAAGGTTGGACCTTGGGGGTTTGAGAAGGGCATGGGGTCAAATAACCTTGTATGGACTTTAAATTTGGTGGAGAGGACCATATGGTAGCTAAATTTCTCTGGTGAAAATATTAGTGGATTTAGATATAGTTAAATCCCTCAAAACCCTAACCCTAGTTTAGGTCACAAATTTTATAATGGTAAGATTGGCTATCAAAACTTTATGAAAAGTTGTGAAACTCGGTTAGTGTAGTCAAAGGGTTTATATGAGCCTCTGGTAATTTTATTAGAAATTTTGGAAAAATAAATTTAGTACCTTCTTTGTAATACATGGCTTTAACCTTGATAGTCACCTATTATTTATGATCTCATTGTTCATTGGGAAATTATGAAAATTGGCAGAGGAGTTTTAGGTCATTATGCTCATACATGGTTTTTTTTATAATTTTTAAATGCATATTTTCAGTACTTACTTCACAAGCTTATAATTAGGAAATTATGTTCAAAAAATAGATTCAGAGCTCAATGATTGTAAGAAAATTGTGATACTTATGCAAAAGTATAATTAGGTCAATATGCTCTTGAGGAAATTTTAGTATAATTTTTAGTTGAATATTTTCAGTAGTTGTTTCATTAATTTATGAAAGAGGATCATTGCTCTAAATTAAAATTAGAGTTCATTATTCACTAGAAAGTTTGGAGACTTGCTCAGGAGTGTTTTTTTTTGGGCATATTGGTAATGCTTGATTTTTTTTATAATTTTTGGAAGCCTAATTGCAGCACTTGTTCTTTAATTGTTAACTATGTGTTTATACTTAAAATTTTGGATCAGAGGCCAAAACATTGCAAAAAAAAAATTGGTAGACTTGAATTTACTGTCAATTAGATGCCTAGTATTTATCATAATTTTGTGAAGCATTTTGCATGACTGTAAAGGCCACTTCATATTCAAAACTAGGGCATTTGGGTTTTTAGGGAATATAAATAAAATGTCGGATAAATTAGGAAAATTCCAAGTTTCTGGATTTAGGCTATTAATGTCATTATAGGCCTCCATTTATTATCTTAGGGTATTTGGATGAGGATATAGAGTACCTCCTATCAGGCACATCATATAGCATAAGGTGGTCTACATTTAGTAAACTGCAAAAATTGTGATAACATGTGGAATAGTTGTGGGGAGATGGGATTGTTAGTTTCTGATTTTTGTGAAGTGAATTGGAGTATATAATTAAAAGTTGGGATGAGTAGATTGTTGGGTTGCCTAAGATTGGGTGGTTGCCAGGAACGATGAAAGATCATCTTTCCTGTGGGGAGAGAGAGAGAGTCAAAACACAGCAGGGTTAGATCTAGAGTAATATTAAAAGGGATCGGGATTCGGGTATTAACCAATAGTAGTAAGTTCCTTGCGAAAGGGAGCTTTGGGCATCAGCCTATCGTAGTTCCTAGTGCCCTCGAGAACCATTCACGTGGTATCCTTTGGCAGTCCTGGGCTAATATAAACTGTAGGCAAAATAAACGGTAAGAGAAACTAGTATACTAAGGATTCAGTTTCACTCACCTCCATGTCTCGAGATGTTAGGTTGGCTCACTCGAGCATAGGCTCGGTGGGTTTGGTGATGGGCAGGTTTGCCCGGTGAGCTTGGGCTCGATTGTTGATTGTGACGGATGGGTTAGTCTGGGGAGCTTTGGCTCGGTTGTTTGTTGAGATGGACGGGTTTGTCTAGGGATCTAAGGCTCGGTTGTTGATACATCAAGGTTGCATTTGCATAAATTATAAGGTGGTGGGTCTTTGGTATTAGAGGGTTGATGCACCGACGCCAATACGTTGACTCGGCAAGTGTGGTTTTTCACTTCGCCAAATTTAGTCTGGTTGACTAGCCGACAAAGAGTATGCAGGAGCACCACTTAGTGCACCAGCGTCGAGGCGTACAATAGGTCTGATTGGTAGTATAATAACCGGTTTTGAGGTGGGCAAATCCCAACCCACCGCTTCTGTTTGCCACTACGGAGGTATCATGGGAGGTTAGGCTCACGAAAGGGGGAACTAAAGATCTGTGTGCACAAAGTAGAGTTGGTGTGTTGCACTTGTATGATTCACATCATAGCACACTTGCATGTCATAGCATAACCATTGCATTTAACCCTTGACACCTCTTGTATAAACTGGTATGGAACTTTTTATACAATAGGCCCTACAAAACGACCACTTGGTTTATAAGCTGGCGTGAGTGTGCTTATAAGTTAAGGTTTTTATTCTGAAGATATATAGATGCTTGATAGAAACTGACACCTTATCGTATAAATTGGTATAAGACTCTTTATACGATAGGAGCCTTGCAGAAGAACCATTAGCTTATGTGTTTACGTATAAGTTAAGGTTACTTATTTATTATTCAGTTTTTTATACTTTTATTACTGCTACATATACTTATAGAACTGTTTGATTAGTTCTGCCGTCACCTGCTTCTTGTTCATTCTCCACCCTCAAAACCTCTCCTTTCCTTCTCCTTGCTCGGTGCCGAGGAGCCATGGGGTAAGGGGTAGAGGATGATAGTAATTAGTCCTTTAGACTAACAGTTTTCGAACCACATCATTTTAGGGGACCATGGAGCCCATCATGAAGGAGCATCCCTGGAGGTCGGCACGCTTGGAGATTGGACAGTCTAGCACCAGAGTTCAGACAGTGAGGACTGTGAGTCCCGTTCATTAGTAGTTATTTTAGTTTAGCTTTCACGATGAGTGATATGTAGTGAGGATATGGATGTATCAAGCGTGAGCCCCATTTTCAGTACTTCTTTTATTATTATTATTGTGGACTCTCCCTTCGTGGAGATTATTCATGATATATGTGATCTCTGTGGACATGTTTTATTTTCTCTCTTGCTACTCTTTCTATCATCGATTTGGCTGATAGGATCGGAATTTTGTAGTGACGACCTTATCGGGCGTGAATGTGTCATCGCAAAGCAGCGGTTCTGGGCCTAAGACCCCGTGTTTAAAAAGAAAAAAAGGGGATCTTACATGGGGTTCTTCATAAGATGTTTTTGGAAGTTCTTTCTTTTTCAAAAATAATATCTTCGTAGACTTTAAACTTATACGGAAATTTGGAAGGGGTGAATCAATGGACATGGCGATTTCTTGCAGACTTTCAAAAGGAAGGGTTGAGGAAGAATAAAAATCAAAAAATTCATCTTCAGAAATGTTGTAAGAAGATTCATCACTCAAGGTATCTAAGAAGAAATAGTAGTCGTCATTCTCCAGGGTATTTTACATCGAAGGAGTGATATAGAAGGTCACTTCATCGTTGTCTACTCATAGAAAGAGCATGCCATTGCTTACGTCAATGATAGCTCGCGGGGGGGGGGGGGGCAAGGAAGGGTTGGCCAAGGATCAGGGGAACCCTGACATCTTCTTCGATGTCCAATATGACGAAATCCACCGGGAAGATGAATTTGTCGAATTTGACTAGAACACCCTCCATAATTCCTAACGAGTACTTAACAAATCTATTGACAAGCTGGATACTCATATGCGTGGGGTTGAGGCTACCAATTCCAAACTTTTTAAATAATAAGAAGGGAATTAGGTTGATACTTGCACCTAAATCGACCAATGCATGCTTGACAAAGAGATCACCAAAGACACACGGTATAGAAAAACTACCTGGATCACTGATCTTCTTTGGTAAACCGTTTCCATGACAGCAGAGCACTCGACATTTAATGTGACCTGCGATAAGTTATCTAACTTCTTCTTATTAGTCAGGAGGTCCTTTAGGTACTTAGCATACTTCGGCATCTGGGAAATCGCGCCATGGAAGGGTAGATTTATGTGAATTTGCTTAAACATTTCTAAGAAGCGGGTATTCTGATCATCAACATATTGTTTGTTAAGTTAGGAAGGGTATGGTGGAGTTTGATCATTTTTAAAAATGGGTGGTGGAGAGAGACCTTTTTCTAAAGCAGAGAGCGTAGTGATAACTTCCTTTTCAGCAGGTGGTGGAATATTCAAAACGGGTGCGGAGCTTGCCTCGGGCTCTTCGCAAACCATACCAGAAACTTGCTTCCCACTCCGAAGAGTTATATCTTTCGCTTGCCCTCTCGGGTTTTGCTCGGTATTGGCAGGAAGAGACCCGGTGGGTCGCTTAGATATAATTTTATCTAGTTGTCCTACTTGATTCTCTACACTTTTAACGGATCTAGCTAAGTTTCTTATAGTCGCATCGTTAACATTCATATATTTTGAAAACATTTCCTCAAAGCATGGAGGTTTTTGATAATTTTTCAGAGGTGGAGGTGGTGCAGGAAAATCATTTTGTGGTGGCGGGCACATCACGTTTGAAGGGTTACTCGACGAGAAATTTTGGTGGTTTCGTAAAGTGGGATTATAACTATTCGGAAAAGCAAAGCCCGGCACAGGAAAATTTGATGCAAAAAATTTATTAAAAGCATTCCTAGGCATATTGTTAACATAATCTATTTGTTTGGAGGCAGCAGTTGCATATTCCAACAGCTGAGGGGCAGATGAAGCAGACATCTCCGTTATCTTTTTGCTTACTATTTCCACTTTTACGGCCATCTAAGAGACATTGTCTATTTCAAATATACCTGGAGGTTTGTTTGGGCGAGGTCAAGGCATATTCCAAAGATATGTGTTCATTTCCATGTCCTCAAAAAGTTTAAGAGCTTCTTCCGAGGTTTTATGGTTTAAAGTACCACCGGAAGCTGCGTCTATCATTTTCTTTGTATTTTGATTTAGCCCGTTATAAAACATCTGCACTTGTAACCATACAGGTAGCGTGAGATGGGGGCATCATCTTAAAAGTTCTTTAAATTTTTCCCAGGTTTCATATAAAGATTTAGAATCAATTTGAAAAAAGGCAGAAATACGTTCCTAAGTTTTGCAGTTTTAGCTGGAGGAAAATACTTCGTTAGAAAATTTTCGGTTAGTTGATTCCAAGTGGTGATGCTCCCTCTTGGCAGAGTCATCAACCACTATTTAGTTTTGGTTCTAAGGGAGATGGGGAAGTGTCTGAGCCTAATTGCATCATTTGTAACACCATTAATTTTAAAGGTGTCACAAATCTCAAGAAAGCTAGCAATGTGAGCATTAAATTCTTCATCTTGAAGACCGTCAAATTTCACATTCTGCTGCACCATTCGGATTATGCTAGGATTTAGTTCGAAGTTATTATTATCTACAGCGAGGATAAGTATGCTTGATTATGTACCCTCTAGATTCGGCCTTGCATAATTGGACATAAGCCTATGTAGGGATCCTCTACATTGGGTTCTTCCATTCTTAAGGTAGAAAATGACTTCGAATCCGAAACCGGTATTTGGAGAGTAGGTCCTTGAAATAGCAATCTTCTCCGAAGAGTACGCTGAATTTTGTGGTCCAAGTCCAAAATAACCGACGGGTTATCGCGGTTCATGCACTAGAAGAAGAGAAGATAAAGGAAGAGACAAAAAACTAGAAAAAAGAGTTAAATCTTTTTTTAAAATGTTTTTTTAATGTTTGAAGTGACGAACTTCCCAAGGACTACCCAATAAATGGTTGGCAAGGTACTAGACAAGATAATGGTATTTAAGACACATTGCCCTTTTCGAGAGAGTTAGGTGGTGTAGAAAAATTGTGATGTGGGTTTCTATTAAGAGCGTTAATAAGTTTTTTTTTAATTTTTAATTTTCAAGAAAGAGGGTTGATGAGTGGTAAATTGTTGGGTATTGCATCCACATTAACCCAGATTTGCATGAAGTCACCCTTGAACTAAGATGAATTAAGATGTATTTAATATCATTGTTTAGTTGTGTGTTTGCAAACCATCATTGCTAAGTGTAGACGATTATCAGTCTACAGTGGGTCATGAACATTGGACCATAAGGTGTAATCCCTCACTTTGTGATCCAAGGTGTTGACTCATGTGTAGCCTCTCTATTGGGACACACTTTATATTCAAGCAGTTGGACCATTGAATGAAGATTGGATTCTTGAAAAGAAAAAGTTTCTAAGATTAAAAATTTTTCAAAGTCCACTTCTCGAGAAGTCTGTTATAGTTCTCGAGAAGTAGAGTTAGCAGACTCGAGAAGTTCTCTTGGTTCTCGAGAAGCCTAGACTAGTTCTCGAGTAACATCATTAAAGTTCTCGAGAAGCATAGGCTAGTTATCGAGAAGTCGCCTCTTATATTTCTCGAGTAGCCAGAGACCGCCATGAAAAATTTTCTAAGCCCATCTCTCAACAAGCTAGTTATAGTTCTCGAGAACTTAGCTTTTAGTTCTCGAGAAGTCATCTTAGTTTTCAAGTACAAGTTTTAGCTCTCGAGTATTGTTATTTTAGTTCTCGAGAAGCGAAATTTAGTACTTGAGTTGACTCAATGCTTAACTCGAGTATTATCTTAAGTCCAGAAAGTATAGCTCTCGAGAAATCAGCCTTGTTCTCGAGAACTTATTCATACTTCTCGAGAATAGCAGTTCATTTTTAAGAAAATTTACTTAAGTCTAGATCGACGGGATTTTCAAATGACTTGACGTGATTGGTCCACATGTCGTCATTAATGTCAATTCTAACCGTTAGGGGAAATCCTATATAATGTCTTTTCATTAAGACTAAACCTAAGCGATGAACCGTACTTTTTATAAATTTTTGATCGGTCGTCTCTCTCCAAGAATGAATTTACAGAAGCCGCCGCCGACACTTAGTTTGAAGAACTACACGACTGTTTTCGATCAAGTTAGACTTCTTGTTCAAGGAATCTTCATTTTCTCCTTGATCGAGTAGGTCCTTAGTTTCTCAGGTCATATCTAAAGAGAGTCTTCTTCAACATTCCTGAAAAAGCCGCAAAGTTCAGAAGAAGACCTAGAGATAAATATTTCCAGATCTGAGACAAATCTATGTTTGTATTTCATATCTCTTTGTAATTTTGTAGGAGATTATTCTCCGAGTGTAGGAGCGTTGTTCTCCGAGTTGTAGGATGTTTTCTTCTTCCGAGTGTAGATCCCTTTGGATCAAGATTGTAGGAACTTGGTTTCGAGACATAGGATTGGTTTTCAATTCGAGATAGTGGAGTAGTTGAGTCTAGTTCGTTAAATTTATTATTCCGCTAATAGACGCACAATTCACCTATTCACCCCCCTCTAGGTGAATTAGGTAGACAACTTAACACTATCAATTGGTATCAGAGGGAGGTTGGTCGTTAAAAGGTTAACACCTTGATCAATTTCCTCTCTAAGTTGTCTCTTTAGAATTTTCAAGCAATGGACAAGGCTAAAGATTTCGCTAAGCTTCTCCTGTGCAAAAAGAATAATTTTCCCATATGGAAAGAGAGAATTAAATTTTTCATGGAAGCTATGGATCCCCAGATCTTCATGATTGTTGAATAAGCTCCCCACATTCCTATGACTATCTAAACTATAGATGCAATAAAGAAAGTCCCAAAGAAGCTGATGGATCTGGATAAAGACCAAATTGCACTTGTCTCCTTGGACAAGAAAGCTAAAAATATAATTGCAAGTGCAGTGATGACTCTATGCTGCAAAACCTAATCCACTACTAGTCTGATAAGGAGATGTGGTTGTCCCTCGTCACCTATATGGAAGGTACAGAAGAAGTAAGGGATGATAGAAGATCCATGTTGAATCAAAAATATGAAGCCTTCTGACAAGGGCACAAAGATACCATTGCAGATACTTTTGAGAACTTTTTCAAGATAGTTAACTGCCTCAGAGTATATGGTCGAGTCTTCACCAACAGAGAACTAAATGACAAGTTCCCAAGATCCTTAACTAAGGAATGGGACAACAAGGTCTGTGTCATCAAGGAATTTGGAAAGCTAGCTGAGACAGATCCTCAGAATCTCTTCGGGAAGCTGATGTCATATGAGCTTAGCCTCAACACAAGGAAAGCTTAAGAAGAGAAGAGAAGGTCTGCATCCAAAGAGAAGTCTATTGCTTTAAAGGCAGACACCTCCAGGATGTCAAAGGCTACCTTTCCAACCCCAACACAAGAAGTTAGTGAAGAAGAAAACTCTGAGCCAAGTACCTCAGGATCTGAACAATCTAAAGGAGAGTTCTCCTTACTCTTACGACAGTTCAAGAAATTCTTTAACAAGAAAAAGCAATGGAAGGGAAAGGATGCCTCTCACAGAAGATCACGACATGATGGTGATTGATACCAAAAAGGCTTAAGCAGCCACGATATGTATGGTTCTAAATCGAACAAACATATTTCGACTGACATAGTTTGCTACTATAGTAATAAGCCAGGTCACGTCATAGCAGACTGCCCCCACAAGAAGAAGGAGGGTGACAGGAGAGAAGAAAAGAAGTCATCATACAGTAAGAAGATGACAGAGAAGAGCCTGGTAGCCAAGAAGGGCAAGACTCTTAGTGACTGTGACTCATCTGAGTCAAGTGAAGAAGAGGAAGCCTACTTTGGACTTATGGCTCAATCAGATGATGAACAAGAGCCCCAGTTCACTAGGAGGTAAAATCTTACACCCCTCTTTCAGAATCTGAAGTTTCTGAGCATGATCATGAGGACAGCTCCTCTAACGATGAGTATAAACTCATGTCCCAGTATAAGGAGTTGATCATGGCTTACGAAAAATGTCCAAAGGTCGTGAAAACTCAGGAAAATGAGATAAAGTCTCTAAAGGCCATAGAAAGCTCTCTGAGAGAGGAAGTCGTTAAGATGGACTCACTCAGAGAAGACTTAGATACTGTTGTTGATGAGTTCAACAAGGCTATCAAGCACCTTGATCTGAAGGATGAAATAATCAAGTGGTTGGAATACTTACTATAAGACAAAATGAAACTTGTTGAAGGTTTCTCTAAGCCTAAGGTAGTTCTTCCTCTTGTTATTGAGTTATATGCTCAGGCAAAGGGTGCTGGGCTAGGCCATGTAGAAGCTCCTAGTAAATCTTCTAGGAGGAATAAGGCTTAGAGAAGGAATATGTCACCCAAGAATTCCTTGGCCAAAGCAAAGGGGAAAGCCCCTCAAAATCAGACTATCTTTAAGAAAGACATATTTCCAACTAATGAGTTTTATCTTGACTCATTCTATGACCACATGACCAGGCCTACTTATGTAGAGCCAAAGGCTCGTTACCAAAGATGGACTCGCCCTAGAAACTTTGGTGAGAGTGTCTTTAAGGCACCTTATGAAGAAGTCATTCTTTAGGACTATGGTCCTTATGATCATGGTCATAACTTCAAGAAAGCACCAAAAGTAAAATCCATTGTAGAAAAGCCTGTGATGGAGAAGAAATCATGTGATTGCCATCATCATGAAGCTTCTTCCTCCAAGAATGCTACCCCTGCTGGACCAGTATCTCAGAAGGTCAAGCAAGAGTACCTAAGGAAAAGATACGACAAGTTTGAATGTTTGTACTGTGGAAAAATTGGTCATTTTGCAATCGATTGTTGGTTTAATCCAAGAAATGTTGCAACTCCTCAAGTTGGCAACATGAGAATGACCACTCATGATGCTAATTCTCATAGGGGGAGTGTTCTAACAGGAGACTAAGGACCCTAACATGTTTGGGCTCCTAAGGCAAACTGATTATGATTGCAGGGATGTCAAAAGGCCACAAAAACGCCAATCTGGTATTTGGACAGTGGATGCTCTCGTCACATGACCGGGACAAGAATCCTAATTCAAAATTATTCTCCAGTATTAAAAGGACCAAAGGTCATCTTTTGAGGTTCAGACCGAGGGATAACTATAGGCTATGGTATGATCACTAACGGTAGTGTATCCTTTTTAGATGTAGCTTATGTTGAGGGACTGGAACACAATCTTATAAGCATAAGCCAACTATGCGACAAAGGATACATAGTTAAATTCCACACTAACAAGTGCCTGATAAAGTTTGTTGACAATATGGAAATGATTCTATTTGGCACTCGAAGCAGGAATATATTTTGTTTAAATTTCATTTGTATAGATTCTTCTACAGCAGTGTGCTTTTTAGCAAAAGATAGTGCGCCTATTGGTGACCAATGGCACAAGAGGTTAGCACATATTAATTTTAAAACTATTAAGAAATTATTCTCCCTGAACTTTGTTCGTGATGCCCCAAATGTCAAGTACGTCAAAGATAGACCTTGTCATGCATGCGTAAAAGGAAAGCAAATAAGCGCTACCTTTAAAAGCATTATTGAAAAAAATTCAAGTAGATGTCTCCGTCTACTTTATATGGACTTGTTCGGTCCACTGCAAATTAGAAGGTTTGGATGTAAGGAATATACATTGGTTATTGTTGATGACTACTTGTGCTTTGCGTGGGTGTTTTTTTAAAAACACAAGTCTCATACCTTAGACATCTTTACCAATTTTGTCAGGCAGGTACAGAATGAACACAACTGTTCCGTAGTCAAAATCAAAAGTGATAATGGAATAGAGTTCAAGTCTGGGGCCATGACAAAATTCTGTGAAAGACGAGGTATCTTTCTTGAGTTTTCCTCTCCTCGCACTCCACAGTAAAATGGAGTAGCTGAGAGAAGGAACAGAACACTCATAGAGGCCTGCCGAACTATTTTGTGTGATGCTTCACTACCGGAGTAATTCTGGGCTGAAGCCGTCAATACTGCATGCCACGTGCAAAATCGAGCACTCATCAATAAAAATCATGATAAGACATCTTACGAACTTCTAAAAGGCAGGAAACAACCTATTTCATATTTTAGAATTTTTGGCTGTAAATGCTTCATGCTTAACAATGGTAAGTATAATACTACAAAGTTTAGTGAGAAAAAGATTTAAGGTATTTTTGTAGGTTATAGTAGGCATAGTAAGGCATACAAGATTTTCAATAGAAAAACTCTGGTTGTAGAGGAATCTATACATGTTGTATTTGATGAGACAAGCATACTACAAAGCAAATAGTCTTGTTTGCTTGTTGAAGATGCAAGTACAAGGCTAAAAGAAATCAGCTTGGATGAACCGACTGAAGGTGAAAAAGAAAAGTTCATCATGATCACTACTCCAAACCCCATTGGAGAGGTAGACGATCAAGATGAAGAAACCATCCATGTTGATGAAGTCACTCCAGTGGATAAAGAAGTTCCAGATGCTAGAAACCTAGAGCTCCGACATCTTAAGGATCATCCATTTGATCAGATCATAGGAGATCCCAGGGATGGTATCAAAACTCGTCGAGGTACAACTAACGAGAATTTATATTTAAGTTTTCTCTCATAGGTTGAACCAAAGAAGTTTTAGGAAGAAAACTCAGACGCATCATGGAACTTAGCCATGGAAGAAGAACTAAACCATTTCAAGCGCAACAAAGTTTTGAAGCTAGTTCCAAGACCCAAAGGTAAGAATGTCATCAGGACAAAGTTGGTCTACAGGAACAAGTTGGACGAGGATGGAACAATCATAAAGAACAAGGTATGACTCATCGCCAAAGGATATCATCAAGAAGAAGGAATCGACTTCGACCAAACATACGCTCCAGTGGGAGGGATGGAGGCCATAAGACTGTTCATGGCTTATGCTGCACTAAAGGGCTTCACTGTCTATCAAATGGACGTGAAATCTGCCTTCCTTAATGGTGACATAAAGGAGGAAGTTTATGTGGAACAGCCCCAAGGTTTTGTTGATCCTAACTTTCCTGACTTTCTTTATTTATTATCGAAAACGCTGTACGGTTTGAAACAAGCTCCTCGAGCTTTGTAAGAAATGCTATCTAGCTTTCTCCTCGAGAACAAGTTCCTAAGGGGAAAGATAAATAAGATATTATTTCTTAGGGAATTTAAAGGCAAGATTTTTCTAGAACAAATCTATGTCGACGACATTATCTTTGGTTCTACAGCCGACAACCTCTGGAAAAAGTTTTCTAAACTCATTCAAGGGAAGTTTGAAATGAGTAGTATGGGAGAGCTGAAGTATTTCTTAGGACTTCAGGTTAAACAATCTGAAGATAGAATTTTCATCTCACAGACGAAGTTCACCAAGGAGTTTATTAAGAAATTCGGAATGGAGAGTGTAACATCTATAAGGACTCCAATGGCCTTAGCTATGTCTCTGGACAAGGATGAGAAAGGGGAACCTTTTGATGAAACCAAGTATAGAAGCATAGTTGGATCCTTGCTATACCTTACTGCCAGTAGACCAGATATAATGTTCTCTACATGTGTCTGTGCTAAATTCCAAGTGAACTGTAAGGAATCTCACTATACTGCTGCAAAGCGAATCTTGAGATACCTTAAAGGTACACTAAATCTTGTCTTATAGTACCCAGGAAGTAATGACATCGAACTAATTTGTTTTTCAGATGTAGACTTTGCAGGTAGCAAAGATGACAAAAAAAACACTTCCGGGACATGTCAGTTCCTTGGAAGAAGGCTTATATCATGGAGCAGCAAAAAGCAAAATTGCGTCGCAATCTCAATGACCGAGAAAGAATATATTTCTGCCAGCAGTTGTTGTGCACAATTGCTTTGGCTAAAGAACAAGCTAGAAGATTACAACATGAAGGTTAAATACATTCCATTGTTTTGCAACTCCTCCAGCGCAATAGCAATTGCCAACAACCCAGTCTCGCACAGCCGGACAAACTTCATTGAGCTCAGATATCACTTCATCCGGGAGCATGTGGAGCAAGGGGATGTTGATCTGCAGTACGTGCCAACATATCGACAAGTTGTAGATATTTTTACAAAGCCGCTAGACGAGACCAAGTTCAATTTCTTCAAAACTGAACTTGGGATGCTGAACAGAGAAGGATATACCAAAGGAGATCATCTTAAAGCTCAAGAATCGAGGATACTATAAAAAGGTCAGAAATTTCTCAAGTGGAAGGCAGTTCTCGAGAAATACTGTTACTTATCGAAAAGTACATAACTAGTTTTTGAAAACTTAAGTCCACTTATTGAGAAGTAAAGATCTGTCTCTCGAGAAGTACAATAAGTTCTCGAAAATAAGAAATATACTTCTCAAGAACTATAACCATGTCTCTCGAGAACTAACCCTACCTCTCGAGAAATGTCACGTCTATTTTCGATTTCTGTTCATTTCCTCTATTTCGAAAATCGATCGATTTCTGCTTTAATCCAAGGGTTATTTTAGATTAATTAGATACCTAATAAACATTATTAGGGTTATATATATACATAAAACATTAGAAATCTCAAATCAATCGACATTTCAAAATCAATTCCCTCAAAAACTCTTCGCCTTCTGCCGACCAGAGCTTCAACACCACCACTTTCTCACACTCATTCCATCGCCGTCATAAGTCTTAATGGCTCAGCAGTCTAGAATCAGAGTCGGTAGTGAACTTGTGGTCGCCGGGAATGCAGATATTTCAGACTATTTAAAGAATTTGCTTTTTCTGCTAGAAATCGCAGGTTTGAACTTTGTTCTTTCAGAACCTTGTAAGATTCCATTTCCAGAAGTAGAAGAGTTCTATAGAAGTGTCAAGATAAGGAGGAATAACACTATACTGAAATTTAAGGTACATGGATTTAAAATAAAGTTAAGCCCGACCATAGTGTCCAGACTTCGAAGATTGCCTACTGTAGATGATGAAGAGGAACTTACTCAAGAAGACAATGACAGAACCTGTTATTTTTTTGGACTTATAGTGGACATTACCTCTCTAAGGAGAACTGCTCTGAATGATGTTAGCAAACTTCTAGTGGATATAGTTGGGAAAATTCTTTGGTGCAGGACAGGGTCTATAGGTTTCATAACCAATGACCTATTTAATTTCATGACAACCATAGTCTGCAAGAAGAAATTTCCATATGGTATGATGATTTTTGACTTAATTAGGGATAACATTAAAGAACCAAAGTT
Organism: Platanthera zijinensis; assembly: GCA_039513925.1. NCBI lineage: Eukaryota > Viridiplantae > Streptophyta > Magnoliopsida > Asparagales > Orchidaceae > Platanthera > Platanthera zijinensis. Next base: position 135,261,006 of record CM077085.1, read on the forward strand.
TGCCGGGATAATCTCCTTGATATTGCATGAGATTGATCCTGTGGTCTTCAAGACTTCAAAAGGTAAACCAATTCATCACTTAAATAAAATCTCCTTATCTTCCATTCAAAGGTGGGAGTTTAAACTCAAGAATCCAAAACAGATAGCTAAAGAGCATGCAACCCCTACTTTAGAGGTCAGGACCCCATCTTCCTCCTCTCATGAAGTTGCTGAACCATATGGTGCAACAACTGAGGGGGAGCCTGCTTCCTCTGTTCCAGTTGATAGAATTCCATCTCCTCCTCAAACTAGATCTCCAGTCAGAAGTATAGTCAGTTCACCAGCCAGGACACCAGCTAGATCACAAGTGAGAAGTCCAGTTAGAAGTCCAGTCTTGAGTCCTATTAGATCTTCAGTTAGGTCCCCAGTGGAAGACTTACCAAATGAGACATTTTCAGATGAGCAAGCTCAGAAAACCATCAACTATACTGCAGCAGATATAAAAAATATGATAAAAAAACTCACCTCTGATGAACCTCTTCCTCCCCTCCACACAGAAACTTCTTAAGAACTTTCGAAGGATCCATCTCCAGCTCCTACTCCATCTCAAGTACCTTCTCCCAAAGCAACTCCTCCTTCTCTAAGAAATGACTCACCTCAACCAGATACCATCCTTCTATCAAAAGAGGATGAGCCAGAACCTGAGGATGTTGAAGCTCCTCTAAGGAGACTTGATTTCTCTATTCCTACATTCCTTGATGAAGAAGGAGATATAGTCATTCATACTACCAGAGCTAAAAGCTCTGTAGTAGTTGAAGAGATCCCTCAATGGGAAGTTCCACCTCCACCTCATATTATTGTTCCTGCTGCTACTGCTACCCTATCAATTTAGATATACAATGTAAGATTGAAGTTATGTTGGTTGAACAAAGGAAACATTTTGATGAAGCCCTCAAAGTAGTCCAAGACAAAGTCACTGCTCTAGAGAAAGAGATGAGAAGAGGATTTGCAGAAATTCAGCACAATACTGACTCTCTCAAAGAGCTATTTCAGATTGGTTATAAAGCAATAGACCACACTATCACTAGTGTTGGTCAGGTTATGGATCAAATAATAACTCTTGCTAACAATCAAATATTGGAGAAGAAGAAAGACCGGGAAAACCTCATGAAAATCTTTGAAGAGGTGGGTACCTTCAAAGAGGATGTTATAGCTACACAATCTATAGAATTCAGAAAGGGGGAGAGCTTGGTGAAAGAACCTGTGGAAAAGCTTGTGGACAAGTTTATTGCTGCTGGAAACATAGTTTGGTCTGACAAGATATCTAAAATTAATAAGAATATTTTAGAACAAATCCAGTCTGTTAAGTTCCATAACAATTACACTACAGTCTGGATGCATAACAAGATATTCCCTGAATTTTAGGTTGATCCTAATGTCATTCCTCATAACCTGAACACTCTTGCTGAAGGTCAGTCAAGTCAGATGCCTGCTCAGATGTAACCTCAGATGTCATACTTCTCTCCAAGGCCAGAAGATCAAAATCCTCCTCCTGCTTCTTATTACCAAGTATGGGATGATGTTATTCCTCAAGTTATACCTGAAATCAACACTTCTAAGAAGAGGAAGTATGTGGAAGGCCCCTCTGCAAGCAAAAGTATTCCTAAGCCAGACACAGAGAAAAGAAAAGCATAGGAATTTGCTGAAGTCTGGAATCCTACCTTTAAAGCTTTAATTCTTGATACTCTCAAATTAGTAATGGACTATAATGAAAACATGAATCTCCACTACAGCTCTTCTGAGTGGGAACTCTATGAGAAGTCCATGACTAAAAGGAGAATCTATGATAGAGAATATGAAATAAAAATCCTAAGGCTCCTCCAATACCTCCAAGGTACTACCGAAAGCCTTTCAGCTACCAGAGAAGACAACAAGAGAAGTATGACAGGAAACATCAGAGCAAGGAATGACTTTCTGTTAATAACTACTTTTGAGATTATGGATGAAATGGATGTTGATTGGAAATCTAAAACATTATATATATATAATTTCTGGTTTTTCTAATTCTGTGTTTAATTTTTCATTCTTGTATTTGAATCTTTTCTCCATATAAAGTTCTTACTTTATTGGTATAATTAACCTTAGTGTAGAGGGTTCTGAATTCTACAAATATGGGGAGTTTGTTGGGTATTGCATCCACAATAACCCAGATTTGCATGAAATCACCCTTGAACTAAGATGAATTAAGTTGTATTTAATATCTTTGTTTAGTTGTGTGTTTGCAGACCATCATTGCTAAGTGTAGACCAATGTTAGTCTATAGTGGGTCATGAACACAGGACCATACAATGTAATCCCTCATTGTGTGATCCAAGGTGTTGACTCATGTGTAGCCTCTCTATTGGGACACACATCCTATTCAAGCACTAAGACCATGGAATGAAGATTGGATTCTTAAAGAGAAAAAGTTTCTAAGATTAAAATTTTTTCTAAGTACACTTCTTGAGAAGTCTGGTATAGTTCTCGAGAAGTAGAGTTAGCAGACTCGAGAAGTTCACTTAGTTCTCGAGAAGCCTAGACTAGTTCTCGAGTAACATCATTAAAGTTCTCGAGAAGCATAGCCTAGTTCTCGAGAAGTCACCGCTTATATTTCTCGAGTAGCCAAAGATAGCCGTGAAAAATTTTCTAAGCCCATCTCTCGAGAAGCTGGTTATAGTTCTCGAGATCTTAGCATTTAGTTCTTGAGAAGTCAGCTTAGTTTTCGAGTACAAGTTTTATCTCTCGAGTAATGTTATTTTAGTTCTCGAGAAGCGAAACTTTGTTCTTGAGTTGACTCAATGTATATCTCTCGAGTACTATCTTAAGTCTAGAAAGTATAGCACTCGAGAAATCAGCCTTGTTCTCGAGAACTTATTCATACTTCTCGAGAACATTAGTTCATTTTTCAGAAAATTTACTTAAGTCCAGATCGACGAGATTTTCAAATGACTTGATGTGATTGGTCCATGTGTCGTCATTAATGAAATTCTAATCGTTAGGGGAAATCATATATAATGTCTTTTCATTAAGACTAACCCTAAGCAGTGAATCGCACTTTTTATCAAATTTTTGATCAGCCGTCTCTCTCCAAGAACGAATTTACAAAATCCGCCGAAGCACTCAGTTTGAAGATCTAAACGATTGTTTTCGATCAAGTTAGACTTGTTGTTCAAGGAATCTTCATCTTCTCCTTGATCGAGTAGGTCCTAAGTTTCTCAGGTCAGATCTACAGAGATTCTTCTTCAACATTTCTGAAAAAGCCGCAATGTTTAGAAGAAGACCTAGAAATAAATATTTCCAGATCTGAGACAAATCTCTGTTTGTATTTCATATATCTTTGTAATTTTATAGGAGATTATTCTCCGAGTGTAGGAGCATTGTTCTCCGAGTTGTAGAAAGTTTTCATATTCCGAGTGCGATCCCTTTGGATCAAGATTGTAGGAACTTGGTTCCGAGACATAGGATTGGTTTTCAATCCGAGATAGTGGAGTAGCTGAGTCTTGTGATTTACTAGATCAGTGAGGGTAAGTTGACGTACCCAAGGCTGGGGAACCACTATAAATCTTCTTGTCTTCTGTGATTGCTTCATTGTTTTTCTACAAGTTTGTTAAATTTTTTATTCCGCAAATAGACACACAATTCACCTATTCACCCCCCTCTTGGTGATTTAGGTAGACAACATAACACTTTCATAAATATTCATATTTTTACGAACTTTATTTAATTCATTTTAGTTCATTTTCAATATTTTTAGTTAGTTTTGTTCAAAAAAATGTTCCTTTTTGTATATACATCTTCTAACTTAGCTTCTTTTTATTTTCTGAAATTTTGCAGAAAACTGTCTAAAAACCAAAGTACACGCCCATGTAATTTAGGACATGACCGTGACCTTGGCGTGTTTGTTTGATTCCAGTAAAAAAAGCGCTGCAAGCAAAGAAATGAACATGTCACGCCTGTGTCCTGTGCGACACGCCTGTGTCATTCCTAATTCGATGTTCGTCGATCTCCACTCGACGATCGACATTCGATTCTCGATGCTTCTAGCAACACTCAATGCCATCAACACTCCCGTGACCAGGGCATGTCACCTCCGATATTATGCTTATATATAGAACTTCTCTATAATGTCCAAGGGTTCCCCTTTTTGAACCATTTTGCTTAGGGTAGGTGCTGCCTGGGTGTATTTTGAAGCTATGTAATGAGATTTTCTCCCCCTCTCTTTAGCTTTGGTTTTAGGTTTTTGTAACCCGTCTTTTAAGCTTAATAAAATTAGTATATTTTCTCTCACTATGTGTATTGGAATGCATGTGATGCCCCTCCTTAAGCAATCTTATTTATTTTATCTTTTTTTGTTCTTTTTGAAAATGGGTGTGTTTATGAGAATAAGTTGTTATTTTTATGTTCATCTTCTTTATTTTACTCCCACCTTTTTAGCTTTTATGCTTTTTAATAGCTTTTTATATTCTTATAGATTTATAAAAATTGTTCTAAAAGTGGTTGTGTTTTTTTACTTTGTCTTTTTATTTTTGTAAAAAGTTTTGTTCTTTTACTCTTTTTTCCACTTTTTATAGCATTTTTATAAAGTTATAAGAATGAATTAGTTATTATTTTGATTTTTCAAACACTTTGATTTTGCTTTTATTTGAAAACCGTTATGCTTCATTAATTTTTATTTATTCTTTTTATGCATTTCTAGCGTATTCTTACGATAGAAATATAGTTATTTTAATTTTTCGATGACTTCGTTTTTCTGTTTATTTGCTTGTGTATGTGTGTGTATGAGTTAGATTTTCATTGTTTTTTTCCTTCAAGTAGAGTGTGCGCGTGTATGAGATAGCATTTTTAGCTTTCCATTTCCTTCCTACTCGTTTGAGTAGGACTTGCACTTTACTGCTTTTTTTACGGCTTTCTTTTACTGCTTTAATTCCCCGCCTACTCGTTTGAGTTGGACTCACATTTTCAATTATGCAATTTCTTTTCTTATGTCATCCCAATTCCGATGAGTGGCTATTCTTTCTTAGCCCTCAGTATCGAAGAGCATTGAGACAGATAAAATTGTTTTAAATAATTAAAGGTCTTCTTTTTCTTGTTAATTAAAGCACTTAAGGTTTGCCCCAGGTCTACGATGCATAGGACCACATATTGATGTGTAGGCTCTATTTCCGTTGTCCATACGCTAGCTAGCAAAGAGGCCGTGTGTATGGACCGATCACCCTTAGGTAAAGAGAATTGCGTGCATAACCTCGAGAAAGGAGAAGCGTAATTCTCCTGGATATGGTTCCCCACACAATAGCGGGGTTCTTAGTGTAATGTGGTCATTAAGAGGAATCCTTCGTCGGACGAGAGTTCGGTCGAATAGTCTTAATGTTCAGGTGAGCGATATTCCTAGTTCTAGGCGAGCTCATTCTTTTGGAACCTCCACGGCCAAGTCACCCTTTAATTAATTTGAAATTTAGGATCTCTAGTTAATAAAAATTATTTTAGTTCTAATCGATTCGGTGCCGGTGCATTATTTCTTCATTAGCTTTTTCAGTCTATTTTTCTGCTTTTATTTTCTGCTTATATATATAACCCGACCAATTATTTTTGGTAAAATAATAGTCCCTCCAGTGAAGAGTAAAAATAATCAACCCGTCCCCGAGAAGAATACGACCCCGATATTCCCCACCAGAATATCATGTATTACACGCGATAGGTGCACTTGCCTCCTTTCGTTAAAACTCGGTTTCAACTTTTATATAAAATAAAATCTTTGTGCCCCGCTTTTCAAACAAAATAAATCCCAAACCGGACTATTAATAGTGAAGAAAATAATAGTAATAGGGAGAAAGAGAAATGATAAAAGTAATAGGTTCGTGATTTCGAATTATCAACAAATGTTGGTCCCCGGCTACGGCGCCAAAATTTGGTGACTACTAAGAGTGAAGAAAATAAGAACTGGACTAGCAATCCATCTAGGCAAGTATACCTATCGAATTGTAGCTAGGGGACACAAGTGTCGTATTAAGATCTGGGAACTGTTTAGTAATTTTACTCACATGAATACTATTATCTTATCAAAGGATTAATTTAGGGTTTGTTAAAAGAAAAATAATTGCAATGAATAAAAGAAATATTTGCGCTAAAAAGAGAACTTCTTGCAGTTAAATAAGAGCTACTAAAAGTGATTACAACGAGGGGTTGAAATGATGAAATAGAAAAGCACTCGATCGAGAATCACCTCGGTAAAAGTTGATTAAAAATGCGATAATAAACCCTAACTTAATAAGGTAAAGGTCCTTGGCCGTGGAGGTTTCTAAAGCTTTAACACGCTTCTCTTGAAGTGCCCAACTGAGTTTAGGAAGGTCCGACTGAAATCTCGTCAAAATAGGAGACCTAAAGGTCGCTTTACGTGGTGAACCCCGCTATTATATTTCACTCCAATACGGGATATTTAACGTCTGCCTCTCTCGAGGGGTGCGCGCAACTCTCTTTATGCTTGAGTGTTCACTTCAAACTACAAGCCTCTCGGCTATCTAAGAGTGAAAACAAAGATGGAAATTATATTATGATATATAACTCCAAACATGAATTATCAAGAGTAAATAAAAGGACAAAACCCTATAAAGAAAAGTAAACTTAAAGCATCATAACTTAATCAACTCGAACCTTAGATCATCAAGATCGAGTACAAGGAGGATTAGTTAATCATGGAGAAGTGGAGGAAGAGAGATGGGTAGAAGAACATTATGAAAACAAAGTAAAAGGGAACTTTATATTAATGTTAAAAGAGTGCTACAACATTGAAATAAAAGATTACAATTGCATGGAAATGAAACCTAGGCTAGCATTAACATTAAGCTATTAAAGAAATGACAAGAGCTATTACAAAAACATACACTAAGCTAGAATTAAGAAAATCTTAAAATGAGAAAGAGATATAGGAAGAATACTAAAGAAAAGACATGAAAAACTCCAAGAAATAAAATCGAAACACCTCCCCTCTCACCCCACAACTCCTGAAGACACAAGGGGTAGTCTTGAATTTATAGATTTTTTTTATGGGTTTGTCATGCCCCTATCACGCCCAGAGAGGGTATTTAAGGAGGGCGTGCCAGTACAGGGTTGATCTCGGGTTGTGGATTCTTGCGGGAATGATGATTGCTTATGTACAATGGTAGACATGCCGTGGGACACACTCGTGTAGGGGGGCGTGTAAAGAACGTCACGTAAAAATCATTGGTCGGAAATCTGTCAAACATTGAAAAAGGTGGTACATGCCTAGTTACACGCCCTGGGACAGTGTGTTGGGGGGGGGGGGGGGCGTCTCTAGTAATGTTGATGTGCAGCAACAAAAAATCTTTAATGGAGGCCTGAAGGCTTCAGGATAAGGGTGACACGCCAGGGAGGTCGTGTTTGGGTGGCATGTCAGTTGTTTTTTCTCAGGATTTTGTTTCTGGTATCAAACTTCCTCGAGATCAGGTTACACGCCCTATGACATGGCCAGGGAGGGCGTGTCATGGGGCGTGTCATGTCATTTTGGTCGAAAGCTGTGAAAACCTACAAAAAGAAGAGAACACATTAGTGGCAATAATATATACAAAAGGAGGTCAACATATAAGCTTACAAGACATGATTTGTGTATTAAAAACTTTAAAATACTATAATAGTTTAGACCGCAAAATGTACTATCAAGGATCTTCATCCTTGTTGCTGATAAGAAAATTGGACTGAGAATCTCTCAGTCAAGAAGTTGTAGATCCAGAGAATCAATCTCTATAGTCAAATCTATTTCAATATCATATCCATCTCTGTAGGATCTTTTCAAGATTCGAGTTGTAAGACTAGTTTATAAAGGCTGAGTGTTAGATCTGGTAAGATCTGTATTGTAAGACTAAGTTATAAAGGCTGAGTGTAGGATCTGGTATAGATCTGAGTTGTAGGATCTAGTCTTGGATCTGTGTGATAGGGCTATTTTCCCAGCCTATGTTGTAGGAAATTTTTGCCTGTGGTAGGTGATCAGGTGATTACTGAGTGGTTTGGCTATGTGTCTGTGTTGTATGTCTCAGTGGAGATTGAGTGATCCTGTGGGATCTTATTGTAATCTCTTATGAGCCAAGTGATTGGATAAGTGTCTTGCCTAATATTCTATTAGAAAGGCGGGAGGTACAGCGTATGTACCCATATACTAAGTAACAATTATTAAACTGTGGTGTGCTTTGTGTGAATGTCTTGAAAGCTGAACTAATCAATCAAAATAGGTTATAAATCAGTTAAAGGTCAAAAGAATATAAAAAGACCTTAATAACCTATTCACCCCCCACTAGTTTATTAGCTACAATTATATTCTAAGACTTTCAAGTGGTATCAGAGGGAGGTCACTCAAGAAAGGCTTAACAGTCTGTGTAGATCTCAAAGGGTAGCCAGGAAAAGATAAGTACGTGTTCAGGAGAGAATTAGAAGGAACTTGGTTCTATAAAGCTTCCTCTATGCAGGAAAGAAAATTTTGGAATATAGAAAGAAAGTATAAGACCCTAGGATTTATTTTACAGTACAAGAAGGACCATTAATTCCCCTAAAGCTGTTAGTTCTTGATGCAAATATCAAGACTCCTAAGTGTTATGCAAAAAAGACTAAAGATGAAATCATCTTGCATGTAATGGATAAAAGGGAATAGAACATTATAGTTAGTGTCATTGATGACTCTACTTTTCAAAACCCGGTGCACTGCAAAACCTCAAAATAAATGTGGGACACTCTGGTGATATATATGAAGAGTATTGTGGATGTTAGAAATGAGGAAGTTTAAACTCAGTCAAGAGTATGAGGCTTTCAGGCAGATCAAGGAGGAGAAAATAGCTAGCTGCTATGAAAGGTTTTTCAGAACAGTAAATGAGCTAGTTACCTATGGCCGGGTCTTTAGTAACTATGAGCTAAATGATAAGTTTCTTAGGTCTCTTACTAAAGAATGAGACACTAAGATATGTGCCATTAGAGAAGTGGAAAAACTGGAAGATACTCAACCATCTACTTTGTTTAGGAAGTTGTTATATGAAATGCAGCTGACTGCAAGGAGGAGGAAGTGAAGACTAGAAAAGCTCAGGAAAAAGAATCAACTATGGCCGTTAAGGCATATAGTTCCAAGAGGAGAAAAGAGAACAATCCTTCTCTCCCTAAAAGGCCAGCTGAGTCTGAAGATTCAGATCAAGATACATCAAAATACAATATGTCTGATGAGGAATTTGTGACTTTCTCAAGGCTGTTCATGAAGCTGATGAAGAATAAGGGGTGGAGGAGCAGACCTTCTTCTTCCTTTCAACACAAGGACTACTACATAACCAAGAAGAACCTTCCATAGAAGGTAGGTATGACTCAAAACACAGTACTTATTTAAAATAAAGTTATTTGTTATTGTTGCAGCAAGACATGACATATTATAGCTGATTGCCCAGTGAAGAAGAAGGAGACAAGTGAAAAGAAACATCATCATCAGAAGAGCAAGAAGGAGAAGACCTTCCTAGCTGCTGATTCATCCTCTTTTGAGTCAGATGAAGATTAGGAAACCTACATTGGGCTGATGGAAAGATATGATGAAGAATCCTGCAATGATCAACCTGGTTTAGCTAAGGTATCCACTCAATAAAGTTCTTCATCTAAGTCAAGTCATAAGACTGGTCCATGTTCAGAAGCATTTTAATCTAAGGATGAATGTGATTCTGAATCAGAGGATGACATCAATATAGTGATATATAAATATTGTGAACTTCTAAATGCATTCAAAAGGAGTAAGTAACTATCTAAAAAGCAGGCTCAAGAGATTGCATCTCTACAGCTTGCTGCTTCCCAGCACTTTGAGATAGCTATAATGCTGGAAAAAAATTAGGGAAGTTAGTCAGTTGAAGACTATTACTATTATATAGATAGGCACCATAGAGAATAAGAATATCCTTATTAAGGATCTAGAAGAAAAGCTCCAAAGTGGGAAGAGAATTTTGGCAAGTGTTTTTAATCCCAATGCAGTGTTGCCCATTATTGACTCCTTCACCTCTCAGAGAAACAAGAGAGGAGTTGGATTCAAGGGAAACACAAGAACTGGCTTATTCAAAGGAAAGGGAAAAGTTCCATCTAAGCAACACATTCCTTTTAAAAGGGTAATACTCCCTACTAACAAGTCTTACCAGGACTCCATGTTTGGTCACTGAAAGAATGGGAATTCTTCCTGGAAGGATACTAATGTATCTTCCAATATAAGGAGAAGAGGAATGGAGATTAGTGCCTTCAAGGCTACTCATGAAGAAATACAAATGGCCAATCATGTACCATTTTTCTTTGGTCTTCCAGCTCCAACTCTTAAGAATGGGGCAGTGGCCAAACTTCAGACTCAATCAGCAAAGTCTTAGACTAAAGATCATTCTTATAGCAAGCCTGATTTGGGTGTTTCTAATGCTATCAGGAGCATGATTTATGCAAAGAAAATTGCTGCTGATGGCACTCAGGAAAAACTAAATAAAGCAACTTAATGACTTTCCTTCATCCAGATAATTGCTGAAAGAAATCTGAAGAAGACTTACTGTTGTTCCTTATAGAAAGGTGGTTGTTGTTAACACAGTGACTAGACCAGCTCAAAAAAGAAGGTATAAACTTCATTTATGCTGGTGATGTGGCAAGATAAGGAATTTTGCCATTGACTGTTTGCATAATTCTCGTGTGCCTAGAGATAAAGTAAGTCTACCAGTCAGAAAAATTGCTGGTAGACATGTTCATTATGAGACTAACATGCACCTAGGACCCAATAAATATTGTGGTCCTAAGGTAAAACAAATATGTTTTGCAGGTTAGTCCAAGTTTCCATACCCCAATATAGTACTTGGATAGTGGTTGTTACAGGCACATGACTTGAACAAAGAGCAATTTGAAGGAGTTCATTCCAGTGAATGATTTACCAAAGGTGATCTTTGGTGGATCAGATAAAGAGATTAACAGAGGTTATGGTAAGATCTCAAATAGCTTAGTCACTTTCACAAAAGTAGCCTATGTGTAAGGGTTGCAGCACAACCTTATAAGCATAAGTTAACTTTGTGATCTTGGCTATGACATTTCATTCAACAAGGATGATTGCAACATAAAGAAGTCAAGTGACCATGAGGTCATCATGACAGGTACTAGGAGTGGGAATATGTACTGTTTAAATATTTTTTGTGTAAAATTAGACTCTCCTTTATGCCTAGTTGCAAATGAGAAAGCCTCTCACTATGTCAAATGGCACACGATGCTAGCTCATTTGAACTATAAGACTATAGGTCAGCTCTTCAGTAAAGAGCAAGTTAGGAATTGTACTAACATAAAATGCACTAAGGAGAGTATTTGCTCTGCATGCCAAAAGGAAAGCAAACCAAAGCTTCTTCCAAAAGTATTGAAATAAAGACTCTGTGAGGTGTTTATATCTCCTGCATATGGACTTTTTTGGTCCTATGCAAGTTCATAGTATAGGTAGGAAATTATAGTCCTTTATGGTTGTTGATTTCTTTTCAAAATTAACTTTGATTTTCTTTTTAAGAAAAAAGTCTAAAACCCCTGATATCATCAAGACATTTGTCAAACAAATACAGAATGAATTGAACAGTTCTGTCGTCAGAATTAGAAGTGATCATCGAACTGAGATTCAATTAGAATGCATGACAAAGTTTTGTTAATAACTTGGGATTCAGCAAGAATTTTTCTCCCCAAGAACACCCCAGCAAAATGGTATTGCTAAGAGGAAGAATAGGACTCTCATAGAAGCTGGAATGACTTTACTGAATGGCACATCTCTCCTAAAATATTTCTGGGCTAATGCAGTAAACACTATTTTTCATGTCCTTAATAGGGCTTCTATCACCAAGATCCATAAAAAGACTCCTTATGAGATATTAAAGGGCAGAAAACAAAACCTTCCATATCTCAAAAATTTTCGGAGCAAATGTTATATGCTTAACAATGGGAAATACTATATATCTAAGTTTGTTGCCAAGTCCTATAAAGGGATCTTTGTTGGGTAAAACAATCATAGTAAGGCTTATATGATCTATAACTTGACAAGTCAGGTTGTAGAGGAGTTAGTTAATGTATTGTTTGATGAGTCAAATATGATTAATAATGAACTGTCAAGCTCCTCTTCTGGTCCTATAGGCACAAAAGTGATCATGGACAAGTTGATTGTTAAGGAAGCTGAACCTATAGTCCAAGACAAAGATGAAAGTGTATGGATTCCAGAGGAAGCAGAAGATACATAGGAAATGGATGTTGTTCAACATAATGGAGTCTTTGGAGCACATAATGTTGAAGGAAGACTGTCTCCAACAGTCAGGTAGTTGAAGGATCATCCAATCCACCAGATCATTGGTGATGCAAGTCAAGCTGCAGTGATAAGGAGCGGATGACTCATTACAGCAATGTACTCCAGTTTCTTGTCACAAGTAGAGCCCAAAAAGTTCGAAGAGGCAAACATGGATCAGTTTTTGATTATAGTTATGCAAGAAGAACTTAACTAGTTTAATAGGTGTAAGGTCTGGAAGATGGTTCCCAGGCCATAAGGACATAATATCATTGGAACAAAGTGGATCTATAGGAATAAAAATGATGAAAATGCCATTATAACCAATAAAAAAGCTAGAGTGATAGCTCAGGGGTGCAACCAAGATAAAGGTACTGACTTTGAACAAACCTTTTCCCCTATAGCAAGACTAGAAGCCATCAGACTGTTCTTTACATATACTGCACACCAAGGATTCAGAGACTACCAGATGGATGTAAAGTGAGCTTTCTTCAATGGAGACTTGAAGGAAGAAGACTATTTTGAACAACCTCCAAGTTTTGTTATTCCTAACCAATCAAATTGTGTTTATAGACTTAGGAAAGCTTTCTATGGGTTGAAAAAAACTATTAGAGCATGAAATGAAACCTTGTCTAGCTTCCTTATTGAGATCAAATTCTAAAGGTGGAAGATAGACAAGAGACTATTTCTATGGGAATCCAAAGGCAAGATCATCAAAGTCCAGATATATGTTGATGACATAATCTTTGGATCTACTGATGTCAACATTTGTAAAAAGTTTGCCAAACTTATGCAATAGAAGTTTGAGATGAGCAGTATGGGTGAATATAAGTTCTTCTTGGGTCTCCAAGTTAAATACACTTATAATGGATTATCCATATCCCAATCTAAGTTTACCAGGGATTTGATTAGAAAATTTGGAATAGAGAATGCCTCCACAATAAAAACTCCCTTGGGGTCAACTATATCTTTAGACAAAGATGAGGCAGGGAAACCCGTTGATCAAACATTATATAGAGATATATTTGGCTCCCTTCTTTATCTAACTGCTAGAAGGGGAGACATTATGTCTAATACATGTGTCTGCGCTTGATATCAGGCATGCCCTAAAGAATCTCATTACTTTGTAGCTAAGAGGATTTTGATATATCTCAAGGGAACACCAGATCTTGGCATTTGGTACACTAAGAATAGGGATTTTTATATAATAGGCTTCTCAGATGTAGACTTGCAGGCTACAGAGAAGACAGGAAAAGCACATCAGGCTCCTATCAATTTCTAAGAAAAAGATAAGTGTCATGGAGCAGCAAGAAGCAAACAAGTGTTTCTATTTCTACTACAGAACCAGAATATATAGTTGTAGGGAGATGCTATGCACAGTTACTGTGGATACAACATCGAATTCAGGATTATAACATTTAGTTTATTAGAATTTCCTTATTTTATGACTCTACTAGTGCAATCACTATAGCAAGGAATCATGTCTTACATAGCAGGACTAAGCACATAGAGATTAGATATCACTTTATAAGAGAGCATATGGAATGCGAGTATATTAATCTTGACTTTGTCCCAACAGACAAGCAAGTGATTTATATCTTCACAAAGCCACTAAATGATGCAAAGTTCAACATCTTCAAGTTTGAGTTTGGTATGTTGAACTTAGTGTAGCTTCAGTTGCTCTTCATGTTATTTTGCTGCGGGAACTACATCATCTTGCAGGTTGTGAAGACAAAAAAATGCTATCAAGGCTAGAATGTCCAAAGTCTTGGTAGAAGATGCTCTTATTGAGGTGAAGCAAGTTTAGCACTAGTTGATTATCTGTAATCAAAACTGGGAGAAGATAATCACAGATTTCCAGCATCTCCCTCAGTCTAAAGAAGTCAAAATGGGGGAGAAAGTGACTAAGGTGAGTAGGTGGTGACTAGGTGTCAATGCAGCAAAACAGGGGGATCATGTGGTGTTCTTGTATGAGGGGAAAAGGTGAACCTTGCAGCATTACAGGGGGAGTAGGTGATGATCACCATACTAGCAAAAAATGGGAAATGTTGTAACCCTAAACTTCTAATTCCCTGAACTTTAAAAGAGGAACGAATGGCATTTTTAGGCCAGGTTGGGTTTTGAATAGGCTGACACGGCCTGTGACACGAGCTTGTCACAAGCCGTATCGTGCTTGAGATAGACAAATTTTCGGGAGATCGACAAAATTATGATCGACGTTTGCTTGGGGTCGGACACACGGCCTGAGACACGGGCGTATCCCAGGTCGTGTCCTGCTCGAGCTGTTTGCCTGGTTGTGTTGAGATAGTTACACAGCTTGGGACATGGGCTCGTCCCTGGACATAAATGGCACACGGCATGTGACACGGCCTTGTCACAAGGTCGTGTCCTGCTCGGGATTTGACAGTTTCAAAGTCGATTGAGGCACACGACTCATGATACAGGCGTGTGAATGCTAACACAGGCGTGTCCCAAGCCGTGTCATAGGTCGTGTCCTATTCTGTAATCCTAGTTTTTACGGTGAGTGTGGAACATGGCCTTGGACACGGGCGTGTCGCAAGCCGTGTTTGGCCCAGAAAGTCATTTTCAGGGAGAATCGTTGTCGTTCGTTTCTTTCAAAAGCTATCCAAGGGCCCAGGCTGGTCTTGGCTGGATTAAAGCCAGGAATAGGGTTTCAAACCATCATTCCACTTGGATCATTCTCTTTCTAAAGTTTAGAGAGAGGGGAGAGCAAGGAGGATGGTGGATGAGGGTTCCAGCCACCGGAGAAGCTTCAGAGCCCCGTTTCTCGAGCCGAGTCCAGATCCGTTAAGGCAAGACCATTACAGTGTTTTTCATCCGACCAAGTTTCTCCATGACTAGGGTTCATAAGGTAACGACACTTCTCCTCTTTGTTTCTAGGATGCGTGCATAACATCTTTACTTTTAAAGTTTTTTGGCCCCAAATCTCTCAAATGAGAGGGGTTTGGGTTGCCATTGTTCAAGAGAAACCTCTGGGTCGATTGTTTACATCCCCGGCATGATTTTGCTTCAGAGATCCGCTCTGTTAGTGGATTAGGCATTATGGGTGAAGCCGTAGTTGCGACCATTAGTCCGACTCAGTGATGTTGCATAGCGAGCCTTAAGGATTCTGTAGAAATCCGTTGCGGCAAGATGTCATTTGTGAAGTACGTGTTTTCCCCCTTTTTCTCGAGTAACTACTTGTAGCCTGAACCAGACAAGGTTAGCTCCATATTTGGCGGTAGATGGTGTAACGTCCCAATTCGAGCTAGGCCGCTAGCACGAGTTTTGAGTCAAGATACTTGACTCGGGCTCGGGGGGCACTGGCAAAAAGGTGTTCAGTGTGTTGGATAGAGTGTAGGGTTGAGTGATATCCAACGGATCGAAAGGAAATGGCCTAAGGGAAAATCGTCGAGAATGCCTTGTGATTCTCGCCGAACATTGAGTGTCGATGAGAATACTCAACGCTCGAAAAGCCAAATTTTCGATAAGCATGGCCTAAGGGAAAATCATCGAGAATGCCTGGAGATTCTCGCCGATTGTCGAGTATCGCTGAGAATTCTCAACGCACTCAACGCCAGATTTCCGATAAGCATGGCCTAAGGGAAAATCATCGAGAATGCCTGGTGATTCTCGCCGATCGTTGAGTATCGCTGAGAATACTCAACGCACTCAACGCCAGCTTTCCAATAAGTTAGGCTAAGGGAAAATCGCCGGGTATCATTGTTGATACCCGACGAATTCGTTGAGAATGCCTGACGATTCTCACCGATCGTCGAGAATGACAGATGACTCCCGCCGAATTTGACTTGTGCGTTTTCTTCGCCCAGGCAGATTCGCCGGCTTGTACAGGCGGATCGAACCAGATTTAGGTATTCGCGCTGGATGGTTCCTTGGACCGGGTCACTTCAATATGACCCATTATGGGCGGTCCAATGAGGCGTTGACACGTTGCAGAAGATGTAACCTAATACATCGGCTTATAAAAGGGAGTTAAAGCCGAACCCTAGCTTTTGCGCCGATCGACCCTGCCGTCATCGTGGATCTCGCGAAACCGACGGAGCCGAGGGAAGCAGGCGGAGCTCTTGGAGGCGGCCTTCTTTCTCTCTCTCCCTCTCCTTCCTTTGCCATGAAGAACAACTGCACCAAGCGAGAGATGCTGCAAAGAAGAACGACTAGATCCATGGCCGGGAACGATGGTACCGCTGGAAACGAGGTGAGCTTCCTCCCCTCTTCCTTGGTGCTAGATCTATAGATATATTCTAGGAGAGATATCGACTCCATAGAGTCTTGATGGTGAGGAGGAGATTTCCTAGGAAAGCCATGCCTAGGTTGGTTTTCTAGGCTTTAGCCCCCTCCAACCTCTTCATCCTTCAAGTGAAGATGAGAGAAGGATTCGTGGAGAAATATGGCTTCGTGAGGGTGAATAAGGGTGGACGATTTTCTTGAGGAGATTTTGGGAGTTTGGTACAAGGAGGAAGATGAACGGATGCCGTTCATCTCGCCTTAAGATGCGTGCAGAAATCTATTTTCTGCACGCAGCGACCTTCGTGGCCAATTTCGGGGGTGTTATGGTCATATCTGGGTTTTTGACTAAACACGAAAGTCGTAGCCCTCAAAATTATCTTTCCAAAAAGTTGTTGCATGTTCCCAGGCGATACCTGCAGCCACGGGAAAGTCTGTTTGAATCTGTTGCAATTGGGGGAAATTCCACCCAGGAAATCTGTATCCTGTACGCAGCAGGCTTCGAGTGAATTTTTGGTGTAATGCGATCAAATCTGGGCTTTCGACTAAACACAAAAGTTGTATCCCTTGAAATTATCTTTCCAACGAGTGGTTACACGCACTCGTCGGATTTTTGTAGCCTCGGGAATCCTTGGTCGAAGTTGCTGCCCGGATTAAGGCCGCACCTAAATTCTGGGCTGTGTAACGTGGAATGCGATGTGGTGGAATTCAATGTTGTGATCCAACTCGAGGCTTGGGTGGACTCTTTGGACATAATCATCATAGTGATGTGATAAGTTGAGGTTATAAATCTAAATTCATATAACGAGTTGTGGACAAGTTTAATTGAAGGAAAGAACCTGATATAATTGGGTACATATAATTGGATAAATGTATAAATGATTTGACAATGGCCATGATATATGTTGGATGGATAAAAGGGAATTAGTAATCCAATGCTTAGAGTGTAGTCTCCTTACGGGTAGCATTGTGGAAGTAACAAGTGCGGTGTTGACTGTCACTAGTTGGAATGAGATTGAGATGAGTAAAGTTGGACGGTTGGGCTTGGCCCTTGGTGTCCATGTCCCGAGGCTCCTTCCGCATTTGATGGATGGTTGGGATTGGTCCTCGGTGTTAATGTACCGAGGCTCCTTCCATGCCATGATATTGTGAAATTGCATGTGGTGTGACTCGACACATGGTGTCGTAATACCGGGTTAAGGATAGTGTGGCAGGTCTACGGGCTCGCCAATCGTCACACCGATGGGAGTAGACAGCTAGACCTTAGACGGTTGGGCTTGGTCCTCGGTGTTCATGTACAGATGCTCCTTCCGTGCCAAGTGAACGGTTGGAATTGGTCCTCGTGTTCATTTCCGAGGCTCCTTCCGTGTCACGCATAGGCCAGTTCGGGGCTAGGATCTTGGTGCTCACTTACCCAAGAGAACCCGCTGAGCCGTAGTACGCATGTGAGCTCCGATGTTATGTACTTAGCGTTGAGACGTATGGAGGCCTAGGCCAGGTAGTGTGGAGACCAGCCTAGTAGTGGAGATGCCCGCTCTATTGTCACCGTTTGGCCTCGACGGTTGACGCCTGAGAGGTTAGCTACCTGCTCGAATAGTGGGAACTATAAGTCTATGTCGACATAGCAATTACATGTGTTTGATCATGGGTGTGTCATTGCATTGCATTCATTGCATTACACTTCATTGCATACATAAGACCCTCATCGTATAAGTTTGTATGGGCACTCCTATACGATGAGTTACTTATTGCTGAACGACCCTCAACTTATATGCTTGTATGGGCATCCATATAAGTTGAGTTACTTACTATTATAGCTATATACTCTCTTGCAGCTGTAGATAGTAGATTTGTAAAATAAGAGCTTGTTTATTATACACTACTGTTTTTGCTGCTTATGATATGTATACTCACTTCACCTGTTGTACTACTGCTATTTATATATTACACCTGTTCCTTTCTCCGCCCGGTGCCGAGGAGTCGCCGGGGGAGCGGATGTTAAGCCACTTAGTCTTTATGACTAACGGTTGCTACGTCTTCCTTTTTAGGAGGAAACCCCGCAGGTGGAGCAGCAGGCTATGCAGCTGGACAGCCAGGCCAGGACGATAGGGCCTGAAGGGACGATACTGTCGCGATCGTCGGTTACAGATGTCAGTGAGAGACATTTTGTTGTAGCCCTTTGGGGCAATTATATTTACGTACTCTGATTATATAGAAGCTTGTTTAGCTTCTCTTTTGTTATGCTTATGGATATATGCTTAGTGTGGATTGACTTTCTTTTATTATTATGGTTGGCTGGCAATTATGTGTTGATATTGGTTGTTGCCGGTAGAATAGGCATCTTGTGGTACAGGCTAGCCCGAGTTCTAGTGTTACCATAAGGCGGCTATTCTGGTAATAAGACCCCTCTTGTGTCGTGTCTTGTGTTCCGGGAGGGGGGTCTTACAGATGGTTTCCTTGGTGCACAGGAACATTGTAGTACAAATGGTGGATTACGGTGGGGAAATGGAAAGGCTATGTATTGTGATGTGCTAAGGCGTGGCTTTGTCTCCGTGGTCGTATGGCAATCCCATGATATACAAGTCATGTGGGGAGAGTTTCCCGACGGTACTAATCCCCTTCTGTGAGACTGACGAGAATGCCAAGCATAGGGCAAGCCCGGGCACTTTAGCCTTGAGTGGGTGGGGTCCAGCAATGGTTCTTAGAATCGGTTTGTGTGTTAGATGGAATCCTGACACGAGAAGTCAGGGTTTTCAGGCAAGCCCGGGTATAAGACCCATGAGCGGGTGGGGCCTTAATAAGATTTCTGTGTAGCGGCTTTTAGGCTGTTAGGGGCATTATAGTGCCCTTTTATTTCCATCTTTACGCCAATGGGGAATTAGAAGTATCCAGTTGTGATTATGATGTGCTAGTTGTATACGCGATATGGTGCCTTGGGCAAAGCCTGGAACTGCATACATGCTGCATAGTAGGCCCCTTTAATTTTGTGGTCAACATAAAAAACGTGTTTGCTATTTGAGACATCCAAACCTGTTTTTAAAAGCTTTACAAGTTTATGTAAATGCTATATGAATTGCTGACTTGAAGGTTGGAGGGGTGTCCCGGGATCCGTTAGGGGA
The DNA here is from genome assembly GCA_039513925.1 of Platanthera zijinensis. NCBI lineage: Eukaryota > Viridiplantae > Streptophyta > Magnoliopsida > Asparagales > Orchidaceae > Platanthera > Platanthera zijinensis. The sequence continues at coordinate 135,280,680 of CM077085.1, forward strand.
AGCCGGGAGGATATGTGTTGGTTACATTATAGAGGTCATCCTTTGCTGACCCACGTTACTACAAATTTTTACTAGGCAAGGAGCGCAAGCAGGATCAAGTGCGCCGGCCAAGAAGCCCTAAGCCTTATGAATTGTTTGATTTTCTTACTAGCTCATTTTCTTCTCGATTGTATTTCTCCATGTTTTGGTATATTTCAGCTTGCATGCCGAGCTAGCCTAGGAGTGTTGTTACACATTGAAGTTTGACCTTGTGGTTTTTCTGTTTTGGACTTATTTGTTGTAAGGCTTTAAGGCTATTTTTATACTCCTGTTTAGTAGTGGATAACTTCTAGTTGTTTGGTATGTTTCCGCTGTTGCTTTATTCTGAGTTTTGAGATTGGGTAGTTAATATCATCTTTAAACGCCAAAGCTGTGGCGTCTGTATGTTGTGGGGCCCCGGTTGCACCCATATTATACGGTCATTATAGGGGAGGTGTTACAATTTTGTATCAGAGGGAGGTTAGGTTCAAAGGAGAGGATTCGTGGTCGAAAGTCATAATCAAATCGCGTTAAATAAGTTATCCACATAGGAGTATTGCGGGACCATGAGTGTCCTTATGTTTGAGTCTTGTTATTAGAGACTGATTTCTTATTACCTTGCTTATGTTAAGAGTGCAAGCAACGAGGCAGGAACATCGAGGCAAAGAGAAGAGCTTTCGGTAGCAGCGCGACTGCGCAGGGTCTTTTAGGCATGGGTGTAACCCCGACCGATTTTTGTCGCATGCTTGCAGAAGCAATGGTGGCAGCCCAAGCTGCAGCGATAGCATAAGTAGCAGCCCCCGTTGCTTAGGTAGCACCTGCTACCCCGTACACAGCGCCTGCCATGCCGAGCATAGAAACCAGGCAAGCAGAGCTGCTGGTCGAAAGGGTGGTTGTCGGGCATGGGGACCGGCAGATGAAATATTTTCTGAGCTTCCATCCTCCAACATTTAAGGGAGTGGGTATGCCGACAGATGCAGAGGATTGGTGGACCCGGATGCAAGAACTTTTGAGGGCGGTAGAGATGCCGAAGGAGAAGAAATCTGAGTTTTCATCCTTCTTGTTAGAAGGAGACTCAATGCTGTGGTGGGTAAGCCTTAGCAGTCGAAAGTTTCCTAGACTCACCACATCCATTGATGAGTTTGGGAATGATTTCCTGAAAAAGTACATTCATTCGTCAACGAGGTTTGCCCTTCAGAGGAAATTCCTTTACTTGGTGCATCGGGACAATACTGTGGAAAAGTATGTTCAGGAATTCACTTGGTTGGATCGTTACGCGAGAATGACAGTGGAAGATGATGAGGAGAGGGATAACCTCTTCTATAACCTCTTCTATCATGGGCTGAGGGAGAATCTGAGGCAACCCCTCATTGCCATAAAGAGAGTTGGTTTCACTGAACTGGTTGAGGCTTCCAAAATATTGGAGAATGACATGGTGCGAACCAACCATCGTAATGGTTTCGCACCCAAGAAAGGGGAAGGGAATCCTTTTCAATCCCAAGGGAAGTCTGAAGGGAGCAAATGGATGAAAAAGCCTCACCCATACAAGTCTGGTGAGAAGAGCAACTGGATGTTCAGAGGGTCTCGCTCTAAGGGACTTCTAACGTTCCTTAATTATGGAAAGGTGGGGCACACAGCTCATTTTTGTACTCAAGGATGTGCTAAGCAGGAGCCAAGATAGGAGCAGACTGTACGCTCCGGCCCCAGTGCTGCAAAGAAAGTGAAAATTGCAGATTCGAACGCTTCTCGATTCCAACTAGTGCAACCAAGGGCCTACATCCTTGGGCAGCAAGAAGCGATCCGTTAACCCCTATTTGGTGACACGTATGAGAGTTTAAATTTAATCTTATACTTCATACTTTTAAGCTCGTTTATGTTTGTTACCTGTGTTTAGGCTTTGTGTTAGTTTTCTGATACCCCTCTAGGGTGTTGTTTGACATGGGAGCGTCGCACTCTTTCCTTGCGGAAAGCTTTATCTGGAGAATTTGAGTTGAGTCGTTCTCGGCGGACGCGGAGTTGAAGGTGTGCATGCCTAATGGGTCATCAATAAACACCGGGGTGAAGGGGTGCATTTGTTGGAACCTTTGCAGAGTCGACTTTAAGTTGATAACAGGGTCATACCGTTGGTTGAGTTCGATGTAATATTGGGAATGGATTGGCTAGTACAGCTGCACGCCAGTATTGACTGCTTGTCAAAGGTGGTGACCCTGAGAAGTGAAGTGCAGACAAAAGTTAAGTTTGAGGGCCTCTATGGAGCGGCTCTTTCCCTTATTTCGGCCATGCAGTTCGTGCTGGCAGTTAACCAGGGCGGAGTAGCTCTTGTAGCTTTGTTGGAGGTTCTACTTTCAAAGTTATCACTCGGATAAGTACCCGTAGTTGCAGAATTCGAGGATGTGTTTCCTGAGGAGCTTTCTAGAGCACCTCCTTGGCGGGAGATTGATTTCTCAATTGAGTTAGTGCTAGAGGCTAGGCCGGTGTCACGTCCTCATTTTAGGATGGCCCCAAAAGAGTTAGCCAAACTCAAAGTACGGTTACAGGAACTTATAGAGCAGGGACATATAAGACCAAGTTCTTTACCGTGGAGCGCTCCGGTATTGTTCGTGAAGAATAAAGACGGTAGTATGCGGTTGTGCATAGACTGCCGAGAATTGAATAAACTGACAATCAAGAATAAGTATCTGATTCCTCGGATAGATGACTTGTTCGACAAGGGTGTGGGGTCAGTGGTGTATTCAAAGTTGGACTTGAAGTCAGGATATTATCAGTTGTGAATTCGAGACGAGTTCATACCTAAGACAGCATTTAGTACGATGTATGGTGACTTTAATCTCTGGAGATGCCGTTCGGGATGACGAACGCACCATCTATATTCATGGACTTCATGAATCGAGTATTTCCCAAAAAACTTTGACTCTTTTGTAGTTGTCTTTATTGACGACATCCTGCTTTACTCCAAATCGGAGGTGGAGCATGAGACTCACTTGAGAGTGGTCTTGCAAGTGTTGAGAGAGAACCCTTTTTATGCAAAGTTCTTAAAGTGTGAGTTCTGGTTAGAGAAGGTTGCGTTTTTGGGCCATGTGATTAGTGGGGAGGGTGTGGCGGTAGATCCAACACAAGTGGAAGCCATCAGAGATTGGCAAATATTGAGGACCGTGGCGGAAGTCCGAGGTTTTCTTGGACTAGCCGGGTACTATAGAAGATTTGTGGAAAACTTTTCGCGGATATCTCTACCCCTCCCTTCATTAACTCGTAAGGACCAGAAGTTTGTGTGGACTCAGGAGTGCAATTAGGCATTTGACACCCTGAAGGAAAGGCTGATGACAGCTCCAATCCTAAGTCTGCCAAAAGGGATTGGAGGATTTCAAATTTTCAGTGACGCATAAGGATGCGGTTTGGGCTGCGTATTGGTACAACATGGCAGTGTGATCGCCTTTGGGTCTAGGAAGTTGAAGCCTCACGAGGGAAATTACTCCATCCATGAAATGGAATTTGCGGCGCTAATTTTTGCGCTGAAATTGTGGCGGCACTACATTTATGGTGCAAATGTGGAGATCTTTACGAACTACAAAAGCCTGAAGTATCTACTAGTTCAGAAGGATTTGAATATGCGGTAGCGGTGGTGGGTTGAGTTCCTTGGAGACTACGAGGTGGTGATTCAGTATATGCCAGGCAAAGCCAATTTGGTGGCAGATGGCTTGATTAGAAAATACTCTGGGCAAGGAAATTGGATCGAATCTTAAGATGAGCGGTTGGTGCAGGATTGGGAATCCCTTGGTATGGAGTGTGTAGCTAGAGGCGAGTCTAGCGTGGCTTGGTTGAACTCGATTGAAATACAGAACGACTTGTCTGATCGTATTCCTGAAGCGACCTATTTTTATGTAGAGTACCAGCCATTCGTGGTGGAAGCTCAAAAGAGCGAGAGTAGCGCCTAGGAGATGATGGATGTGATTCTAAGGAAGGACAGAAGGATTTGTGTACTGTAGTTTGGCATGCCCCATGAGGAGTTGATGTTTGAGGCTCATTTTATAATGTACTCCATTCACCCGGGCAGTACAAAGATGTACATGGATATGGAGAAATCCTTTTTGTGGCCTGGTCTGAAGCGGGACATAGCTTTGTACGTGAGTCGGTGCCAAACTTGTGCCTTGGTGAAGGCCAAGTGTCAGAAGCCGAGCAGGTTCCTGAAGCCTCTTCCTATTCCAGAGTGGAAATTTGATGACATCTCCAAGGACTTTGTACATGGGTTACCTAGATCGCAGCATGGTAACGACACGATTTGGGTAATCGTGGATCTCTTGACAAAAGTGGCACACTTCATCCCAAATCGGAAGGAGGATGACGTAGAGAAGTTGGTAGAATTGTATGTTCCCAACATTATGCGACTACATGGGATTCCTAAGAGTATAGTTAGTGATCGCGATGGACGTTTCACATCCAAGGAATGGAGGTTGGTTCAGAAGAGTCTGGCCACGAACCTCAAGTTCAGTACGACTTTCCATCCTCAAACCGAATGGGCAAATCGAAAGAACGAACCGCACTATGGAGGATATGCTTAGGATGTGTACTCTTGACTTTGGCAAGAAGTGGGAATATAACCTCTTCATGGTAGAGTTCTCTTATAACAACAGTTACCAAGAAAGTATAAAGATGGCGCCATACAAAGCTTTGTATGGGAGGCGGTGTCGAACATTGATGTGTTGGATAGAGGCAGGAGACAGCAAACATTTGGGAAAATAAGTGGTAGCTGATGCATGCGAGTTGGTGTGAACCTTTCAAGAGCGCATGAAGGTAGCTCAATATTGACAAGCAAAATATTTTAATGCTTGCCACAAGAAGGTGGAGTTCTCGGTAGGTGACTGGGTCTATCTAAAAATCAAGCTGTTCAAAGGAGTTTCGCAGATTCGTCGACTCAATAAGTTGATTTCGAGGTTTTTTTTTGGGACTTTTCAAGGTTATATAATGGGTTGGAGAAGCAGCATACCAGTTGGCTTTGTCCACGGAGCTGAGTGGATTACACGATATCTTCCATGTCTCTGTCTTGAGGAAAGCTCTGGTAAAGGCTAGTGTGGTGATCAAATTGGCATTAGTGCCGATAGAAGAGGACTTGAGGACGCGAGTTTGTCAAGTTAGTATAGAAGATTAAGAAATACGGCAATTGCATAACAAAGAGGTCAAACTCGTAAAAGTTCAATGGGACAACTGCAGTCGTGAGGAGATTTCATGGGAGTGAGAGCAGGCCATGCTTGAGGAGTATCCCGAGCTTTTATTCTCAGGTACCATTTAAGTTTTGTGTACATTCTGTTCTAATTTGGGACGAAATTCTTTTCAGGCCAAGTTGTAACGCCCCGAAACTCAAAAGAGGAACGGATAGCATTTTCAGGCCAAGTTGGCTTCTAAATAGGGTGACACGGCCTATGACACGAGCATGTCATAAGCCGTGTTGTGCTTTAGATAGACAAATGTTTTGGAGATCAACGAAATTACGATCGACGTTTGCTTGGGGTAGGACACACGACCTGAGACACAGGAGTGTCCCAGGCCGTGTCCTGCTCGGGCAGTTTGCTAGGTTGTGTTGAGATAGTTTCACCGCTTGGGGGACGAGCGTTGGGTATTGTATCCACAAGAACCCAGATTTGGAGAAGTCGCCCTTGAACTAAGATAAATTAAGTTGTATTTGATGTTTTGCTTGAGTTATGTGTTTGTAGGACTATATTCCCAAATGTAGACCAATGTCAGTCTACAATCGGTCACCAAACACAAGACCATACATTATAATCCCTCATTGTGTGATCCATGGTATTGAACCATGTGTAGCCTCTCTATTGGGATACACCTCATTTTTCAAGCACTAGGATTGATTGGAGAAAGAAATATTGTTGAGTTTGTTGAAGAAGAGAAAATTCTGTTTGAGAAAATTTTTCTAAGTCTTTCACTCGAGTAAGTACCTTATATACTCGAGTAAAATTCTTAGATTATACTCGAGTAAGTCTATTTGTACTCGAGTAAGGGAATGGCTCTTGAGTAGCCTGAATATAGCTCTTGAGTAGCCAGGTCAACTACTCGATTAGATTATCTCTTACTCTTGAGTTAACAGATCTTCCTCTAAGAAATTACTCTAAGTAATTTACTCAAGTAGTCTTGTTAACCACTCTAGTAGATTAGTCTTTTGTCTCGAGTTACAGAAGATAGAATTCGTGGTGTTATACTTCACTCGAGTGGTCTATCTACTACTCGAGTAGTCCAGGTTTTATATACGAGTGATAAGTTTTCTTCCCTCAGAAATTTTTCAAAGTCCTTTACTCGAGTAGTCATATCCATATACTAGTGTAGTTTATCTTCTCTCGAGAAGTCCAGTTCCAGTTCTCGAGTAATCCATTTTCCTCTCTCAGAAACTATTCTAAGTCCTTGACTCGGGTAGTCCTTTTTTATCTCGAGTAGTTAATTTCTATTCTCTCGAGTAATACTTATTGTACTCGAGTAGTTCAACTCCACATCCCGAGAAACTATGTTAGCACTCGAGTAAGTATTTATGTACTCGAGTAGTTACTTATTCTATTCTAAATTTTCTCAAGGACTTCTACTCGAGTAGTCTATTCCTATCCACTCGAGTAATCATATTTATATATATATATACTCGAGTAGTTAATATTTTACTCAAGTACTTCAGTCAGATTTGTAAGAATTTTGCTAAGTCCATAACCAACAGGATTTTCAAATGACTTGACGTGATTGGTTCACGTGTACGTCATTAATGCTAATTATTACCGTTTGGGAGATCTTATATAAGGTCGTGTCAAACCGAATAACCCTAACAAGCTGTCAAATAATATTCTAAGTTTCTGAATCGCATTTTCTCATTCTAAAAACGGAAGCCGCCGTCGATCTTCATCGTGCAAATTGCCTAGGGATTGCGTTCAAGAAGATTCAGATCAAGGTTTTCTTACAGATCGAGATTTGTCTTCAAATCCTCATCATCTCTAGGATCGTGTGAGTCAAAAAAATTTCAGATCCTGATCTTGTCGAGTTTCTTCTTCAACTATTTCTGATAAAGCCACATGTTCAAAGAAAGAATATTTTGGCTGAGATTTTCCAGATCTGAGAAATCATTGTTTGTATTTCTACAAATATTTTCTTATATCTTGTAGGAGATTTCCCTCCGAGTGTGGGAGTATTTTCTTTTATCACCGAGTTGTAGGAAGTTTTCTCTAACAAGTGTAGATCCGTGTTGTGGATCGATATTGTAGGAACTTTGTTCCGAGGTGTAGGATTGGTTTTCAATCAGAGATAGTGGAGTAGCCGAGTCTAATGGTTTTCTAGATCGGTGAGGTAAAGTGGATGAATCCAAGGTTGGGGAACCAATATAAATCTTTTGTCGTTTGTGATTTCTTGGTTGATAATTATGTGCATAGATCTCTAAATTTTTATTCCGCAAAAAGACGCACAACTCACCTATTCACCCCCTCTAGATGATTTAGGTAGACAACTGAATACTTTCGATTGTTTCAACATGGCATGTGATACGGGCGTGTCTGGCATATGGCATGTGACACGGGCGTGTCACATGGCCTTATCCTGCTTGGGATTCGACGGTTTCTACGTCGATTGACGCACACGGCCCATGATACGGGCATGTCAATGCTGACACGAGCGTGTCCCAAGCCACGTCACAAGCTGTTTCCTGTTCTGTAATCCCAGTTTTTACGGCGAGTGTTGAACATGGCCTTGGAAATGGGCTTGTCGCAAGCCGTGTTCGGCCCAGGAAAGTCATTTTCAAGGCGAATCATGGCCGTTCATTTCTTTCAAAAATGATCCAAGGGCCCAGGCTGGTCTTTGCTGGGTTAAGGATGAGAATAGGGTTTCAAACCCTCATTCCACTTGGGATCATTATCTTTCTAAATTTTAGAGAGAGGGGAGAGCAAGGAAGAAGGTGGAGGAGAGTTTCGGCCGCCGGAGAAGCTTTAGAGCCCCGTTTCTTGAGCTGAGTCCAGATTTGCTAAGGCAAGAACGTTGCAGTGTTTTTCCTCCAACAAAGTTTCTCCTTGCCTAGGAATAGGGGTCGTAAGGTAACGAAACTTCTCCTCTTGGTTTCTAGGATGCGTGCATAGAATATTTTATTTTCAAGTTTTTGGGCTCCAAATCTCTCAAATGAGAGGGGTTTGGGTTGTCATGGTTTAAGAGAAACCTCCGGGTCAATTGTGTACATCCTAGGCATGTTTTTGCATTAGAGATCCACTCTATTAGTGGATTAGGAATTGTGGGTGAAGCCATAGTCGCGACTGTTAGTCCACCTGAGTTATGTTGCATAGAGAGCCTTAAGTATTATGTAGAAGTCCATTGCAGCAAGATGCCGTTTGTGAAGTACGTGTTTTCCCCCAATTTCTCGAGTGAGTACTTGTAGCCGGAACCGAACAAGGTTTACTCCGCATTTGGAGGTATATGGTTTCCTTGCTATGCGGGAACGTTGAAGTAAAAAAAGTGGATTAGGGTGGGGAAAGGGAAATGTTTTGTATTGTGATGTGCTAAGGCATGGCTCTGTCTCCATTGTCGGTTGGCTATCCCATGACGTGCAATTCATGTGGGGAGAGTGTACTCGTGATACTAGTCCCCTTCTATGATATTGATGAGAATGCCAATCGAAGGGCAAGACCGGGCAATGAAGCCATGAGCGGGTGGGGTCCACCAAGGGTTCTTAGAATCGGTTTGTTTGTGAGACGAAATCCTGACGCAAGAAGTCCGAGTTTGTAGGCAAGACCGAGTATAAAACCCATGAGCTTGTAGGGCCTTGTCAAGATTTCTGTGTAGCGTCTTTTAGGACATTAGGGTTATTGTAGTCCCCTTTTTTTGAAACTTTACGCCAATAGGGAATTGGAAGTACCCAGTTGTGATGATGATGTGCTAGTTGCATACATGATAGGGTGCCTTTGGCAAAGCCCGGGACTGCATACATGCTGCATAGTAGGCCCCTTTTATTCTGTTCTCAACATAGAAAACGTGTTTGCTGTTTGAGACATTCAAACCTATTTTTAAAAGCTTTACATGTTTATGGCATACGAATTGCTGTCTTGTAGGTTGGAGGGGTGCCCCATGGTCTGTTAGGGGTGGCTGGGAGGAGATGTGTTGGTTACACAGTAGAGGTCAGCCTTTGCTTACCCAAGTTACTACAAATTTTTACAGGGCAAGGAGCGTAAGCAGGAGCAAGTGCACCGGCCAAAAATCCCTAAGCCTCATGAAGAGTTTGCTTTGCTTACTTGCTCATTTTATTCTTGATTGTATTGCTCCATGTTTTGGTATATTCCGACTTGCATGCCGAGGAAGCCTAGGTGTGTTGTTGCACGTTGATGTTTAACCTTGTGGTATTTCAATTTTGGACTTATTTGGTGGAAGGCCTTAAAGATATTTTGATACTCCTGTTTAGTAGTGGATAACTTCTAGTCATTTGGTATGTTTCCACTATTGCTTTATTTTGAGTTTTGAGATTGGGTAGTTAATATTATCTTTTAATGTCAAAGATAAGGCGTCTGTATGTTGTGGGGCTCCGGCCGTACCCATATTTTACGGTCATTACAGGGGTGGTGTTACATAACTCTCTTGTGTTATTTGTTGTTTTATATTATTGCTACATATGTTAGTGTATATCATTGACAAAAAAATTTCAAGTGGTGTTTTGCCTTCTTCAAATAGGGGGGCAATGTTGGTTCCATTGATCCCAATGTCCCAGATTTATAAAAAGCCAAACAAGTCAATGGTATACACATAGTTGTATTTGATGTATGTTTAAGTTCATTCTTACAGGTTAGTATATGTCAAATTGATTGGACAAGTGATCCAAGTGACATTGACATGTGGACTCAAAGAAGCTGACTGGAAAAGCAGGTATTTGCCTAAGTCCACAAGCGTTGAGTGCAACAAGCTCACTAAGCGTCAAATTAACCAGAAGCCAGTGATTGTGAAGAAAAATAACTGTCCACAGGCATTGAGTGAATCCAGTTCACTCAACTCCATACAACAAACAACGCTGAGAGAAGGCTGGCAGTCAAAGCTTTGACTTTTGACAAGGCAGAAATTAGCAAGTACACAGGCATTGAGTGAAGTCAACTCACTCAATGCCATGTATCCAAAAGCATTGTGTCTTGCTATTTTTGTCAGAGCCATACAAGAAAGAGACAAAAAATCAGTTAAGTCTAGAAGTGTTGACTGAAGCTTCTTCACTCAACGCCATGTAGTTTCCATCAAAGCCAAAGAAAAAGGAGACAAAAAATTGACTAAGTCCAGAAGTGTTGAGTGAAGCCAGTTCACTCAGCTCTAAGATCAAAAGGCTATGAGTCAAGCAAATGCAGTCAGCCTAAGAGGAAACAGAGGAAATCAGCTAAGTCCAGAAGCGTTGAGTGAAGCCAGTTCACTTAATGCCAGATTTCAGAAGCAAAGATAGAAAGCGTTGAGTTAGGCCAGCTCACTCAACGCCTTCAAACAGAAGGAGATTTGGCTAAGTTAAAAGCGCTGAGTGAAGCTTATCCACTCAATGCTCTCAATGTTTTTTATACAGTAGGATGCAGAATGTTGGCTAAGTATAAAAGCGTTGAGCAAAGCAAGTTCACTCAACGCTCTCAACACCATAGTTTCAGAAAGAGTTGAAAATAATTCTAAGTCTAGAATCATTGAGTGAAGCTTATACACTCAACGCTCTTAATTCCTAGAGTTGTAGAAGGATGCAGAATGTTGACTAAGTTAAAACACGTTAAGTGGAGCTTACTTACTCAATGCCTAGCAGAGCAGTAAATTTTCTAAGTCAAGATTCATTGAGTAAAGTTTGTTCACTCAACGCACTCAACGCCTAAGTAGTTGTCTGAAATTTTCTAAGTCCAGAATGGCTGACGTCATGAAATTCAGCAAAGTCAATAAAAGACAACAAAACTCAAAAAAATTAAGGAAGAGTTGTAATTCATTACTGACATCGTCGTCAGTCTCATTCTATCAAACTAAGGATTTAATTAGTCGTTAAAGCAGCGACACATGTCAATGAACTCGCTAGATGACGGGATTATAAATAGAAGACGAGTTCTTTATCGATACAAGTTTCTGAGGTATCAATTCATTACGAAAAAGTAGTGTGGGACTTCGTCTTCTTCCCCCGCCATTGTTGCAGTGACAAGAAAATCGTTTTGATGATTCTGAAAGTTTTCTGAGTTAGCTGTGGCGATCAATATCTACTGCAACACGATAAAAGATATTATTTCTGGAAGAAGACACAGTCAAGGAAAGTCCTAGCTGTAGTGACTTCTCGATCCAAGCAGAGCCTAATCTGAAGATGAATTTTCGGATCAGTGAAGAAGGAATATTTTTAGGGTTTTCTCAAGATAGAAGGAGTGGCAGAGTAGTTCAATTTCTGCCTAAATAGGTTACCTGATTAAAGACCATCTTTTTTATCTTCCCTCATCAAAAGAACGATCAGATTCGTTTCTGAGTCGATTCCAACACAATCATCAGATTCTTGAAGATCTTCATCCTCAATACTGAGAAGAAAATTGGGTTGAGATTCTCTCAATTCATGAAGCTCTAAACTCAAAGAATCAATCACTAGTGTCTAATCTATATCTATATCAAATCCATCTCTGTAGGATCTTTTCAAGATTCGAGTTGTAATCCTACTTTTTAAAGGCTGAGTGTTAGATCTGGTGAGATCTGTATTGTAAGCCTAAGTTATAAAGGATGAGTGTAGGATCTGGTATAATTGTGAGTTGAAGGATCTAGTCTAGGATCTATGTGATAAGGTTGTTTTCCCAGCCTGTGTTGTAGGGCATTTGTGCCATTGGTAGATGATCAGGTGATTCCTGAGTGATTGGGATGTGTGTCTGTGTTGTAAGTCTCAGTGGAGACTGAGTGATCCTATAGGATCGTGTTGTAATCTCTAAGAAGCCAAGTTATTGGAGAAGTGCCTTGTCTAACATTTTGTTAGAAAGGCGGGAGGGACAATGGATGTACCCATATACTAGGAAACCACTATAAAACTTTGGTGTGATGTGCGTGAAAGTCTTGAAAGATGAACTAATCAATCACAACATGGCATAAATCAGTTAAAGGTCAAAAGAATATAAAAAGACCTTATTAACCTATTCACCCCCCCCCCTCTAGGTGATTAACAACCCTTATATTCAAAGACTTTCAGGTCTTTGATCTCCATTCTTGCATCTAGATAGACACCATTTGATGGGTTGATGGAATCTTCTTCCTTATCATCCTTCTCTTTGCCTTCTATGTAGACAATCAAGGTGTCCCACATTTCTTTGGCAGTCTTGCAGTGGACTAGGTTTTTGAAGATGGAGTCATCCAAGGAACTTATAATGATGTGTTGTGCCCTCTTGTCTATAGTTACCATGATGATTTCATCATAAGTCATTTCAGCATAACTCTTTGGAGTTTGTACTTCTATATCTAAGACAGAGACCATCATGTGGATGAAAGGTCCTTCTTTAACTGATACAAATACCCTAGGATCATAGGATTCCATCATCTGCCTGACCCTCTCTTTCCAGGTCCCAAAATTCTCCTTACTGCAGACTTGAAGCTCCATTTAACTCCAATGCTTATGGTTCACTCCTGAACCCATAAGCACTAACCTTTTATCTATCCTTTGAGGTCTACTCAGACTGTTAAGTCCTTTTTAAGTAACCTCCATCTGATACCACTTGAAATTATTTGTTTTCAAGGATAGCTAAATTATCTAGAGGGGGGTAAATTGGTTAGTTGTCTCTTATGCTATATTTTTAACTTAACTACTTATGTGAGTGATGTGATTATGTTAGTTGTGTTTTCAAGGAAATAACATAGACAACACATCAAATTTATAGTGGTTCCCCAAATTATCGGTACATCCACATTCCCTCCCACCTTTCTATCTTCTAGTTAGACTAGACACTTCTCCAATCATAGCTTCAAAGAGCTTACACCTTATATCCCTATGGATCTCTCAGTATCCTCCAAGACTTACAACTCCTGCACTAAGCCCTATAACTCAGTGATCAACTGATCACCTACCTAAAGCAAATGACCCCACCACTCAGGCTGGAAAGATAACCCTACCTCAGATCCACAAAGGATCCTACTTAAGACAAAATGACTATCCTACTTCTCAGGCAAAAGGCCCTACCTTAGATCAAAAGGGATCTAACAACTCATGCATAAGTGCCCTACAACTCAGATAGAATTACTCTCCTAGCTCAACCTCAAAATACTTACAACTTAGATTCACACCTTAATCCTACATCTCAGGCCAAAGCCATATACTCAGATTCTCAACACAATCCTACCTCAGGTCAACTAGTGATACTACACTCAGATCCACATTTGGATCCTACACACAGATCCACACTTGGATCCTACACTAGAATCCTTACTTGGATCCTACACTCAGCCTTTATAACACATGCTTACAACTCAGATCTGTTAAGAACCTACTGGGTATGAGTATGGGTGGTTTGACTATGACAAAAGGGAAATTTCTCTGAGCCTTCTTCTTCTTCCTGAGATAAGATATCCTCAACCCTAACTTCTTCACAGGAATAAGAATCTTGATCTGGAAGCAACTTTGTAGATCTGATGCTCTGCACCGTGCTGAACTGAAACAGAAGCTCAGATCTCCCTTCTACACAGCTCTAGAAATTTATCTTTAGGAAATGTTCTGCTAGATCTGTGAGGTAACTGTTGTTGAGGCTTCTTTCCTTAACAGCTCTCTCTAGCTGAAATAAACGCAGCCCTGTGTTTCAGATTGCTGAAACCAGATGACTCAGCTTCTTCTTCTTACTCAGAAAGAGGACTTTTCGATCTTGCTGTTGAAGAAGATTTTATTCTTAAGAGAATTGCTTCTTCAACAACTAACTGTCTCTTAGTCACATACTAACTCGCTTTTGTTCTTAGATCAGCAATTTGAACTGGTTCTCCAAGCTCTGCAATAATGGCGAGCAGGAAGATGAAGTCCCGAATAAATTTCAGAAAAGCTACACCTTCTTCCTTGATCATCTCCTTTTTACCATTAGCCCATCAACGGCTCATTGATCAGTGGGCCCAACTTGAATTTGTTGGCAGCTACCATCTTTTGCATTAATGGTTGTACTGAAGGCAAGCAGTGACATTTGTTGTGTACTGTAGCTTTTCCGCAATAAATTCAAATTATGCTGACTTCTTGATTTTGCTGACGTCACCATCTGTGGACTTAGCCAAAATCAAGCATCTTTAGTATAGATGATGAGTGAGTAAGCTTCACTCAATGCAAAAACACTTAGAAAGATATTATGTCACTAGGTATTGAGTGAGTAAGCGTCACTCAATGCTAAAATACCAGACAGATTTTCTATCACTAGGCGTTGAGCGAGTTAGCTTCACTAAACGCCAAAACACTTAGATAGATTTTCTATCACAAGTCATTGAGTGGGTAAGCTTAACTCAACGCCAAACGATTTGGATAGATTTTCAGACACTTGGCATTGAGCTAGTAAGCTTCACTCAATGCAAAACTGCTTAATATATTTTATTCTGTTACTAGGCGTTGAGTGAGCAGCCTTCACTCAACGCATCTGGACTTAGCAAAATTTCTTTGTGAAATCACAGTCTCTAACTGACTAAGGTTCAGTCAATGATTTTTATCAAATGGCAATGAGTAATTAAGCTTCACTCAATGCGTATGGACTTAGTAAAATATAAACAGAGATTTTCTATGGCTTTGACTGTCTGAGCAATACTCAACGAATATGAAGTTATGACATTGAGTGAGTATACTTCACTCGACGCCTGTGGACTTATACATATTTCTTCCAGTTTCTTCTTAGGCCTTTATTGCCTTAGCATGTCTCACAGCTTTTTGTTATATGTCATTGAATGAGTAGACTACACTTAACTCCTATGGACTAAGCCACTTTTTTGTCTTGTCAATAGATAGGCTTAGACTAACCAAGCTATACTCAACGCTTTTACTTACCTGGTGTTGAGTGAATAGACTTCACTCAACTCCTGTGGACTTAACAAAATTCTTGCACCTTGCATTGAGTAAGGATGCTTCACTCAACGCCTGTTGACTTAGGAAAATTCCTAATTTTTTGGCATCTATCTTTGTGTCCACGTATCCAATTAATGTGATAAGGACTAACCTACATGCATGAACTTAAATACACATCAAATACAACTTTTTGTATATCATTGACATTATTGACTTCTTAAAATCTTGGACATTGTGGGAAATAAATCCAACATCCACAGATGATCTTACAGATTGAGTAAAGGTTTTGTGAGGATTGAGAAATAGCTCTCTAAATCACCTTTCTGAACTGAGAAAACCAGTACAACCTCTTCACAACAATAAGACTTTATATCTTCAGAGTAGTTCTACTTGTGCTAAGAAGAACTGATGTAAAGCTCTGTATCTTCAAGCTTCTTATATATCAGGGTTGTAAGAACTGGCTTTGAAGATGAACAACAACTTTTGAATGCTCTGCTTCTTGTCCTCTTACAAAAATAATGTTTTGTCTTCTTGTTGTAGAAGACTTAGAAGTTCTCAGTTCTTGATCTTTTCAATAAACAAGGTTCTTTTTATATTCCAGAAAACTTTTGTAAATCCGAGTGTAATGGATTTACTAACTTGATGGAAAAGAAGACTATCATGAAAACAAAAATTTTTTGATTTATCTGTAAAAGTCATTTTATCTCCCGTCGACCAAAGACTCTTTTCTCTGTATGGCAATCCGAAATAGCTAACAATAAAGTACCTTGAACTTTTATTGTTGTACAGAAAATATTCAGCTCCATTTGTCTTCTAGCGCACAAGTCCCGCAAAATTTGAAAAATGGATGACCTCAGCATAATAGTGCTTGTGGGCTTAGCAGTTTTCAGTCAAACTGAACTGGCGTTGAGTGTAGTTAACTGACTCTGCGCATAAATAGTTGGTAGAAAATATGTTTCCTGAGGCATTGATTGAACCTTCACCACTCAACGCATCTTACTTAGATATTATAACTAGTAATGCATTCGGTGAGCCTTCATACTTAAACACTTTTGGACCTGGCCGAATTATTCTGGTTGAAGGTAATGAGTGAAGCTCCTTTACTCAACGCTTCCCGACATTGCTGAATTATTGATGAGGCGTTTATTGACCCTTCTTCACTCAACACTTCTATACTTAGGAAAATTTACTTTTGAGTAGGCGTTGAGTGAACTTCATTTACTCAACACTTCTGGAATTAGCCATATTTGACTCCAACAACACAGAATCTTTGAATGTTTGATGTTTTATCAACGCTTTTTGCCTTCTGACATTAAGTGAAGTGAACTCACTCAATGCTTTTGCACTTAGCCAAATTTCATTTTTTTTTCTTGTATCTTTTTTTGAGTCCAACTATCATTGTCACCATGACAACCTATCTAATCATGTAATAGTAGACAACTTGTGTAAGACCCCCCTCCCAGAACACAAGATACGGCTGAGGGGAGTCCTATGCCAAGAAAAGCCGCCTTACGATAGTGCCAACACATGGGTCGACCTGTACCACAAGACGCCTATCCTGCCAGCTAAGATTAATATCATCAATGCCAACCTAACATAAAGTATAAGAACAGAAGTCAAAATCCACACAAGCATGTAAGTCCAACTAGTACATCAATAAAAAGAAGCAAAAAAAGGCTTCTATAATATCAGAGTACATAAAAATCTTTGCCCAAATGGCTACAATAAGAGTCTCTCAAAATAATCTCGCATCTGTAACTGAAGGCAACGATGGTATCGTCACGTCAGGCCCTATCACCGTAGCCTAACTGCCGTCCTACACAACCTGGTGCTGCTCTATCCGCTAGGTTTCCTCCTAAAAAAGGAAGACATAACAACTGTTAGTCATAAAGACTTAGTGGTTATCACATATGTTCCACCGACGACTCTTAGGCACAGGGCGGAGAAAGGAAAACAGTATAATATATATAAATAAGAAATAGTACAAGCAGATGGAGAATGTATAAAACTAAATAATATTAGAGTATCCAACATGTGAACAAGTGATTATATTAATTTACACTAGAAGTTCAACTATCAACCGCAGTATACAAGTGAGATCCTACAACAGGAAAGTAACTCAACTTATATGAATGCTTATACAGACATATAAGTTAAGTATTAGCTTAACAGTAAAGTAACTCATCATATAAGAGTGCTCATACAAACTTATATGATAAGGATCTTTGTGTATGTAATGTAATGCAATGTTTTGAATGCAATTCAATGACTCACAAATGCTCACACACACATACACAGACATATATGTCAACACAGACTTGTAGTTCCCACTTTTCGAGCAGGTAGCTAACCTATCAGGCGCCAAACGTCGTGGTCGGACAGTGATAGTGGAACAGGCTTTCCACTACTAGGCCGGCATCCACAATACCAATCCAAGGCCTCCATACGCCTCAATGCTAAGAACACAACCGCGGAGCTCACATGCGTACTACGGCTCAGAGGGTTCTCAGGTAGATGTGCACTAAGAACACAACCCATACTGGCCTATCTTTGTGGCACAAAAGGATCCTATGGGAGCGTATGACCATAAGACCAAGCCTAATCGTCCACTTGGTATGGAAGGAGCCCTGGGATCGAGCACAGAGGACCAATCCCAACCGCCAAAAGTCTAGCTGTCAACTCTTGTCTGTGCAATGACTGATAATCCCGTAGACCTGCCACACTATCCTTAACCAAAGATTATGACACTACTTGTTAGCTCACACCACATGCAATTTCAAATTTATGTGCTCCACACTGAGTCCCTTTTCAACACATCATTCCACTGCGGCAAATACACAGGCACCTTCAACCCTTCCACATTTCCATACCACGTAAGGGTTCATCATTTACATAGGTGACAAGTAACCTTGCACAGCATAGCAATCCCACACTACTACCTATTGGGAGATACAACTCTAAGCTGTGGACTACTAAATGCATCCCATTAATCATCAAATCACATGTCCATGCATTAACCACATCCAATTCCTTTCCACATGATCAAGCATTCACAACAAGTGCAACACCATCCGCAAACCACAACAATATAATGATGATTCACATACACGTCAAGCATGATAATATAGCCATGGTTTATGTGTTGAGTTGCTGAACATCATACCTTCTTTC
The DNA here is from genome assembly GCA_039513925.1 of Platanthera zijinensis. NCBI lineage: Eukaryota > Viridiplantae > Streptophyta > Magnoliopsida > Asparagales > Orchidaceae > Platanthera > Platanthera zijinensis. The sequence continues at coordinate 135,298,855 of CM077085.1, forward strand.
TAAAACCCATTTCATTCTTCATATTATAATCATACACATCCCCATCGGATTTAACAAGAATATCATTTGTACAACCAAACGTATCAATTCATTTGATCACTAACTTTCCCAAATCATTTATTTATCAAACTCCTTCAAACCATTTGTACAATCATGTTTTACCAAACCATTTGTTTATTGTGATTACGTATAGACTAAGTTTACAAAGACAGTAACATATTTTGCTATGCTCTCTCTACCAAAACCAAACTCGGTTCTACAAAAACCCGAGAACAACATGCACTTAAGTCATGACTGTATAGCAAATTCAACTAGACATTCACAAGGCTAAAAGACTCGTATGAAAACATGTAACCATCCATTAGAAAGGTCCTTCCAAGGGATACAACTCTTGTGTTTAGTAAAAAACACATATCTATCAGTATCTAACTCGATAATGGCCTTGAAGTTCACTGCGCACAGAAAATAGATTTATGCACGCATTTTAAAACAAGATGAATGACATCTGTTTATCTTATCTCTTTAGTTATTTGTTCAAGACTATATTCAGACTTTCATCCTCCCTTATTCACCTTCAATAGACCATTCCTCTTAGCCAAACCAAGTCCATCGTCTTCACATAAAAGCGAGGAGAGGTTGAAGACATAAAATCCCCAGGACAAGTTCCTAGCATGATCTCATCCTAGGAATCTTCATCTCGTAAGACAAACTCTTTTAAGTCGATAACTCTCCTAGATAATAACTATAGATCTAGCACCAAGGGAGAGGGTAGGAAGCTTACCTCATTTCCGGCCATGGATCTCGTTATCCTCCTCGGCGGCATCTTCTTCCCCTATGTATTGTTCTTCTGGAAAAGTAGATCGGCTCCGGCTATTTCTTCGCTCCCAACAGTTTTGGCACAGGTAATGTCTCGGCAAGAAGTGAACTGATGGCTAGGGTTTTCTCTAAGTATCCTTTTATAGGAAGAATTATTGTAAACCGCCTGCAACTTGTCACCTATTACTAGACCGCTCATTATTATTTAAAATAAGTCTTATCGAAAAGACCAGTCAATAGGAGTTGTTTGGTGTATTTCCCGAAACTGGTTCAGTCCATAAATGCAAGACACCGATCCCGCTTGGGTCAAAAATATGCCAAGTCAATTTCATCGTGTATAGCATAAAAAATCGACGAATCGGCGAGATTCTTTGTGATCACTCGACGCCTATATAATTACAGCATACTTCCAAGTTAAAATCATCGAGTATACATGACCATTCGTCCAATAGCATCGAGTTTACTTAATGCACTCGACTCTTCGTCGGGTGCCGTCGAGTCCACTCAACGCCTACAAAATCCCGAATCATTATAAGTTAAATTTGTCGAGTAGTGTAGAGCCAACTCGACGCATTCGATGCTTCGTCAAGTATAGAATTACTCTAGGTATCACTCGATGATTCATGGAATGCCGTCAAGACCACTGAATGCACTCGATGCCTCCAGAAAATAGAAAAATTTTAAGTCCAATTCTTCTTATATACTCGACGAATTTGTCGGATATTTGATGAGTCCGATTTATATAAAGTTTTTCGGGCTCATCTGAGCTTGTATCCTCACGTGTGCACTGCATTTTAACTGGATATTGGTTATATTTGCATCGTTCTATCTTTGACCTCCATGTGCAATATTTTGGGCCCGTGGGTGTGCAATTGCGAATTCTATTGATGGGGGGTAAGAACTTGGTGCTCCCCATGCTTCTTTCTGCTGCTTTGATTGATTTTCTGTGGTGTTGGAGGGTCCTAATTTGTTGTGTTGATTGTTACTTGCAAGCGGTCAGTTTTCCTCTTTTCATAGTTCTGATTTGAGGAAAATGCACGGTCGTGTGTTTTTTGCAAGTTATTCTGGAAGGGTTGACCGGCCCATGCGATTCCTTCACGCACGGTTTCTTCGGGACCATGCGTGAAGGAAACGCACGGTTTTCCTATAGATTTGTTTTTTAGGCCATTCTTTGGTTATTCGTTCGTTTTGCCTTCATGCACGGGCAGAAGCGCATGTGCGCGAGTTAAACACATGAATCCACCCGGTTGCATGCGTTTTGTGCTTTCTGTCATTACCCGTAGGATTTCCTTAGCGCACTGGCGGAACCGCTCGTGCGTGAGTAAAACGCGCAGGTCAACGCTTCTTCTTCCTCAAGCGTTTTCTGGATATTAATATAGCACGTTTCATGCACGATCGTGCGCCAGACCGTGCGTGACCATTTTTTCTTACTTTTACTATTTAAGCCGAAGATTCTTCATGACCGGGACATCTCCGTTTTTCCCCGCCATTTCCGCCCCTTTGAGCGGGAACTCGTCCCTCCAGTCGTCATTCTCTCTCTCCTCTGTGGGAAGCTCCTCCGACCACCATTTCTCCTCCGAAAGCATTCAAAAGTTCCGTCTCCGACCATCTTAATCTTCTCCGACCTCCAAGCTACCATCTGAGTTACTTGTTTCTGCACTTTAGAAGTTCTCCACTCATATCCGACTTAGCAACCACGAAGAGGATGGGTTAGATGAAGGAAGTGACAACCCTTCTGGATCCCAGACGCCTTCCGAAGACCGAGCTAGGACGAGGATTGACAACCTTCGCTTCTAGCCCAGAATCATGGAGAGATTTCGTGCGCTCGGTTGTATTTCTTAACTTTTTTTTAAACTTTCCATGTTGTGAACGTGTGCTAGTAAACTTGTAACTTGATAACAGTACTTTTGCTTGAGTTTCATCTAGTTTGGTTGTTAATGTTTTTGTCTCAGATTGTGTTTGAGTTGTTATAGCAATTCCTAGAAGCGTGTGTTGCGAAGAGGTGTTTGCGACCCTCAATAGTTCGTTCATCTCTGTTATTACTCGTTGGAGTAATCCACCCGTACGACGTGGTGAAGGAGACCTACACTAGTTAAATCATGCTTAACGTAGGAAACCTAAACCAAACCCCCCCCCCTTTTTCATAGGTTCACTTGCATTCGTTTTTCGAATAGCAAAATCCATGCTACCTACTTGCACTCCGCGTGAGATCGATATCTGGGGATGCTACTCCTCATCTTTATTACTTGACCGTGATCGGTGAACTTACCGAGAGAGCATAAAGTTTTTGGCACCGTTGCCGGGGAGTGCAACCGTTGCGTGTGATTTTTGTTACTTTTGGAAAAAGTTGTACGTGTTAGATGTTCTAAATTTTTTTTGTGTGAGCTGTATGACAGATCTTGTTGGGATTTGTCTCCACAATGCCTCAGATTTGTAGGAGGTCAGACCTTGAACTAAGATGAATTAAGGTGTATTTGATGCTGTGTTTAAGTTGTATGTGTGCAGGTTCTAATTGCCAAGTGTAGACCAATGTCAGTCTATAATGAGTCACCAAACACAGGACCATACAATGTAATTCCTCATTGTGTGATCCAAAGTGTTGGCCCATGTATAGCCTCTCTATTGGGATACACTTCCTTCATGCACTTGGATTGATGGACAGAAGCATTGGAGCAAATTTCCTCTTAGAATTTTCCTGAGTCTTTTATACTCGAGTATTTCCTTGTAATACACGAGTAAGTATGTTTATACTCGAGTAAGTATTTTCTGATACTCGAGTAAGTCTGTTTATACTCGAGTAAATATTTTCTGATACTCGAGTAAGTCTGTTGATACTCGAGTATATCTTCTGATACTCGAGTAAGTCTGTCTATACTCGAGTAAATATTTTCTGATACTCGAGTAAGTCTGTCTATACTCGAGTAAATATTTTCTGATACTCGAGTAAGTCTGTTGATACTCGAGTATATCTTCTGATACTCGAGTAAGTCTGTCTATACTCGAGTAAGTGTTTTCTGATACTCGAGTAAGTCTGTTGATACTCGAGTATATCTTCTGATACTCGAGTAAGTATGTTCATACTCGAGTAATTGATCTTTGATACTCGAGTACTTTCTTCCATACTCGAGTAATTGACTCTGATATAAACGTTTCTCAGGTATATTTTCTGATACTCGAGTATATCGTCTTGATACTCGAGTATACCTTTCTATTACTCGAGTATACACTTCTGATACTCGAGTATACCATTCTTGATACTCGAGTAATTCTTTCTTCTCTCCTGTAATTCTCTCTTTCTATACTCGAGTATACTGCCTCTTGCTACTCGAGTAATCCATCTCTCCATACTCGTGTATATCCTCTATTACTCGAGTATCGCAGTCAACTTCTCCAGAATTATTCTAAGTCCTTTTTCATCATAAGTATTTTGGATCTGTCAATTCTGATTGGTCCACGGGTCATCATTAATCAACGTTATGACCGTTGGAACCCACCTATAAATAGTCTTTTCAGAATTGACTTATGATCAAGAGAATACAGAGATATATTTTTTAAGGAAAGAGAAAATTCCGTGAACCCTAATTCTCACGCCGCCGCCAGTGTTGCTCACGGGAAAAACTTTGGATCGCCGATCTTCGTCTTCAACGACTTTCTCTCCAGCGATCCAGACAAAGGGAATCACTCGATCTCGCCGAGCCTCAAATATTTCAGATCTCTCTTCTCGATCGAGGTGGTTCTAGTTTTCAGACTCGTGGATCTCTCTCAGGTCATCTTCAACCTTTTCCTGATCAAGCCGAAGTTCCTGAAGAAGAAGACCGTCAAAGATCCAGATCTGAGATTATTGTTTTGATTTTTACTCTCAAACCAAATTTCTTTGTAGGAGATTCTTCTCCGAGACTTGTAGGAAGTTTTGTCTTCCGAGTTTTTGTAGATCCGTTTTGGGATCGAGATTTGTAGGAACGTGGTTCCGAGGTGTAGGATTGTTTTCAATCCGAGATAGTGGAGTAGCCGAGTCTAGTAATTTGCTAGATCGGTGAGAAAAGTGGACGTACCCAAGGTTGGGGAACCACTATAAATCTCTTGTCTTCTGTGATTGCTTGATATTTGCTGTGTTAGTTTTTAATTCCGCATTTGACACGCATTTCACCTATTCACCCCCCTCTAGGTGATTTAGGCTAACAACTTAGACCTCTCAATTGGTATCAGAGGGAGGTTGATCGTTAAAAGGTTAACACCTTGATCTTATCCTTCTAAGTTGTTTTCTGAAAAGTATCAAACATGAGTAAGACCAAGGATTTTGCTAAACTCCCTATCTGCACCAAGAACAACTTTCCTATGTGGAAGGAAAGAGTAAAGTTCTTCATGGATGCGGTAGATCCCCGGATCTTCATGATTGTTGAAGAAGGTCCCCATATTCCTATGACTGCATCCACCATAGATCCCACCAAGCAAGTTCCCAAGAAGCTGATGGATCTAGACAAGGATGAGATTGCACTTGTCTCTCTGGACAAGAAGGCTAAAAATATTATAGCAAGTGCAGTCGACGACTCAATGCTGCAGAATCTAATTCATTGCCAGTCTGCCAAGGAGATGTGGCAATCCCTTGTGACTCTAATGGAAGGCACTGAAGAAGTGAGGGATGATAGGAGATCCCTTCTGAATCAAAAGTATGAAGCCTTCCGGCAAGGTCATAAGGAAGCCATAGCTGACACCTTTGAGAACTTCTTCAAGATAGTAAATGGCCTAAGAGTGTATGGCCGTGTCTTCACCAACGGGGAACTCAATGACAAATTCTTAAGATCCCTAACCAAGGAATGGGATAATAAGGTATGTGCCATTCGGGAGTTTGGAAGGTTAGCTGAGACAGACCCGCAGAATCTGTTCGGAAAGCTTATGTCTTACGAGCTGCAAATCAACTCAAGAAAAGCTGAAGAAGAGACGAGCAGGTCTGCATCCAAGGAGAAATCTGTCGCTCTAAAGGCAGATAGCTCAAGGAAGATAAAGGCTAGCTCTCCTGCCCCAGTTCCTGAAGCTGATGAAGAAGAATCATCTGAGCCTAGCTCATCTGGCTCAGAACTATCTGATGGAGAGTTCTCCCTACTCTCAAGGCAGTTCAAGAAATTCTTGAACAAGAAGAAGCAATGGAGAGGCAAGGATGCCTCATATAGAAAGTCACGACATGACAGTGATCATCGGAAGAAAGGCTCAAGTAGCCATGACAGGTATAATCCTAAACCGAACAAACAGATTTCTACTGACATCATTTGTTACTGTTGCAATAAGCCAGGTCACGTCATCGCTGATTGCCCTCACAAAAAGAAAGAGGGTGGAAGAAGAGAGGAAAAGAAATCCTCACACCCCAAGAAAAGGACAGAGAAAAGCCTAGTAGCCAAGAAGAGCAAAACTCTCAGCGACTCTGACTCATCTGAGTCGAGTGAAGAAGCGGAAGCTTACTTTGGGCTCATGGCTCACTCGGATGATGAACAAGTCCCCCAGTTTACTGGGGAGGTAAAATCTCACACTCCTCTCTCTGATTCTGAAAATGACAATGAGCAAGAGGGATACTCCTCTGAAGATGAATCTGAACTCATGGGACAGTATAAGGAATTACTCACCGCTTACGAGAAATGTCGTAGAATGGTGAGAAGTCAAGCCAAAGAGATCAATTCTCTACAGGCCAGTGAGAGCAACTTGAGAGAGGAAGTCAGTAGGACTAACTCTCTTCAAGAGAACCTAAATGAAGCTATGGAGGAATACAATAAAGCTCTCAAGCACCTCGACCTTAAAGAGGAAATCATCAAAGAACTGGAAAAACAGCTCGAGGCTGAAAAGAAGCTTGTTGAGAGCTTCTCTAAGCCTAAGACAGTTCTTCCAATCGTTGCTGAATTCTCTGCTAAGGCCAAGGGTGCTGGTTTAGGCCACATTGGGTCTTCTAGTAAATCCTCTAGGAGAAACAAGGCCAAGAGGAAGAATAAGGCTGCCCGGAAGGCTCTAGCTGAGGAAAAAGGGAAAGCTCCCTTGGAACCTGTTGTGTTCAAGAAAGTTATCTTTCCCACGAACGAACTCGATTATGAGTCCACCTATGGACACTTTTCTAGGCCGATCCCTGAGAAGCCTAAGTCAAGATACCAAGGTTGGACTCGTCCTCGTAACTTTGGCGAGAGTGTCTTCAAGGCACCTTATGAGGAGATTCAGCTTCAAAGCTATGGACCTTATGCTCATGGTCATAACTTTAAGAAGACACCAAAAGTAAAACCCGTTGTAGAAAAGCCTATGAAAGAGAAGACTTCATGCAACTGCAATCATCATGAAGCCTCTTCCTCCAAAAGTAAGGGTCCTGCCAGACCTTCATTCCAGAAAGTCAAGCAGGACTACACAAGGCAAAGATACAACAGGTTCAACTGTTGGTGTTGTGGCAGAATTGGTCATTTTGCCAGTGATTGTTGGTTCAATCCTGAAAATGCTGCAACCCCTAAGGTTAGCAACGTGAGAGTGACCACTCATAAGGCTAATACTCGTAGGGGGAGTATTCTAACTCGAGACCAAGGACCCAAACTTGTTTGGGTTCCTAAGGCTAAATGATTGTAATTGCAGGTATGTCCAAAGGCCACCAAAATGCCAATCTGGTACTTGGACAGTGGATGTTCTCGGCATATGACCGGGACAAGGAGCCTACTACTGAACTACACCTCAGTCTGCGACGGACCAAAGGTCATCTTTGGAGGTTCAGATCGAGGAATCACTAAAGGCTATGGTATGATTTCTAACGGTAGCGTATCCTTCTCGAATGTAGCCTATGTTGAAGGATTGGAGCACAATCTCATCAGCATAAGCCAACTATGCGACAAAGGATACGTAGTTGAATTTCATGCTGACAAGTGTTTGATAAAATCGGTTAACAATATGGAAACTATTTTATCAGGCACTCGAAGCAGAAATATTTTCTGTTTAAATTTTATTTGTATAGACTCTTCGACACCAGTGTGTCTTTTGGCAAAAAGTAGTGCATCTCTCGCTGACCAATGGCACAAGAGACTAGCACATATTAATTTCAAAACTATTAATAAATTATTCTCTCAAAACTTAGTGCGTGATGCACCCAAGGTCAAGTGCGTTACGGACAGTCCTTGTCACGCTTGTATCAAAGGCAAGCAAACAAGAAGCTCGTTCAAAAGCATAATAGGCAAGGATTCCAATAGAAGTTTACAGCTTCTTCATATGGACTTGTTTGGTCCACTGCAGGTTAGAAGTTTGGGAGGTAAGGAATATACGTTGGTTATTGTGGATGATTACTCGCGCTTTGCGTGGGTGTTCTTTCTGAAACACAAGTCAGATACCTTCGGTATTTTCACTAACTTTGTCAGGCAAATCCAGAATGAATACAACTGTTCCGTAGTCAAAATCAGAAGTGACAATGGAACGGAATTCAAGTCTGGAGCCATGACAGAATTTTGTGAAAGTCAAGGTATCTTTCATGAGTTTTCCTCTCCCCGCACTCCACAGCAAAATGGAGTGGCTGAGAGAAGGAACAGAACACTCATAGAGGCTTGTCGGACCATGTTGAGTGATGCCTCACTTCCGGAGTATTTCTGGGCTGAAGCCGTCAACACCGCTTGTCACGTGCAAAATCGAGCACTCATCAACAAAGACCATGATAAGACTCCTTACGAACTTCTAAAAGGCAGGCAACCAACCATTTCATACTTTAGAATCTTTGGTTGTAAGTGCTTCGTACTTAACAATGGCAAGTATCACACTACAAAGTTTAGCGAGAAAAGCTTTGAAGGTATTTTCGTAGGTTATAGTAGCCATAGTAAGGCCTATAGAGTTTTCAATAGAAAAACTCTGGTTGTGGAAGAGTCGATACATCTTGTATTTGATGAGACGAGTCTGTTGCAAAGCAACTCGTCTAGTGTGCCTATTGTAGATGCAGGTACAAAGTTGAAAGAACTCAGCTTGGATGAACCTATTAAAGATAAAGATGAGACGTTCATCAAGATCCCCTCTACAACCACCTTTGGAGAGGGAGATGATCAAGATGAAGAAGACATCCCAGCTGAAGATATAACTCCAGTGGCTGAAGAGATCCCAGATGCAAGGACTTTAGAGTTCAGACACTTGAAGGATCATCCTGCTGACCAAATCATAGGAGATCCTCGGGATGGTGTCAGAACTCGTCGAGGTACAACTAACGAGAATTTACACTTAAGCTTTCTCTCACAGGTTGAACCAAAGAAATTTGAGGAAGCCAACTCCGACGCATCCTGGATTCTAGCCATGGAAGAAGAATTAAATCAGTTCAAAAGATGCAAAGTCTGGACACTTGTTCCTAGACCCAAGCATAAGAACGTCATCGGGACAAAGTGGGTCTACCGGAACAAGATGGATGAAGACGGAACAATTATAAAGAATAAAGCCAGACTTGTCGCCAAGGGATATCGTCAAGAGGAAGGGATCGACTTCGACCAAACTTATGCTCCAGTAGCAAGACTGGAGGCAATCAGGTTATTTCTTGCCTACGCTGCACTTAAGGGCTTTACCGTCTATCAAATGGACGTGAAGTCCGCCTTCCTAAATGGTAACATTAAGGAAGAAGTGTACGTAGAGCAACCCCCAGGTTTTGTTGATCCAACCCTTCCTAACTATGTGTATTTATTACAAAAAGCACTATATGGTCTCAAGCAAGCCCCTCGGGCTTGGTATGAGACGCTGTCTACCTTTCTTCTTGAGAACAAGTTCACAAGAGGAAAGATAGACAAGACATTATTTCTTAGGGAAATAAAAGGCAAGATTTTGCTAGTGCAAATCTATGTCGACGACATCATTTTTGGCTCTACAGATAACAACCTCTGCAAGAAGTTTTCTAAACTTATGCAAGGGAAGTTTGAAATGAGCAGTATGGGAGAGCTGAAGTATTTCTTAGGGCTACAAGTGAAACAATCTGAGGATGGAATCTTCATTTCTCAGACCAAGTTCACCAAAGAGCTGCTTAAGAAATTCGGAATGGAGAATGCAACCTCTATGAGGACTCCAATGGCCTCAGCTATGTCTCTGGACAAGGACGAGAAAGGGAAACCTTTTGATGAAACCAGGTACAGAAGCATAATTGGGTCCTTGCTCTACCTTACTGCAAGTAGGCCAGACATCATGTTCTCGACATGTGTATGTGCTAGATTTCAGGTGAACTCTAAGGAATCTCACTACATCGCTGCAAAGCGAATCTTGAGATACTTCAAAGGAACACCAAATCTTGGCTTATGGTACCCAAGAAGTAATGATAGTGAGCTAATTGGTTTTTCAGATGCAGATTTTGCAGGAAGCAAAGACGACAGGAAAAGCACCTCCGGGACTTGCCAATTCCTCGGAAGGAGACTCATTTCCTGGAGCAGTAAGAAGCAAAACTGTGTAGCCATCTCAACGGCTGAATCAGAGTACATCTCTGCAGGGAGCTGTTGTGCACAGCTTTTGTGGATCAAGAATCAGTTTGAAGATTATAACATGAAGTTCCAGAACATTCCACTGTTCTGTGATTCTTCCAGCGCAATTGCAATAGCCAACAACCCAGTCTCCCACAGCAGGACCAAGCACATAGAGCTTCGCTACCATTTCATCCGGGAGCATGTGGAAAATGGAGATATAGATCTACAGTATGTCTCCACAGACAGGCAAGTTGCAGATATCTTCACCAAGCCGCTGGATGAGTCCAAGTTTTCATTCTTCAAAACTGAGCTTGGACTGCTTAACAAAGAAGACCAATGATGGACTCAGAAATTTAGAAGAAGTCAGACATGTTGGATACTCTGAGGTACATTTTTCTTTTGCTTAGTGAAAATTCCTTCAAGAAATTTGAGACTCGAGAATAGTTACATTTACACGAGTGAAATAGTGAATACTCGAGTAACAAGTCAAAAATACTCGAGTAATCAAATCAATACTCGTGTATGCACTCCTTATACTCGTGTATGAAAAGTCTTCAGAATTTAATACTCGTGTATTGAACTTCATATACTCGAGTAATCAGATTGATACTCGAGTATGAATTTCTTATACTCGAGTATGGAAAAATCCGTCTAAACTTAATACTCGTGTATACTCAGTCCATACTCGAGTATATGTTAAGGATTACTCGTGTATGCCGTAAACTCCTCTCGTGTAATCGAATTTCTCTGGAATTTTTTTTAATCTCTATTCGCACAACTAATTTGCCGCCTCTTCAGGTATGTCTTTTACTTAATTCGTTTTTAAACCTAATTAGAATTATTTATATATATATTCAAAACGACAAAGTCCTTTCCACTTCTCATTCACTCGAGTAGCCGTCGGCTGTTCGTATTCCCGAAACCCTGTTCTTCATCTTCCGTCGCCGCAGATTTCCGTCTTCCTCAGTGCAGAATCGCTGATGGCTCCTCCCTCCTCCAAGTTTGGAATCGGCTCGGAATTAGTAACTGATGGCATTGAAGATATCTCCGATGACTTCAAGAACCTTCTGATTCTCCTCGACACGGCCGGATTGACCTTCGTTCTTCAAGAACCTTGCCGCCTTTTACTTCCTGATGTTGAAGAGTTCTACAAAAACTTGAAGATTAGACACAATGGTACAGTTCTGAAATCAAGGGTAAGGGGAGTTGATATTCGGTTAGATAAAACCTCTGTCGCCACTCTGCTTCGGATGCCGGTGGTCGACGAAGAAGATGATTTAGACAAGGCAGATGCCGACCGCACCTCCTTATTCTGTGGTCGAGATCCAGAAGGTGGAGGTGAAACCCTGAACCGCTCTCTGTTCAATCCAGAAGGGAAGTTTCTAGTTGACATCATTGCCAAAATCCTCTGGTGCAAGACTTACTCCATTCGAGATGTATCACAAAATCTTTTTGATGTTATGCAAGCTATAGTCTGTAGGAAGAAGTTTCAATTTGGAATGATGATACTAGACAAGATCAAAGAAAGCGTCAAACATCCCAGCTTTGCCAGGATTATCTCCCTCCTTCTCCATGAGATAAATCCAACAGTGTTTGACTTCTCTAAAGGGACTCCTCTTCACCACATGAAGAAAGTCTCAATTTCATCCATTCAGAGGTATGACCTCAAGATCATGAACCCTGCCCAAACCTCCAGACAGCAAGCTGTCATCAGGACCCCATCTCCTCCTCAACATCAAACTGCTGACACTCTGGGTGCAGCAATTGAGGGGGAGCCTGCCTCTTCTCTTCCTCAGAATCAGGTCTCTTCAGCATCAGTAATTCCAGAAACAGAAGAAGTAAGAATTCCCACTCCTCCAATCTCTCCTCCTCCAGCAGATATTCAATCAGCAAATGCAGACTCAGAGATTCCAGACTCAGCAGCACTTCTGTCTACAGCTGAGGATATCAACAAATTCATTGATGAGCTCAGCTCAGATGCCCCTCTCTTCCAGAATGACTCAGCTGCTAAGTCTCCAGTTCAGTCTCCTGCTAGAACCCCAGCTCCATCTCCTGAGAGTGAGCCTAGTAAATCAGCTCATATTCTCCTGTCTGATGATGAGATGTCTCCAGATCCTGTGGAGGCACCTCTGAAGAACTTGGATTTCTCCATGCCCTCTCTCCTACCCTCAGAAGCAGATGTTGAACCAGTTCCATTCAAGAGAGCAGTCAGCTCAGTGGTAATCACAGAAATCCTTCCTTGGACTGCCCCTGCTCCTGCTCCTGCTGCTTCAGCTCCTGAACCAACCTCAGCTCCCTCCTCTTCATCCTCAGATATTATTAGCAAGATAGAGCTTATGCTAAAAGAACAGAGAGATTACTTTGATGCTTCTCTGCAATCAGTAACATCCAAGGTCTCTGCTCTTGAAACAGAGATGAGCAGAGGCTTTGCTGAGATTCAAGCAAATACTGATGAGTTAAAAAGGTTGTTTCAAATTGGAGGCAAGGCCATAGACCACACCATTACAAGCATTGGTGAGCTAAGAAATCAGGCTGAGACAGTAGCTCATAACCAGCTCAAGCTAGATGAGAGAGCTGAACTGAATGTTGTGAAAGTGTGTAATGAAGTGGGCACCTTCAAAGATGAAGCCATTGCAAAGCTAAACATAGATATCAGCAAGGGGGAGAAAGTTGTAAAAGAACAAGTGGACAAACTAAATGAGCAAGCTCAAATAGCTGTAAAGGAACAAGTTGAAACTCTCTCTAAACAGGCTCAAACAACAGTGGATGGAATTGTGAAGGAAATGAAAGCAGACATTCTCTCTCAACTACAATCTGTAAAGTTTTATACATATGATACTGCTGTGTGGCTGCATAATATGAACTTCCCCAATGCTCAGCTCAACCCAGCCATCATTCCTCATCACCTAAATCCTCTTGAAGAGCAACCCTCTGCAGATGCCCCTGTCCAAGCTACCATTCCAGAAAGTGGTGTGCCAGTCTTCTCTCCTAGACCTGAAGGTGATCTGACTGAGCCTCCTCTTAACTACTCTGACTTGTGGCAAGATGATTTTGTTTCCAGTTCTCAAGGTCCATCTAAAAGGAAAAGAAAGTATGGTGAAGGTGCTTCTGCAAGTCGTTCTGAACCCAGAAGAGATCCAGCAGTTGTTCACTCAGAGGTCTGGAGTCCAACCTCCAAATCCCTTATTCTTGATACCCTGAAATTAGTGACAGATCTTGGGGAAAACAGAGACAATCATTACAGCTATTCAGAGTGGAAAGCATATGAAGCTTCTCAGATTAAAATCAGACTCCATGACAGAAACTGGGGACACAACAACCCTGCTGCTCCTCCCAGGCCCAGGACCTATTTCCCAAAGCCTTACAGCTACCTGGAGAGGCAACAGCTCAAAAGGGAAAGGATGCACAAGGATGCTCCTTCTTGAGTGGATCTGAGAAAGTGGACTTGGACTATTTTGTTTATGTGTTTTAAAAACATTGCCTCATATATATATATTTAATTCTGATTATGGCCATATTTTGTTTACTCTGCTTTAGTTAAGCTTATTCTCCTGTTATATGCTTGCTGTTCTTTTACTCTTAAGTAATTCACCTTAGTATAGAGAGTGCTGACATCTACAAATAGGGGGAGATTGTTGGGATTTGTCTCCACAATGCCTCAGATTTGTAGGAGGTCAGACCTTGAACTAAGATGAATTAAGGTGTATTTGATGCTGTGTTTAAGTTGTATGTGTGCAGGTTCTAATTGCCAAGTGTAGACCAATGTCAGTCTATAATGAGTCACCAAACACAGGACCATACAATGTAATTCCTCATTGTGTGATCCAAAGTGTTGGCCCATGTATAGCCTCTCTATTGGGATACACTTCCTTCATGCACTTGGATTGATGGACAGAAGCATTGGAGCAAATTTCCTCTTAGAATTTTCCTGAGTCTTTTATACTCGAGTATTTCCTTGTAATACACGAGTAAGTATGTTTATACTCGAGTAAGTATTTTCTGATACTCGAGTAAGTCTGTTTATACTCGAGTAAATATTTTCTGATACTCGAGTAAGTCTGTTGATACTCGAGTATATCTTCTGATACTCGAGTAAGTCTGTCTATACTCGAGTAAATATTTTCTGATACTCGAGTAAGTCTGTCTATACTCGAGTAAATATTTTCTGATACTCGAGTAAGTCTGTTGATACTCGAGTATATCTTCTGATACTCGAGTAAGTCTGTCTATACTCGAGTAAGTGTTTTCTGATACTCGAGTAAGTCTGTTGATACTCGAGTATATCTTCTGATACTCGAGTAAGTATGTTCATACTCGAGTAATTGATCTTTGATACTCGAGTACTTTCTTCCATACTCGAGTAATTGACTCTGATATAAACGTTTCTCAGGTATATTTTCTGATACTCGAGTATATCGTCTTGATACTCGAGTATACCTTTCTATTACTCGAGTATACACTTCTGATACTCGAGTATACCATTCTTGATACTCGAGTAATTCTTTCTTCTCTCCTGTAATTCTCTCTTTCTATACTCGAGTATACTGCCTCTTGCTACTCGAGTAATCCATCTCTCCATACTCGTGTATATCCTCTATTACTCGAGTATCGCAGTCAACTTCTCCAGAATTATTCTAAGTCCTTTTTCATCATAAGTATTTTGGATCTGTCAATTCTGATTGGTCCACGGGTCATCATTAATCAACGTTATGACCGTTGGAACCCACCTATAAATAGTCTTTTCAGAATTGACTTATGATCAAGAGAATACAGAGATATATTTTTTAAGGAAAGAGAAAATTCCGTGAACCCTAATTCTCACGCCGCCGCCAGTGTTGCTCACGGGAAAAACTTTGGATCGCCGATCTTCGTCTTCAACGACTTTCTCTCCAGCGATCCAGACAAAGGGAATCACTCGATCTCGCCGAGCCTCAAATATTTCAGATCTCTCTTCTCGATCGAGGTGGTTCTAGTTTTCAGACTCGTGGATCTCTCTCAGGTCATCTTCAACCTTTTCCTGATCAAGCCGAAGTTCCTGAAGAAGAAGACCGTCAAAGATCCAGATCTGAGATTATTGTTTTGATTTTTACTCTCAAACCAAATTTCTTTGTAGGAGATTCTTCTCCGAGACTTGTAGGAAGTTTTGTCTTCCGAGTTTTTGTAGATCCGTTTTGGGATCGAGATTTGTAGGAACGTGGTTCCGAGGTGTAGGATTGTTTTCAATCCGAGATAGTGGAGTAGCCGAGTCTAGTAATTTGCTAGATCGGTGAGAAAAGTGGACGTACCCAAGGTTGGGGAACCACTATAAATCTCTTGTCTTCTGTGATTGCTTGATATTTGCTGTGTTAGTTTTTAATTCCGCATTTGACACGCATTTCACCTATTCACCCCCCTCTAGGTGATTTAGGCTAACAACTTAGACCTCTCAGATCTGAACCCTGGTGGTGGGATTGACGATTTGGTTACTGATCCTGAGACCGCACGAGCAAGGAGAGATTGGGGGCATGTTGCTGCTATAGAGGAAAGAATGGAAGACTTGGGCTGTGGAGGAAATGAACAAGGAGAAAGAGTAGTTGAAAGACAGGAGGTGGTCTAACCTCATGTCAGGATGATGCGGGACTTCACTACCCCTATGGCTAGGAGTGTCTATCCCAGGTTTGGACCAGCCATTTCCAACCCACACTTCAATATAAAGCCTATGATCATGAACATGATCAGGAACAACACACAGTACTCAGGTTTTCCGAACGAAGACCCTCAGCTCCATTTAATGGAGTATTCTTAGATATGCGGTACATTCCGCTATGTTGGCATCTCGGATGATGTGGTCAAGCTGAAGTTATTCCCTTTCTCGTTGTAAGATAGGGCGATGACATGGCTTCATACGATTGCCCCTGGCACCGCAACTACCTAGGAAATTTTATCTTCTATGTTTTTATTTTAGTTTCACCCGGTAGATAAAATTTTTAATGCTCGCAGGGAAATCGCTACATTCTGACAACTGGGCCAAGAGACCTTATCAGTGGCATGGGAGCATTTCACTGATCTGTAGTGCCATTGTCCCCAACATGGTTGCGAGCCGTGGAACCTCGTCGAAATATTCTATTTTGGTGTCAAGCCAAACTACCAGGCTATGATTGATGCGGCGGCCGGCGGCACCATTATGAACCTGTCCCCTGAAGAGGCTATACGGCTCCTTAGAGACATGGCTTCCCACAGCACGTACTGGACGGCGGGCAGGAATGACCCAAGAGGGGCAAGAAACTTATTCGATGTTAATGCGGTGGGCAACAAGCCGAATTGTGCCACCCTGCTTTAGATGGCTGGATGATGTTGACTAGATCAACCCCACCGCCTGCTTCTGTTATGAACATATCATGTCAGGGATGCGAAAATCCCGGACATCACGCTTTTGAATGCCCTGCTTGAGAGTCACTTGAAGACCCGACAGGTATAACCTTTGAAGAAAATGATAATTTCAAAAGCAATCAAAACCGCGCTGTACCCTATAACAATGTTTATAACCCAAACTCGAGAAATCATCCGAATTTTTCGTAGAACCAAAACGCCCCCGGTTAAATATGTCAGGTAGGCCAGCATCAATTCGATGCTCAGGATTCTAGCAGCTAGCTGCGACCGCCTCAGTCAAGTTATAATCCGAATATGCAAGGGGCACGTAAGAGTGTTTTAAAGGAGATGATGGAAAGGTTTGTTAAGATGGCCCATTCTAACATGGCCACTCAAATTGCTTCTATGAAAAACTTAGAGACATAGCTAGGGAAGCTTGCCCAAGTATTCTCTGAGCGCACTCACGGAGTGCTCCCAAGTGGCACGAAAAAGAATCCCCGCGAGCAAGGGAAGAGCACTGGGGAAGTAGAGGAGTGTAATGTTAATGATGTGGTTGTCAAGTGCGTGACTAATGAAATTGAAATGGTGGCACTTTGCGATTCAGGTTCGTCATGCAACATTCTTTCTCTCCAAGATATTGAGAAGCTTAATCTAAATGCCAAAACTGATACCCAGAAATCGCTTGTGCTAGCTGATGGGTTGGTGGTTAAAACAGATGGGGTGATTAGAGAGGTGGAAGTGAAACTTAACGGGGCTATGGTTATCACTAAATTCCAGGTGTTGGGTCCCATAGGTAAAAATTCAAGGCATATTCTCGGGGTTCCATTCCTGAGAGCCAGTGAAGCGACGCTGAGCTTTAATGCATGCGACATCACCTTGGCTTCCAAGGTCGATTTGTCGCTATGTACATCACATCCCACTCTAATCCCGAGTGAATCTAAAAATCTTTTGGAATTAAATGTTACACTATCTAATGATTTTTCTAGCGCCGACGAGATAGATGTTGTGTTGAATGAGCAAGATCGGGCTATGTAATAAAAAGACGTGTTGTTGATTGCTAAAGTAAAGGTGAAGGAGGGATGGTTGGACGTGGAAAGAGTTGCGGGAAAAAAGAAACGAGGGTTCTGCATGGCTATTGGGAGCGTGCAGGAAATAGATTTGAAAACTTCTTATTAAGCTGAATGAATGTTGTAAAACTATTAAACAGGTGACATGGGTTGATCTTTCCCACTGCGGGTGAGGAAAGGATGCCCCTTGATGAGAAAGATTGGCCTATTGCTGATAAGGTTGGGGTGGGTATACCACCCTGGCGATCCCCGTCTGTTACTCTTAAAAGAAAAGAGCTTCTTATGCCCAAAGCATCTGATTTTGCCCACAGACGTGGGTAGGAGGAGGCTAGGGGAAGGGGAGTATTGTCTTCCTTGGGCCCTAAAGCCTTCACCTCTTCCTCATCCCGTGCATTCGGGGGGATCTATCACAAATCACCGTTTAGCTGGGTAGTGCATGATCTCCGGGGTCGTCTCCCTTTTTCCTGTTGCTTCTAGTTTTATGATTTGCTAAGTGCTTTTTGTGACTCTTAAATTTTACATGTATTCTACTTTTGCTTTTGAACATTATTTAAAACAGTTAATACAAGTATTTGGTCAACCTTAAGGATGGTAAAGAAAATGGCTTTTGTGAGACATCCCAATGCTGCTGCTTGCTTTAAATTTGTGCAATCTAGTTTGTATGCTTATTTGTGTATAGCTTTTTATGGTTGGATAATAGCTTTTTATGGTTGGATATATGCTTTTTATAGGTGGAGTTCGCTTGGGCCGTGGGCTTATTGCTGAAGTTTAATGCCAATCTTCTAGTATGCTCATCCGCTGAGCATGGTTAACCTCTTCCCGTAGCTATTTCTGATTTTTGCTTGTATATCTTATGCTATGATGCTTAGTTCTAGTCTGGGGGAGAGCTCGTCATTGTTACCTTTTGCTCGCGCACTTCAATTGCATACCAGTAGTTGTTATTATTTTGTTTGCTTAGTTCATTGCGTTGCGCATCACAGTACCCATATGAGCGCATGCTTAGCTTTTTGCGTGCTACGAGTTAAACTCATTTCTTTGTTAGATTTGGAAAAATTATGGTGCTGGCTTAGGATTGTGAGATGGAGTAAAATGTTGACCTTGCTGTGCTCCTAGTCAATTGCTCTTATCTCGTGTAGAAATTTGAATAGATTTAATCTTTTTGTATGCTTATAGTTTTATATTTTTCTATTTGGGTAAAGATATTTTTTTATTCTACTCAAAAATTGGTGAATCCGGTGTGAATCAAACAGTAGTGCAGGAATGTGTGTAGCCATCACTAGACTTGTTTTGCTCGAGTTGGGAGGAAGGATCATCTGTCTCGGTGGCATAGAACTTGCCCCAAGCTACTCTCGAAGCATGGGTATATGGTTAGTCAAGCCCGAGTGTGATGTAGGCAATCATTTTGGCCCGATTGAGCTTTATACTGATCCTAACTTCTTATCCTCGCTAGCCTCGTTGTGCCTACCCCTTCTTTTGTTTCTGCTCCACCTTTATTTCACCAAAGCATAATAGCCGAACCTTGTCACACGCCCAAGTCGAGTTTTAGTGTTTTCTATTTTCATGTTGGAGTGTGAAGTGATGGTACTCTTTGTGAAGAATGTGGATGTTCGCCAAGGTATATTTGCTGAGATAATAAAAAAATGAAAAATGTTTGTAAAAAGAAAAAGGAAAAAGAAAAAGAATGATTGAAATCCTTTTGGTTATGTGTTTGCATTTGGAGTGGGCTGTGCACACACCCATTTGTTAAAAGTTAAGTCCGGGGGTGTGATGTACTTGTTTGTATTTTGGATTAGCGGTTGGATTTTTTGTTATGATAGCTCATTTGGATTTTGTGCGTAGCCTCCGTTTTTATCATTGTTTACGTCACCGTAACCCAAGCCCCATAATTTTCCTAAGTCCTACGGATTCGCGATTGAGTCAAACTAGTGTCGTGGAGAGAGTGTGAACGGGTAAGCATATGGTCCCTGACATTGTTGGATTCCTTTGGAGGGGATCCTGAGCCTCAGTCTTTAGAAAAGCTCACCATAGTGGCCTGCCTACTTTCTTCCTACGCGTGACCAGATAATTCATCGCGATTTTATTTTTGAGTAGTAATTAAATTTTGATACGCACTGTGAAAATTATAAACTATTTAGCATACTTAGAAATTTTCTCTATTATTTTTTTATGCGTATGAGGCTGTGACTTCGCAAGGTACTCTGTATCGCAATTTCAAGGTTAGATTAGTCATTAGTTTTGTCGTCATATATTCAGTTTGCTCGGGACGCACAAACAGTTAAGTCTAGGGGTGTGATGAGTCTGATTTATATAGGGTTTTCGTGCTCATCTGGGCATGTTTTCTCACGTGTGCACTGTATTTTAACTGTATATTGGTTATATTTGAATTTTTCGGTCTTTGACCTCAATGTGCACTATTTTGGGCCCATGGGTATGCAATTGCGCATTCTGTCGATGGGGGTGAGCACTTGGTGCTCCCCGTGCTTCTTTCTGCTACTTTAATTGCTTTTCTATGCTGTTTGAGGGTCTTCCGTTGCTATGTTGATGTTGCTTGCATGTGGTCAGTTTTCCTCTTTTCATAGTTATTATTTGAGGAAAATGCACGGTCAAGCATTTTCTTACCGCATGGTTACTTATGGTCGTGCGTTATTTGCAAGTAATTCTTGAAGGGTTGATCGGCCCGTGTGATTCCTTCACGCACGATTTCTTCGGGACCGTGCTCGAAGGAAATGTACGGTTTTCGTGTAGCTTTTGTTTTTATGCCGTTCTGTGGTTAATTGTGCGTTTGCCTTCACGCACAGGCAGAAGCGCCCGTGCGCGAGTTAAACACATAATTCCACCCGGTTGCCTGTGTTTTGTGCTTCTTGTCGTTACCCGTGCGATTTCCCTAGCGCATGGGTTGAATCGCCCGTGCATGAGAAAAATGCACGGGTCAACGCTTCTTCATCCTAAGGAATTTTATGGATATTAATATCACACGATTCACGCATGGTCGTGCGCTAGACCGTGCGTGACCATTTTTTCTTACTTTTACTATTTAAGCCACAGATTTCTTCTAGACCTGGACATCTCCGTTTTCTCCCGCCATTTTCGGCCCTTTGAGCGGGAACTCGTCCCTCCAGCTGTCATTCTCTCTCTCCTCCGTGGGAAGCTCCTCTAGCCAGCATTTCTCATCCGAAAGCTTGCAAAAGTTCTGTCTCTGACCATCTTCATCTTCTCCGACTTCCAAGCTACCATCCGAGCTACTTGTTGCTGCACTTGAGAAGTTCTCCATTCATATCCGACTTAGCTACCATAAAAAGGATGGGTTAGAAGAAGGAAGTGATAGCCCTTCTGGATCCCAGGCTCCTTCCGAAGACCGAGTTAGGATGAGGATTGACAACCTTCGCTTTTAGTCGAGAATCTTTAAGAGCTTTCGTTCGCTCGGTTGTATTTCTTCACTTTTACTAAACTTGACATATTCTGAACATATGCTAGTAAACTTGTAACTTGATAACAATAATTTTGCTTGAGTTTCATCTAGTTTGGATGTTGATGTTTTCGTCTCGGTTTGTGTTTGAGACGTTCTAGTGATTGCTAGAAGTGCGCATTGCGAAGAGGTGTTTGAGACCCTCAATAGTTCGTTCATCTCCGTTATTACTCATTGGAGTAATCCACCCATATGATGCGGTGAAGGCGACCCACACTAGTTTAATAGTGCTTAGAATAGGAACCCAAAACCAAACCCCCCTTTTTCATAGTTGCACTTGCATTCGTTTTTCTAAAACCGAAATCCATTCTCTCTACTTGCACTCCGCGTGAGATCGATATCGGGGGAAGTTACTCATCATCTTTATTACATGACTGTGATCGGTTAACTTATCGAGATCGCATAAATATTCGTGATGAAATACGGCGAATAGTATTGGTCTCAACTCAGAAGTCATACTTTATGAATTTGTTGGATATCCGCAACGATATTCGACGAATTTTACTTGTCGATTCTGGCGCACCCCAAGCCCTAGTCAATTCTCTTGACTCAAAACACATGCGAGGGGTCTAGTACAAAATGGTACGTTATAAATCCTATAAATAAAATAAAATATTTCATCCCCGAAATCAGGATAAGGTTGTGGGGGAGATAAAGCATTAAAGTAAAATATGCATAAATTTTACCTTGGGGAAACAACTCCGAGTAGCGCTTCCGCATCAAGTCCACCGGCTCCCAAGTGTATTCCTCTTTCCCGTGATTAGACCACAAGACCTACACCAAAGGAACACTCTTCTAACGCAAGTTCCTTGTCTTGGTGTCCACTATCTGCACTGATTCTAGTTGAACAGATCCATCAGTTTCCATTTCTTTATTTGTGGTGTAAACATGTTGATCGGGCTGTAATAGTTCCTTTCAAAGCGATGACACATGGAAGACATCTTGCAAATTTTACAGCTCTGGCAGTAGCTCCAACCATTAAGCTAAATGGCCAAACCTTTCCAATATCACATACGACTCTACATATCTCAGGCTGAGATTCTTTGTACCACGCACTCGTGACACTCCATGCATCAGCCTAATCTTCAAGAACACTATATCACCACTTAAAAATCCACCTTCCGGTGCTTCGCATTGTAGTACTTTGCCTGCCGACTTTGAGCCTCCAACTTGCGCTCTAGTATCAGTCTAACCATCACATTAGTGTTATCAGTATACTCTATCCCTAAAACCCTTAGATCTTCATCCTGCACCCGCGATAATGGAGTTCAACACCTCCTCCAATAAAGCGCTTTGTGGGGTGCCATCCCGATGCTAGCTTGATGATTGTTGTTGTATGAAAATTCTACCATTGACAAGAGCCTCTCCAATGGCTCTCCTCTATCGAGTACACATAATCTCAACAGATCTTCCATAGTTTTGATGGTCATCTCAGACTGACCATCCGTCTGAGGATGAAAGGTCATGCTAATGTTAAGGTGAGTGACCAAATAGGCTTGAACTGCCTACTGGTGGTCGCTAAGCTTCAAAGAAAATAAAGCAACCGAACTAGCAATCCAATTTGGCAAGTATACCTATCGAACTGTAGCTGGGGGACACAAGTGTCGTATTTAAATCTGGGAACTGTTGAGTACACTTACTCACACGAAGACTACTATTTTATCGGCGGAAAATCTAGGGTTTAGAGAAACTAATTGCAGTTAAGGAAAGGAAATAATGCTAAAGAGAATTACTTGCACTAAGAAGAAAGAGAGCATAAAGGAAACAATTACGATAAAGTGTTGGAACGATGAGATGGAAATGCACTCGAACAAGAATCACCCCTGCTAAAGTCAATTAAAAAGATGATAAATAAACCTAAACTTAATAGGGTAAAGGTCCTTTAACGTGGAGGTTCTTAAAGCTTGAACACGATTCTCTTGAAGTTGTGCCCAACTGAGTTTAGGATGGTCTGACCGACTCTCGTCTAAATCCGAGGCCTAAAGCTCGCTTTTCGCCGTGAACCCCACTATAGAATTTTACTCCAATTCGGGAGATTTGCACGTCTGCCTCTCTCGAGGGGTGCGTACAACTCTCTTTACTTTTGAATGCTCACTTCAAACTATCGGCCTCGCGAATGAAAGATAAATTGGAAATTATATATCAACAATATAATTCCAAATGAGAAAAATCTAGAGTAATTCGAAGTCCTAAACCCTAAAAAGAAAATGTAATTTCAAAGAATCATAACTTAATCACTCGAACCTCGGATCATCAAGATCGAGTACAAGGAGGATTATTTAATCATAGCGAAGTGGAGGAGGGGGGATGAGTAGTAAAGCATAATAACACAAAGTATTAGAAAAGAGCACTTTTATTAATTTTAAAAGAGAGCTACACTTGCATGAAAATAAAAAGTTACAATTGTATGAAAAGTAAAATAATCTATCACTCACATTAAGCTACTAAAAAAAATACAAGAGCTAGTACAAAAGCTTAAACTAAACTAGAATTAAGGGAAAACACAAAATGAGAAAGAGAGAGAGAGGGAAGAATAATGAAAAAGACAAGAAACCAAAGGGGCAGCACCTCCCCCTCTCAACCCAAAAACTATATAGAATGCATGGAGAAGGTCTCAATTTATAGAAAAACTTAACGGGGGTGACACGACCAGCGACACGGCTGTGTTGATAGCCGTGTCCTGTACAGGTTGACCTCAGTTAGTGGTTCTGGCGGGAGTGATCATGGCGTCATTGAAAAAGTAGGCTCGGCCTTGCTAACACTGCCAGCAACACGGCCGTGTTGGTCGCTGTGTCGACAGCAGTTGATGGACTTTGGCGTAGAATGCATTTATGGCGGGCAATAGGCTACGATTTGATGGCGACATGCCGAGCAACACGGCCGTGTTGGTGGTCGTGTACTTCTCAGGATGGTCTTCAGCTTTTGGCAAAACGGAGATGACACGGCCGTGTTTGGTGGTCGTGTCCTTCTATGGAGAGTCTCCGGCTTTCAGTCAACACGACGGAGATATAGCTCGGTTGACACGGCCAGCAACACGTCTGGAGACACAGCCATGTCAACTAGCCGTGTCCTTCTCGGGATGATCTCTGAATTTTTCCTCTGGTGACACACCATATTGACACGGCAAGGTTGACATGCTTTATGACACGGCCGTGTTGGTGGCCATATCAGGTCATTTTTGGCCAAAATTCTGGAAACCTGCAAAAACAAAAATAAACCTTAGTGGCATAAATAAATATAAAAGGAGGTCAATAAATAGGCTTATAAGACATGATTTGCACATTATAAACTAGAAAATACGATAATAGTTTTGGCTACAAAACGTATTATCATATTCCCCCAAGCTTAAGCTTTGTTTGTCCCCAAGAAAATATATAAAAGCTAGATATTCATAAAAAGGACTAATCAAAAATATTCTAATTATGCCTACACAAGTACTATGTGAAATTTTAAGTAGGGAAAAGGTGAAACGTAAATCTAAAACAATTATTTAGGTATGGTTTAACTTTTATAAACTTTACTTAACGAAAATAAATCATCCAAAATTTTGACAAAATTCTTTAAATAGATTTAAGCAAAGCAACGAAAATGAAAAAAAAACATTGAGTTATTACTAGATCCAAGCAACGCATTATAATTATATCAAATAAATAACATAAATCGAAGTTTAAATCCAAAAGTAAAACTGATTTACTTTTCTTCTTTTCTTAGTTATTAAATAAAATTCAAAAACATGAATCAAAATGACTTAATAGGACCGAAGCGTTTGGTTTAGGATTATAATTAGGAGTGGAATTCAAAAATAAATAGGGAGGCTTAAAATCACACTAAACCAAAAAAAGAGTTTCAAAAATTTTCATTTTAAATGAAATATTTTTTCTATTTTTTTTCTTTTCCATTTTTTTTCTTTTTCTTTTTGAAAACAAATACCATAAATATTTTTATTTCCATTTCATTTTGAATTGGCCAAAAAACAAACATTTCATTTGAGCATACTTCTTTCCAAAAATTCTCCAAAAATATCACTAAAATAACCTATCAAAATCATGAAAATTTTTTATGAAACTCAAAAAGGCTAGTGTGATTAGATAGGTTGGAAATTTTTGCTTTGGTGAAAATGATATGAAAAGAGGATCTATCAAATGAAATTCAAAAAAAGGCTCAAAAATGGCTAACTAGTAGTGAAGGTTTTTAGGTTGGCAGGGAAGCTCAAACGAAAACAAAAACAGCCTAAATAATATTCTTGCTTTTAAAATTATTTAAAACATAGATTTGAAAATTTTCAAAAAACAAGTCCTTGATAATAAAAGAAGATTTATGAAATTATCATGAAAATAAAAATAATAGGTGACTTAGATCGTTCACATCTACAACGCTATTCAAAAGTTGACCTCACAAAAATTATCTAAAAACGAAAAGGAAAATAGTGGATGTTGAATTTTTGAGAAAGTAATGAAAATAACGAACCAAAACCATAAAGAAAATGCGAGTTTTAGAAAAAATGTTTTACGTTAACATGATACCGTGAATTAGAAACACAGCATGACCAACATTTTACTTATGAAACATAATTACAAAGGGCGATTAGAAATATTATAATTAATTAAGTTGTTTATATGAGATTTTGAGAAAAATAAAACAAAAACAAGGGGTACTATTGAAATATCAAAACGTCTAAACTATTAAAGTAATAACAAAAAGCATATATTCTTTTTTAATTTTGAAATATTTTCTATTTTTTGGGATTTTTAAGATATTCAATTTTTTTGTATTTTTGAAAAACATTCACAAAAAGCAAAATATTCACACAAAGAAAAAAGAAGGAGGAAGTCTTCCCCCAAGCGTAAAATGGAGATTGTCCTCAATGGAGAAAGGAGGTTAGAGAAGGAGAGAAAATGAAATTACATAATTAAAAGTATAAAATTGAAAAACAGGTACTTCCCCGTATTTATTTGCTGCGAAAGCTGAGTGATGCTGCTCCCCCATGCTTGCGCTTTTTGATCTTCATGAAATGTATGCTTTGGACTTCGTGATGGATTCAACAATATTAGAGCAGGTGATCACGGAAGCTTCATCTTGTTGGAGCCGTTCGAGGAAAAATTGTAAAATAAAGAAAATAGAAAAAGATAACTTGGGTTGCCTCCCAAGAGGGACCTTTGTTTAAAGCGTCATTTGAGCTCGACGCAACAAAATAATAATGTCCAAAAATATTATCCCAAAAATAATGTTCAAAGTTCTAACAAAGTTTTAAACTATTCAAAAATCAAATCATGGAGGATAGAGTTAACACAGTTAGGACTGACATCACCACAGAAATACAGTTTAAGACGCTGACCATTCACTTTGAAATTACCCTTATCAGGGTGTGAAATCAAAACAGTTCCATATGGAAAAACTTCTAAAATAGTAAAGGGCCAAGACCAACATGATTTTAACTTGACCGGAAATAAACGTAATCGAGAATTATAAAGAAGAACCTGGTCACCTGGCTTAAATGTTTTAGGATGCCTTAAGTGTTTATCGTGCAAACGCTTCGTCCGCTCTTTATAAATTTTGTTATATCCGTATGCGTAAGAGCGCCACTTATCGAGTTCGTTGAGTTGAAATTTTCTAAGGTACCCGATATAGTGGGGATCAAAGTTTAAAAATCTTAAGTCCCAAAAAGCGTCAAGCTCGAGTTCTACGGGTAAATGGCACGATTTTCCATAAACTAGCTGATATGGCATACATCTGAGGGCGGTTTTGTACACTATTCGGTAGGCCCATAGAACAACGTCTAATTTAGCTGACCAGTCTTTTCTAATTGTTGAAACAGTCTTTTTTAAAATTCTTTTATTTTCTTAATTCACTACTTCGACTTGTCCGTTAGTTTGGGAGTGGTAGGCAGTTGAAAGCATATGCGTAACGCCATATTTAGTAAGGATTTTTGAAAACTATGTGTTATAGAAATGGGAACATCTATCGCTAATGATGGAACGCGGCGTACCGAATCGAGAAAAATATTTTTTCAAAAAGGTAACTACAACTCGGGAGTCGTTCGAAGGAAGAGCTTGGGCTTCTGCCCATCGTGAAACATAATCAAGAACAATTAAAATATACTTATTTCCGAAGCTAGAAGGAAAGGGGCCAACAAAATCGATCTCCAAATGTCGAAAATTTCGCACTCAAGGAAATAATTTTGCGGTATTTCATTTTTATTGGAAATGTTGCCCAACCGTTGGCAACTATCACACCTACTCACAAAGGCTTATGCGTCTTTAAACAAGCTAGGCTAGTAAAACACACGCAAAGCACCTTGTGTGCGGTGCGAGCAGCTTGATAGTGCCCACCAGTCGAACCTTCATGTAAGTGTTTTAAAATATCAACTCCTTCATAAGAACACATCTCCATATCACTTGGTCCACACAGACTATAAAAAGATGTGGGTCCTCCCAAAAGTAGTTCTTCAACTCAGAAAAGAATTTCTTCTTTTGTTGAGAGGAGAACTCTTTTGGGTGCACACGAGTCACTAAATAATTGGCCATGTGTTCAAACCAAGGAGAAGTGCTAATTGAAAGCAGCTTCTCATCAGGAAAATAATCATTAAATGATTTTTCATCTAAATTTTCAATATAAAGGTTATCTAGGCGTGAGAGGTGATCGACCGCCAAATTCTCGGCTCCTTGCTTATCAAGGATCACTAAGTCAAACTCCTGGAGGAATAAGAACCAGTGAATCAAGCACGTCATGTCATCCATTTTTGAAAGAAGATATTTGAGGGCCGAGTGGTCCGTACTAAAGCTAAGAGCTCCTTCTCGGTGGTGGTGTAATTTTCCTATGCAGATGTGAGTGTATTACTTACGTAATAGATGGGGTGGAAGTTTTTAGATTTGCGTTGACATAATACGGCTCCTACCGCGAAACTAGTCGCATCACACATTATCTCAAAGGGAAGGTCCTACACTGGAGCTATCATAATCGGGGCATTAATTAATTTTTTATTTATTTGATTAAAAGCAGTTAGACAACGGTCATCAAAAATAAATGTGGCATCTTTTTCTAAGAGATGGGTAAGGGGCTTTGTGATCTTCGAGAAGTCCTTTATGAAGCGGCGGTAGAAACCAGCGTGACCTAGGAAACTTCTTTATAGCTTTTATGTTCGTAGGCGGCGTCAGCTTCTTAAAAACTTATATCTTGGCAATATCTACCTCAATTCCTCTCGCAGAAATTTTATGACCCAAAACTAACCTTTCCTTCACCATAAAATGTCATTTTTCCCAATTTAGGGCAATGTAAGTTTCTTCATATCGTTCTAAGACTTCTTCGAGGTTTTCTAAACAACTATCAAAAGCGTCACCGAACACGGAGAAATCATCCATGAATACCTCCATAATTCTTTCTATGTATGAGTACTCATGATTTGCATAGACATAGTATATGTTTACTTTTTTTCATGCTCGTAGATTTAAAATTATTCTGCAAAAGTAAATATTGTTTCTGCTACTCAAAATTGTTGAATCTGGAGCAATCGAACGGTAATGTAGGGATTAGTGTAGCCATCACGAGACTTGTATTGCTCGAGTCGGGAGGAAGATCGTCTTTTTCGTTGACTGAGAACTTGCCCCAAGCTACTCTCGAAGCATTGGTGCCCAGTTAATCGAGTGTGATCGTGAGGTAGGCCCTCATTTTGGCTAGTTTGAACCATGTGTTCCTAGTCCTAGTAGCTGACCGTTTCAAGCCAAATTTGTGCCTACCTTCCTTTTGTTTCAGCTCCACCTACATTTACCAAAGCCTAAAATCCAACCCTCCTGTCACAACCAAAACTTTGAGCTTGATCGAATTCAAAATTTGATATGTTGTGATATGTGGGATTCATGTGATGTGGAGATGAATTCATGAAATGTTAATTGTTAAATTTGGGGATTGCTAAAAGAAAAAATGAAAAAGATAAAGATGAAAAAAAAAAGAAAATCTAAAAGTATTATAATGAGAATTGCAATCCCCATCTTGTGTGTCAGTTTTTAGTCGGGATAGGTCGTGTGCATACCCGGTTTCCACGCCAAGTCTGGGGGTTTGTCACACATGCATTTGTTAGTGGCTGTATGGGTTTAGCTTTTGTTCGCTTGCTTTGCTTGCGTGTAGCCTCCATGTTTATCATTGACTACCACACCATAGCATATGCCCCATTTAATACTACTAGTCCTACTGATTCACATTTGAGTCTACCAAGCATCGTGGAGGGAGTGTGAACGGGCAAGCATATAGTCCCCGACATTGATGGATTTCTTTGGAGGTGATCACGAGCCCCGTTCTTTGGCAATGCTCACCTTTGTGGCCTGCTTACTTTCTTCGTACACATGACTGAACGATTCTCCAGAATTCTAATTTTAAGTGAACACAATATTTATTTACCTTTGTCGAATAGTTTAAGATCCGTAGTATAATTAAAAAGTTTTTCTATTCTATTTTCTATGCGCATGATGTATTTGATTTGTCGTCTTACTATATTTTGAAATTTCTAAGCCAGCTAGCTATTTTTACAGTCCACGGAGTGATGATTTGCGTGGGAAGCGCAAATGGGTAAGTCTGGGGGTGTGATGAGTCCAAATTATACACTTATTTTTGGACTCATTTGGGATAGTTTTATCTATATTGCACTGCACTAGAGAGCCATAACAACTTATATTCGTTTATTTTTCCATTTCATGATTATGTGCACCTTAGGCCCGTTTTCTGTGTAGTTTCGTTGTTTCTGTATTTTTGTTTGTGTTTCTTGTTCTCTCGATGTGTCTGGAGAATATGGTGTGCACGTTTGGTGGCCTATCTGTTTCTACTGTAGGTGCTTGGGTCGCGTGCGTTCTCTGGAATCGCTCGGGAAATCCCAAACGGTACAGGAATACTGTGCATGATCACTGGACTCACTGCGCACGACCGCCGGTCATGCTCCATTGATCGTGCGCACTGCATTCTCCATTTCCTCATTTTTGTCTTGACGATCGCACGATCACTAGACCTATTGCGCACGACCACTGGTCGTGCACTAGTCATCATGCGCTCTGTCCTCCTCGTTTTCCTTGTTCTTCCCGGGTAATCGCATGAGCACTGTCCATTGCTCGCATGACCACTGGCCGTGCGCCATTGCTCGTGCGCATTTAGTTAATGTTTCTGCAATTCTGTCTTTGCCAATCACACGATCAGTGGATTCAGTGCGCACGACCACCGGTCGTGCCCCCACTGATCGTGCGGATATATGCTGATATTTTTGTCCAAGTTGTAGGTTTATTTGGGAGTTGCGCACGATTATAGGATGACTGTGTGCACGACCACTGGTCGTGCGCCACTGATCGTGCGCTCTGCTTATTTTACCTCCGTATTTAAGGGCCTGTTCCACGATTTCGGTTAACGCTCGTCATTTCTGCGATCGGGAAGTGTGCGAGAAGTGTCGTTCTACTTCTCCATGGTTCCTTCACCCATCTACACCCCCTAGGAAGCATTCTACAGCTATTCGAAGCCATCCTCAACCTTCAGGGAGCTCCCAACCATCAGCAACAAGCAACCAAAACTTTTGGTTACATTTCTCTAGACAAAAGGAAGAAAAGATCAAGGGAATGGAAAAAAGACGGAGAAGAACAAGTGGATTGAAAACCCACTTGCATCCAGTAGCGACCATGGTCCGTGTCGTGAAGTGAATTGACAACCCACCACTCCGTCCAAGAGCCACGGCTACGCCTTCCCTCTTGCAATTTACTCTACCTTTTTTCTTGTGTATTGTAACTTAAAGCTTGTAATCGACTTTAACTTACTTTTCATTTGTCCAAGAATGAAGTATGTTTGGTTAGTTACTTGTTCTGTTGTAGTTGTGATGCACTCGCCTCCGCTTGCACTCTATCACTAGCGCACTAGATTCCACTCTAGCAAGGGCTAGAGTAGGTTTTTGAAGAGGAGTTTACGACCCCTCACTTTCGCATTTGCTCTCCATCCATCCGCGTACCAAAGCACGGCATAGCGGCCTGCAGTCACTCATCCACCAAGCGAAGCGGTGCTGGCGACCCACATTAGTTTTATTTCTGTTTTGTAGCATTAGGAAACCGAACCAACCCCCTTGTTGTTTATTTTTGCTCTTAGTGACGATCTTCACACAACACTATCACTTACCCTTCCTGCATTCCCTCGAGATCGATATTCAGGGAAGCTATTCCAAATTATTGCTTGACAGCGACCAGTACACTTGCCGTCAGCGCATCAATCACTCGACGCTTCGTCGAATTGCGTCGAGATCACTAAAAGCTTTTCGACAAATCCTCCTTGCAAAAATATTCTAACTCCAAGCATTGTATAAGTTGAGATCACTTGACGCTTCGTCGAATGGTGTCAAGACCACTCAACGCTTTTTGACATATCATTTTAGCCAAAATATTCTAAGTCCAAGCCCTGTATGCGTCGAGATAACTCGACGCTTCGTCGAGTGGCGTCAAGATCACTCAATGCCTTTTGAATCCAGTATTATTTTCCAAGTCTTCTTTTGCATCGAGTATCACTTGACGCTCGTCGAAAGGCGCCATGACCACTCTATGATACTAGACAACTTCCCCTTAGCCAAAATTATTCTAAGTCAAACACCCTTCATGCATCGCATACCACTCGACTCCAACCTACTAGTCAATGCACTCGATGCCTGTTACCAGTGCACCCCGAGAGTGAGTCAATTCTATTGACTCAAAATGCATGCGAGGGGTCTAGCAAGAATTGGAATGTTATATCTCTGATGGTTAGTTTGCCCATTGATAATACGTTTTGTAGCCTAAACTATTATCGTATTTTCTATTTTATATTGTACAAATCATGTCTATTAGAAGTTTATTTTTTTATCATTTTTATGTAAATATTATTACTACTGACTTTTTCTTGTCTTTTTGAAGGTTTTTAGAAAATTGGTCAAAAATGACATGATACGCCCCCCTGTCACGCCCTCCCTGGGCGTGACCTAGGGCGTGTCACCCGATCCCGAGGACTCCTGCTTGAAGGGACAGAAAAACGAACAAAACGGTTATCACGCCCCCCTGACATGCCATCCCCGGGCATGTCTCCGGGCATGACCAAGGGCGTATCGCCCTCTGCCGCAAAGCCTGCCGCCGCATTGAATGCAGGTTCTGCCACAGCACGCAACAGTACTATCACGCCCCCCGTCACGGGCGTGACCTGGGGCGTGACATCAACTTTTCCGATGACTGACGGATTTCCGACCAATGATTTTGACGCGACGTACGTATCACGTCCCACCTACACGGGCGTGACCTAGGGCGTGTCAACCGACGTACAGAAGCTATCATCCCTCCCGCCAGAATCCAGAGCCTGAGGTCAACTTTGTATATGTATGCGCCCCCTGACACGCCCCCCCCCCCCCCTAGGGCGTGCCGTAGGGCGTGACCAACCCGAGAATTTTTCCTATAAATTCAGACCCCCCTTCAATTTCAGTAAGCTTTGGTTGAGTGGGGGAGGTGCTGCCCCTTTATTTCTTGATCTTTTTTATGCTTTTCTCTCTCTCCCTCTCTCTTTGTAATTTTTTTTAACCATAGTTTAGTTTTTAGTTTGCCTTAGCTTTTGTTGTAATCTTGCTTTTTCTTATTGCTTAATATAGGGCTAGAATAGGACTTTAATTCATGCACTTGTAATTTCAATTTCATTAGTGTAACTTGCTCCTTTTAATTAATATAAGTGCTCTTCCTTTACTAGTGTTCCTTTTATATGCTTTACTACTCATCCCCCCTCCTCCACTCCATTATGATTAACTAATCCTCCTTGTACTCGATCTTGATGATCTGAGGTTAGAGCGATTAAGTAATGATGTTTTAATTAATCTTTTCTTTTTATGTTAGGGCCTTGAATTACTCTTGATTAATCATGGGTTGGAGGTATATTATCGATATATACCTTCCACCTTTGCTTTCATTCTGGGCTAGCCGAGAGGCCGATAGAATGAAGTGAGCATTCAAGAGTAAAGGGAGTTGTATGCACCCCTCGATAGAGACAGACGTCAGAATCTCCCGGATTGGAGTAAAATACAATAGTGGGGTTCACCGCGTAAAGAGAGTTTTAGGCCTCCGATTTAGACGAGAGTCGGTCGGACCTTCCTAAACTCAGTTGGGCACGACTTCGAGAGAATCATGTTCAAGCTTTAGGAACCTCCACGGTCAAGGACCTTTATCCTATTTAGTTTACATTTTTATCGCATTTTCTTAATCGTCTTTAGCCGAGGTGATTCTTGATCGAGTGCATTTCCATTTCATATTTTCAACCTATTGTAGTAATCAATTTTCTTAGGCTCTTTAATTAACTGTAACAGCTCTCTTTCTAGCTTTAGCTTTATTTTCTTTAGTTGCACTTATTTTCTCAAAACCCTAGCTTTTTCGTCGATAAGATAATAGTCTTCGTGTGAGTAAGCATACTCAACAGTTCCCGGATTTCAATACGACACTTGTGTCCCCTAGCTACAATTCGATAGGTATACTTGCCTCATTTGATTGCAAGTTCGGTTGCGTTTATTTTCTTCAAACCCTAGCGCGCAATAAGTTTTTGGTGTCGTTGCCGGGGAACAACTTTCGTTGATATATTGAAAACATGAACCTTTTAATTTTATCTTTTCTCTTTCTCATCCTCTTTCTTTAAAGTTTTAAAAATCAAAAAAATTTATCACCGCTCTTAATAGTAACCAACTTCACAATTTTTCTACGCCACCTAATTCTCTCGAAAAGAGCAAAGGGATTTAAGCGCCACTATCTTGTCTAGTACCTTGCGAACCCTTCATGGGGTAGTCCTTGGGAAGTTCGGGAGTTAATCTATAAAAAAAAAATCTATTTAAAAAAAAAAATTTCTAATCTAGTTTTTGTTCTAGTTTATCCTTTTTCTCTTTCTTTTCTTCTTTTCTGTTCTTTTAGTGCATGACCCGCGGGAGTCCATCGGTTATTTTGGACTTGGACCACGAAATTGAGCGTACTCTTCGGAGAAGATCGCGATTTCAAGGTCCTACTATCCAAGTGCCGGTTGAGGACTCCGAGTCATTTGCTACTTTAAGAATGGAAGAACCCAACGTAGATGAGGACGTGCAAAGGACTATGTCCTATTATGCACGACCAAATCTCAAGGGAAGAGAATCAAGTATAGTCTGCCCTGCTATAGCAAATAATAACTTCGAAATAAAGCCTAGCATAATTCAAATGGTGCAGCAATATGTGCAATTTGACGGACTTCAAGATGAAGATCCGAACGCACAAATAGCTAGCTTTATTGAAATTTGCGACACCTTCAAGATAAATGGTGTCACAAATGATTCAATCAGGATGAGACTCTTCCCCTTCTCATTAAGAACTAAAGCTAAGCAGTGGCTTAACACTCTACCTAAAAATAGCATAACCACTTGGAATGAATTAACTGAAAAATTTTTGGCGAAGTACTTTCCGCCAGCTAAAACTGCAAAACTTAGGAACGACATCTCTGCCTTCGGACAAATAGACTCTGAAGCCCTATATGAAACTTGGGAGAGATTTAAAGAATTATTAAGACGATGCCCACATCACGCGCTGCATGTATGTTACAAGTGCAGACGTTCTATAACGGGCTAAATCAAAGCACGAAGCAAATGATAGACGCAGCTTCTGGCGGTACTTTAAATCATAAAACCGCGGAAGCAGCTCTTGAGCTTTTTGAGGACATGGCCATGAACACTTATCAGTGGAATGTGCCTAGGTCCCGCCCGAACAAGCCTGCAGGTATCTTTGAAGTGGACAATTTCTCGCAGCTCGCTCTGCAAGTAGAAATCCTAAGCAAAAAGATAATGGAGATGACTGCTGCCTCCGCCCCTCAGGTATGGGAATCTGCAACCCCTACTCCAGAACATTTAGATTATGTTTATAATATTCCTAGAAATGGTTTTAATAATTTTTCTGCTGCGAATTTTCATCCTCCTGCTTTTAATTTTACGAATAGTAATAACCCTGCTTTTACAAATCACCCAAACTTTTCATGGAGTAATCCATCGAATGCGATGCACCCACCACCGCAAAATGATTTTTTTGCACCACCACCACCACCATCTCTTCAAAATTACCCAAAACCTCCAAGCTTGGAGAAATTACTATCTAAATATATCACCACAAATGACGCTACTATAAGAACTTTAACCGGAAGCGTAAAAAGTCTAGAAAATCAGGTAGGACAGCTCGCGAAAATAATTTCTGAGCGACCCGCAGGGTCTCTTCCTTCCAATACCGAACCCAACCTGAGAGAGCAAGCAAAAGCTATAACTCTTTGGAGTGGGAAGCAAGTCTCCGGTATGGTAAGTGAAGAGCCCGAGGCAAGCTCCGCTCCCGCCTTTAAAAATCAAAGCTCCGCTCCGCTTCCACCCTCTGCTGAAGAAGTTATCACCCCTGTTTTAGAAAAAAATCTCACTCCACCACCAATCTTCAAAAATAATTCAACTCCTCCATACCCCTCCGAACTTATTAGACAACGTCAAGATAATCAGTACTCCCGCTTCTTAGAGATCTTCAAGCAAATCCACATTAATCTTCCCTTCCACGAGGCTATTTCGTAGATGCCAAAATACGCCATGTATCTTAAGGACCTCCTCACCAACAAGAAGAAGTTAGAGAATCTTTCGCACGTCATGCAAAATGCCAAGTTCTCTGCTGTTTTAACAAATGGTTTGCCGAAGAAAATCAGTGACCCGGGTAGTTTCTCTATCCCGTGTGTCTTCGGTGATCTTTTTGTTAAACACGCGTTAGCCGACTTAGGCACGAGTATAAACCTGATGCCCTTTTCGTTGTTTAAAAAGTTAGGGATTGGTAGCCTTAACCCCACGCGTATGAGTATCCAGCTAGCCGATAGATCCGTCAAGTACCCGTTAGGAATAGTGGAGGACGTTCTAGTAAAAGTCGACAAGTTCATCTTCCCGGTGGACTTTGTCATTTTGGACATCGAAGAAGACGTCGAGGTTCCCCTGATCCTTGGCCGACCCTTCCTTGCCACCTCTGGAGCCATCATTGATGTAAGCAATGGTAAGCTCTTCCTTCGAGTAGGCGACGACGAAGTCACTTTTTATATCACACCTTCGATGAAGAACACCCTAGCAAATGATGACTCATGTTTTTTCCTAGACGCCGTGAGTGATGAATCTTCCTGCTTCCTCTCCGACATTGAAAAGGAACTTTCTGATTTTTGTTTTTCTTCTTCTCTTCCTGCTGAATCGCTGCAGGGAAGTGATGAATCTTTTGATTTTCTTTCTGAGTTTGAAAAAGAATTTTCTGATTTTTGTTCTTCCTCTTTTCTTCCCAATGAATCGCTACAAGAAGCCGTCTTGGCTGCTAGCCCCACCCCTTATTACGTTCCTTATCAAAAAGTTTATGAAGATATTTTTTTTGAAAAATAAAGAATCTCTAAATCCTCTTATGAAGAACCCCCTACCCTAGAACTTAAAGAACTTCCTAAACACTTTAAGTATGCTTTCTTAAAAAAAGATTCCAAGTTACCTGTTATCATTTCGGCCTACCTCACGGATACGCAAAACGATAAACTTCTTCTAGTTCTACGTAAGAATCGCCGGGCAATTACTTGGAAAATTTCTGATATCAAGGGCATAAGCACATCTTTCTGTACCCATAAAATTTTAATGGAAGATAATTCATGTAACTCTATTCAACCTCAGCGTCATATAAACCCGAATATGAAAGAATTAGTTAAGGGCGAGGTTATGAAATTATTAGACGCAGGAATTATCTACCCAATTTCAGACAGTAAGTGGGTTAGCCCCGTTCAGGTAGTTCCAAAGAAGGGAGGGATAACCGTAGTTAGTAATGAGAATAGTGAATAAATCCCGACACGGACGGTGACCGGTTGGCGTATGTGTATAGATTACCGTAAGTTAAATGACGCCACCCGCAAGGACAACTTTCCTTTACCGTTTATCGACCAGATTTTAGAACGATTATCCAGCCATAGCTTTTATTTTTTTCTTGAAGGCCTCTCGGGGTACTTTCAAATACCCATCTCTCCCGAGAACCAAGAGAAAACTACATTTACTTGTCCCTTCGGCACCTTTGCTTACCGAAGAATGCTGTTTGGATTATGCAATGCGCCAGCTACATTCCAGCGATGTATGCTCGCAATATTTGACAAGTACGTAGAAAGCATTATGGAGGTATTTATGGACGATTTCTCCGTGTTCGGCGATTCCTTCGATAGATGTTTAGAAAACCTCGAAAAAGTCTTAGAACGATGTGAATAAACTAACCTTGCCCAAATTGGGAAAAATGCCATTTTATGGTGAGGGAAGGGTTAGTTTTGGGTCATAAAATTTCTGCTAAAGGTATTGAGGTAGACGTTGCCAAGATAGAAGTTATTGAGAAGTTGCCGCCGCCTACAAACATAAAAGCTATAAGAAGTTTCCTAGGCCATGCTGGCTTTTACCATCGTTTTATAAAGGGCATCTCCAAGATCACTAAGCCCCTCACCCATCTCTTAGAAAAAGACGATCCATTCATTTTTGATGACTCTTTTATTTCTGCCTTTGAATCAATTAAATAAAAGTTTATTAACGCACCGATTATGATAGCTCCGGTGTGGGACATTCCTTTCGAGATTATGTGTGATGCGAGTAGTTTTGCAGTGGGAGCCGTATTAGGTCAACACATATCTAAAAACTTCCACCCCATCAATTACGGTAGTAAAACCCTCACATCTGCACAAGAAAATTACACCACAACCGAGAAGGAGGTCTTAGCTGTAGTATTCACATTTGATAAATTCCGCCCTTACATTACACTTTCAAAAATCATTGTTTTTACAGACCACTCGGCCCTCAAGTACCTTCTTGCAAAAACAGATGCCAAGCCTCGCTTGATTCGCTGGGTCTTACTCCTCCAGGAGTTTGACTTAGAGATCCGTGATAAGCGAGGAGCCGAGAACTTGGCCGCCGACCATCTATCAAGATTAGATAACCCCTTTATAGAAAAATTAAATGAAAAATCTTTTAATGATTATTTTCCTGATAAGAAGCTGTTTTTAGTCAACACATCTACTTCTCCTTGATTTGCGCACATCGCCAACTATCTAGTGGCCCGGGTGCTCCCAAAAGAGTTCTCCTCTCAGCAAAAGAAGAAATTCTTTTCTGAGCTGAAGAACTACTTTTGGGAAGACCCGCATCTTTTCAGAATTTGTGCGGATCAAGTGATAAGGAGATATGTTTCTTATGATGAAGGAATTGATATTCTAAAACATTTGCATGAAGGTCCGACAGGTGGGCACTATCAAGCAGCTCGCACCGCTCACAAGGTGCTTTGCGCGGGTTTTTACTGGCCTAGCCTGTTTAAAGACGCGCAAGCCTTTGTGAGCAGGTGTGATAGTTACCAACGGTCGGGCAACATTTCTAATAAAAATGAAATGCCGCAAAATTATTTTTTAGAGTGCGAAATCTTCGACCTCTGGGGAATTGATTTTGTTGGCCCCCTTCCTGCTAGCTTCGGAAACAAATATATTTTAGTTGCTGTTGATTATGTTTCACGATGGGCTGAGGCCCAAGCTCTCTTTATGAACGACTCTCGAGTTGTAGTCATGTTTTAAAAAAAAAATTATTTTCTAGATTCGGTACGCCATGCGCAATCGTTAGCGATAAGGGTCCCCATTTCTGAAACGCACAATTTTCAAAAATCCTTACCAAATACGGCGTTACACATAAGCTTTCCACTGCCTACCACCCCCAAACTAACGGACAAGTCGAAGTAGTTAATAGAGAAATAAAAAGAATATTAGAAAAGACAGTTTTAACTTCTAGGAAAGACTGGTCAGCCAAACTTGACGATGCTCTATGGGCCTACCGAACAGCGTACAAAACTGCCCTCGGATGTACGCCGTATCGGATGGTCTATGGAAAATCGTGTCATCTGCCCGTAGAGTTAGAACAACGCGCCTTTTGGGCCTAAAAATTTTTAAACTTCGATCCCCACTCAGTCGGTGACCTTCGAAAATTTCAACTAAATGAACTCGATGAGTGGCGCTCTTATGCTTATGAAAATAATAAACTTTATAAATAGCGGACGAAGCGTTTACACGATAAACACTTAAGGCACCCTAAAAACTTTAAGCCGGGCGACCAAGTCATTTTATATAATTCTCGTTTACGTTTATTTCCTGGCAAATTAAAATCTTGCTGGTCTGGCCCCTTTTCTGTTTTAGAAGTATTTCCTTATGGAACTGTTTTAATTTCTCACCCTGATAAGGGTAATTTCAAAGTGAATGGTCAGCGTCTTAAACTCAATTTTTCTGGTGATGATGATGTCAGTCTAAACATTATTAAGTTTCTGCTTCACGAGCTTTAACCTTGAACTTTTAATTTTTGCTAAAAACAATTTTATTTCTTGACAACAATATTTTTGGACAATATTATTTTTTGATGCGTCGAGCTCAACGACGCTTTAAACAAAGGGCGCTCTTGGGAGGCAACCCAAGTTAACTTTTTCTGATTTCTTTATTTTACAATTTTTGTCTCGGACGGCTCCGACAAGCTGAAGCTTCTGCGATCGCCTGCTCCAACGTCGTTGAATCCATCACGAAGTCCAAAGAAGACATTCAGGGGAGCGGCATCACTCAGCTTTCGCGGAAAATAAATCCGGGGAAGTATGTCACAACCCGCATTTTCTCCGAATTAAGAATTATCAGAGTAAGAGAAAACACGCGTCATGATGCCACGTCAAGCAGGGGATAACTGCTGACACTCAGGCAAATCCAACTACAATCTTTATGCAAGAAAATCATGTGCTTAATGAATAGAAAATCAGTTATGTTTAGAGTCCGTATCCCTCGGCTCAGTGGATCATCTACTCCACAAAAGAAAACTATATTTAAACGCTGCGGAAAAATACTTTAATTAGGTTTTACACCCTAAAGAGCGCATAAGGGTCTCGAGAGAACCACTCATGCTATGCAAGACACTACACTTAGTTTATATAATATATATAAGAAAACGGTTTTCGTACGTGATTTGGAAAATAGTGATTAAGTTTACCAAACATGCTGATCATGAGCTTCATTTATAATAATAATTATAGTTTAAAAATAACCAGGAACCTAGCATAAAACCTTCTCAAAGCAAGTAGACTATCTCCAGAAAAATAAATGGTAGCAGCAATAGTATATATCTAGTACAAGGTAAAAAAACTACTAGTGGGCGCCAACAACCTGACACGAACCCACTAGCACACATATATGTCTGTAAGAAAGTACTGAAAACAACCTCACTAACAAGGTAAACAGAACTCCAAAGGTCCGGAAGTCCACCAACAACACCACCTCCAACTAGCCAGCAGACTGGCTACAGCTCAGAACCTGGGGTATTCCAAAAGAAAACAGAATACCTCAGCAAGCTAAACAAAGAAAAACTGCATGAAAGAGTCAACCAAAAGGACAAAATAACAGGAAACATGCAGTTGAAAGAGTCACAACTGTCCAAAACAGGACAACAAGAAATGCACAACGTGCAAAGAAACAGCAACGACCCAGCCCAGGAACCACATCCTGCAGGGCCTACTAGGCTACCAAGAGCCAGAATGCTGCAAACTACCAAAGAAGAAACTTCTAACACCCTAAACTGCGGGAAGTGATAGTAGCAAAAACAACAACGAGGAACCGGATCGAAGGCAAACGCAGTCCCCCAATCCACCATGTCCAAGTCAAAAGCTCGAGGGTCAACACGTGAAAACACAAGGGACCTTCCACCCGACATGCCCAGCCCGTACCTGGAGCAAGAAATCCATGGGTGGCCTTGGCTATATCACACAACTCCACCCCCATAAAGAGCTACAACCACGACTACTAACCACGACCCACGATTCGGCCTTTAGGAAAATAAAGAAAACGGCCGACAAGGAAAACCCAGAAATACAACTGGAAATCCACTCGGAAATGAAATACAAGGTAAAGGAAGAGTGTTGAAATAAATCAACACGACTAGGCGTTGAGTGAAACGCACTCAGTGCCTACCTAAACTTTGGCGTTGAGTGAGCTAGCCTCACTCGCCGCCAAAATAATACCACTACCCACAAGCCCACTAAAGAATACGGAGCTCGACGACAGTCGAACGACCAAGGCAGAAGATCCAGAACTCGAGTAGTTGCCTGCCACTTGAGTATCTAAACTCCCGCACTCGAAACCATCTAAATTCGCCTAGCAACAGAAAATATACAAAGCGCGCGATCAGTGACGCACGATCAGTGGTCGTGCGCACTCATTGGCTGATGATCGTACGAAACGAACCTGGAAAACCTGACAGAAAACCTAGCAACTGCGCACGATCAGTGTCGCACAATCAGTGGTCGTGCGCACTGTTGCCAGCGCTCGTGCGATTGCCCGAGACAGAACTTTGGAAACTGAAATTTATACGCGCACGAACAGAGGCACACGACCAGTGGTCGTGCGCCCTAAAGGTTGATGACCGTGCGCGGTCAACCTGCACCGTTTGGAATTTCCCGAACGACACCGGAACGCGCACGCGACTCACGCCACTGCAGTAGCAGTAGACAACTATCACGTCGCACGCTACTACCATTCAAACTATGCCTAACCATTCGAATAATATCTTAACGAAGGAAATTGGCAACCACAACACCCCTCCTAACTCTCCCTCTCGGCTACACCCGAACCAGAGCAACATTCAAAAATAAAGGAAAACAACGGCTCCACGCCGACAATTTGGATTCCAAACATCACAACATAGGGGGGGTTTCAGTAGGAAGAACTAAGCCCTATAGTTAGCAAGAAAATGAGAACAACAAGGCCTCTAACCTGGGCTAATCGAGATTTCCATTTCAGCAAATAAAATCAAAGAAAACACTTGGCAAGGGC
This sequence comes from Platanthera zijinensis, assembly GCA_039513925.1. Taxonomy (NCBI): domain Eukaryota; kingdom Viridiplantae; phylum Streptophyta; class Magnoliopsida; order Asparagales; family Orchidaceae; genus Platanthera; species Platanthera zijinensis. The sequence goes on from CM077085.1 coordinate 135,340,839, forward strand.
AAGAATACCACTTGCCTCAATTCACAACGAAGCTTTGGACTGCTTTCCTCCTCTTCGCACGGATCAAAACGGCCGCAACACCTAGAACAAAGACTCGGCCATTAATGGCGGAAAACTTCCAAAACCGAAAATTCCAATCCTTCCAAAACTCCACGAAAATCGAATTTCTTACCGCAGGAATGAAGGTCTCGACGAGAGCAATCCGAATCCACTCTCGGAATCGAATTCCGTCCACAAACGCTCCGGGAATCGGCGTCCGAAGGGAAGGTAGGCGGTTACTCCGTTTCTCTCGTACAAGGGGCCGGCGGTTTTCTATCGGGGAAGAAGATGATGGCTTTTCTAATACAATATATATATATATAATTATATAATTATATTATTAATTACAAAATTACATAAAGCACCAAATTGACGCGAAAACCGAACTACCTCGGAATTCGACGAAATTCGCACCGTAGCTAAATACCCACGCTACGAACGCAACGGCGAAGTCGAAATTAACTTTCGACGAACAGAACTTGAGTTACACCCAAACAAAGCCAAACACAAACATCCCCCCGAGAGGCCACACCGGGTCACCAAAACGACTCGGTTTGCTAGGGAGATCTTGCCAACAGGCTACCAAACAGGGCACTCAGTTCTAAGGAGCTAAACCGTACTCCACACATGGCACAAGCCACGGAAACGCGTCATCGTAACGCTAAACGAGAATAAAAATGATCGCTGAAAAAACGGGGCGTTACAGTCACTCCCCCTAAAAGAAAGTTTCGTCCCGAAACTTTACGCACAACCCTCCTACAAAAGAAGGAAAAGTAACAAACAGAAGTTACAAAGGGAAACATACCGATCAAATCAGAGAAACAGGTGAGGGTACGCCCTCCTCATGGCCGACTCTAGCTCCCAAGTCGCGCTCTCCAAATCCTGATTTTTCCATAGAATTTTCACCATCGGTATGGACTTCTTTCGCAACACACGCTCTTGAGTATCCAAAATACGAACTGGCACCTCAACGAAAGAGAGGTTGGGCTCTAACTGGGGCACAACATCCAAGAGTTGCCCACTGCTGCGCACACACTTCCGCAATTGGCTAACATGAAAAACATTATGAACACCAGGGAAGTTCGCTGGCAAATCCAATCTATAAGCAGACACACCAATCCGCTCCAAGACCTCAAACGGGCCCACATACCTTGGGTCCAATTTCCGATTTTTACCAAATCTCTTTACACCAACCATTGGAGAAACCTTGAGGTATACATGATCCCCTACTAAAAACTCCAAAGCAGACCTACGCCGATTGGCGTTCTTTTCATACCTCTCCTGAGCTAACCGAAGCTTCTCCCGAATAAGCTTCACGGCGACTTCCATCTCTTCCAGAGCATCAGGACCCAACAAAGGCTTCTCACTAGCCTCAGCCCAAAACAACGGAGTCCTACAGCGCCTCCCATACAAAGCTTCGAACGGAGCCATCTGCAAGCTTTCCTGATAACTGTTATTGTAAGCAAATTCCATGAGTCGCAGACGCTCATCCCACGCTCCACTGTGGTCTAAAATATAGCACCGGATCATATCCTCAACAATCTGATTGACCCGCTCCGTCTGCCCATTGGTCTGAGGGTGGTACGCAGTAGAATACCTCAGATCCGTACCCAAACCCTCCTGCAGACTGCCAAAAACGAGAAGTAAACCGGGAGTCTCGATCAGAAATGATGCTAACCGGCACACCGTGGAGTCGGATGACTTCATTCAAGTACAACTCCGCTATCTTCTTCATCGGGTAATCATTCTTATAAGGCACGAAGTGAGCACACTTCGTCAATCTATCCACTATAACCCAAACAGAATCAAATCCTCACGGGGATTTTGGCAAACCCGTAATGAAGTCCATAGATATACTCTCCCACTTCCAAGTCGGGATCTCTAGCGGAGTCAACTTACAACCAGGCCTTCCATGATCGGCCTTCACACGCTTGCAAGTGTGACACTCAGCAACATATCGGGCTATATCTCCTTTCATACCATACCACCAAGCAACTTGCCTTAAGTCACGGTACATCTTCGTAGATCCTGGATGGTAGGCAAAGCTGGAACCATGAGCCTCACTGCAAATCATACTCCTAATGTCCCGAACAGCGGGAACGCAAAACCTGCCGCGGTACTTCAAAGTACCCGCATCATCAATAGAAAAATCTGGCAACTCTCCCTTCTCTGTTCTGGTAAAAAGGTGCAACAGATCCGGATCGTCCTTCTGATGCAGTCTAGTCAAAGAAATCCAGGACGGCTCTTCCACAGATAAGCTACTCTGCAAACTACAGCATCCCACTGAAATATCCATAAGGAGGAACTCCTCAACTAATCGATCGGCAGAGAGGTTAAAGATCTTTCCCGTCTTTCGGCTCAGGGCGTCGGCCACCACATTGGCCTTGCCCGGATGATACTGGATTTCTACATCATAATCCGCCACATACTCAAGCCACCGCCGCTGACGCAGATTCAACTCTTTCTGCGTGAACACGTACTTCAGGCTCTTATGGTCAGTAAAAATCTTGCATTGAGCCCCATAAAGTAAGTGCCTCCACAACTTCAACGCATAGATAACCGCTGCAAACTCAAGGTCATGCGTTGGATAATTCTTCTCATGAGTCTTCAGCTGCCTTGACCCATAAGCAATTACTTTTCCATCCTGCATTAATACGCATCCCAGTCCTATATGCGAAGCATCCACATATACATCATAATCCATGCCCTCAGTAGGAAGGGTCAGAACGGGAGCAGTACACAATCTCCTCTTTAACTCCTGAAAAGCTTCTTCGCACTTCTCGCTCCAAACAAAAGCCACATTCTTCTGAGTCAGCTTGGTCAATGGTGCGGCTAGAGAAGAGAAACCCTCCACGAATCTCCTGTAATAGCCAGCCAACCCTAAGAAACTTCTGATCTCCTTAGGAGTATTCGGCCTACTCCAATCCGTCACTACTGCAATCTTTTCTGGGTCAACCGAGATCCCATCCTTGTTCACCACGTGGCCTAGAAAAGAAACCTGAGGCAACCAGAATTCGCACTTGCTCAACTTGGCGAATAACTTGTGGTTCCTCAACTCTGATAGAACCAAACGCAAATGCTGCTCATGCTCCTCAGCACTGCGAGAATAAACCAACACGTCATCAATGAAGACCACAATGAACTTGTCTAGGAAATCCTTGAGCACCCTGTTCATCATATCCATGAAGGCTGATGGTGCGTTGGTCAGACCAAACGACATCACCAAAAACTCAAAGTGCCCATGCCTCGACCTAAACGCAGTCCGTGGAATATCTGCCTCACGGATCCTGAGCTGATGATAGCCCGAACGAAGATCGATCTTGGAGAACACCGTGCTACCACGCAACTGGTCAAATAAATCATCGATCCTCGGCAGAGGGTACCTGTTCTTGATAGTGACCTTGTTCAACTCTCTATAGTCGATGCAAAGCTGCATCGACCCATCTTTCTTCTTTACGAACAAAACAGGAGCACCCCAAGGCGACGAACTCTGCCTGATAAAACCTTTAGCCAACAACTCATCTAACTGAATTCGCAACTCCTCTAACTCACGAGGGGCCATCCGGTACGGCGCCTTAGCAATAGGACGCGTACCCGGCTCCAAATCAATAACAAACTCCACATCCCGCTCAGGAGGGATACAAGGAAGATCATCAGGAAAAACATCGGCGAAACCACGAACAATAGGAATCTCCTCCAAACGTGGCACGCTATCAACGGTTCCAACCGCCGAGACTAAACAAACACAACAATCAGAAAGAAACAATCTCTGAACACATACCGCAGAGAGAACAGGAGAATCCTGACACGGATCAGCATACACGCTGCCGGGCTGACCGTCGTCCCTGATGAAGTCCAAGCGCTTTCCCTTGCACCGAATGACCGCATCATACCGAGAGAGCCAGTCCATGCCCAAAATGACATCGAAGTCCTCTAGATCAATCATCTTCAGATCCGCCTTCGCAAGGAAATCCCCCAACAAAACTGGGCAATCCAAAATACCCAAATCTGACAACACAGATTCACCAGAGGGAAACTTGATACGGAAGGAATCCCGAACACGATCTAGAGACAACCGATGATGCTCCACAAAGGCTCTAGCCATGAACGAGTGGGTAGTGCCGGAGTCAAACAGAACACGCGCCTAGCGGTTCTTCACCTTAAATTTCCCTATAGGAACGCACAAAGCTAAGGAACTAGCACAATAGTACCGCAAACAATCTAGCAACTAAACTACCAGGCTAGAAAGAAAAACAACTAACTACTAACCTGAGATCACCTGGGTCGAAGTCTGAGCCTCCTCGGAAGAAATCACATTCAGCTTCCATTTTCCCTTGTCCACACGCTGAGGTGGAGGTAATGCCTGCAATTGAACTGCAGGAAGAGCTGAATGGACCTGAGGACACCTCGACTTAACGTGACCCTTCTGCCCACACTGATAGCAGACTCTATCGCTAGACCAACACTGGGCTGCATCATGCCCGGATCGCTTGCAAACTGAACAGGAGACATCTCTCCCAGGAGCACCCTGAATAGCATGAACCTGCTCCTTCTTCTGAGCTGCCGCCTTCTTGAAACACCTCTCAACAGGATGGCCTGACCGGCCACAAAAACTGCACACCACCTTGCTCCTCTTTCCCGGAATAGCATCGGGTACCAGGGGTTTCTTCTCCTCTACCAACTTCCTCTTATCCTTCCTCAACTGCTGGCCTCTGCTCTTTGCCGTCTCAATGGCCTCAACCTTAAGAGCAGCCTCTACAACTCCAGCATAAGTCACTGACCCATAAGCACTGGCCAACTGCTGCACCTCACTCCTCAAACCACCGAGAAATCGCTTAACTCGATCAGCCTCAACGCTGACCAATCCAGGGGCAAAACGGCTCAACTTACTAAACTCTATCTCATACTCACCCACCGTGAGCTGCCTTTGCTTCAGATAGAGGAAATCATTCATGAGGCGGTCACGCTCGACCGAGGGTAAGAACTTCCTCAACAGCATCTCCTTGAACACTTCCCAAGGGCATCCGGCTACCAGGCTCTCCTTCTCTCTCAGCCACCAACTCTTAGCCAAACCTTTAAGCTGATAGGCGGCTATCATCACCCTCCGATCATCTGAAATCCCTGAGTACGAGAACATCTCCTCCATGGAGATCAGCCAGTCGTCTATCACCATGAAATCTGCCTTCCCTTCATAAGTGGGAGGGCTCAGCCTCTTAAACTGCGAGACGAAGGCCATCTCTGCTGGCACCACCACTGGAGGTCTCAAGGGTGCAGGAGGAGGAGGAACAGCTAACCCCCCCCCCCCCCCCCCCCCCCCCCGCAGGAACTTGCGCAACCTGAGCCTGCCCTGCCACAACTGCCACCAAAGACTGAATCTGGGCTTGCACCTCCTCCAACTGCCTACCCATAGCTTCGCTACTCTGACGCAGACCCTCCATCACCGCATCGTTCTGAGCTCCAGAAGATTCACCCTCAGACAGGGGAGTCGATCGAGTCGCAGGACGCCTAGCCATCCTAAAAATCAATACAACGCAAATTAGATCCAAATCCCACAACTAGAACCGACTACTAGTACAGACAATACATATGTAGATATAGACTTAAAGCTGCTAAACTTGCTCTGAGAGTTTATCTTCTTCACAATAATTAGATGATATGCCCTAACCTAGGATGGTTAACCACCACCTCACTAACTCTTGTGCCTAGATCGGATGCATGAACTTATGTTAGTTTGAAAACTTATGTGTGTACATATGTCATCCTGCAAATCTTTAGCTCGGCGCGTTGTGCTTATGCAATGTTATGATATGCATGATTGTGCTATGCATTCTAAAAAAAGGCCCTAATGCATGATATGAGCGGTGTACACATGAAAATGTTATGCATCCCATACTACATAACATTTCCATGCAACAAAAAAGAAACGTGCTAGCCGCAGTCATGTGGTGAGGTTATGCATCCCATACTACATAACCCTCACATGTAGCCCCTATGGTGGATCCATATATGAACACATATTATGCATCCCATACTACATAATATGCCCCGTATACTTCATGTTATGCTATGAGTGTAGTGTTCGTGCTTTTGCCAACACGTGCTGATGACATATCGGTGTGTGAATGACATGATGCTGAACTACTAAAAGCATCCAAGGAAGGTTGCCCAACTAACTTGTCAAGCAACCTCCCTCTGATACCAACTGTCACAACCCGCATTTTCTCCGAATTAAGAATTATCAGAGTAAGAGAAAACACGCGTCATGATGCCACGTCAAGCAGGGGATAACTGCTGACGCTCAGGCAAATCCAACTACAATCTTTATGCAAGAAAATCATGTGCTTAATGAATAGAAAATCAGTTATGTTTAGAGTCCGTATCCCTCGGCTCAGTGGATCATCTAGTCCACAAAAGAAAACTATATTTAAACGCTGCGGAAAAATACTTTAATTAGGTTTTACACCCTAAAGAGCGCATAAGGGTCTCGAGAGAACCACTCATGCTATGCAAGACACTACACTTAGTATATATAATATATATAAGAAAACAGTTTCCGTACGTGATTTGGAAAATAGTGATTAAGTTTACCAAACATGCTGATCATGAGCTTCATTTATAATAATAATTATAGTTTAAAAATAACTAGCAACCTAGCATAAAACCTTCTCAAAGCAAGTAGACTATCTCCAGAAAAATAAATGGTAGCAGCAATAGTATATATCTAGTACAAGGTAAAAAAACTACTAGTGGGCGCCAACAACCTGACACGAACCCACTAGCACACATATATGTCTGTAAGAAAGTTCTGAAAACAACCTCACTAACAAGGTAAACAGAACTCCAAAGGTCCGGAAGTCCACCAACAACACCACCTCCAACTAGCCACCAGACTGGCTACAGCTCAGAACCTGGGGTATTCCAAAAGAAAACAGAATACCTCAGCAAGCTAAACAAAGAAAAACTGCATGAAAGAGTCAACCAAAAGGACAAAATAACAGGAAACATGCAGTAGAAAGAGTCACAACTGTCCAAAACAGGACAACAAGAAATGCACAACGTGCAAAGAAACAGCAACGACCCAGCCCAGGAACCACATCCTGCAGGGCCTACTAGGCTACCAAGAGCCAGAATGCTGCAAACTACCAAAGAAGAAACTTCTAACACCCTAAACTGCGGGAAGTGATAGTAGCAAAAACAACAACGAGGAACCGGATCGAAGGCAAACGCAGTCCCCCAATCCACCATGTCTAAGTCAAAAGCTCGAGGGTCAACACGTGAAAACACAAGGGACCTTCCACCCGACATGCCCAACCCGTACCTGGAGCAAGAAATCCATGGGTGGCCTTGGCTATATCACACAACTCCACCCCCATAAAGAGCTATAACCACCACTACTAACCACGACCCACGATTCGGCCTTTAGGAAAATAAAGAAAACGACCGACAAGGAAAACCCAGAAATACAACTGGAAATCCACTCGGAAATGAAATACAAGGTAAAGGAAGAGTGTTGAAATAAATCAACACGACTAGGTGTTGAGTGAAACGCACTCAGTGCCTACCTAAACTTTGGTGTTGAGTGAGCTAGCCTCACTCGCCGCCAAAATAATACCACTACCCACAAGCCCACTAAAGAATACGGAGCTCGACGACAGTCGAATGACCAAGGCAGAAGATCCAGAACTCGAGTAGTTGCCTGCCACTTGAGTATCTAAACTCCCGCACTCGAAACCATCTAAATTCGCGTAGCAACAGAAAATATACAAAGCACACGATCAGTGACGCACGATCAGTGGTCGTGCGCACTCATCGGCTGATGATCGTGCGAAATGAACCTGGAAAACCTGACAGAAAACCTAGCAACTGCGCACGATCAGTGTCGCACGATCAGTGGTCGTGCGCACTGTTGCCAGCACTCGTGCGATTGCCCGAGACAGAACTTTGGAAACTTAAATTTATACGCGCACGAACAGAGGCACACGACCAGTGGTCGTGCGCCCTAAAGGTTGATGACCGTGCGCGGTCAACCTGCACCGTTTGGAATTTCCCGAATGACACCGGAACGCGCACGCGACTCACGCCACTGCAGTAGCAGTAGACAACTATCACGTCGCACGCTACTACCATTCAAACTATGCCTAACCATTCGAATAATATCTTAACGAAGGAAATTGGCAACCACACCCCCCTCCTAACTCTCCCTCTCGGCTACACCCGAACCAGAGCAACATTCAAAAATAAAGGAAAACAACGGCTCCATGCCGACAATTTGGATTCCAAACATCACAACATAGGGGGGGTTTCAGTAGGAAGAACTAAGCCCTATAGTTAGCAAGAAAATGAGAACAACAAGGCCTCTAACCTGGGCTAACCGGGATTTCCATTTCAGCAAATAAAATCAAAGAAAACACTTGGCAAGGGCAAGAATACCACTTGCCTCAATTCACAACGAAGCTTTGGACTGCTTTCCTCCTCTTCGCACGGATCAAAACGGCCGCAACACCTAGAACAAAGACTCGGCCATTAATGGCGGAAAACTTCCAAAACCGAAAATTCCAATCCTTCCAAAACTCCACGAAAATCGAATTTCTTACCGCAGGAATGAAGGTCTCGACGAGAGCAATCCGAATCCACTCTCGGAATCGAATTCCGTCCACAAACGCTCCGGGAATCGGCGTCCGAAGGGAAGATAGGCGGTTACTCCGTTTCTCTCGTACAAGGGGCCGACGGTTTTCTATCGGGGAAGAAGATGATGGCTTTTCTAATACAATATATATATATATATATATATATATATATATATATATATATAATTACATAATTATATTATTAATTACAAAATTACATAAAGCACCAAATCGACGCGAAAACCGAACTACCTCGGAATTCGACGAAATTCGCACCGTAGCTAAATACCCACGCTACGAACGCAACGGCGAAGTCGAAATTAACTTTCGACGAACAGAACTCGAGTTACACCCAAACAAAGCCAAACACAAACATCCCCCCGAGAGGCCACACCGGGTCACCAAAACGACTCGGTTTGCTAGGGAGATCTTGCCAACAGGCTACCAAACAGGGCACTCAGTTCTAAGGAGCTAAACCGTACTCCACATATGGCACAAGCCACGGAAACGCGTCATCGTAACGCCAAACGAGAATAAAAATGATCGCTGAAAAAACGGGGCGTTACAAAGTACCTGTCTTTCAATTCTGTACTTTATTTTTCTCTCCTTCTCCAATCCCCTTCTTTTGCCATTGAGGACAATGTCTCTTTTAAGCTTGGGGGAGGATTTCCTCCTTCATTTTTTCTTAGTGTAAATATTTTTCTTTTTGTATATATTTTAAATATTTCCAAAATCAAAAAACAAAATTGAATATCTTAAAATTCCAAAAAAAAATAGAAAATATTTCCAAAATCCAAAAAAAGAGAATATTTCACAAAATTAAAAAATAAAAAATAAAAAATATAGGTGTTTTTGAATAGTTTAGACATTGTGGTATTTCAAGAGTACCCCAAGTTTTTGTTTTGTTTTACTCAAAATCTCATATAAACAACTTAATTAATTATAATATTTCTAATCGTTCTTTTTAATTATGTTTCACAAGTAAAATGTTGGCCATATTGTGTTTCTAATTCACGGTAGCATGTTAAGGTGAAATATTTTTCTAAAACTCGCATTTATATTATTGTTTTTTGTTTTTTATTTCCTTTACTTTCTCAAAAATTCATCATCCACTATTTTCTTTTTCGTTTTTGAATAATTTTTGTAAAGTCAACTTTTGAATAGCATAGTAGATGTGAACGATCCAAGTAACCTACTATTTCTATTTTCAAGTTAATTTCATCAATCTTCTTTTATTATCTAGGACTCGCTTTTTGAAAATTTTCAAACCTTTGTTTTAAATAAATTCAAAAGCGTGAAAATGATTTAGGCCGTTTTTGTTTTCATTTGAGCTTTCCTGCCAACCTTAGAAATTTTACCACTAGTTAGCCATTTTTTAGCCTTTTTCCGATTTCATTTGATAGCTCCTCCCTTCATTTCATTTTCACCAAAGCCAAAATTTCCAACCTATCTAATCAAACTAGCCTTTTTGAGTTTTATAAAATATTTTCACGATTTTGATAGGATATTTTGTGATTTTTGTGGGAGAAAGGTTTTTGAAAAAAGTATGCTCAAAAGTTATGTTTATTTCTGTTTGGCCAATTTAAAAGGAAAATAATAATATTTATGGCCTTTGTTTTGAAAATAAAAAAAATGGAAAAAAGAAGAAAGAAAAAAATATATATATATATTTATGATATTTTTTGAAACTCTTTGCTCTGGTTTAGTGTGATTTTAAGCCTTCATGTTTATCTTTGAGTTCCACTTCTAATCATATTCCTAAACCGAAAGTTTCTGTCCTATTTAAGACCTTTTGATTCTCGCCTTTTGAATCTTATTTAACAACTAAGAAAAGGAGGAAAGTAAATCAGTGGTAGTTTTGGATTTAAACTTAGATTTTTGTTAATTAAATTGATATAATTATAATGCGTTGCTTGGATATAGTAACAACTCAATGCGTTTTTTTTCATTTTTGTTGCTTTGCTTAAGTCTATTTAAAAAAACTTCGTTAAAATTTTGGATGATTTGTTTTTATTAAGTAATGTTTATAAAAGTTTTACCATACCTAAATAATTGTTTTAGATTTACACTTCACCTTTTCCCTACTTAGAATTTCGCATAGTACTTGTGTAGGCATAATTAGAACTTTTTGATTAGTCTTTTTTTATGATTATCTAGTTTTTATATTTTTGCTTGAGGACAAGCAAAGCTTAAGCTTAGGGGAATTTGATAATACGTTTTGTAGCCTAAACTATTATCATATTTTCTATTTTATACTGTACAAATCATGTCTATTAGAAGTTTATTTTTTATCATTTTTATGTAAATATTATTACTACTGACTTTTTCTTGTCTTTTTGAAGGTTTCCAGAAAATTGGTCAAAAATGACCTAACACGGCCCCCTATCACGCCCTCCCTGGGCATGACCTAGGGCGTATCACCCGATCTCGAGGACTCCTGCTGGAAGGGACAGAAAAATGAAAAAAACGGCTGTCACGCCCCTCTGACACACCCTCCCCGGGCGTTCTCCAGGCTTGACCCAGGGTGTGTCGCCCTCTGCCGCAAAGCCTGCCGCCACATTGAATGCAGGTTCCGCCACAGCACGCTACAGTACTGTCACGCCCCCTGTCACGTGCGTGACCTGGGGCGTGACATCAACTTTTCCGATGACTGACGGATTTCCGACCAATGATTTCGACGCGACATACGTGTCACGCCCCACTTACTCGGGCATGACCTAGGGCGTGTAAACCGACGTACAGAAGAATTCATCCCTCCCGCCAGAATCCAAAGCCCGAGGTCAACTTCGTACATGTCACGCCCCCTGACACGCCCCCCTAGGGCATGTCGTAGGGCGTGACCAACCCGAGAATTTTTCCTATAAATTCAGACCCCCCTTCCATTTCAGCAGGCTTTGGTTGTGTGGGGGAGGAGCTGCCCCTTTATTTCTTGATCTTTTTATGCTTCTCTCTCTCTCTCTCTCTCCCTCTCTCTCTTTGTAATTTTTGTTTAACCATAGTTTAGTCTTTAGTTTGCCTTAGCTTTTGTTGTAATCTTGCTTTTTCTTATTGCTTAATATAGGGCTAGAATAGGACTTTAATTCATGCACTTGTAATTTCAATTTCATTAGTGTAACTTGCTCCTTTTAATTAATATAAGTGCTCTTCCTTTACTAGTATTCCTTTTATATGATTTACTACTCATCCCCCCTCCTCCACTCCATTATGATTAACTAATCCTACTTGTACTCGATCTTGATGATCCGAGGTTAGAGCGATTAAGTTATGATGTTTTAATTAATCTTTTCTTTTTAGGTTAGGGCATTGAATTACTCTTGATTAATCATGGGTTGGAGGTATATTATCGATATATACCCTCCACCTTTGCTTTCATTCTGGGCTAGCCGAGAGGCCGATAGAATAAAGTGAGCATTCAAGAGTAAAGAAAGTTGTACGCACCCCTCGAGAGAGGCAGACGTCCAAATCTCCCGGATTGGAGTAAAATCCAATAGTGGGGTTCACCGCGTAAAGAGAGTTTTGGCCTCCGATTTAGACGAGAGTCGGTCGGACCTTCCTAAACTGAGTTGGGCACTACTTCGAGGGAATCGTGTTCAAGCTTTAGGAACCTCCACGGTCAAGGACCTTTATCCTATTAATTTTAGATTTTTATCGCGTTTTCTTAATCGTCTTTAGCCGAGGTGATTCTTGATCGAGTGCATTTCCATTTCATATTTTCAACCTTTCGTAGTAATCGATTTTCTTAGGCTCTATAATTAACTGTAACAGCTCTCTTTCTAGCTTTAGCTTTATTTTCGTTAGTTGCACTTATTTTCTCAAAACCCTAGTTTTTCCGTCGATAAGATAATAGTCTTCGTGTGAGTAAGCATACTCAACAGTTCCCGGATTTCAATACGACACTTGTGTCCCCTAGCTACAATTCGATAGGTATACTTGCTTCATTGGATTGCTAGTTCGGTTGCGTTTATTTTCTTCGAACCCTAGCGCGCAACACCCATCACATGTTTTATACCTGAAGATCTAGATAAGTAGCTAGGTAGCTCACTATTAATCATAGAATATTCTTCAAACACTACCATTATAAACTCTTCCACCACTAGATTTTTTAAGTTATAGACCCTATATGCTTTTCTTTGGTTATTGTACCCAACAAATATTTCTTCATAGGACTTGGCAGCAAACTTAGTCAGATATGACATCCCATTGTTGAGCGCATAACATTTACTACCAAAGATCCTGAAATAGGCGATATTTGGTTTTCTGTGTTTCAAGATCTAATAGTGTTGGGTCCGGCGTTCCTTCACTTGACCCGTGGCGCTCTGCTACTTATATAAAAAATTAAGTAGCACCCTCTCCAACAGTCCGGGCTTTTGGTGCAGTTGGGTATGCGCTTGATCCTTCAATTGGTATCAGAGGAGGTCATGGGTTCAAGACCGGGGGGGCGCTATTAAATCCTGATTTTTCCCTTCTACCTGTGTGGGTCCGGTGGGTCAGGCAACCGTGGACATGTGGTAACCCCACCTCTGAGCTGTGTGGGCCATGTGGTAACCCCACCTCTGAGCCGACGGGTTGTGCTGGACGCCGGGGGGGGGGATTGTTGGGTCCGGCGTTCCTTCACTTGACCCGTGGCGCTCTGCTACTTATATAAAAAATTAAGTAGCACCCTCTCCAACAGTCCGGGCTTTTGGTGCAGTTGGGTATGCGCTTGATCATTCAAATAGGGAGTCTTCTTATGATATTTGTTGACAGAAGCTCTATTCAGGACATGACATGCAGTGTTAACTTCCTCAGCCCAGAAATATTTTAGAAGATATGTGTCAATTAATTGTGTCATTACTGCTTCAATGATAGTTCTATTTTTCCTCTCAACTATCCCATTTTGCTGGGGTGTTTTTGGGGAAGAAAATTCTTGGTGAATCCCTTGCGCTTCACAGTATTTTGTCATGCCTTCAGATTGGAATTCAGTTCCATGGTCACTTCAGAATTTTATTACAGAACTATCAACCTTATTCTTATTTAGCTTGACAAAGGTCCTGAAGATGTCAAGGGTTTCAGACTTTTTCTTAAGAAAGAAGACCCAAGCAATTCTGGAGATATCATCAACTATAACAAGTGTTTAGACATTCCTACCTACACTATGAACTAGCATAGGACAAAACAAGTCTATATGCAGGAGGTATAAACACCTCAAAAATTCCTTGGCCCAGTGCTTTTAAAAGAATCTTTGGTTTTCTTGCCTTTTTCGCATGCAGAGCAAATACCTTCCTTGGTGCATTTCTTTTTGGTGCCATTCCTGACTAGCTCTTCACATAAAAAATTTCTTATAGTCTTATAATTCAAGTGTGCTAGTCTCTTATGCCAATGCACACAATATGAGACTTTCTCATTTTTAACTAGACATACGGTAGAGTATTTGATTAAGCATAGTAAGGTTAAACAATAAATATTTCCACTCCTAGTGCATATCAAGATGACCTCTTGGTTACTTGACCTCATAATTTAGCACTTGTCCTTATGGAATACTATGACAAAACCAAGATCACACAGTTGGCTTATGCTGATTAGGTTGTGTTAGACCCTTTCCACATAAGCCATTTTTTAGATGGAGACTATTCCATTGGAAAACATACCATATCCTTTAGTGAATCCTCTATCTTAACCTTTAAAGATGACTTTAGGTCCATTCTTCATAAGTGTGTAGTCCTATAAGTGACATCTTGTTCCAGTCATGTGCCTGTAACATCCACTATCCAAGTACCATATAAGAGTACGGGTACTTGGACTATCCTTCAAAACATAATTTAGGTAACCTTAGGACCCCAATAGTGTTTGGGTCCTTGGTGCATGTTAGTCTGAAATTTAACATGTCTACCTGTAGTTTTTCTGAAGGGAAGACTAACTCTTACTTTAGGAACATTTGGATTGTGTTAGCAATCTATGGCAAAGTGACCAACTTTACAACAAGACCAACACTCATGGATTTTATATCTTCTTTTCTGAACAAGTCTGGTGGATTGCATGTTGGCTGCTAACTGTTTGGAAAGAAGAGAAGATTCCACATTCTTTATTCTTTTAGCAATAATATGACTGATGGTGAGTCTGTATGTTGAAGATCTTGGTTTATTTTGAGTTCTACCAGCAGTGGTCTTCTTTATAGAAGACATACTGTTGATGGCCTCAAAATACCCAAATTAGGCTTACTAATAGACTTTCCCTTGGACTGAGTGTACGCTGGGAGAACCTGAGAGAAGGCCACTGCTTTATTCTTGAGTGTGGGGGTTGGTGCACCAAACACAAATGGTCCATGATGGGGCATTTGAATTTCCTCATGTGGGGCATTAAAGGCACTCATACCCTTCCCATATCTTCCACCATAGTTATGAACATTTTTGTTCACACTTGTGGACCTTCCATTCAACCAGTGACCATAGATACTCTCTTGGTCATACCTGTTCGATGGAAACACTACTTTCTTAAAAGAGACGGGAGGCTGAGTTGGAGCTTTGCCTTTCCCTTTGGAATGGATCACTCTAGGGTTCCCCTTGAATCCCAAACCCCTCTTATCCTTTTGGGAGGAGAAGGAATCTATCTGTGGAAATATTGTTTCAGGCTTTGAATATTAAGCCACAATCCTTTTCTCCCCTTGGAGCTTCTCTTCAAGATCCAAAATGATTGTGTTCTTGTGACTAATGGTCTTAATCTGGAAAACATTAATATTCTTTGTCTAGCTTATCTCCCTCCCCATTTGATACAACAGAGGTGCTGAATAAGACTGCAAGGAAGCAACTAGCTGAAGAGTGACAATTTTTATAGCTTGTTTCTTGCCCAACCTCTTGCTCCTTTTCAAAGCATTTAGAAGGGCACCATACTTGTCAATCATTTGATTGAAATTATCCTCATATACTTACCCATATTCGTCATAGGATGAGGATGCATCAGAATTTGGATGAGTCTCATTGTCTGAACTAGAAGAGGAGCTGGACAGTGAGTATACCTTAGTTGGACCAGGCTGATCCTAGTTGGATTATTCATCTGACATGGCCATTAGCCCATTGTAGCCACTATCATCTTCATCCACCTAAGCATCACTGTCTGATTGTGATGACGGGGCCCTGTTTCCTATCCAACAGCCGGATAGTCTTCTGCTATAACAACAATAGTAACAAATAACCCTATATAGGAGTTTTCTTCTTCTTCTTCTTCAGAATTTGAACAAGATGAATCACTCTGACTCCAGCTCTTTTCATTCTTGGCAATGAAGTTCTTTTCCTTCTTAACCTTGTATTGGTGGTGCTTTTCTCTTCAGTCTCCTTTCTCTTGACAGGACATTCAGCTATGACATGTCCTGGCTTACTGCAACAATAGCAAACAACTTTAGAAGAAAACTATTTACTGGGTTTAGAATTATACCTTTCTCCTTTGTAGAACTCCTTGTCAGGCTGGTGGGATCCTTCTTGTGATGAGTGGAGGAGGATGGTATATTCCTCCACTATTTCCTCTTCATCATCTTCTTAAATTGCCTAGAGAAGGCGGCAAACTCTTCATCAGACATGTTTTTATCTGAGTTGTTTGGTTCAGTGCTATCTGAGTCAGTAGGACTCCTTAGAGGATAGGAAATCCTCTCCTTGCTCTTCTTGGAGCCCTCAGCCTTGAAAGCCATTATCTTCTTCTTGGCTTGAAATCTATTTGTGGTGTATTCTTCCTTCCTGGCAGTCAGCTACATCTCATAGGATAACAACTTTCTAAATAATGTGTGTGGAGGAGTTTTAGCTAACTTGGCCACCTCTCTGATGGTACATATCTTGATGTCCCAGTCTCTGATGAGAGACATTAGAAACCTGTCATTCAGCTCATAGTTGCTACATACCCTTCTATAATTCCTCAGCTCATTCACCACTCTAAAGAATTTTTAATAGCATTCAGCTATGATGTCTTTCTTGGTTTGCCTGAAGGATTCATACTCTTGATTAAGTAGGGAATTCCTATTATCCCTGATTTCTTTAGTGCCTTCAATATATACAATCAGAGTGTCCCACATCTCCTTTGAAGTTTTGTTATGGACAAGGTTCTGGAATGTTGAATCATCAATCGTACTTATTATTATGTTTTGTGCCCTCTTGTTCATGGTTGCTAATATGGCCTCATCCTTGGTCATTTCAAGAATACTTCTTATGTGTCTCGACAGTTGCATCTAGAACTGAGACCTTCATGGGGATGAAAGGTTCCTCTTGAACTTCTATGAAGATTCTAGGGCTAGATGCCTCCATAAACATCCTAACCCTTTCCTTCCAGATCTTAATGCTCTTCTTCCTGTAGATAGGAAGTTTCATAGAGCCCAACTCCTTATGGTTCTCTCCTGAAACCATAAGGATATACTTGAGCTACTCTTGGAGAACAAATCAGACTGTGAAGTCCTTTTTGATCAACCTCCCTCTGATACTACTTTAAAGTCTTTAGTTTTAAGAGTAGCTAAATACTTAAAGGGAGTGAATAAGTTTTAAGTCTTTTTGATACTATTACTATTTTGGCTGTATTGTGATTTATTCTAACTTAGCTTTTATACAATCACAAATAGAATACATAAAATTTATAGTGGTTCCCCAGATTATGGGCACATTTACTATACTTTCCAGCTTTCTAACAGTTTGTTAGAAAAGACAACTTCACCAACTCAGCTCAAAAGACCTTACAACTCAGATCCCTCAGGATCTCTCAGACTCTTCCAAATCCTACACTTAGGCAAAAAACCCTACCACTCATAGAAATAATCTCCTACTACTCAGGCCCACAAGCCCTACCTCAGACTTTAACTAAAAGTCCTATAAATTAGAGAGAATAACTCTCCTACCTCAGATCTGAACCAAATCCTACCACAGGCCAACAACCGTACAACATAGATCCAAACCTGGATCCTACCTCAGATTCACCACTTGAATCCTAAAGCTCTCATCTACTTAAAGATCCTGCACTCATCCTTTATAAGTTTAGGCTTATACTAGGATCTAAATGATCTTACAGAAGTAAAGTAGGTGGTTGATGATGTTTGACACAAGAGTTTGAGTCTCTGTGTCTTACTCCTTCTAAACAGAGAATAACTCGGTCCTCCTTTCTTTACATCTCCATGAAAATATCTTCTTGAGTAGTTCAGCGTGGGCTGTGAAGTCTCTACACTTAGGGTTAGCCTTTGCTGCAACATCTACCTGTAGAATGTTTACTCTGAACTTGCTATTGAAGATCAATATCTAACTATTTACACTTTCAGATAAGTAGAATGAACTCCTCATTAAAGCTCTACAACTTAGTCGAGAAGAAGATGATGATGTTCTACTGTTTTCCAAAATTTAATTTCTTCTCTAAAATGGTTCATCTCTTCTCACTGATCTATTCCTTTTCTTTTTCGTCGTCCAACGACTCTTTGAGCAATGGGACCCCCTGGAGTTGGTTGTTGCAGGTCTACTTTTGCATAAAATGTTGTACAACAGGAAAGAGGTGCCATTTTTCATGTACTATAGACTTCCCGTAACATTTGAATTTCTGTTGATGTTAGGACGTGTGGACTTAGTCAAATTTTTACAGTTCAGCATATACGTTGACTGAATGAACGTCACTCAACACCAAAATACTTAGTAAATTCTTTGCAGTACCAGGCATTGATTGATTAGTCATCACTCAACGAATATAAGTTTTTAGCTGACTAACAGGTTAGGAGTTGAGTGAACCTTCATCACTCAATGCATTTGAAATTAGCCGTTTTTTCTCATTATGATGGTGTCAAGTGAAGCTACTACACTCAACGCTTTCTGACTTAGCCCATCATCTTGCTCAGGCGTTAAGTGAACAAACTTCACTCAACATTTCTGTACATAGTTGAATTTTCTCTTGAGTAGGCCTAGAGTGAACTCCCTTCACTCAACTCTTCTAGACTTAGGAAGATTTTCTTTCTACATCTCCTATGGCTTTGACTTTAAGTGCTCCACTCAACGCATTGCTCATTAGGCATCGAGTAATCTTCCATTACTTTACTCTTCTGGACTTAGCCAGAATTCTTAGCATCAATCAATCCCGTGGCTCTGACTGAACTCTGACTGAACTATGTTCTATCGATGCTTTCACTGTATTGCATTGAGTGAACTGCCTTCACTCAATGTCTGTGGACTTAGACAGATTTCTTGACACATGCGCTGTGGCTTTGACTTCTTGTTTTCTTCTTAATGATCTTGGTCTCCTGGCATCGAGGGAGATGTCTTCACTCGACTCTTATGGACTTAACAAAAATTCTCCCATCGCATTTCTTAGGATTTGACTGTCTGGGCATGACTTAATGCTTTTGGATATCTTGCGTTGAGTGAACTTCCTTCACTCAACGCCTATGGACTTAGATAGATTTTTGTTATGCCAACATCACTTCTTGAGTCTACTTGTCATTGTTACTTAGACAACCTGTCTAATAAGTGTAACAAGCAACCACTTGCATAAAAAGAACATATAATATTCATCAGATACAAACATATGTATACCATTGTGGTGTAAGAATTTTTCAAATCTGGGACATTGTGATCAATGGACCCAACAATTCACTACAAAAGAGAATCCAAAAATAGTTAAATTAATAAATAACGCGTGTACTTGATGTGAACACATGAACACTGGCTAATCTCTGGAAAAGTGAAGTCAAAACCAGGTAAAATAACATATAACGCGAGTAACTTAGGTGAACTCACAAACACCTGCAAATCTTTGCAAAAGAGAAATCAAAAGCAGGTAAATAACATATAACGCGAGTACCTCAAGAGAACTCGCGAACACCTGCTAAGCTTTCCAAAAGAAAAGTAAAAAGCCAATAAATAAACATATAACACACGAGTACATGAGGTTAATTCACGAACAACTGTAAATCTCTACAAAAGTGATGTCAAAAGCAGGTAAATTAAAAAAATAACACGAGTACCTGAAGAGTACTCGCGAACACTTGATAATCTGCACAAAAGAGAAGTCAATAACAGGTAAATAAACATATAATGTGAGTACTGAGGTAAACTCGCAAAAACCTACTAATCTTGGCAAAAGATGTATTGTCCCATTTCGTGATAGACCCCTCGCACGCGTTTTGAGTCAATAGACTTGACTCAGTCTTGGGGCAAAAGATGTCTTCACTCGACTCTTATGGCCCAGGTTGTGTTTACAGATTCATACGTACAGGTTGAACCGCATTTCGAGAAACATGTCGAATTACTCCTTATGACCAGTCTGATCAAACAAGAATTATTTAAAGTGACGATGGGCGGTCTAATGATAGGGCAATAAGTGGTGAAGTAACCTAAACCCAAATCCTCTTTTATAAAATGGAATACACGAAAATAGCTGTCATCGTTCTTCTTGCTGAAACTTTGTCGAGCCGACGAGAATGAATAGGTTGTCGAAGGTGCCTGGACGAACTCCGAACTTATTTTCCATGAAGAATGATGCCGACGAGGAAACTGAACATGCCTCCCAGGAGAATAACGAGATCTATGCATGGAAACGAGGTGATCTTCCTACCCTCTCCCTGGGTGCTAGATCTTTAGTTATGAAATACGAGAGTTGTCTCCTCAAAGAGTTTGACTTTGGTGAGAAATGATGATCTCTTAGGAAGAGACCATGCTATGACCTTTGTACTAGTGTTTTATTGTCTTCATCCTCTCCTCTCTTTAGTATAAAGATGATGGACTTGGTTTCATGAAGAATAGTTGTCTATTGAGGGTGAATAAAGGAGGAGGAAGAGCTGATTGTACTTTCGTAGGAATGGCTAGAGGAATAAGACGAATCGGTGTCGTTAGTTTCACTTTAAGATGCGTGCAGAAATCTATTTTTTGTACTCAATATTGTGTACGATTTAAGTTATGATCTTGGATCTTATAGGTCTTTGACTAAACACGAGAGTTGCATCCCCCGAAAAGACCATTCCAACGGATGGTTGCTCATTGATGGGTGAGTTCTATAGCCCCGAGAATGTTTATTCAAAGTGGTTGTGCTGTCTGTTGGGTTGGATAATTTTATTATCCGCAAACGAATTGTTTATATAAACAATGACTTATCATGAAATTTGGATTGTGTGAATTTATCATATGGAATCATTACTCTGATATGCTAATGGTTTTAGATTTGATATAAATAAATAGTTTATTCATGAAATTTTGTAAAGATGCATCATATCGATAATGCAACGAATGGATATAGTTTGGAAAGGTTTGTAATACAAGATGCGTGAATACGTAGTCATGTAGAAAGATGAATGGCATGTTGAATGTTTTAAGACATATAATCTGTGAAAGATGTATGACTTGATATGCAGGTGCCTGCTGAATTATAAAAATAAGGGCTAGATGAGAAAATGCCCGTGTCCATGCCACATGTTGGAAAATTTATCCAAGTTATTGGAGGGATGAAAAGAGTGGTCCAGTTATTAGAGTTGCGTCTCCCTACGGGTAATAGTGTGGGACTAGAAGATGTATAAGGTGTCTTGCCAACTGTGTTCATAGTGAGCCGTTGAGTTCTTTGAGCACTGGTTTTGGTACTGATGAGAAGGGACTCGGTTGGAGAACTTGAATGTTTATTGGCTTAGCCAAGTATACTTGCAAGCAGTATGAGTTTACACATGGTGTCATTATCTAGAGTTTAGGATATTGTGGTAGGTTTATGGGATCGCCATTCGTCACACTGACGTGACTTGATAGATAGACCATGGGCGATTAGGCTTGCTTCTCGGTTCTCATTCCCGAGGCTTCTTCCGTGCAACGTGAGTGGTTGGGCTTGGTCCTTTTGTGATATGCTCTCGAAGGCTCCTTCTGTGCCACAACGATATGCCAGTTTGGGCTTTGTTCTTGGTGCACATCTATCTAAGACCCCTCTAAGCCGTAGTACAAATTGGCTCCATTGTTGTGTTCTTAGAATTGAGGAGTATGGAGGCCTAGACCTAGTAGTGTGGATACCCGCCTAGTAATGGAGACGCCCGCTTAACTGTCACTGCTTGGCCGCAACAGATGATTCCTGAGAGGTTAGCTACCTGCTTAAAAAGTGGGAACTAAAGGACTATATAGACATGGCAAAATATAGTGTGTGAGTTACTCGGGTGCATCATAAACCATCATTGCATTGCATTGCACCGCATAAGATCCTCATCATATAAATTTGTATGGGTACTTTTATATGATGCATCACTTTCTGTTAAGTTGATTCTTTACTTATAAATCTGTACGGGCATTTTTATTAGTTAGGTTCTATTTTTGTTGTTAAAATACATGCTATAGATGATTACTGTTCCTTTATAGAATTGCTAGTGTAGAATGATAGTATCACATGTTACATATTGTAATTATTACTACTCTGATATATAGAAATGTACCACCTATTTGTACTTACTGTTTATATATATATATATATATATATATATATATATATATTGTACCTTTCCTCATTACCTGCTAAATTCTGAAGTGTTGCTGGAGTGTGCAGATGTGACAGCCATATAGTTTTTATGATTAACGGATGCGACGTCTTCCATTTTAGGAGGAAACCTAGTGGATAGAGCAACAGAAGCACTAGGTGATGGAGGGGGGGAAGCCATGCCATGGAGATAGGACCTGATATGACATTACCCTTACCGCCGTCGGTTACTGAGGTGTGTGGCTTTTGAGAGACATTAATTATAGCTTTAAGGCAATTTTGTTGTACTCTTCTATTAAAGGAACCGATGTTGTTCCTTTTATTCATGTACTGTACTTTGGACATTTTTACTTACTGTGATAATATGACTTATGTACCTTATTTATGTTAGGTTGGCATGTATGATATTATCAAGAGATAGCAAAATAGGCATCTTGTAGTATCGGTCAACCCGTACGATGATGCTACTGCAAGGCGACTGTTCTTGGCATAAGACTCCCCTCGGTCGTGTATTCTGTTCCGGGAAGGGGGTCTTATGAAAGAAGTCATTGAATGATGGTGTCACCCCCTGCTCGAGTTGTAAGTTTGAGGTCAACTGACATAGCGTAAGAAGTGGTGTGCCCATGTATAATTCCCACTAAGTATGTCAAGTCATTACTTTACAATTTGACAACTTGACATTAGGTTTGTACCTTTATTCGTAGTTTCCGGTATATACAGAGCTAGCGACGAGCATTCCCACCCCTTCGATCCCAACTACGTTCCAACAATCGGTGTTGGGGTAGAACCTAACTGCAATCTTTGATGCCTTCAGGTCTTAGAAGGCTCCAGTGCAACAACATGCCCTGGTCTCTAACTGTTTGAGTACCTTCCGATCTCTTTCTCCACCCGTCTAACATGGGAATGAGTTGGCTGTTATTACGGAGGAATGGCTAGACTCTATACAAGAACTGATGGTCGGAATAAAATGCCCAGCCAGTATGGTTGTTACCTTAGCTGTGTCAATTTTAGTGTCGCGTGTAAAAAGGTGGTGGAAGTCCCTTATGGGCTCCACTTTTAAAGGACGTGTATATATTGACATCTGTTGGAAAAGGTTTTTTGGGGATTTCTTAGAACATTTTGTTCCCTCCATTGCTCTAGATGAGCTCGAGGAAATATTACAACAAGTGAAATAGGGATTGAAGTCAGTCATGTAGTATTAATGGGAGTTTCAGCACCTCTCCAGTGTAATACCTCCATCCATCACATGAAATATAACAGACGGTCTGGCTGGGGCCCCACGCCATATTCCATAGATATTCGATGGAGTTACATATTAATATCAAATTACCAAACGAATCCTAACTCAGAGCATACTAGCAGAAGATTCATTGGTTAATTTGAACTCAAGTAAAACAAATATCCACTACAAAAAACCGCATAGGAATGTTTATACAAAATACACAAAACAGTGCGGCCTTAAGGCATTGCAATTGTTTCTCTTTACCAAAGTTGTTTCCAACATCGGCTCGCAGGCCAGCCACATAATGAAAACACTAAAAGTTCTTCGCTTTGACTTCGAAGGCCGGTTTAGAATCAATGGGGCTCAACTCGCTATTTCTCGCTCGAGTCTCTAGCACCTGCAAAGGGACATTCCACCATAATGGTGGCAAACAAGGCAACGGTCAACATTAGCTGACAAAATTATAACGACCCCACCCCTCTCTCAGGGCAGTGGTTCTCCTTCTCTACAAGCATCAACATATATATTTTAGCAAATAATAGTGTGAACTTAAGCACTATTCGCCACAGACGCAGGCTCAATCAGCCACACGCCCCGTACACTTAGGGCACATTCTCGGTGTACCGAACATCTCGGGTCCCACCACCATCCATAGTCCCGGACTTGATGGTATCCATGAGCATTATAGTATTTCCGTCTCGCGGCCTAAGACTCTTATTATGCCAACGACGAAAGCCATTTACATAAGGCAATCTAGCACAGAGTGACATAACGCAAGGTACAGTTCAGCACTTTTCCCGTTGCTCAAATCATCATGTCATTGACGAAAACCGAAGCAATCAATCCCCATGACAAGATTCAGGTCAGCTTCCCCTTGCCCATTTGGCCTTCTGACCTTTTTGCTGGGCACAACAGGCTCTCAGAATCACTTGGCGCTCACATGTCCCCAAGACCTGAGCCTGCAATGATGAATCAAGCCACTCATGGCAAATATATGGGCTCTCTAGGCTCACAGATTCTCATGCTACGCACCTTGTCTCATGGACACGGGCTTTGCAACAACATTCAGGCTGGCTCGCATGGCCATCTTAGCTGAATTCACAGCTTTAAATAATGACCGAAGGTCTCCTAGAGACAGGCTTCATAGCTTACGGGAAGCTATCGCCGACAGTAGCACTACTGCCATACAGTAGTGATAGAATTTGCTTCTTCTCCATTTTGGGTGTTTTCTTGGAGATAACCTCCAGTACTATCCATACAGCATCCTGCACACCCTAGACACCGGATTTGACAAGTTAAACCACATATTTTACCCATAGAGTCTTCTCCGACACACAAATAAATTCATCACCAATCAAGACCAACCTGTCTATTCTGTACTTCAATTCTGGAGCTAAATGCAAGTTTTATCAGAGATCACACTGATCTACCTGATGGAAACCACCATTTTTTCACCTTTTGGTGAGGGGTTCCATGCACGTATGCAAATTGAGGACTTCACTTGTCCAAGGAGAAAGGCATTACCCGTATCGATCTCTTCGTAGACATGTCCTTGTTATTTAATCCGGATGAAACTGATCATTATAGATTCCTCTCCGCGGATCTAGCATCAACTTGTAATTACGATCACAAGCACACCATGGATCGCTTCTCCTCTAAGCCTCCTAGACTTTCTTCCTCCACTTACCTCAAGAAACTCAAGAACTATGAGAGAAAGTTTGATAGGGGAAAATGAGAATTAATTCTCAAATCCAGCCCTTAATAGAAAGCTACAATCGGGCGGTATCTACAACCGCCGCGTGGTATATGAGGCGGTCGCCACTTGGCCCAATGGACATCGCTTTGTCACTTAAAGCAGCCTCCACCGCTGATGCATTGAACGGCAAGTGTACCAGTCGCATAAGTAATATAAAAAAGGGTGGCTTTCCCAAGTATCAATCTCTTCAAGGAACACAGTAAGGGGGGAGTTAATATCGAGGAGGAATTGAGATTGCGGTCCTTAGGTCAGCGTTTACTAAGGGGGGTTTAGATGGTTGCGATAAAATAAAGCAAAAGGCTAACTACTACTCCTATGTAATGCCACTATGCATCGCTTCGCAAGGGCGGGATGGAAGACTACACGGGTCATTATGCACCGAATCGCTGGGAGGATGGTCGAGTAGGTAAGCATAAGAACAAGAATTTGAGGGTCGTAAGCACCTCTTCTCTATGCACGCCATTAGAAATTGTTAGTGTGGCAAGAATAGATGGATGTCGGAAGGAAAATAAGGGCGCACCTCAAGCAAATAACGAAAACATACAATCAGATAGACATGATTACACATAAACATATTTTACAATAAGCGCACTTCATCACATGTAAGAGATTTACTATGCTAACAATCAACAAGAGAGAAAAAGTGTGTGAAATCGACCGGATCAAATGTCTTGCGAAGGATTCACGGTAGGATTCTCCGGGTTGTTAATACGTGTCCTCAACTACGTCCGGGGTGGAGTAAGCTGTCACTCCCTCCAAATGAACCCGTCTT
Organism: Platanthera zijinensis; assembly: GCA_039513925.1. Taxonomy (NCBI): domain Eukaryota; kingdom Viridiplantae; phylum Streptophyta; class Magnoliopsida; order Asparagales; family Orchidaceae; genus Platanthera; species Platanthera zijinensis. The sequence goes on from CM077085.1 coordinate 135,366,674, forward strand.
CTTCGTGTCACGAGCCGGTGGAGGATGGCACAACTTCTCCTATCTTGATGGAGAAAGCTCGATTGAATCTCCTCTTGAATCCCAAGGATGAAGGAGGAGGCTGAGAGGAAGCTCTTACTTGGATTTGGCATTGTATTCTTGCCCGGATCTCCTCTCCTAGGTGGAACGGCGGATTTTGCCCTAAAATTCGCGGGAGAAGAAGCTCTAAGTAAAAATCCTCAATGGCAGGAAAATATGCAACTTAAATAAGAAAAGGTTAGAAAATCGTTCACGCACGGTCTAGCGCACGACCGTGCGTGAACCGTGCGATATTCAAGCATAGAGAAATCTTGCAGAAGGGAGGCGTTGACCCGTGCATTTTACTCACGCGCGAGAAATTTCGCCTGTGCATGAAGGAAATCGCACGGGTAACGACAAAATGCAGAAATGCAGGAGAAAATAGTGGAACCATGCGTTTAACTCGCACACGGGCGCTTCTGCCCTTGCGTGAAGGAGAACGCACGATTAACCACATAACGCTGGAATGTTAAGCAAACTGTACAGGTCGTGCATTTCCTTCACGCAAAGTTTGGCTGAAATCATGCGAGAACAAAATGCACGGGTAGAAACAGAAGTCCCAGGAAAGTTGTGTGAAACGCACAATTAAACTGGAACCTTGTGCGAAGAAATGTGCACGACTGTGCGTTTTACACAACAACTAGAAACGGACTTCGGGACATCCCGACTACCTGCACCATAATCAAACCAGGATGGAGCACAAGCTTCGAGCGCAAAAAATGCAAACCCAAGCAAAATAGAAAGAAAATGAGGAGCACCATGTGCATACCCCTGACAACAGAATGTGCAATTGAACACCCGTGGGCCGAAACAGTGCACTTATCGTGAAAAGCAGAATAAATAAAATATCAGTGATAGCATACTAAAAGTGAAGTGCAAGAGCATTAAAATAAGACCAGATGAGTCAGCAAAACACTATAAATATCGGCTCATCACATTTGATGAGTGATAACGGCGCCAATAACTTGAGTCTTTAAACTGCAAGTGCACCGGTCGTAAAAGTAATATAAAATGGGTGGCTTTCCCAAGTATCGATCTCTTCAAGGAACACAGTAAGGGGGGAGTTAATATCGAGGAGGACTTGAGATTGAAGTCCTAAGGTCGGCGTTAATAAAAGGGGGTTTAGATGGGTGCGATAAAATAATGCAAAAGGCAATCAACTACTCCTATGCAATGTCGTTATGTATCGCTTCGCCAGGCGGGATGGAAGACTACACGGGCCATTATGCACCAAATCGCTGGGTTGATGGACGATTAGGCAAGCGTAAGAACTAGAATTTGAGGGTCGTAAGCACATCTTTGCTATGCACGCCACTTGCAATTGCTAGTGCGACAAGAACAGATGGATGGCGGATCGAAAATAAGAGCGCACATCAAGAAAATAACGAAAACATACAATCACATAGACATGATTACACATAAACATATTTTACAATAAGCCCACTTCATCAAATGTAAGAGATTAACTACGCTAATATTCAACAAGAGAGAAAAAGTTTGTGAAATCGATCGGATCTAAAGTCTTGCCAAGCATTCACGGTTGGATTCTCCAGGTTGTCAATCCGTGTCCAAGCTCGGTCCTCAATTGCGTCTGGGGTAGAGGAGGTTGTCACTCACTCCCAATGAACCTATCTTCTTCGTGTCATGTGTAAGACCCCATTTGTTTTCTTTTTAAACAACGGGATCTTAGGACCAGAACCGCCGCTTTGCGGTGACACCTTCACGCCTTGAAGGGTCATCACTGCGAAACGCAGATTCAGCCGGCCAATTCGATCACGGAAAAGCAACCAAAATAGAGTAAACACAAGTGAGGTAAAAACTCTAACCAAAAGTCCACAATAAAATCACATCAGAGTAATAATATCTCCATGAAGGGAGTGTCCACAGAATATAACTGTAATGAAAATAAGGGCTTAAGCCCGATACATTAAATCCTCACTACATAGTCACTCAAGCGGAAACAAAATAAAACACTATTAAGGTGAGGGACTCACAATCGCAGCTGTCTGAACTCCATAGCTAGACTTCCCTATCTCCAAACGGGCAGACCTCCGGGGCTGCTCCTCCATGCTGGGCTCCACGATCCCCCAAATGATGTGGTCAGAAAACCGTTAGTCTATAAGACTAAGTCCTATTATCCCACACCCCTTCAACCATGGACCCTAGGCATCGAGCGGATAGGAAGAAAGGGGAGGACTTGAAGGTGGAGAGTAATCAAGAAACAGATGACAGTCAACCTATTCATGCAATTTTATAGTACATGTGCCTGTAAAGTAAAGTATGAAAAGTAACCTTAACTTATGTGCAGAAATGCATATGACAAGGGATCTTCTACAGAGCTCCCATCGTATAAAGAGTCCCATACCAATTAATTCTTTGGGGGTGTCGGTTATTAACAGAAATATATATATAAATAATTTGACCTTAATTTATAAACTTTCCCACACATGCTTATAGACCAAGGGGGTCGTTTCGCAAGACCTATTGTATAAGCGTCCCAAACCACTTATAAAATAGGTGACAGGGGTTTTATGCAATGATTATGCTATGACATGCTAGTGGGTTATGATGTTATCATACAAGTGCAACTCACCGACCCGACTCTATGTACACAGACCTTTAGTCCCCCTTTCTGGAGTCGAACCTCCCAGGATACCTTCGTAGTGGCAGACGGAAGTAGTGGGCTAGGCCTCTCCCACCTCTAAACAAGTAAAGCACTACCGGTCAAACTTATCGTACGCCTCAACGCTAGGTGCATGAAATGGACTCCTGTGTACTCTTGCTGGCTGGCGCACCGGACTTCTGTTGGCGAAGTGCTAATCACACTTGCCGAGCCAACGTATTAGCGTCGGTGCATCGACAACTAACATTGAGGGCCCACCACCTTATAACTTATTCACATGCATTATTAATATATTTCCCATCGAGTCAAAGCTCCCCGGACTATCCCGCCCGTTCCAATTATCAACCGGGCCTCCAGCCAGCTGGGCTATCCCGCCCGTCTCCACAACCATCGAGCCTATCGCTCGAATATCCTAGTCAAACTAACTTCCTGAGACACTGGGGTGAGTGAAAGTGAACTCCTAATTATTCTAGTTTCTCATTAAGATTTACCACTCCTACAGTTTACGTTAGCCCAGGACTGCCCCTGGTATACTCCGTGAAGGGCTCTCAAAGTGCACAAGGAACTATGATGATAGCTGAAGCCCATCGTTCCCTTTCGTAAGGAACTTATTGTTATTGGTTGATTCCCTTACCCATTCCCATTTCACATTACGCTAGATCTATCCTAAGGTTATTTTGACCTTCCCACTCCACGGGATAGGACAATCTTTCGTCGATCCCGAGCACCACCTAACACTAATCAACCTCACACTCTACTAATCCTCTCTTCCAATGATGAACTCCTTTATTTAATAAAACCAGCAATATTCTAAGGATCCAAATCTTTAAATTCATTACCCACTCTAGTTCAGTTTTCACAGTTACTATATGCAGACCACCCTATACTATATGAGATGTATAAAGGAGGTACTCCTGATTATCTTCCAAATCTCCTATAAAATTTACTGGAGCTCTATCATAACAAGTTTAGTCTAAAATCGGAGATTCGTAATTTTTCTAATTAATTTTATATTTATTGAATTTTCCCAAATCGTTGGCCATGGGTAATTTTGAACATGAACTATATGATCTACTGAAGTAATGGCTACCCAAAAATTTTGATCACTAAATAACAGAGATATATTACTAGATACTAATTTCCATAATTTTTCAGAAACTATTTGACCTCTAATTAATTTATCAAAAATAATTCCCTTAATCATATGTAAAGAAGGAAGTACCAATATTATTCATCAGAAAATTATATAAAAGTTACTGTATCTTAATATGGTACAGAAAGGTCATTGTGCAAAAATCATAATTTTACAGGCTTGCTATACACCAAAATAAATTAACTAAGTTTTCATGGGAACCAATACTTAATGAAGCAACTCATAGAAATAATCTTCCAAAAATCCCATAAAAATTCACAAGGCTTTAAAACATAAGAAAAAGTCATCTGGCTAAAGCTCATCAATTTCTAGCAAGTAGTTACTCCATAATAAATTTCTAAGTAAATAATACAAATTACTAAATTTTTGATGAAGTATCAAAAATAAAAATCTTAAATTCATAACAAAATCTCCAGAGCTTGTACTAACTTTAAGCACTAACCTACCGAAATCTCATCACTGTTCAGTGAGTTTTTGTGACATTTTATATTATTACAAGGTTTGTGCCCTAAACTAGGGTTACGGTTTTGAGGGACCTATTCACCTTAGAATCTATTTTAGATTTCTTCCAGAGGATTCTACCTACCCTAGAATTGTCTCTCCGATGTTTCAAATCCTTTCAAGGTCAATTGACCCCTTGCCCTTCACAACCCTCAAAAGTTCTCCCTTAGGGTTTGAGTTTGGATCCAAGGGTAAAATAATCCTAAACCACTCCAAATTTCCTAAGAGGGTGATAATGGTCCTACCAAGTCAGGAGTCAAAATCACAGCCTCTGTTGAGGTTTGTTGACCACCCAAAGCCAATGTACACTCTTTATTCGAGAATCCTTCACTGAGGGAGAGTTAGGGTTAGGACATAACCTATCCAAAACACCTCCAAATTAGGTGAATTTTTATACAGAGACATATCATGATGCCAGGGACCTCTCACCAAAATATGGGAGGGTTTGGAGGTCATTAGACCACTCAATTAAAATACCCTAGTATTATTAAATATTAACAAAAACCATTGGACAAAGTGTTCCCAAAAATTCCCATTTTTGGACGGACCCTAGGTATGACTAAGGTTGATCCCCTGCCCAAATTTCAAGTCATTTGGAAAAGGGATGAAGTGTGGGCACCCTTTTGAATCTCAGGATAGCCCTAGGTATAGGTCCCTCCAAAGTGGATGCCCTGGTCCAACCATAGGTCTAAATTGGTTCAAATTAATTTTGGATTAAAGAAGACCCCAAGGTATACAACTTTTATGTTTTTAACTTTTTCATCAGAGGCACCTAGCTATTTTTAATATTTATTTCAAAATACTATAAATAAGGTGACAAAAATTCAATTAAATTGAAGTATATTCATTTGATTCAGCACGAATCTTGGCGCAAATCCAACGGCTTGGGCTCGTCGTCTACCTCCAGCCAACGGCTGAGATAGCCCGAGCCTTGATCCACTTCTAGCCGCCACCACCGCCCATCCCAGTCCTTCCCCGGTCGGCCACCGCCACCAACACCTCCGTCGAGGTGGAGGCTATCGACTGGAGGCGACTCGGCCGCCGGAGGTGCGAATTCTGGCAGTTCTACCAAGCAAATTTCTCGGCCAAAACCTCGAAAACCAGAAATTGGTTTGGGCTCAATTGAGCCCAAACCTTGTGTAATGCCCCAAAACTCAAAAGAGCATCAAGCAGCGTTTTGAGCCAAGTCTGGGATTTGGTAGTTGGCACACGGCCTGGGACACGCGCATGTCCCAGGTCCGTGTCATGTTCAGTGTCGACGACGCGGTGAGAGGTCGATGATTTTGCAGGCATTGAGTGTCGAGACAGGGAACACGGCCTGGGACACTGGCGTGTCCCAAGCCGTGTCCTGTTCGGGCAGTCTGCGGCTTTGTATTGAGGAGCTTACACAGCCTCGTTTCAAGCACACGGTATGTGACACGGGCGTGTCCCATGGCCGTGTCATTCTCAGGGGAATCATGGATCTTGCGCACGGGCCGTGACACGGGCCATGACACGGGCGTGTCACATGTGATACGGGCGTGTCGGTGGCCGTGTCACATGCCGTGTTTTGTTCGGGAATTCCTGGTGATGGCAAATGAGTGACACGTCCAAGCACACGGCCGTGTTGCAACCCGTGTTTGGCCCAAGATTTCTAATTTTTGGCTAAATTATGGCTGTATGTTTCCTTAGTTTTGGATCTGACGGTTGGGGGCTATTCCTGGTGGGTTATATCCGGGAATAGGGATTAGAAACCCTCATTCCATTTGAGATTTATCTTTCTAAAAGCTAGAGAGAAGGGAGAGCAAGAAGGAAGAAGAATGAGGTTAAATCTGGCCGCCGGTGGAGCTTCAGAGCTCTGATTCTCGATCCGAGTCCAGATTTGTGAAGGCGAGGCCGATACGGAGCTTTCCATCTGACTGGATCGTCATGGAGCCGAGTAGAAATTCTAGGGTAATGATTCTCATCTTGTGCATGTGAAGCTCTTCTTCCTTTGCATGGGAAAACCCTTCTCCCACGAGTGTGCGACGAGTTTGCGGTATTCCTTGGTGTAGATATGTGAAGTCCCCCTTATTAGAGTCCGGAATCGTAGTACGAACATAGGCATGATGTGTGAAGCCTACCCGGACATGTTGGTCTTGATCGGTGATGTTTTCTATGCATGGTTGGTCGGAGAAGACTCCGTGCCTTTGTGTTATTTTCGGGCTTCTACGTGGTAGATTGCAACTGGGAGTCTCGGGGATTAACCACAGGGTGCAGCCGGAAATCTGGGCTTCAGCAAATTTCTGCCATATCGGTGGCCTGGGAGCCAACTGGGTACATAGAAGGGCTATATACCGTATTTGAACGATAGTTGGGACTGTGGAAGCTTAGTCAGCGTTTAAGGCAAAATGGCAACGATGGGGTGATCAACGGGCTGGTAAACCCCTACCCGCTCCATCTGCTCGGCTAAAGGGACCTAAAGTTTTACGTGGGACTTGCCGAGGTTTGGATATTGAGTCTAGGCTACGGCTGAAAGGAATAATTTCTCACGATATTGCCGCCCTGGGGGTGCTGTTGGGGTCGAGGACCGGACTGGGTTCGGACTAGCTTCGCCGAGTAAGTGCCTTGAGAGCACGGGGTATACGGCCATGTGAGCGTGTACCTGTGATGTGATGCTTATTCGCTATGTTGCTTGCTTTTCTAACAAGTACAGGGAATAACTTTGCCGCCCTGGTTTTGGGGGCGGAATTATTATAATTTGGTCAGCTTTAGCTGACTGTTATTCTTGTTTGCCACCGTTGCGGCATTTTGTGCTTGCAGGTGCTGTGGAGCCGAGTGGTAAATAACGGGCCAAAGCCCAAGTTGTTGAGCCAGCCCTTGAAGGCCTTGTTTATTTACTTATTTAAATCATGTGTGGCCGGCCTGTGAGCTGAAGTTTGTAAGACACTGTTTAATTATTGTAAACTCTTATAAGGCCATAAGGCCAGTACTTTTGTGTATTTTGTACTTCATTCCTATTGGGTTTTCTATTAGTGGACATTCATGCTTGTTGGCAGGGTTCTTATAGTTGCAACTTAATTTATTGCTTCTGCTAGATGATCTGTGTAGGACGTGTGTATTGGTTGAATTGTTTCATTGAGTGACCCACCGGTCTGTTCGTGGTATATGGCGTCGGGCCCCGACTGTACCTACTGCTATATGCTATATGATAGATAGGGGTGTTAAATCTTGAACCTAGGCATTGCTATGATCTAACCATAAGACAACGAGAGGAGGAGGACCTTACTGGTGGCCTGAAGTCAAGAAGATCGTCGGGAAACCATCTTTGAGGGTGTCGCCGCTCAGTTTCTGCAACTGCACAGTGGGGAGGCCCGATTCCTTCAGGTGAGGGTTGGCAAAGCCTTCTCTTGGCCCACTGATGGTGTTTAAAGCTTCAGTTGGGGAGAGGAGAGGCTTGATTATCAATGGCCATTAAATCCATTAATGGCTAGGATCTGGTTAGGAGGAGGGGGATGAACCAACCCCTTGGTAGCCGGGAAACGGCTGGAAATTCCTCCCCTTCCCTAGGGGAGTTGAATTCAGCCATTAAAGGTGGCCTTTAGCCTCCCTTTGGCTGAGCCCCTTCACCCCCTTCCTCTTTCTTCATTTCTCTCTCCTCCATTAACATGGAATGGAGCTCACCTTCTCTCTCCTAGTCACCAGGTTGACTTGGTCAACCTTGTGGTTTATTGGCAGCCCACACATACACATTACTCCCTAATGAATCCATATGTGGAGGCTTGAGCTTGGGATAACCCATTTGGGCTTAGTTGTCCCAAAGTGGGCTTGGGTTGACTCTAGTCATTTTGAACTTTTGGGTTGGCACCAATGGGTCCTTGGTGATCCATTGATCTCTCCTGAGGCTTCAGAGGGGTGGGGCAGAACTAACTAGGAACCTTGATGGTAATATAACCCTTAATAAGGGCATCTTGACCAAGTTGGGGTTTGAGTTGGCTTTGGTAAATTGAAGCTTGGGGGTTGACCCCTTTGAGTCCGAGGTGACCCATTCACACCATTTAGGTCTAGGAAGACCTGGGCATGGTTGGTTGGACACATTAGACGCCAGTTGCCCTTAGTTAGGGCACCTTGCCCAATTTAGGCCTATGGTGGTCCTAGGTAAAATTGGCTAGTTTGGGTTGACTCTAGTGGACCCTTAAGGCTCTAGTTGACCCTCTAATAGGTTAGTGATGTTTTTGTGGGTACATGGAGTCATGGTGAAGCCCTAAGGTTAATCTCTAGGTTTGGTGATGAGGTTGTGCCATAGATATACCAAGGTTATTCTCACCTTGGCATTTTATCACCTTGCCCTTTTTTAGCTTCCTAGGGTTTTGTCATGACCTAGTCATGACCAAAACCACTCTTAGGGGTCTTCTTAGAAATGGGATGTTACATCATGAGCCGGTGGAGAATGGCAAAACTTCTCCTAGCTTGATGGATAAAGCGTGGTTGAATCTCCTCTTGAATCCCAAGGATGAAGGAGGAGGCTGAGAGGAAGCTCTGACTTGGATTTGGCTAAGAATGCTTGCCCGGATGTCCTCTCCTATGTTGAACGGCGGATTACGCCCTAAAATTCGCGGGAGAAGAAGCTCTCAGTAAAAGTCCTCAATGGCAAGAAAATCTACAACTTTAATAGAAAAAGTCAGAAAATCATTCACGCACGGTCTGGCGCACGACCGTGCGTGAGCCGTGCGATATTCACGCGCAGATAAAGCTTGCAGAAGAGAGGCGTTGACCCGTGCATTTTACTCATGCACGGGCGATTTCGCCCGTGCGTGAAGGAAATCTCACGGGTAACGACAGAATGCAGAAATGCAGGAGAACAGTGCAACCGTGCGTTTAACTCGAGCACGGGCGCTTCCGCCTGTGCGTGAAGGAAAACACACGATTAACCACAAAATGCTGGAAAGCTACGCAAACGATGCAGGCCGTGCATTTCCTTCTCCCACGATTTGGTCGATATCGTGTGAGAACAAAACGCACGGGTAGAAAAAAAGTCCTAGGAAAGCTGTGTGAAGCGCACGATTTAACTGGAACCGTGCGCGAAGAAATGTGCACGATTGTGCATTTTACACAGCAACTAGAAACATACATCGGGACATCCCCACTACCTGCACCACAATCAAACCAGGCTGTAGCACAAGCTTCCAGCACCAAAAATTCAAACCAAAGCAAAACAGAAAGAAAATGAGGAGCACCATATGCATACCCCCGACAACAGAATGCGCAATTGCACACCCATGGGCCGGAACAGTGCACTTATTGTTAAAAGCATAATAAATGAAATATCAGCGATAGTATACTAAAAGTGAAGTGCAATTGCGTTAAAATAAGCTCAGATGAGTCCGAAAAACACTATAAATATCGCACTCATCACACCACAAGACTTAAACATTTGCTCGTCCCGAGCAAATCATCTCTCCGTGAACTCGAAAATAACTAGCTGGCATAGAAATTTCAAAATAAATTAAAGCGAGAACTTAAATACTCATAGGTGCAGAAAATAAAATAGATAAACTTCTTAATTATGCTACGGTGCTTATAAATTTCGAGATAAATAAATAAATATTGCAGATACTCAAATTAGGAATGTTGTAGAATCGTCCAGTCACGCGTAGGAAGAAAGTAGGCAGGCCAATGAGGTGAGCATTGCCAAAGACCGGGGCTCGTGATCACCTCCAAAGAAATCCATCAATGTCGGGGACCATATGCTTGACCATTCACACTCTCTCCACGACGCTAGTAAGACTCAAACGTGAATCAGTAGGACTTGCAGGATAGAATGGGGCTTAGGTTAAGGCGGGGTATACAAAGGGTAAACAAGACGAACACGCACATCGAAAATGAAACCGCCCGAAAACAATCATATCTAGGAGCAACAGCAAACACGTGCAACCCACCACCAGACTTGAATTTTTGTACGGTGCGTGCACGCCCACCAAGATCACAAAACCAAAAATAATTCACAACATAACAACCACATATATATTCTTTTAATTCAAACCGTGCAATTTCGTTTCATTCTTTTTTTTCTTCTTTTCTTCTTTTCTCTTTTTTTAAAAAAAATCAAATAACCGCAACTAAATACAAGTACACGGCTACACCACATGACAGCCACACAAAATGGATACAAATGAAAATAAAATAAACTAACCGAGCGATCACATCCTGATGTGCGAGAAGGTGAGGCTATAAGGCTTTGGTAGCGAGGCGTAGGGTTGACAAAGGAACGGATAAGCTCAACGAGGATAACAACAGATAGACGCTGGGAATGGTACAAGGCTCAAACTAAACAAATGACGGCCTAAATCACACTCACGCTTGACAAACCATGCGGCAATGCTTCGGGAGTAGCTTAGGGCAAGTTCTTAGTCACCGAGAAAGATGATCCTTCCTCCCGACACGAGCAATATGAGGTTAGTGCCGGCTACACACATTCCTATGCTACCGTTCGATCACTCCCAATTTCGCAATTTTGAGTAGTGCAAACAAACATTACGAATGCAGAAAAGTATAAACTTCGATCGGGAGTGATCGAACTACTCCATCCTAAAATCCTAGGCCAGCACCACTATCTTAGAGTTAGCACCAAAGAAATAAATTAAACTTGGGTAGAGCGCGTGCTTAAGTGCGCGCTAGTGCGGTGTAGGTGTACAATGCAGTCATGATAAAAACATATAATGAAAATATACTAGTGGTATGCAAGTGAATGTAGTGCATGTGCACAGGTAACACGTGACTCTACCCCACTAGACTAAAACTGAACAAACTAAAAAGAGATTTATAATAAAAGCAATGAAGTAAAAGTCGGGGAAGAGGATACCCAATGCTCAGCAAATGAGCATACCAGAAGATTGGCGTTAAAGCACACATCCATTCCTGAAAAAAATTTAGCTCACTCTGCCGCACCAAGGAAAGGCCACCTACAAAATTAGCTCAAACAAAAACGTAAAGCAAGCTATAACAAATATAAGCAAAGCAACACCTGCGAGTGAGTACCAAAACAATATCACACCACATCCATTAAAAAAAACTAAACACAACAGCACAGGAAAGACAAGTAATCCAGGCAAAATAACTAATAGCCACCCTGGGGACGAAGCCCCAGCTAAATAAAGTAATGTACACAATCATTTAAACAAATAACAAAATACAAACATAACAACAACAAACCCAAATGGGGAGAAAAGCACAGTCACATTGGAGGATCAGAAAAAGGAGGCGGAGGCGGAGTACGGGCACGCGAGGTAGAAGCCCGAGCAGGAACACCAGGAGGCACCCTAAGAAAATCAACAATCTTCTCGGTCATGCTGTACTATTGACAGATCAGCTCTTACATCTGCAAATATCGTGCTTAGTAGTCGGGATAATCCACCTTGAAGATACTACGAGCGGGCATGAGCAAAAGAAGATGCACGGGCCAAAGGCACAGAATGGACGGGAGAAGAATCGTCGGGCCAACGAGTCTCCGAAGAAGAACCCACAGCAACAGAAGGAGCCTCAGCAGGTTACGGTCGATGAACCGTACGAACAACATAATGCCACGTACCGCCAGACGAAACACGACGCACCAACCAAAAGGCGATAATTATTGTCGCAGAAATGAAATCACTACGGGAGATGGGGTTTATAGCCGACAAGCTATCAAACACACCTATTCCCTTTGCAATTCGAGTAATGAATTGCGAACCACCAATGGAATTCAAGGGTACGTATGTGTCTTGGTGGAGGAAGTAGTCAGCCAGAACACGGCCTAGGGAGAGAGGAACCTTATGCTACATGTTGTAGAGGTAAAGCAGGTCCGACCATCCCGCTACATTCTAGCTCATTGCGCGGGCATTGATACTATGCCCGATCAAGTGCTGAACGAAGCGGAGGGCAGGCGAGATGATCTGGCAGGATTTGACCACACATGCTTCATACTGTTGTGTCAGGCCGGTGATCTCCTGCCAGAATGCATGAGGAGATACACTAGTGGGGAATTCATGGGGTCGATACAAAACATCAAACTCCATGAGTTCCTCAGTGGTGTATATTCCGGCATGAACAGTAAGCATACCCACACCAAAGGTGTAGGGAAAGGAGTTCATCCAACATGACACAAAAGTGGACTCACCAATAACTGCGTCGCGCCGCTTTAAAATGCGGAAAGTAGAAAGAAACTCGAGAGTGACTTCACGGAAACCCGTCTCCACAATGGAGAAAAGATGTCACCATGAACCCACATCGAGTAGGCGATCCACTTCCACCTTTAGGACAATGTCCGCGAGTTCTTCGTCCGAAACAAAGCTAAAATCCAAAAACGTTTTTTGGACAATGCGATCAAACCTCGTTATCATCTCTGGCCGCCCGAAATGGAGCATCCTTTCTAGCTCTTGAGAATAAACCTGAGCATCCGGAGCTCCATCCGGCTCATCCAGAACCACATTCTGGGTAGAGGAGGAGGAAGCACCACCCTTGCCGCGCAAAAGGCTGACCACCTTCTTAAAGGGACTCATGGCGATGAGGGGAATAGAAAGTGAAAGATAAAGAGAAGAAAAATGGGGGTGGGAGATTTGGGAGAGGAGGAAGAAACTTTTCCAGAGAAGAAGGGGGCGAAGCAGCGCTCGAGCAGACGCACAGAATTAGGGCAAATGTGCGTCAAAAATGCCCGATCTGCGTTTTTAATAAAATAAAAATGCACGGTCGTGCATTTTTGCTGCGCACAGTTTCCCTAACCGTGAGCCTTGCAAAAAAAGAACAATTTGCATCATTTTCTCCGGGAAACCTCATCCTGCGACAACAGTAAGAAAAATAAAGAAAATTAAATGGAACAAAGAATATACTTAGCGAAAAAGCAACTACCCAAATTAGGCACACACACACAAAACTCTCGCAAGCAAACATTGAAATAGATAAATTTCAAAACATAACACTCAAAGATAACATTAAAACAATAACTACTAACTAGCTAGTCCTACTCCTAAATAAGTACCTGGGTTACTATAATCCCAGCATGACTTATTCGAAAGCTTAAATGTCCTAACTAATTGGCCTATGAAAAGACAAATGCGCAGGTAACTGGACCAATATCCACTGCGGTAACAGGTACAGATACGGAGATAAAGTAGTTACCCCACCACTTGAATAAAAATACCTCAAAATCTCAGGTGGAAGAAATAGGAAGTAATATGAGGAGGAGCACTGGTCCTCGCTCACCTCACCACAAAACAAATCCTCACCTGGCAAGGTGTCATCCGCCTTAGGTGTGTCGAAACCGATGGCAATGGAATAAACATCATGCTCATCATCATATCAGCGCATCGGAGGTGACTCAGCCTGCACAATCTCAGATTGAGAAGGGGGACCAAGTAATAAAAGAGAAGAAGAACTAAAATAATCAGAAAAAAGGGGAGTGGTCTCGGTCTCACTCCTAGCGAGATCTAAGCAAAGATCATTGTTGGTATCATACGAGTCATATCAGGGGGAATCCGACAACTCAAGGTCCACGGTGGTAAGAGGAACGACCTCATCCAATAAAGAGGGGCAAATCTCCACATCGGACAGAGAATATTCCTCATCCCGCCGGTGTGCGTACAAGTGCTTTGAAGATCCGCATTCTTCGTCAGAGATAGAGGAATCAACATCCTACTTCGGCGCAACCTCGGGAACCGAATCATCCACAAATATGGCATCATTAGGCAACTTACAAGATAAAGGTATAGCAATCTCTTGCAAAAACTGCGTAGCGGCAAGGCTGCTCTCAAAATCAGGCATAGAATGAACAATCCCCATCGCAAAGTCCTTCGCAGACGCCACCGCGTAGACGATCAGAACAATCTCATTGTCCCATTCAGGAGCATCCACGAGTTCCAGATCCAATTCTCGGAAGCTAACCCCAGAGTGATCGTCATCACTCAAGGGATGCTCATAAAAACGAATTGAGGGACCCATGAAAGATCCATATGCGGTGAGAGATTCCTCGGTAATCACAATGGGAAAAGAATGAGCAAGGTGCGCCATGTCAGTGTATGGGCCAGGCCACACCTTGGTAAGCCTGTCTACAACTATCTTCCGCGAACTGAAGGTTTCTGCAGGCACACCCACAGAGGGGGAAGGCTCGCACAAATGAGGGCAGTCCTTCACCATGTGACCTACACCTTAACATAAAAAACACTGAATACAGTGCTCGACATTCATAGCAGCAATGAATTCGATGTGTCTGCGCAAAGTGTCAAGTAGACGACACTCTACAATAGAATACATCGCGAATAAAAATCATTGCAGGAAAAATGCTACACAGCAAGAATAAAAATTAGCAGGGATCTGCTATCTAAATCAAAAATCAGAAAGGGGCAGAAATAAATAAGCAACAATAAAAATTCTAACAACTAAAGCAAATATGAAATTGATATGCAAAAATGGAAAAGGGCTTCAATCTATTATCTCCCTCTCCAAAAACTCACACGATTTTGTTCCCCGGCAACGACGCTAAAAACTTGATGCGTTGAACGACAAGTGTACCGGTCGCACAAGTTATATAAAATGGGTGGCTTTCCCAAGTATCGATCTCTTCAAGGAACACAATAAGGGGGGAGTTAATATCAAGGAGGACTTGAGATTGAAGTGCTTAGTTCGGCATTAACTAAGGGGGGTTTAGATTGTTGGATAAAATAATGTAAAAGGCTAACAACTACTCCTATGTAATGCCGTTATGCATCGCTTCGCTAGGTGGGATGGAAGACTACACTGGCCGCTATGCACCAAATAACTAGGCGGATAGACGAATAGGAAAGCGTAAGAACTAGAATTTGAGGGTCGTAAGCACATCTTCTCTATGTACGCCACGAGCAATTGCTAGTGTGGCAAGAACAGATGGATGGCGAATGGAAAATAAGGGCGCACTTCAAGAAAATAACAAAAACATACAATCACATTGACATGATTACACATAAACGTAATTTACAATAAGAGCACTTCATCAAATGTAAGAGATTAACAACGCTAACAATCAACAAGAGAGAAAAAGTGTGCGAAATCGAACGGATCTGAAGTCTTGTCAAGGATTCACGGTTGGATTCTCTGAGTTTTTAACCCATATCAGGGCTCGGTCCTCAATTGTGTCTGGGTTAGAGGAGGCTGTCACTCACTCCCAATTAACCTGTCTTCTTCGTGTCATGAGCCGGTGGAAGATGGAACAACTTCTCCTAACTTGATGGATAAAGCTCGATTGAATCTCCTCTTGATCCAAAGGATGAAGGAGGAGGACGAGAGGAAGCTCCAGCATGGATTTGGCGTTGAATGCTTTCCCAGATCTCCTCTCCTAGGTGTAACGGTGGATTTCACCCTAAAATTCACGGGAGAAGAAGCTCTCAGTTAAAGTCCTCAA
Organism: Platanthera zijinensis; assembly: GCA_039513925.1. Taxonomy (NCBI): domain Eukaryota; kingdom Viridiplantae; phylum Streptophyta; class Magnoliopsida; order Asparagales; family Orchidaceae; genus Platanthera; species Platanthera zijinensis. The sequence continues at coordinate 135,382,373 of CM077085.1, forward strand.
TGGCAGGAAAATCTGTAACATAACTTGAAAAAGTCAGAAAATCGTTCACGCGCGGTCTGGCGCATGACCGTGTGTGAACCGTGCGATATTCGAGTGCAGATAAAGCTTGCAGAAGAGAGGCGTTGACCCGTGAATTTTACTTTCACACGGTCGATTCTGCCTGTGCATGAAGGAAATCGCACGGATGATGACAGAACGCAGAAATGCAGGAGAAAATAGTGGAACCGTGCGTTTAACTCGCGCATAGGCGCTTCCGCCCGTGCGTGAAGGAAAATGCACGATTAACCACAGAATGCTGCAAAGCTAGGCAAACAATGCAAGACGTGTGTTTCCTTCTCGCACGATTTGGCCGAAATCTTGCGAGAACAAAACGCACTGGAAGAAACAGAAGTCCCAGGAAAGTTGTGTGAAACGCACGATTAAACTGGAACCGTATGCGAAGAAGTGCGCACGATCGTGCGTTTTACACAGCAACTAGAAACAGACTTCGGGACATCCTGACTACCTGCACCATAATAAAACCAGGCTGGAGCACAAGCTTCCAAAACCAAAAATGAAAACCAAAGCAACACAGAAAGAAAATGAGGAGCACCGTGTGCATACCCCCGACAACAGAATGTGCAATTGCACACCTGTCGGCAGAAATAGTGCACTTATCTTGAAAAGCAGAATAAATGAAATATCAGCGATAGCATACTAAAAGTGAAGTGCATGTGCGTTAAAATAAGCCCAGATGAGTCCAAAAAACACTATAAATATCGGACTCATCAACCCCACTGCCACGTTTCAAGCTATTGCCAAGTGGTATCGTTGTGCCTTAGCTTACTAACGCCGCGTTGTAGTCACTCAACGCTTTGTCGAGAGCATTGAATGAATCGAGAGCATCGAGTGCTTTGAGAGCAGCTATCTCCATACGATAGATCACTACTACCGCGTGCTAGCCACTCAACGCTTCATTCAGAGAATTGAGTGCGTCGAGTGATAGCGCCATGCGGTCCCTATCTACCGCCGCGCGGTAGATACGCGAGACGAAGGTTGATTTAATTCAGTGGCTAACGCTAGCGTTAACACTACCACTGTGCGTTAACTTCTAATTCTTCCTTTTTAGGATTTTTGGGGCATTACAAACCTCCCCTCCTTAATGAAATTTCGTCCCGATATTTGATATAAATATACATAAAGGAAAATAATACACAAGTTTACAACATGATTTTACAAAAACAACTCGGGAAATTCCTCTCGCATGGTTTGCTCATGGTCCCATGTCAGTTCTTCACGACCATAATTGTCCCAACGGAATTTGACCACCCTGATTGCCTTGTTTCGTAGCTGTCTGACCTTCGTATCATCGATCTGAATAGGTGTAACTTTTGTTGTTAGCCCACCATCGATCGGTACCTGAACATTAGCCACCAGTTCCGTCAGCTCTTGCAAAGCTTTCCACAGCACCGATATGTGAAACAAATCGTGCAATCCACTTAGCTCCAACAAAAAAACTAATCGATAAGCAGCTTCTCCAATCCGCTCAACCACTTCAAATGGACCACGATACCTCAGACTCAACTTTTTTAAGCGTCGAATCCTAGACACGCCTTTGAATGGATTTATCTTCAAATATACCTAATCGCCTACCGCAAACTCCATGTTTCGTTGTTTGGAGTTGTAGTACTTAGCTTGCCTATCTTGGGCCACCAATAGACGATCTCGAATAGTGCATATTGTGGAATTTGCATCTTCGACTTCTTTATGCTTATATAACTTCGATTTGGCTGTTTCCGACCAAGCTAAAGGAGTACGACACTTCCTACTATATAAAGCTTTGATGACGCCATCTGAATGCTAGCTTCATAGCTATTATTATAGGAGAACTTCATTATATAGAGATGGTCCTCCCACCTCTTCCTAAAATCCAAGGCGCACATACAGAGCATATCCTCCATTGTCCCGTTTGTGCTTTCGGTCTGACCATCCATTTGTAGATGAAAGGCTGTAATGAACTTTAGTTTAGTACCAAACAAGTGGTGGATTAGCCTCCAATCATTCGAAGTAAACCGCCCATCTCGGTCGCTGACGATGCTACGGGGCACACCAAGTAGCCTTATGATGTTGTCAACGTATAACTAAGCCAAATTTTCAATTAAATCATCTTTCTTTTTTGGTATGAAGTGCGATACATTTGTCAATTGGTCAACGATCACCCGCACGGTATGGTTCCCTCTCTGTTATCTCAGCAACCCATGCACTAAATCTATAGAGATATCATCGAACTTCCATACAAAAATTGGTAACGACTTTAGGAAACCTCCAAGCTTCTGACATTCAGCTTTCACCAAGGCACAAGTTTGACACTTTGTCATGTAAATAGTTATGTCCTTCTTCAAACCTGGACAGCAGAATCACTTTTTCTTATCCTTGTACATCTTTGTGGTCCCTAGGTGGATTGAGTATTTAGTAAAATGTGCTTCATACATCAACTCCTACCGCAGCTTACCGACATTTGGGATGCACAAATGACCTTCCTTTCGCAAAAGACTTTCATTCAAGGAGAATTGGGAATTTGACCCATTCACTACATAGTGCTTCATACTCTCATTTAGTTCCATTGCTCGTCGAACTCTTTCCACGAGGTCATATTGCACCTCCGTCCAATTCAAGAACACAATTATAGTGGCATTCTTGTCAAGATAAGAAATATCTAAGGCCTCCAACTCCTGTATCAGACGCTCATCATGAAAGACTTATTTCAAGAGCCTAGACATCTAGAGGGGGGGGGGGGGTGAATAGGTTCTAATTTTCTTTTGTAATTCACGCAATTAACTAGTATTAACACGGTACAAGAAATATAATCTACAGTACAGAAATCACAGCACAGCAAACACCAGAAATATAGTGGTTCCCCAAGGTATGGGTACATCTACTTTCCTCATTCGCTTATCCAGTTGATAACTGGATTCGGCCCAACTTCCTTCCACTAGCTCAGATCCACGGATCTTACAACTGAGAACAAAATTGGCTCCTACAGCTCAGCGTTATATAAGTATTACCTCAGATTCTTCCCAAGAAACCTACCCAAGGCCTGATCCCTACCTCAGCCTTTATCACTAGGCTTACAACTCAGACTATCATAAGTCCTACACCTCAGGCCCTCATCCCTACCCTCAGCCTTTATAATTATAGGCTTACAACTCATATCTAACAAAAGATCCTACAAGTAATTGAGTATTTGAAAGATACAAAAATATAACTAGATAGATCACTCTATAGGTGTGAGCTTCTTAATCAGTTCTTGAATAGACTGAATCTTCAGATCCAACCTGACTTAGCTATTTCAAAGCTTCTTGATAGAACAAAATAAGGTTGAACTCTTATTGATGTAGAAGTTGATCTCCTGTCAGCTCCTTTCTTGAATTCAGAATAAGATCTGAATCTTCTCTGCAGACTGTTCAGAATCAGCCTTCTTAAGGGTCTCCCCTTTTCTTGTTGTTGAATTCTTTCTCTAGATGATTCACTTTTTTTCTCTGTATCAGCTATGCTCTTGGTATCAAGGATCAGCCCTTTATATAGAGCTTTTTCATTATTACCGGCTGATCTAGTTTATAACAACCTTCTGACAGTTCTGACAAAGGTATCATACTTGTTGGTAATGACAGCTGTTTAGTCACCAGTCATGACAGTTGATTCCTTAAAGACTTTACAACTACGCATGATCCACTCAGCAAACTATTTCATATGTGTTGACACAAATATACTAAGTGTCGACACAAGTCTTGAAGATGTCGACACAACACCCCATGTGTTGACATTGTCATTCCTCCGCTACTCGACACAGCTTCTGTTTATATGTGTCAAAACAAGGCGTGTTGTCCACACAACTGCTCTTGGTCTTGACATAATTGATGCTGGCAGATGGCGTTGAGTGTATATCCAGCTGTCGTTGAGTGTGTGTCGATACAAGTCTTGTGTGTCGACGCAAGTCATCAGATCCAGTATAGCTGTTGATGTAAGATGGCATTGTGTGTCATCCAGATGTCATTGAGTGTGTGTCGACATAAGTACTGTGTGTCGATACAAACATTCTTCAGGTGTCGAAATAATTGTTGAGTGTCGACACATGCCTTTCTTCTGGTGTCGACATAACTCCTGGGTGTCAACACAACTTCTGCTTTAGGTGTCGACACAATTCCTTCCTTTGGTGTCGTCAGAATTCTGGTTGTCGACACAGCTTCTTCTTCAGGTGTCAACATAATGCCTGGGTGTCGACACAAGCCTTATTCTAGTGTCGACACAACATCTGGGTGTCGACACAATTCTTCACAAGTGTCGACACTTGTACTTAGAAAAATTTCATGCAAACCCTACACCTGCACAATGAAACTCAAACATCCACCATATACAAATTGATGTATATCATTGAGTATGATGAGGCTTCTGCAAATTTGTACATATTTTTCAGTGTACCCAACAATCTCCCCCTATTTGGAGAAGTCTTAACCCTTAGTCAAAGATATACATCACCTATAATGAAACGCATAAGAATAGATGTACATTCAGTTCAGTGTCGGATAACATATAAACAATGTAAACAACTCAAAGTAATAGTGAAGCTGATTTTATTTATTAATCAGAAAATACTAGGTTTACATGTTTTTCCAAAAAAACTAAAAGTTTCATTGTTCTACACATAATCCTATCTATTCTATGATTGACTAGGCTCCTTAATTACAATGCCTTTCCCAGACTTAATCTTTGCCTGTACAATCGGTTCTGTATCCTCAATAGGTTTCTTCCCTTTGAGATCCTTCATCTTCAGTTCTTCATCCTTTATTCTTTGCCTTTCAAAATAGTGAAAAGGCTTGGGGAAGTATCTGCTAGGCTCTAGAGCATTAGCAACTAACTTCCACAATTTTGCACTTCTTCTATATTGAAGAATGGTTTCTTTCCTAGCTTGATACTTATTCCATTCTTTCTCAAAATACCACTTACCCATATCATAGGTCTTATCCTTTATAGCCTTCCAGGCAGTCAAAATAATATTCCTGGAAGTGGGGCTCCATTGCTCAAAATCTGGCTTCAACTCAACCTGTTCTCTGAACCTTTTCATTGATAGCTGTGCTTCCTTCTGAGCTTCCTTGGCAGCCTCTGACATGTCTACTTTTTCAATAATCACATTTTGTTCTTCCTATGGAGGGCTATACATTTTCTGCACTTCTTGCTGAACCATATTAAAGTCAGCAGGAGGGTAAATAACCTGTGCCACTTTAGGATGATCTCCTTTAATATTTGCAGGTTGCATTCCACACTCGGCAATATTGTAATTATCCCACAAAGAAGAAAAGCCAAGTGTAGCTCTGATGGAATTTGAGATCCATTTTGCGTGATCAGAGCTAGCTTTGACTAGCAACCTCCCCCCCTTTTTGACTTCTCTAGTGATATGATCTCTCAAATCAGTCTTTTTAAATCTTATCTGATCAGCCAGATATTCTATACCTTCTTGATAATTATCTTTGAAGTTAGTTAGGTACTAAGAAATGGTCTTTTGAGAGGCTCCAATAGCTGTGTGGATAGCAGCCAGATCTTCTTGTAGTTGCTTTGATATTTCAGTTTTCAATTCTGTTGAAATACATCCTAGTTTATGAATGATTTCTGCATGGGAGTCTTTGAGGTTTTCATTGGACCCAAATTGATTTTCCAAAACATACCCTTGCTTTATGGCAATGTCCTCAACCTCAGTCTTCAGCAGTTGTTGTTTCTCAGCCAAATACACCACAGCATTGCTTCCCTTATGGAAGCAATCTGTCATTTGTTTCTTGTGCAAATTGACTTCAAATCTGATTGACTTTATGTCCTGAGCCACCTGAAACTGTAGTTCCTTATTTGACACATCCACATACTTCTCTAAGGATTGCCTTTGTTCATCCAATTTTACTTGCATTTGGACCAGTAATGAACTGAAGTCAATGCCTGGAGCAGGTGGTTGTGTGACTGTGTGCAAGGCTTTCCCCTAGCCTGAGCTCCTTTTCCTTATTTCAACAATTTTTCTCTTCGTAGCCATAGAGGCTTCCTCATCATCAGAGGGTTGTGATGTGCTTTCTATATCTACTGTGTCTTTATTAGATGGTTCATGTAGTAGCTCCTCCCCCTTAGTTCTTGGAAGGTCCTTTTCTACCTGGGATTGCTCCCCCTCAGTCCTTGCAGCAAGTAAATCAGGAAATATCTCTTCCATTATTACGTCTTGTTTTATTTGCTAATTTTCCACATCTTGTGCCTCCTTCTCAGCAATGTCCAATGCTTCTTTGTTGATATCTGATACAATATCCATTACTTTATCTGTTGCATGCTCACTCTCAAGAGTAGCAATATAGATTCCGTCCACTTGAGCAGTTAGCTCAAAAAGTACAGTATCTTGTGCTACTGATTCAGGAGTTTCTCCCCCTGGAGTAGATACTACTTGTTTCTCTAGGAGCACACTACTCTCTACTTGATCTTGAGAATCTTTTTGTGGTCTGTCTTCATCAAAACTGAAGACCACTTCCTCTTTAGAATCACTAGAAGATTCTGCTTGCTAAACAACTTCCTTTTTCTTCTTTTCTTTCTTTGTCTGTTTTTGTGGAGTAGAAACCTCCTTGGTTAAAACTGTATCCCACCTAGACAGAATTTATACATACATTCTTCTCATATGGTTTATCTTGTATCCTGTAAGTTTGCTCATTACATCTGGTATTGTTGAAGATAAACATAAGCTGAGGATCCTTCCCAGATTAGGTTTCTTTATTCCTTCTTGTATTTTGTCAAATACCATAAATGTCCAGTATGTTTTTACTGTGAAGATGACCCTTATCATTTAATTGAACATGGAAACTGAAACTCTTTCATGCCCACCAGTCTTACACAGAATTACCTTTCCTATGATTTCAGACAAAAACTTCCCTTGAGAGTTCATCCCTTTCTTGGTTATGGATGATCCAACTTTGATATTATGGCCTAGCCCGCACTAGTTTAATCCATATTTTGTCATTGAATGAGTGATGTCATCATCATCCTTAACCTTAGGAAGCTGGAGTGATTTTCTTATCATCTTCAGAGTAAGTTTAACTCGGAAATCTTGTACGGTGGCTTGAATCTTATTCCCATCTATGTCCACGGTGGCTGATGAATAAAATTCCATGACTTCCTTCTTCCAGATCTTGGTCGGTTTTGAAACAAAGAATTCAAAACCATTCTCTAAAATTAGGGTAATTACACCCTGGATTTTTGGAGACGCTGTCGTGAATCCACCACGAACCAACTCATATCCTTTGTTCACCTTGTCTTCCTTGATGGGTGTCATTGATGGAAGGTAGAGAAGGAGAATAGAAGAGAATATCGATCTCGACACAAGGGCTAGAGTCAAGAAATTTGAAAGCGTAGATGACAAGATTTTGTCTTCACCTATTTATAGTCTAGGTGTAAAGGGGAGTTCAAAAGACGCTCCTTAGAAAAAATACTTGGCCTCGACAATACTTTGGTTTAGTCGACACGTCTATGTGTCAACATACTTATGTCAGTGTTGACATAGACTTGGCATGTCTCGACACAGAGTGTCGACATTGATTTTTGTGTGTCGACACAAAAATCAGCTAACTTAAAGTCTCGACATAGTTGTGTCGACACCCATACTTCTGTCGACACAGATACTGTTTCTGTTTCGACAAATCCTTTTTCTTTGTCGACACAACATACTGAGTGTGTCGACACAATTTGTTTGTGTCAACACAAACTTTGTACTTCGACAAATTTCTTGAGAAAAATTGTGCTTACATGGTCTACTTAGGAATGCTTGTGCTGACCTAATCTAGGTTTAACATACCTAATTCAATTTTAAAATGATTGAAATTAGTTATCTCAAGAGGTTTTGTAAAAATATCAGCAATTTGACTATTTGTGCTTACAAATTCTAGATTAATATCTTCCTTCTCCACATGTTCTCTTATAAAATGGAACTTAATTTTTATATGCTTGGTTCTACTGTGAGATACATGATTCATAGCAATAGAAATAAAACTAGTAGAATCATAGAATAGTGGAATTCTACTTACCTTGATATCATAATCTTCAAGTTGGTGCTTTATCCACAATAATTATGCACAGCAACTGTCTACAACTACATATTAAGACTCAGCTGTTGATATATCTACACTGGCCTGCTTCTTGCTACACCATGACACCAGCCTTCCACCTAGGAATTAATAGGTTCCTGTAGTACTCTTCCTGTCTTCTTTGCGTCCTACAAAATCTGCATATGAGAAACATGTTAGTATAAAATCTCTATTCTTACGGTACCAAAGGCCTAGATTAGGTGTGCCCTTAAGATATCTCAAAATTCTTTTAACTGCAGAATAATGAGATTCCTTTGGGCAAGCTTGGTACCTACCACAGACACATATAACATACATGATGTAAGGTCTACTAGCCGTCAAGTAGAGTGGGGAGCCCATTATCCCTCTATATAAAGACTCATCAATAGGTTTCCCTGTCTCATCTATGCATATAAGAATACTAGTTCCCATTAGAGTTTTCATGGTAGAGGCTCAGTCCATACCATATTTCCTAATAAACTCCTTGGTGAACTTAGATTGGGATATGGACAATCCATCATCAGTCTGTCTTACTTGAAGCCCTAAGAAGAACTTCAGCTCACCCATATATCTCATCTCAAACTTCCATTACATAAGTTTGGCAAACTTTCTACAAAGGTTGTTTTAAGTAGATTCAAAGATAATGTAATCAACATATATCAAAACTAGGATTATCTTGCCTTTAGATTCTCTAAACAATAGAGTTTTGTCTATCTTTCCTCTAGAGAATTTATTCTCAACAAGAAAAGTAGACAAGGTTTCATACCAAGCCCCAGGGGCTTGTTTCAAACCATATAGAGCTTTCCTAAGCCTATATACATAATCAGGATAATGAGAATCAACAAAACCTGAAGGTTATTCAACATAGACTTCCTCTTTTAAGTCACCATTTAGAAATGCTTACTTACAACCATCTGATATAGCTTGAACCCTTGATAGGCAACATAGGCCAAGAACATCCTTATAGCCTCTAGCCATGCTATTGGGGCAATGGTTTGATCAAAGTCAATCCCTTCCTCTTGCCTGTAGACTTTTGCTACAAACCTAGCCTTATTCTTAATTATCATGCAATTCTAATCATGTTTGTTTCTGTAGATCCACTTGGTTCCTATAATGTTATGATCCTTTGGTTTAGGAACCAGTTCCAAGACTTTACACCTTCTGAATTGATTTATCTCCTCTTGCATAGCATCAATCTAGTTTGTGCCTTGCATGGCTTCTTAAAACTTCCTGGGTTCTATCTGTGATAAGAAACTTGAACATAAAACTGTGTTCATGTTCTTGCTCCTTGTTAGAATACCTTGACTTGCATCACCAATGATTTGGTAGCTGGATGATCCTTCAGGTGTCCTCTAGCTGCAGGAAACCTGTCACCCTCATGGACTTCTTCATTTTCCTCAACCTGATGCTCCTCATTGTCTTCATCATCCAGTGAGTCTTATTCTGCCCCTGGACAACATGCCTCATTTTCTTCATCCATCCTAGCAGGAGCTTCATCATTGATGGTCAGCTTGTCAAGCCTGTCTGTTAGACTTGTAGAACTAACTGAAGAACTAGACAATTCACTGTTAATCAATTTATACTCATCAAATACAATATGAATTGATTATTCTATAACTAGGGTAGTTAAGTTTTAGATCCTATATTCCCTACTATTATTGTTGTACCCAACAAATATCCCTTCTAGTGATTTGGAAGCAAACAAAGTTTTATAGAGCTTACCATTAACTAGGACATAGCACTTGCTACCAAAGATTCTGAAGTAGGAAATATTTGGTTTTCAATCTTTCAAAATCTGATAGGGAGTAATCTTATGTTTCTTATTGATGGAGGCTCTATTGAGTAAATTACATGCTGTATTTACTGCCTCTGCCCAAAAGTACTCAGGGAGAGTAGTGTCACTAAGATGTGTTCTACTTGCCTCAATTAGAGTCTTATTATTTCTTTCAGCAACACCATTTTACTGAGGTGTTCCAGGTAAGGAGAACTCCTGATGGATCCCAAGTTCTTCACAGAACTTTGTCATACATTAAGACTGAAATTCAGTTCCATAGTAACTTCTGATTTAGACCACTGAATTGTTAAATTCATTCTGAATTTGTCTTACAAAGGTCTGAAAAACATTAGGAGTTTCAGATTTCTGTCTCAAAAAGAAAAGCCAAGTGAATCTAGAATAGTCATCCAAAAAAACAAAAGTGTATACTTTCCTACCAAGACAATGAATTGGAATAGGACAAAACAAATCCATATACAAGAGATATAAATATCTCATTGAATCTTTGGTATCTAGTGCATGGAAAGAGGACTTAGTCTATTTGCCCTTTTGGCAAGCTGAACACACTCCCTCTTTAATGAACTTGACTTGAGGACCATTCCTCACTAATCCCATGCTGAATAGCTGTCCTATAGACTTGTAGTTCAGATGAGCCAGCCTCTTGTGCCATTTGACACATAGTGAAGCTTTCTCACTTGTAACTAGGCAAATGGGTGAGTTATTAAACTCACAATCTAGGTTAAGACAATATAAATTCCCTTTCCTAGTGCCAGTCAAAATGATCTCTTGATCACTTGACCTCCTTATTTGGCACTCCCCTTTGAGGAAAGAGATGACATAACCTAGATCACTAAGTAGACTTTTGCTAATCAGGTTATGTTTTAGCCTCTTCACATAAGGCACTTTAGTGATGGTAATTGAATCACTAGAAATGTTACCAAATGCTTTGATGATTCATTTTTTTGATCCACAAAAGATCACTTTGGGTCCATTCTCTATGGGTACATAGTCCCTCACATTCTTCTTCTACCAGTCATGTTTCTGGAACATCCACTATCCAAGTACCATATAGGGGTATGGCCAAGTGGATTCACCTGCATCAAATAAAGAATCACTCATCCTTAGAACCCAAATTTGTTTTGGGTCCTAGGTTCTTGTTAGTTTGAAAACTATCATGTTTACCTACAGATTTTATGATAGGTAAACTATTCTTGGTTTTAACACTTGTGTTAAACTAGCAATCCATAGCAAAGTGGCATACCTTGCCATAACACCAACACTCAAATCTATTAGACCTTCTCTTAGGTATAGACTTCACAACATTGTTGCCAGCAGTTCTTTTGAGTGTAGGTGCTGGAGCAGCAAACCCCAAGAATTCCTTCTGAACCTGATGTGCTTGCCTATAGAGTGTCCTACTAGCATTTGCACACTTGCCAATGTGATCTCCATACTCACAGTGACCATGAGTAATTTCATGATCATATCTGTTTGTAGGTTGCATCACTTTCTTAAAGAAAATAGGGGGCTTAGAGGCCAGTGGCTGAACTGGGGCCTTACCTTTTCCATGTGAATTGGTGGCCTTTGTTCTTCCTTTAAAACCTAGACTAGTCTTTCCTTTTTGAGAAACGAAGTTGTCTATTAAAGGCAAGACTGATTTTGGCTTTGAGAATTTAGCCACTAAATCTTTTTCTTCTTGAAGTCTTGCCTCCAGATTCTTGATCTGATTTTCCTTAAAAGAGATTGTGCCCATCTGAATGACAGTTATGTTCTTCAGTTTGGCAACCTCATTCAGTTTCAAATCAATCAGGTTGGCTGATTCTAATGCTGCCTTATTAAGAGATTCAATCTCCTTTGCCTGCTCCTTGACAAGAAGCTTGCTTCTTTTTAGATCTTGCAGCAACCCACCATACTCATCAATAAGTTGGTGTACATCCCCTTCAGACTCAAAACCATCCACATCTCTTGATGTAGATGCTTCAAATTCTGATCCAGTAAAGTAATCAGACTCTAAGGGAGAATTGTATACCTTGCTTGGACCAGGCTAATCCTACCACTAATCATTTTCTGACAGAGCCATCATCCCTCTACAGCAATGGTCTTCCACTCCATTTATGAAGTCCAGCATTTGTAGGTATTCTAGTTCCCTAGAATCCTCTACTTTTGAGAACAGCCCAACATATGCTTCTACATCATATTCTTCTCCTGATCCTAAAGATGAAGAGTCTGTCCAACTCTTCTGTTTCTGAGAAACAAAGGATTTCTCCTTCTTGCCCTTCAGTTGATTCTTCTTCTTCTCCTTTGATTCAGTCCTCTTGTCTAGAACGTCAGCTATAACATGTCCTGGCCTTTTGCAACAATATCAAATAATCTTAGAGTTAGTTTGTTTACTAGGTTTTGAGGCATACCTGTCCTCCTTGGGATTTTTTTCCTATAGTACTCATCCATGGAAAAGGATGATTATGGTCTGGATCTCCACTTTTCCTTTTTCATGAACCTTTCGAACTGCCTTGTAAAGACAACAAATTCCTCATCAAAGGTGTGGCTGTCTGATGAGGTAGTATCTTGAATTCCTTCTTCTGCCTCAGCACTCCTTCTGGGTGGAGAAGGAGATTTTCTCCTTCCCTTTCTTGTGCCTTCAGCCTTGAAGGCTAGTGCTTTGTTCTTGTACTCAGACCTGTTTCTCTTCTCTTCCTCCTTCCTGGCAGTAAGCTGCATTTCATATGATAGCAGCTTTCAAAACAATATGGGAGGAGGTATATCAGCAAGCTTGGCCACCTCTCTGATTGAATAAATATTTGTGTCCTAGTCCTTTGTTAGAGACCTGAGAAACTTGTCATTCAGTTCATAAGTGCTGAAGACTCTTCCATAGGTCATCAGTTCATTAACTATCCTGAAGAACTTTTATAGCATTCAGCTATGTTGTCAGTCTTGGCCTGTCTAAAGCTCTCATATTCTTGGTTCAGCAATAGATTTTTCGTCTTCTCTGACTTCTTCTGTTCTCTCTATGTAGACAATAAGGGTTTCCCACATTTCCTTGGAGGTTTTACAATGCACAAGATTCTGAAATGTGGCATCATCTATACCACTTACAATAATGTTCTGAGCTCTTTTGTCTAGGGTTGCCAGGATGATCTCATCCTTTGTCATTTTAGAATAGTTCTTAGGAGTTCTAACATTTGCATCTAGAGTTGATACCTTCATTGGAATGTAGGGTCCTTCTTGTATAGTAATGTAGATTCTTGGATCAGAAGCTTCCATAAACAATCTGACCCTTTCCTTCCAAATGCAAAAGCATTCTTTCCTGCAAATAGGCAGTTTCATAGATCCAAACTCCTTTTGATTCTCAGTTGAATCCATTCTTTAAATCTGTTAATTGCCTAGGAGAATCACTAAGACTGTTAGGTCAATCTTTGAGCACCTCCTATTGATAACACTTGAAAGACTTATTTCAAGAGCCTAGACACCTAGAGGGGGGGGGGGGGGTGGGGTGAATAGGTTCTAATTTTCTTTTGTAATTCAGGAAATTAACTAGTATTAACACAGTACAGGAAATACAATTTATAGTACAAAAATCACAGCACAGCAAACACCAGATATATAGTGGTTCCCCAAGGTATTGGTACATCCACTTTCCCCCTTCGCCTATCCAGTAGAGAACTGGATTCAGCCCAACTTTCATCCACTAGCTCAAATCAACAGATCTTATAACTCAGAACCAGATTGGCTCCTACAGCATAGACATATACAAGTCGTACCTTAGATTCTTCCCAAGAATCCTACCTCAGTCCTCAGCCCAACCTCATCCTTGGTCACTTGGCTTACAACTCAGACTATCACAAGTCCTACACCTCAGGCCCTCATCCCTACCTCAGCCTTTATAATTATAGGCTTACAACTCAGATCTAACAAAATATCCTATGAGTAATTGAGTATTTGAAAGATACAAAAATATCAGCAGATTAATCACTCTATAGGTTTGAGCTTCTTGATCAGTTCTATAATAGACTGGATCTTCAGATCCAACCTTACTTAACTATTTCAAAGCTTCTTGATAGAACAAAATAAGGTTGAACTCTTCTTGATGTAGAAGTTGATATCCTGTCAGCTCCTTTCTTGAATTCAGAATAAGATCTGAATCTTTTCTCCAGACTATTCAGAATGCCTTCTTGAGGGTCTCCCCTTTTCTTATTGTTGAAATCTTTCTCTGGATGATTAACTTTTTATCTCTATATCAGCTATGCTCTTGTTGTCAAGGACCAGCCCTTTATATAGTGCTTTTTCATGATTACTGGCTTATCCGATTTGTAACAACCTTCTGACCGTTCTGATAAATGTGTCAGACCTATTGGTAATGACATCTGTCAAGTCACCAGTCATGACAGCTGATTCCTTAAAGACTACACAACTCAGCATGATCCACTCAGCAAACTGCTTCATATGTGTCGACACAAATAGACTAAGTGTCGATATAAGTCTTGAAGATGTCGACACAACACCCCATGTGTTGACATAGTCATTCTTTTTCTACTCGAAACAGCTTTGGTTTGTAAATGTCGACACAAATCCTGTGTGTTGACACAACTGCTCCTGGTCTTGACATAACTGATGCTGGCAGATGGCGTTGAGTGTATATCCAGCTGTCGTTGAGTGTGTGTCGGCACAAGTCCTGTGTGTCGACACAAGTCTTCAGATCCAGTATAGTTGTTGATGTAAGATGGCATTGAGTGCCATCTAGATATCATTGAGTGTGTGTCGACACAAGTCTTATGTGTCGACACAAACCTTCTTCAGGTGTCGACACAATTGCTGAATGTCGACACATGCCTTTCTTCTGGTGTCGACATAACTCCCGGGTGTCTACAAAACTTCTGCTTTAGGTGTCGATACAATTCATGCCTTAGGTGTCGACACAATTCTAGGTGTCGACACAGCTTCTTCTTCAGGTGTTGACAGAATGCCTGGGTGTCTACATAGGCCTTCTTCTAGTGTCGACACAACTTCTGGGTGTCGACACAATTCTTCACAAGTGTCGATGCTTGTACTTACAAAAATTTCTTGCAAACCTTACACCTGCACAATAAAACTCAAACATCCATCAAATATAAATTGATGTATATCATTGATTAAGATGAGGCTTCTCCAAACTTGGTACATATTTTTCAGTGTACCCAACAGATCATGCATCTATAACCAACTTGCCTTCACTGGAGTCTTACGACTCAAGGAATCTGCGACCACATTTCCCTTCCCTGTAGTGTAATGTATCTAGAATGTTTAGTGCTCGAGGAACTCCATCCATCTACGTTGTCGCATGTTAAGATCCCTCTAATCTATTAAATACTTAAGGCTCTTATGGTCCATGAATATATCAACTTTCATGCCATATAAGTAGTGACGCCACAACATAAGTGCAAAAATCATAGCTGCCAACTCCAAGTCGTGGACCGGATAGTTTATCTCATACACTTTCAATTGGCGTGAGCTATAAGAAATAACCTTTCTAAACTGAAGAAGAACACAGCCTAAGACGCCATCTTAACCATCAATATAAATCTCATAGTAATTCGTACCATATAGTAAAATCAAGATAGGCTTTCGTTACACTTATCGATCGCTTCAGAGACATGTCCTTATTATTTGATCCAGATGGAAATGATTATTTCAGCTTCCTCTCCGGGGATCTAGCATCGACTCGTAATTCCGATCACAAGCACACCTTTGATCGCTTCTCCTCTTAGCCTCCTGGACTTTCTTATTCCTCTTCCCTCACAAAGCTCAAGAACTAAGAGAGAAAGTGTGAGAGAGGAAATTGAGAATTAAATAATAAATCCAGCCCCTAATAGCAAGCTGTCGCCGCACAGTATCTGCTATCGGCACGCAGTATCTGAGGCGGTCACCGCTTGGCCCTATGGACATCGCTCTATCGCCCAAAGAAGCCTCCATCGCACTACCACATGGAAAGATACCGCCATGCGATATCGCTGAGCATTAGCTTAATACTATCGTACTATAGTCACTCAACGCTTCGTCGAGAGCATTGAGTGCATCGAGAGCGTCGAGTGCTTTGAAAGCACTTCCTCCACGCGGTAGCCACTCAACACTTCGTTGAGAGAGTTGAGTATATCGAGTTATAGCATCATGCAGTACCTATCAGCCGTCCTGCGATAGATACCCGAGATGAAGGTTTATTTAATTCAAGGGCTAACACCGGTGTTAACACTACCACAATGCGTTAACTTTCAATTCTTCCATTTAAGGATTTTTGGGGGTAGTACGGCCACCTTTGCTGAC
Organism: Platanthera zijinensis; assembly: GCA_039513925.1. NCBI lineage: Eukaryota > Viridiplantae > Streptophyta > Magnoliopsida > Asparagales > Orchidaceae > Platanthera > Platanthera zijinensis. The sequence goes on from CM077085.1 coordinate 135,398,552, forward strand.
TCCTATTATTTTGATGAACGCGGGTATACAAAGCGATTCTGCAAAGGGTTGCGAGATCCCCTAAGGTAAGCGCTTTTGTACATAGGGGAATCGAGCCTTGAAGAGATTATAGATATGCAAAGAGATTAGAAGCAGACCATTTGGGAGTCCTGGCTAGTTAATAAGAGACCCGTAGAGGGTGTGATGAAAGCATGACCTAGCTTCAGAAGGAGATATAATAATAGATGTGTAAGAGGAAACCAAGGAGGTAGCAGCCATTTCCGTCAGAATTTTAGGATGGAATGTAAGGCCCCGCAACTAACACTACCTCCACTCCCGCAGTCCCAACCTCACCAACAAACAGGAGGAATTTTCATGTACTTATGTTATCAGTGTAACCAGCTGGGAAACATCCAACATTTTTTCCCATAGCTAGGTGGAGACGTTCCCCCTATTGCTCCCCGGCAGCTCCGCAAGGATGAGGGCAAGTTTGTGGTCAAGAAAGGAGACCACGAGGAAGGAAACCTAGACCTGCTCGGGAGCAGTTGTTTGCTCTGGATATAGCACAGGAGTGGAATCCTCAGGACTTAAATGCAGGTTTGTCTTTGACTAATATGTTATGAGCATTCGTCCTTAGTTTGCCTAAGTTTGTGCTACGAGTCCAGCATTGAGGTTATTATAATTTGATACTCAGGCACCGTGACTGTTAGTTGGAAACAATCCCACACTCTATTTGCTACTGGTTCCACTCATTCGTTTGTCTCAGCGGACGTTGTGAAATATTCAGGCACCGCGGCATGCATTATTTCACCGGTAGTACTCAAAGAGTATGCCTCCTAGATGGCTCCGAGATGACGTCATCCTTGAAGTGTGACTTGGAAGTATATATTGGAGGAAAGATTTTTGAAACCCTTGAAATGGTGTTGGGGATGAAAGAATATGATCTTATACTCGGCATGACATGGTTGGATTGGCACCACGACAGGATTGATTGTGCGGCAAAGCAAATCACTTTGAGGCATGGAGACTCTATGGTCATTTTCCAAGGTATTAGATTCACCCCATGAATGTTGTTATCTTCAATTAAGGCCCTTAAGGCCCACACAAAAGGGGATGAGGTGTTCATGGTATGTTTTGAACTAAAAGAGATGTAGAAAAGCATGAAAGATGTGCGGGTGGTGTGTGATTTTCCCAAGGAATTTCCCGAGAAGGTGCAAGAATTACCCCCACATAAAGAAGTGGCTTTTCAAATTAAACTAGTACCGGGTGCCAAGCCCATCTCTCGGACCCCTTACCTGATGGATCTAAAGGAACTCACGGAGTTTAAAGTTCAGTTACAGGAGTTAATAGAATCAGGGATCATTCGCCCCGGCTCATCACCCTGGGGAGCCCCTGTTTTGTTTTTTAAGAAGAAGGATGTATCCCTACAACTGTGCATAGACTACTAGGAACTCAACCGACTGACGGTGCGGAACACCTATCCTTTACCCTAGATCGATGAGCTATTCGATCAGTTGGTGGGAGTGCATTGGTTTTCCAAACTGGATTTGTGCTCGGGGTACTATCATTTGAGAATACAAGAGGAAGATATACCGAAACAGCGTTTAGTTGAAGTTATGGCTTATAGGAGTTCACAGTGATGCCATTCGGGCTCACGAATGCCCCTTATGCCTTCACGAGTTTGATGAATAGGGTGTTTGAGGCATATTTGGATTTATTTGTAATCATCTTCATCGATGACATTTTGGTATACTCAAAGACAGGAGTAGCATGTTGAACACTTGGCTTTAATTTTGAAGAAACTTAGAGAGTAGTCCTTATTTGCTAAGTTCAGCAAATGCGAGTTCTTGCTCTGAGAAGTTGCCTTATTTGTCCATGTTTTTAGTGGTGTTCGATTAGAAATAGACCCAACCAAGGTGTGTGTTATGAAGGTATGAATGCCTTTGAGGTTGGTCGTCGACGTGCGAAGTTTTCTTGGGCTTGCCGGGTACTACCGCAAGTTTGTTGAGGGATTTTCAAAGATCACCCTACCTCTCACTGCTCTACCAAAGAAAGGTGTGCCATATGAGTGGACAACGCAGTATGAGGCTGCATTCTATGAGCTGAAGGATTGACTTACCTCCGCACCAATGCTAGCCCTTCCATTTGGCATGAAATTTCAAGTTTACACTAATGCATCCTATCAAGGTATGGGAGCTGTGTTGATGATGCATGGGCATGAGATGTCTTACGCTTTAAGACAGGTAAAGAAGCACGTGGTGAATTATCTAGTATATGATTTGGAGTTGGGGGCAGTGGTGTTTGCCTTAAATATTTAGAGTTTCTATTTATATAGCGTCCACTGCGAGATCTTTTTGGACCACAAGAATTTTAAGTATGTTAATTCTTAGAAGGAGTTTAATTTGAGGCAACGACGGTGGCTAGAATTCTTGTGTGATTGTGAGTTTACGTTGAACTACCTCCCCGGGAAAGCGAACTCTGTAGCAGATGCACTAAGTAAAAAATACAAGCGTCTTGGCACAAAGCTCTTATGATGGCTATAGAATTGGATCGAGTGCTTGAGGAGATGTAGATTTTGCTGCTACGTAAGGATCATTCCGAGACATATACAGAATACTTTACCGCCTTGAGTATAGTATGTTACATCCGTGAGAGGATCCGGGCAAATCAAGGGATGGATACTGCTCTGGCCCCTATGTTTAAGGCAATAGAGAGTGGATCTGTTGAAGAGTATACTCTGAAGGATGGGCTCATTCATTTCGTGGCAGGCTCTACATTCCCAAAGGTGGTAGAATCCGGGAAGACATCTTGAGAGAGACTCATTACACCACGTATTGGGAGCATCCCAGGATTTTGAAGATATAAAATGGCATGCGGAAGACCTTGTTCTGGCCAGGAATGAAGAAAGCTGTTAGGCACTATGTTACACACTATGAGACTTTTCAAAGGGTGAAGGTGTAGTTTGGGAGCCCAGGAAGACTATCACAGTCATTACCCATCGCCGACTGGAAGTTTGAGGGAATCTCCAAGGACTTTGTCCACGGGTTGCCTCGCTCACGCTCTAAGAATGATTAATTTGGGTGTTTGTTGATCGCTGACAAAGGTTGCAAGTCTGAGAGGACAATTAGAACCATGGAAGATTTATTAAGGTTATGCATGTTCGATAGAGGAGAGTTGTAGGAAAGGCTCTTGCCTCTAGTGGTGTTTTCTTACAATAATAGTTATCAAGCTAGCATCGGAATGACGCCCTACGAAGCACTTTGTGGGAGGAGGTGTACAACTCAATTATCATGGGTGTAGGATGAATACCTAAAGATTTTGGTAGTGGAGTATATTGATGATACTGATGTTATGGTTAGACTGATATAATATCGTATGTTCGAGGCTCAGAGTTTGCAAGCAAAGTACTATAATGTGATACACAGGAGGGTGGAGTTCCAAGTGGGTGGCATGGTGTTCTGGAAGATCAGGCCAATGCATGGAGTGTCACGTGTGCATGGTAGAGAGAAGCTCAACCTGAGATATGTGGGGCCTTATGTTATATTAGAAACAATTGGCCCTTTGGCCTATTGGCTGGAGCTACCACCAGAACTGCAAAATTTGCATGACTTCTTCCATGTGTCGTTTCTTTTAAAAGCACTTCTACTACCCGATCAACATGTCCCCACCACAAATGGAGCAGTGGCAGATGATTGGTCAGTCCGACTAGAGATGATGCAGATAAAGGATACCGAGACAAGGAGCTTAAGGAGAAAGAGTGTACCTTTGGTGAAGGTGTTATGGTCTAAGTAATTGAGAGAGGAGTATACTTGGGAGCTGGTGGACTTGTTGCTGAAGCACTACCCGGAGTTGTTTCCCCAAGGTAAACTTAAACGCATACCTTCTATCTTGTTTCCCCCCACAGACTTAGTTTGATTTTGGGGATGAAATCTTTTATTTTGTTCATAGGATTTGTAACGTCCCTTTTTATGCTAGACCCCTCACATGCATTTTGAGTAAATAGACTTGACTCAGTCTTAGGGTGCACCGAATTCAATTGGCATCGAGTGCGGCTGGTGGGCCGGTGTCGAGTGACACTCAATGCATAATTAGAATGGGACTTGGAATAATTTTTGCAATAATTATTCGTCGAGATTTGGCGAGTGTTCAAGATGCCTCGACGAAGTGTCGATTGATATTGGACGCATGCGACAAATTAGACTGGGATGGTTTCAGTTAGACATGTACGATTTGTCGGATATCATCGAGTAATACTCGACGCATACGACGCAATTGACTTGGAATATTTTCGGGAGGTGGAATTCATAGGGTTTCGTCGAATAAGCTCGATGAATTCGTCGAGTGATACTCGACAGATTCAAGGGAAAAGATAGGCAAATTCGGCGGAATAAGTGAAATTTGTTGTATATCATCGAGGATATCCGACGAATTCGTCGAAAATAACTTAAAATAATTCGATGGGATTTGTGTAGATTCATCGAATATCATCGAATAATATCGATGAATTTGTCGAGTGATACTCGATTGATTCGCGCGAAAAGACAGGAAAATTCGGTGGAATAAGTGAAATTCATCGGATATCATTGAGGATATCCGACGAATTTGTCGAAAATAACTGAAAGCAAATCAACAGGATTTGTACAGATTCATCGAATATTATCAGGTAAACTCGAGGAATACGTCGAGTTGGACTTGACGGATTCATCGAAAAGGTTTTGCCGATTCGACGAGACTACACGAGGTATTACAACGATTCGTCTAGTGTGTATAGGGATACTCGATGAATTTGACTTGGCAGATTTTTCTGCCAGACTGTGTTTACTGATTCATACGTGCAGGCTGAATCGGATTTATGTAAACGTGTCGAATGACTCTTTATGACCGGACAGATCAAATAAGACTTATTAAAGTGATGATAGGTGGTCCAATGATAGGTCGACACATGGCAATTTAACCTAAACCCTAATCCTCTCTTATAAAAAGGAATACACGGAAATAGACGTCATCGTTCTCCATGCTGAAACTGTGCCGAGCCCAACGAGAATGAAGAAGTTGTCAGAAGTGCCTGGATGAACTATGAACTTACTCTTAGTGAAGAATGATACCGACGGGGAAACTGAAAAAGGAGGGTAACGAGATCTATGGATGGAAATGAGCTGAGCTTCCTACCGCCTCCCTTGGTATTAGATCTTTAGTTATGAAATAGGAGAGATGTTGGTTAAAAAGAGTTTGACTTTAGTGAGAAATGATGACCTCCTAGGAAGAGACCACGGTACGACCTTTGTCGTAGGGTTTTGTTGTGTTCAACATCTCCTCTCTTCATTATGAAGGCGATAGACCTGGTTTTGTAAAGAATGGTGGTCTATTGAGGACGAATAAGGGAGGAGGAAGAGCTCATTTTACTTTTGTAGGAATGGCTAGAGTAAGAATACGAACCGATATTGTTCGTTTAACTTTAAGATGCATGCAAAAATTTGTTATCTGTACGGAGCAGAATTCGTGCTCGATTTAAGCTATGATCTGTGCACTTTTAGGTCTTGGGCTAAACACGAGAGTTACAACCCCTAGATTGACCTTTACAGTAGATTGTTGCCCGTTGATGGGGGAGTTCTTTAGCCTCGGGAATGCTTATTCAAGGTGGTTGTGCTGTCTGGGTAACATAAGATGATTGTTGTCAAATGATGATTGGGTTGGGTAAATTTATTATTCGAAAATGAATGATTTATATAAATAAACAGATTATTATGAAATTGGGATTGTTTGAATTTATCATATGGATTCATTACTACAATAAGCTAATGGTTTTGGATGTGGTATAAACAAATGGTTTATTCATGAAATTCAGTAAAGATGCATCTTGGTGATAATCCAACGAATGGATATAGTTTTGATAGGTTTGTAAAACAAGATGCATGAATGCTTTGTCATGTAGAACAAAGAATGGCACATTGAATATTTTATGACATAGAATTAGTGAAAAATGAATGACTTGATATGCAGGTGCCCACTGAATTATAGAAATGGGGGCTAGGTGAGAAAATGCACGTGGCAATGTTGATGCAGGTCAATGGTTCTTAGGGAATAAACTACACGCTCTTGGGTTTGACAATCAAAATAGATACGTAGCGTGAGTTTTCCCTTCTTAACACTATTGATAACTGAAGAAATTAATGGCACAAATTATAACAATGCACAACGCAAAATGTTCGCTACCCCTTTTAGAGATTGAACAAGCGCTATATGATAATGTTCGCTCAAGCGAATAGGATCTAGCTGATCCTATCAATTAATAATTAAAATTAAATATATTTACAAACCATTCACAAAACCAACAAAGGAGGATCCAGACTAAAATAATGATTTTAAAGAAGTCAGAAATCGATCCCAAATTATTTTAAATCGAGGTTTACCAAACCTCTTGTACTCGACGAGAAATAAGGGATAATGAATCTGATTTCTACTAGCATTCCCGAGATCTACCCGATCCGATTTATACAAAAATATTTGGAAGAAACACGCTTAAAAAATCAGATTTAATTAAGCATGAATTTCAATATAAATCAGGGCTATATACTAGGCTTCTATTCCACCAAACCTCATTAATAATATTAAAGAAATCACATAAGAGAGGTTTAGGAATCATTACCCAATCTCAAGATAATCCGTCCCCAAAAGGAGTGGAGGAAGCACACACGACGGTGGATGAATCTATTTCCACGCAAATCCTCGATCCGCACCGGACGATTAAGTCACAAGATGTTATTCCTTTTACAAAACCCTAGGAGAGGGGAAACCTTGATGGCCGAAATTATTCTAGACGAGAGAGAAAAGGTGGTGGCCGGAATTTGGAGAAGGAGAGAGAGGGCTACTCGGTTTGACATGAAGATGGCTGATCATTTTCTTAGGGAAAAAGAGGAGAGGAAGAGGGTGGTCGGTTTTGTAGAAGGAGGAGGGTGGCCGAGTTGAAAACAAAGGAGTGGGAAAGGGTGGTGGCTTGGAGTTGGCTGAAACCTAGATGGAAAGTGGTGGTCGGGTTTAAGGGGTTGTTTTGGTGGTGAAATTGAGGAGAGAGGAGGAGGAGGAGGAGGAGGAAGTGAGGCCGAGAGTTGAGAGGGGGGAGGTGGTGGCCGACGTCCAAGAAAGGAGAGAATTGAGGGGGCTGAATTTTCCAAGAGGGAAAGAGGGGGAAAGTTTTTCAATTGAGATTCTAGGTTTTCAATTTCATTTCATCAATGCAAAACTCTTCATAACAGGGCCATATATAGTCTACACCACTTCATCTCCTTCATTCAAAATTTTAAAATGAACATATGATAGTTATATGCACCCATCATAACATGAAATAAAAACAATGCAATATGATGGTTATAAGCACCCATCAACATGAAATAAAAGACATTAATCAAATGCATGCAATTGAAATGCTTAAATAAATAAATTTCTTAATAATATATAATTATACATTTTTAATTTTAATTATATAATTTTATTTGATGGTAATGGCGGACGTCGTGCAAAACATGTAGCGACATGGCAAAGAATGTCATGGTAGAATTCCATCTTCAAGCTTGCGACATCGATCGTCCCAATCAACAAATTCTCGATGTCGCGGATCAACGACCGCATAAGGAACGTCGCCATCAATCCTCCCCCACACAAAATTACTCATCACTGATGAGTGTCCCGTGAGGGGAGAACAGTCAAAATCAACAGCTATATGGGGCAAATCTTGCCCCGCTATCCATGTCGTAGTAGCATGAACATCCCATATCACTAAGAACCTGTCAGACATAAAATAAGCAAGACCTTCGAGGGAACTCGAAAGGGTGTGAAGCAAAGGAAAAATAACTTTAATCTTACCATCCGGTTTAAGAACCAAAGAATCCATGTGGAAAATAGACACGGTATAACTAACACTCCCCAACCCAGTGAACATTTAGTGGGAGTTAGAAATGATGGAGAAAGCCACTCAAGTGGAAAAGAGACGTACAATAAAAAGTCCGAAAACTTTAAATAAAGTGAAACCCATGTGCTTTATAAAAATCTGATAGAAAACCATGAAATCAGAAGTTCTTCATATCCATGGATGGGTCGGCATTCCTACATATTAATTTATTGACGGAGCCAGAAGGCATCCGCTCGGGGACTAACCAAACATAACCCAAATCACTAACTCTAGCATTGGATGGTCTCGAAAGGGAGCGGAAGTGTGTGCGACATAAATTAAAATGAAATGTTAATATCCTAGATACATGTAAGGCATATATGTAATAAGACGAAAATTGATTGATTAATTTTTTAAAAGTGCACCAAAGTAACTTACGACCATGAGGAGTGAAACCATGTGCTACATTACTTGACCCAAAAGCGGAGGATAAGGGTGTTAAGTAAGGTTGCACAGGAGCCTTACAATCAAAAATGATTTCAAAGGGCTCCAAACCAATAGTTTTTATTTTGACTTTAATATAATAATGCTTGGCCTGAAGATATTCCAAGGAGAACCGCTCATCATGAACAATAGATTTGGATGCTCCTGGATGTGAAATGATGTGTGAACGATACAACTTAAGGGGCCCAAATATAGTCACTAACATATGGACGTGAGGGTGATCAAAAGGCAGTGGGTAAATGCGTGCAATCGGGTGTGGTATATAAGTATGTCTAGGAGACACCACATCCAGATATCCAATGGGGAAGCTAAATAAATGGCCACCTCCAAATGTCTTGGACAAGAAGTAACTAGCTCGTGTCCTAAGAGGTCATCACCTAAATTACTTTTGGGTAGTCTTTCAATACAGGGTGACTATACCAACTCAGCCGAAATGTCTTCCAACTCAAGCTCATCAGAAGACAACATGACAATCAAGGGAGACAGCTAGGAAATATTGTCGAGGGGAAGTGGGAGAATCCCAGGGTGTGAAACCTTAGAGGTGAAATCCTCATCCAGTTCACTAGGATATCCAAGCACCTCAACGCCACTAAAATCATCAGTGAAATTGGTCTCACACTTTTTGGAGGGCTCAGTCTTAAACACAACCTCAGACTCATTAGGAAAGTCAACGACTAGATCAGGCATCTTAGGGGGAGACTCAAAAGGGACTACGGGAAAATTTGGAATAGGACGCATAATAGAAACAAGATTGGACACGTCACTAGACTCACATGTCGTAATCGTCTGTCTGCCCCTTCAAATAGGACTACTCTCACTCCGCGGCCTCCTGACAGTCCTAGCAGTCACTTGTACAGAAGTCGGGATAGGGGATCTTACATTTAACTTTCCTCCAAAGGTGGGTGCAGGTATGCTATGGGTAGCTCTACCAACCTGTTGAAAGGGTCTATCCTGAGGGAATATGTCACTCCTATAAGCAACTACGGGTCTAGTGCCATAATTATTCGTCCTCATGATTGTGGTGCTATTAGTACGAATGTAGTCGGGATCAAATTGATTCGCGAGTAAGCTACGCATGTGCGGCCAAGCATATTGATAGCTACCAACACGACGCTCTTCGTATAACCAAGACATGCAAGCTTGACCTACTTATAGAACTCAGGTGATGACAACCTTTTGGTGGTCGTCCCATACGTTGCATTCAAAATATTTTTCTATTCCCTAAATCCAGTCTCTAAAAATTTGGGAACTCCCATAACCGTCATAAGTGGGTGCCTGTCTTCTAGTGTTAAGATAAGTGTGGGGATGGTTTGTATTCCTCTGATATGTAGGAATGGCTGGGGTGTGATTAGCCATGACTTTAGCATACAAATAGTCTAAACTTGAAGCATACACGTTATAGGCCATTTTCAAGTGGCAATGAGACAGAAAATTCTACACGAATCTGGTGTACATACAATTAAATAATGACTCAGATCCTATAAAATTGTAACAGATGGAATTGTTCCCGCTAAACAACTAAGGCAATAAATATATTTTTTTGTATTTTCTTGCTAAAAATAAATAGGAGATTTTTAAAAAAAATTTGATTTTTTCGCAGATAAATAAAAATTTAAGGCCGCTATTTGCAGACCAAAAAATTTTTTTTTATTGTTTGGGCAATGAATCGTGCAAGTGTGTGTCAGCGTACTAAACAAAGGGGGAGGGTTCCAATTAGGAAACTGACATGAACCTTCCACTGATACAAAATTTATGCAGGCCAATGGTTCCGACGGAATAAACTACACGCTCTTGGGTTCAACAATTAAAATAAATATGTAGCGTGCGTTTTCCCTACTTAACACTATCGATAACTCAGGCAATTAATGAGACATATTTTAAAATTGCACAATGCAAAAGGGTTGCTACCCCTTGTAGAGATTGAACAAGAGATATATGGCAATGTTCACTCAAGCGAATGGGACCTACCCGATCCGGACAATTAACAATTCAAATTAAATATATTTGCAAACCATTCACAAAATCAACACGAGAGGATCCAGACTAAAATAGTGATGGGAATTGTTCCCTATAATGTTCATCAGGTTTTGAGGAGGAATCGCCAATCATGCTAAGGGGCATAGATATATTTGATGTGTGCATAATTTCATGCATGCAAGTTGTCCTTAATTGGACAGGTGAACAAAAACGTTAAGCAGGAAGTCAAGAAATTTGACAAAGGAAAAAAGCGTTGAGTGCTGAAGACACGCTCAATGCTCTCAATGCCAGAGACAGCTTAGATAACTGAGAAGAATGTCTAAGGCAAAAGCATCGAGACAGCTGAGAAAGTTTAGAAGAATGTCTCAGCATAACTGTTGAGGCAGCTGAGAAGCTCAACACAAAACGTTGAGAGAAATGTTGGTCCCAGCAAAACTGCTGAGATGGAGATAGTCTCAGCTGTGAAGAAGAAACCGCTATGATAGTCGAGAAGAAACTGCTGATACAGAAGATAGTCATAGCTGAGAAGAAGAAACTTATGATACAGTTGAGATGGAATCACTGAGACAAAGCTAGCAGAATTTCTCTAAGTCCAGAAGCATTCAGTGACGCATGCTAACTCAACGCTTCTAAAGAAGAGCTTATTACAGAATTCGTCGAACTAAATTCTGAGTTCGTTGAGCTGAGCTCACCTTTCGTTGAGCACAAGTTAAAGTTTGAAGATTCTGAGTTCATCGGGCTCAGTTCAGAATTCGTCGAACTGATTTCAGAATTTGTCGAACCCAGCTGACATTTTGTCGAGCTAAAGTTAAAGTTTGAACATTATTAGTTCGTCAAGCTCAGCTCAAAATTCGTTGAACTGTTTTCAAAATTCGTGGAAGCTAGCTCAGCAATCATCGAGCGCAGTCAAAGTACTTTATGTCATTACGGGAAAGCTGCAGCATCGCTGAAAAGTACAGTTTGTCCTCTTTTGAGGGAGGTGGCGCTGACCATCCTTGGCGGGGCAAATATTCAATTGTGACGTTGATTCAAATCAACAGATATAAAAGGAAACAAAGAATAGGGGATTAGGGAAAATCAAAACACAGAAACGAAAAAGAAAACAAAAAGAGAGGCGGTTGGACATCATCTTCTCCGACAAGCTTGAAAGTCAAGTCCAAAAGAGCTAGCCAGAAAGGCAGAGAAAGATAGCTGAAGCTTTTTTCCAGTTCAACAAGTTTATTCTTTCCAGAACAAGAAAGCTGATTCATTTAATTAGTAAGGAGAGATAGTTATGTGAAGGGCCATCAGCCTCCAACAACAGATAAATGTTCTTCAGTGCAGCAGAAAAGGAGCTAGCTGTAGAAGAAGACTAATTCATTCTATAGCAAGAGGGCTAGATTAATATTTGCTCAGTCCGGTAAGGTAGACACTAAGTTATATCTCAGAGTCAAGGTTTTATTTTATTTCAACTTCCTGATTAATTTCCTGTAGGATTCATCTTGCCCTAATCTGAGCTGTAGGGCACTTTGTGCCTGAGTTGAAGGTGACTAATTAGTCATTGAGGAAGGTTCCCGTCTGGGGTACTAAGGTAGGATCCAAGTGTGGATCTGAGAGTAGGGATGTCCTCCCACCGTGAGTGTTGGGCTTAGTGCCCCAAGTTGGTGACTGTTGAGTCATAGAGCTGTAGGTGACAAGTGTGCCACTGAGTTGTAGGCCTTGGAGGAGGCTGAGCTATAGGTGTCTGGAAGGGCACTTAGGTAGGTACGTGGAAGGGTACTGAGCTATAGGAGTGCCGCAGCACTCGTAGAGTAGGGTCTTGTACCTGAAGTTGTAGGGCTGAGAACCCTTAGCTGTAGGCCTTAGTAATAAGGCTGAGGTAGGTGGTTTGTGGACCACTGAGCTATAGGAGCACTATAGGACTCTGAGGTAGAAACCTTTGTGGTTTTGAGGAAGGGTTTTGAAGAGAACCTGAGTGTAAGGTTGGGGGCCTGATTTGTAAGCTCTAAGGAGCATTTGGAGGAGTTTGTGCCTTGTCTAACATAAGTTAGAAAGATGGGAGGGAAAGTGGATGTACCCAATTAGGGAACAACTATAAATATTTGTGTCCTGTGCTTTGTTTCTTATTCTTATTTATATTGCAGGTTCTAAGGACATGCTCTAGATCACTTAGAAAGAAAACAACAAAAAGTCTTAAGAAAATTTAAAGGCCTATTCACCCCCCCCCCCCCCCCGAGGTGACGAGCTAACCTGAAGTAATAACTTTTAAGTGGTATCTGAGGGAGGTTCCTCAAAAAGTATCTGATAATTTGAGTATACCTCCAAGGTTAGCTAAAAGATATAATTATGGGGTCAGGAATGAACTATAAGGAGCTAGGGGCCACTAAGCTGTCAATCTATAGGAATGAAGGATTTTGCCTTTAGAAGTAAAGGGTCAGACTGTTCATGGAAGCATCAGACCCTAGGATTTATATAACAGTAGTGGAAGGTCCTTTTATCCCCACAAAGGCTTCCACCATATATCTAACACTAAGAGTGCCCAAGGCATATACAGATATGAATAGAGATGAAGTAATTATGTCCACCATGGACAAAAGGGCACAAGACATTATACCTAGTTCCATTGATGACTCAACCTTCCAAAATCTTATACACTGCAAGACCTCCAAAGAAATTTGGGACACTCTTGTGGTCTACATGGAAGGCTCTGGGTAAGTTAGAGATGATAGGAAGTCCATGCTCAACCAAGAGTATGAGGATTTCAGGCAAATCAAATCAGAAAAGGTGGTTGATTGCTTTAATAGGTTCTTTAGGACAGTTAATGAACTAAGAACCTATTGTAGGGTCTTCAGAAAATTTTAGATGAATGAAGCGTTCCTTAGATCTCTCACTAGAGATTGGGACACTAAGATTTGTGCCATTAGGTAAATGGCTAAGATGGCAGACACTCCTCCACCAACCCTCTTTGGAAAGCTGCTGTCCTATGATATGCAGCTGGCTGCTAGACAAGAAGAGGAGAAGGGGAGTCAATCTAAGACCAAGTATATGTCAGTGGCCCTCAAGGCAAAATCCCTAAGAAGGATAAAAAGAAATACTCCCTCACCACCAATGAGGGAATCTGAATAAATCTCAGAAAATTCTGAGTCAAGCTCATCAGACAACCACATGTCAGATAATGATCTAGCTACCTTCTACAGGAAATTTATGAAGTTCATGAAGAAGAAGGGTTCGAGGAGAAGGACATCTTCATCATCTCATCTCAAGAAGTCCTCCTAGAAGGACAGGTATGTCCCTTGATCTAGTAAACAGATTATATCTAATGTTATCGGTTATTTTTGCAATAAGGTTGGACATATCTTAATTTAATGGCCAGTCAGGATCAAGGAAGAAGATGAGAAGAAGAAGATGCATCACCATCACCAAAAGGATAGGAAGAAGGAGAAGTCCTTTGTGTCTAAGAAGGAGAAAAACTTGACAGATTTATCCACCTCAGAATAAGAAGATGATGAAGTAGAATCCTATATAGGTCAAATCTTTATTGGTGAAGAACCCAAAGAAGACGAGGAATATCCTGCTTTCAGTATAAGAATAAGGGCCCCTCTATCACACTCAGACTGTGACAATGAGGAGGATGAAGAAGACAGTGGATTCCATGGCTTAATGGCAATGACTAAAGATGAATGAAGTCAATAATATTCAGAACAAAGCAAGATACAAATTCTCTCAATTTCTACATCTTCCTCTGACTATGAAACCAGTACACATACTAGTGCATCTTCATCTTGTGATAAAGATTACTCAGAATCTAAGACTTATGTCAATCAATTGATTGACAAGTATGGTTTGCTCCTAGAATCTCTAAAGAAGAGCAAAATTCTTGCCAAAAGACAAGCCAAGGAGATTGAAGTCCTGAAGCCTTAGAAAACTCTTTATAATAATAAATCAATTGAGTTTTATAAGAAAAGTCATGATGTGTTTGAACTTGAGAAAAGTCCTGAGTGTCATACTATGCTTCTAGAAGAGAAGAAAAAACATATTAGATATCTAGAACAAAAGTTCACAGAGAAATTGGGGATTGTGATTAACCATTCTAAGTCACAGGGTCAGTTGCAAAAAGCTGCAACTTGCCAAGTTCCTGAGAAGCCGGGTATTAATCACATTAATCATCAATTCAAATTTGAATTCCTGAATAAGTGGACAGTATTTCAAAAGGCAAATTTACCTTCTAAAACTATCAAGGTTGGGCCTCCTCTTAAGGAACAATCTAATGTGTACTCTACTAGTGGGGTAAAGACACATGATCTCAAAAGGAGTGATGTTGTCCACTCTAGCCATAAAGTTTAGGATAAGTTCTTTAGATTTGGATCCAGATATACTTTATCTAAAGAGATGAGAGAGACCACTAGATGGCAGGCTCAAAAAATACAATTGGCCCATCCTGGACCAGCTGTATTTAGTTCTTCAGCACCTTCACTCAAGAAGAAGGAAGCAGCAACATTCAATTCTCATTCAGCAAAATTTGGGGCTTCTCACTTCTCTCATGGACAATAATTTTATGCTATCTAGAAGAGAAGATACAACATTTATAAATGTTGGTGCTATGGAAAAGTAGGTCATTTTCCATTGATTGTTGGAATAACCTGAATGTGGGCTAGTGGACAGAAAGGTGATCAGCCCAGGCAGAGCGTTGGGCAAAAGTTCTATAAAGCTAACATGAACCTAGGACCCAATAAGTATTGGGTTCATACGGGAATGTAAATTTTGCTTTGTAGGATAGTCCAAATACGTGTCTAAATAAGACCTTTTATATGGACAAAGAATGTTCAAGGCAAATGTCTGGGACAAGTTGACTGCTCAAGGACTATGGTCCAAGTTGAGCAAGGAACAAAGGTTGAGGTTGATAAGATTGAAATCCTTAAGTGCTAAAGGTAACAACCTCAAGGTAAGTCTCTCTCTTTTATATAGAGACTAAGTTTTCAGATTTATAAACTAAGACAGATGTTCTTAGGATAAAACAAATCAAGCACATCAGTTGTAAAACAATAATTTTCTTATCTATGAAAATGATCTGCATTGTTAAAACTTATAGATTTTACCCTCTAGATCAAATATCCTGTAAATCAAATCTTGTTAAAGTCTACTAATAAAAACTTGCTTATTAGCATAACAGATCTTCATTCTACTCAAAATTGATAAAATATTTGTATAATGGTGAGACAAATAGAATATACATCCTGACAGTGAGGGAAGTTACAAATTAATCAGGCATTAAGTAAATAAAGAAAAGTTTAGAGGTATAATAGATGCACTAAGTGCCCTACATCATAACAGGAAGCATAGAGCAAGTCGTAAAGCCAAAAGTACTAACTTAATTCTAAAAATGATTAATTAGTTAATCTAATGGCAAGGTAATTAAACTTTTTCACTATATATATAAAGGAGACAAGAAATGAAAAGCCACACCAGTCTTAAAAGCTTTAACCCTAGCCGTCGAGACCAAAACCTTCTCAGCTTCTTGCCGTACTGACTCAATGGCGTCAAAGATCTCAAAGGAGCTCTAGGAGGGCTATGAAATTGTAAGGAATGGATTCAGTCATGCCTCACCAAAAATTAAGGAAGTTTTAATGATTATTGATACTACAAGTTTGGAGTACACCCTTTATGAACCATCCACCATTCTTAGAGAAGAGGTAGTAGAATTTTTCTCCAATGTCAAGGTGTCGTCCTCTCAAAACCTACTTAAGTCTAAGATTGAGGATATCAAGATTCAGGTAAACCCTAAGAGACTAGGCAATGCCCTTCATCTACCCTCCGTCAACCCTAGCGAGGAAGAAGAACCTACCATCATGGATAGAGATAGTGCTCAGGTGGTGTGGATACAGTGTTGCAAAACCTGGGTCTCTTAAGAGGAAATTCTTCAATCAGAGTGTTAAACTGCTAGCAGATATTGAGAGCGCTAAGTTGTCAACCTAAATCACCTATAGGGGGGTGAATAGGTGAAATGCGTGTCAAATGCGGAATAAAAAATTAACACAGCACAGATCAAGCAATCACACAGAGAACACAGGATTTATTGTGGTTCCCCAACCCTGGGTACATCAACATTCACCTCACCAATCTAGTAAACCACTAGACTTGGCTACTCCACTATCTCGGATCAAAACGATCCTACAACTCGGAACAACGTTCCTACAAATCTCGATCCAAATGGATCTACACTCGGAAGAAAACCGTGTGCCCCAATTCGCGCTAGGCCCCTTGATTGCGTATTTAAGTCTAGGGGGCTGTGGTGAGCCCAATGGGGGTGTGGGTGAACAGGCGCGAACGTATGGGAAATGAGGAAAACAAGGCAAAATGGTAATTTTGGCCGACACGGGTATGGACACGGCCGTGTCCATACCCGTGTGCCTCATGCCAAGATTAGGCTTATCAGTCAGAGAGGTACACGGGTATTGGGACACGGGCGTGTCCCTACCCGTGTGCTGAGGACACGGGTCGAGACACGGCCACACGGCCGTGTCTCAACCCGTGTGCCGCAACCCCAACACGGCAGAAAAATATTCTGGGATGAACACGGCCCTAAACACGGCAGGCGACACGGCCGTGTCACTTGAACACGGGTAGGAACACGGCCGTGTGCCTACCCGTGTCTGCGGTGTATAAAAATGAAAAAGATCTGAAACCCTAGCATTTCATCCCCTTTCTTCTGCCCCGAAATTTTTGAGAGAGTTCTCTTGGCTGAAGGAGGAAGAGGCTTGCCGGAGCCATCCTTGGAAGAAGATTGCCGGGCCATCCTTGGCGGAAACGAAATGCCGCTACGAAGGAGTGCGAGGCTCATGGCCGGCCATGGTGGTACCGCTGGACTTGAGGTGAGCTTTCTCCCCTCTCCCTTGGTGCTAGATCTGTAGTTATTTTAGGAGAGACATCGATTCCATAGAGTCTTGATGGTGAGGAGGAGAGTTCTTAGGATAAGCCATGCCTAGGTTTTCTAGGCTTAGTCTCCCTCAACCTTCTCGTCATTCAAAGTGGAGATGAGAGGGGTTTTCGTTGAGGGTTTGGCTTTGAAAGGAGAAATAAGGTTGGGTGTGATTTCTAGAGAAGTTTATGCGAGGTCGTTGCAAGGAAGAAGATGAACGGATGCCGTTCATCTCGCCTTAAGATGCGTGCAGAAATCTGATTTCTGCACGCGGCGACCTTCGTGGCCAATTTCAGAGGTATTCTGGCCAGATCTGGGTGATTGACTCAACACGAAAGTCGTAGCCCTTGAAATTACCTTTCCAACGAGTGGTTGCACGTTTCCATGCGATACCTGTAGCCACGAGAAAGCTGGTTCGAGTCCGCTGCGTTCGGGAAAATCCTGTACAGGAACTATTTCCTGTACGTATTCGAGTTGAATTTCTGGTATGTTGCGACCAGATCTGGGCGATCGACTTAACACGGAAGTCGTAGCCCTCGCGAATACCTTTCCAACGAGGGGTTGAGCATTGTGATCGGATTCCTGTAGCTCCGGGAATCCTAGTTTTAGTACCGGGCTATCCTATGTTAATGCACTTGTTAATTTATAATGTTAGCACTCTTGCAATGGTTGTGATTTGCTCATTTGTTATCTTGCTCCCATATATTTATAATGCTGTAGTTACTGTAATTTAGCATGGTTACCAATTTGGTTGTGTAATAAGGAATAACCATGTATTGGTAGAGAAATGGATTGAAGATGAGAAGGCTAGAAATTAAGAATTGAGATTGGTATAGAATATATTTATATAGTTTGGTGTTGAACATATCTATTATGCGAAGTGTTGAGGTGAATTCATTGAATAAATGGCTGTGAATATGATGAACACTATGTGAAGAGTATTTTGTAACCGTAATCCGAGCCCAAGGGGTTTATTAACAACCGATGCTTAGAGTTGTAGCCTCCCTACGGGTAGCATCGAGTGAGTTGTTTTGGGGCATGTGATGTGCGACGATTCATCGTGTCGCGATATTGAGATAATGACTGTGGCAGGTCTACGAGTTCGCCAGTTGTCACACCGATGGGAGCCAATGGGTAGACCTTGGGCGGTAGGGTTAGATACTTGGTGTCCATAACCCGAGATCTCCTCCGCGCCATGAGAACGGTTGGGCCTGCACCTCGTGAGTTTCCGAGGTTCCATCCGGTTCGAAATCAAAGGCCAGGTTGGGTTGTGTTCTTGGTGCACATCTACTTAAGACCCCTTCTGAGCCGTAGTACGCATGTGAGCTCCGCTGTTGTGTTTTTAGCGTTGAGGCGTACGAGGGCCTAGGATAGGTAGTGTGATACCAGCTAGTAGTGGAGACGCCCGCTCCACTGTCGCCGTCTGGCCACGACGGACGACGCCTGAGAGGTTAGCTACCTGCTCGAAAAGTGGGAACTTCAAGTCTATGTCGACATAGCAACTTGCATGTGCGTGCGCATGATTCGGTCATAGCATAACATTCATATCATGTCATTCATTGCATACTCAAGATCCTCATCGTATAAGTTTGTATGGGCACTCTTATACGATGAGTTACTTTACTGTTAAGCCGATCCTTAACTTATAAGTATGTATGGGCACTCTTATAAGTTAAGTTACTATTCTGATTACTTATACCTGCTGTCATATATATAGATATTTGTAGAACTGCTAGTTGTGTACCGTAGTTTGTACTCCACCATATTTACAGTCACCTGCTTGTTTACTTGCTTATATATATACATATTGTACCTTTGTTCCTTTCTCCACCCGGTGCCGAGGAGTCGCCGGGGGAGCGGATGTGAAGCCACTTAGTCTTATGACTAACGTTTGCTACGTCTTCCTTTTTAGGAGGAAACCCCGCAGGTAGAGCAGCAACGGACTATGCAGCAGGACAGCCAGGCCCGGACAATAGGACCTGAAGTGGTGGTGCAATCGGCACCGTCAGTGACAGTCGTGAATGTTTTCATGTTGCCGTTTGGCAAAACATTTCTAGACTCTTATTCTTGTGTACAAGCCTGTTGTGCTTGTTAACTTCCGCTCTTTTGGACTTAAACTTAGTTGTGAATTGAACTGCTTTACTTTTCTGTTATGGTTGGGTTGGCATAGTATTTGTGATATGGATTGTAGCCGGCGGAATAGGCGTCTTATGGTAAAGGCTAACCCGTGTGTTATTGCTACCGCAAGGCGGCTATTTCGGGCATAAGACTCCACTCGTGTCGTGTCTTGTGTTCCGGGAGGGGGGTCTTACAAATTGTATCAGACTTAGCTGATCTTCAACTAGAGCAGTCATGTAACAATGGGCCACTCCCGTTCGATTAGTCGGTTTGGGGACAAACCGACTTAGCGGAAGCTGTGGTGTGCCCATATGTAATTCGCACTAAGTTGTCCAACTTTGACATTAGTTTTAGCCAACCTGACCCTAATTTGTACCTTGTGTATAGGTCCCAGCGTAGGTGGAGCCGGTTGGGGGCACTCCTACCCCTTCCGTCCCTTCACAGTTCCAGCAGTCGGAACTGGGACAAACGCTGTCAGCCATATTGGATGCATTTAAAGCCCAGCAAGCTCCGGTGCAACAACAAGCGCCAGGCTCCAACTGGTTGAGCACCTTCCGTGCCCTGTCCCCTCCTGCCTATCTTGGGACAGAATCGCCGGTGCGCACCGAGGAATGGCTTGATACCGTGCAGGAATTGATGGCTGGCATAAGATGTCCGAACAGCATGGCGGTGACATTGGTAGTGACGCTTCTAGAGCTGCACGCCAAAAGGTGGTGGAAGTCCCTCATGGGCTCCACCTTCCAAGGGCGGTTGTACACGGACAACAGTTGGAACGAGTTCACCGAGGCCTTTCTGGATCACTTCATCCCTTCTTCTGCTCGGGATGAACTTGAAGAAAGATTTCTGCAGCTGAAGCAGGGATCAAAATCGGTAACGGAGTACCAGAGGGAGTTCCAACACCTTGCTAGGTTTGCCGATTCCTATGATTTGGACGATAGAGGCTACGCGAAGCGCTTCTACAAAGGATTAAGGGAACCCCTGAGGAAGGCCCTTTTGTTTATAGACGATGCAAGCCTGGCAGAAATCATTGACATGGCAAAGAGACTGGAGGCGGACCACATGGGATGTGGCAAGAGACCTACGGAAGGAGTAATTGAAGTCGGCCCTAGTAATAGAAGGCGGAATGATCATGGCAGAGGAAGGGGAAACCACAGAGGCGGTCGGTGGGTCAACCGGAACTATCAGGTGGAGTACCCAATTCCACAACCACCAGCTTTACCTCCACCACCGCAGCAGCAACATTATCAACAACCTGGGGGCCGACGTGAGGTGATATGCTTTGAGTGCAACCAACCGGGACATGTCCGACGAGTTTGCCCGCGACTGATCGGGGATGCTCCTATTACTCTCCCTCTAGTAGCTCCACGGGGGCGAGGGCACATGCGTGGCCAAGGAAGAGGACCACCAGGGAGAAATCAAGGACATGCACGGGAGCATGTATTCGCATTGGATATGACTCAGGAGAGAAATCCGCAGGAAGTCATCACCGGTACGTGCAAAATTTATTAATAATATATGACTTGTTAGATTTACGATACAAATGATACGCGCAATTCTGAATAGAGATTACCATTTTTGGAACCTAGGCACCGTCATGGTTAGCGGGAGCCCCGCCTATACGTTATTTGACACGGGTGCGTCTCACTCGTTCATTTCGGCGGACTTCGTGAAGGACTTGGAGGGAGTGCAACACTTCACGGGCACTACTCAAAGGGTGCGCCTTCCGGACGGCTCTGAGATGACGTCGTCAGCAAGTTGCGACTTCGACACCCTTATTGGAGGAAAGTCCTTTGAAACTCCGGCTACAGTGTTAAGAATCCCGGAGTTCGATCTCATCCTGGGCATGGAGTGGTTGAATTGGCACCACGCCAGGATCAATTGTGCGGAGAAACAAGTTATGTTGAGGCATGGAGACTCGGAAGTCATCTTCCAAGGTATTAGATTCGCACCCCGTAAATTATTATCTTCAATTCAAGCTATGAAATCTCATATGGAAGGGGACGAGGTCTATGTAATTTGCTTCGAGTTGAAGAAATTGACATTAGAGGTCAAGGATGTGCGGGTGGTGCGAGAATTTCCCGAGGTATTCCCCGAGAAATTGCCGGGACTACCCCCGCATAGGGAAGTGGACTTCCAAATCAAGCTAATTCCGGGTGCCAAGCCCGTCTCGCGAGCTCCATACCGAATGGCTCCGAAGGAACTTGCAGAGTTTAGAGTCCAGCTTCAGGAGTTGGTGGAAGCAGGGTTCGTTCGCCCAAGCTCGTCGCCTTGGGGAGCGCCCATTTTGTTCGTCAAAAAGAAGGATGGCACCCTGCGGTTATGCATTGATTATCGAGAGTTGAACCGGTTAACGGTGCGGAACACCTACCCCCTACCGCGCATTGATGAATTGTTTGATCAATTGGTGGGATCGTATTGGTTCTCCAAGTTAGATCTGCGTTCCGGATATTATCAGCTGAGGATACAAGAAGATGACATTCAGAAGACGGCGTTCAGTTCGAGATATGGTTTGTATGAATTCACCGTGATGCCGTTTGGGCTCACAAATGCCCCTTCCGCCTTTATGAGCTTGATGAACAAGGTGTTCAGCCCTTATTTGGACATCTTTGTCATCGTGTTCATCGATGATATCCTAGTCTACTCCAAGACTGAAGCAGAACACGCCGAACATCTAACTTTAGTGCTGAGGAAGCTAAAGGAGCACACTTTGTTTGCCAAGTTCAGCAAATGCGAGTTTTGGCTTCAAGAGGTCGCGTTCTTGGGCCATGTGATTAGTGGGGCGGGGCTAGCAGTAGATCCGGCCAAGGTGCGGGCCGTGAAGGAGTGGTCGCCATTGAAGTCAGCGGCCGACATACGGAGCTTTCTTGGACTTGCCGGGTACTATCGCAAGTTCGTGAAAGGCTTCTCGAAGATCGCCCTTCCCCTTACTACGCTGACCAAGAAGGGTGTGACGTTTGAATGTACACCCCAGTGCGAAGCTACATTCCAAGAGTTGAAGGACAGATTGACGACTGCACCCATCCTAGCTCTTCCATCTGGGAAGGAGGGCTTTCAAGTTTACACGGATGCGTCGTATCAAGGGATGGGAGCCGTGTTGATGTAGAATGGGCATGTGATCGCTTATGCTTCAAGATAGTTGAAGAAGCATGAAGCCAGCTACCCGGTGCATGATCTAGAGTTGGGAGCGGTGGTATTCGCCTTGAAGATTTGGAGGCATTATTTATATGGCGTCCACTGCGAGATCTACTCGGATCACAAAAATCTGAAGTACGTTCACACCCAAAAGGAGTTAAACTTGAGACAGCGGCGGTGGTTGGAGTTCTTGTGCGACTACGAATTCACCTTGAACTACCACCCCGGGAAGGTTAATTCCGTAGATGATGCCTTGAGCCGAAAGGCACCGGGAACGAGCACGGAATCCCGCTTGATGAGGATGGAGTTAATCTAGACACTGCAAGAGATGGAAGTCACTTTGGTCTTAAAGAATCAATCGGAAGAGTATACCGAGTATTTGACCGCGATAAGTATAGTTTGCAACATACGAGACCGGATCCGGACGGAACAAAAGAAAGATGCGGCTTTAACCCCGGCTTTCAAGTCAATGGAGGATGGGACTACGGAAGAATACTCCCTAAAAGACGGCCTCGTCCATTTTCGTGGCCGGCTTTACATCCCCGAAGGTGACAACATTCGGGAGGATATTCTAAAGGAGGCTCATTGCTCCAAGTACTCGGTGCACCCGGGGATCGCGAAGATGTACACCGATTTGAGAAAGACAATGTGTTGGCCGGGCATGAAGAGAGATGTCAAGTACTTCGTTACTCATTGTGTGGCCTGCCAAATGGTGAAGGCGGAGTGCAGAAGCCCCGGTGGAATGCTACAGTCGTTGCCCATCCCCGAATGGAAATTTGAGGACATCTCCATGGACTTCGTCCACGGGTTACCTCGCTCGCGCTCGGGGAATGATTCTGTGTGGGTGATAGTTGACCGGTTGACCAAGGTAGCCTGATTTATCCCAATGAAGAAGGAGGCGCAGGTGGGCGTCTTAGTGCGTCTCTTTGTGGAACAATTTGTGTGGTACCATGGTGTGCCGAAGACGATCGTCTCCGACTGGGATGGTCAGTTTACTTCAAGAGAATGGAGGGCTGTACAGGCTTATTTGGGCTCGCGCCTCGCCTTTAGCACAGCCTTTCACCCACAAACGGACGGACAATCTGAACGAACCATCCGAACATTGGAGGACCTTCTGAGGTTGTGTGTGCTAGATAAAGGAGAACCATGGGAGAGACTCTTACCTCTCGTGGAGTTCTCTTATAATAACAGTCATCAAGCCAGTATTGGAATGGCACCTCATGAAGCTTTGTATGGAAGGAGGTGTAGAACACTCTTGTCCTGGGTGCAAGACGAAGATCCGAAGACATTGGGAAATGAGTATATTGATGACACGGACGCGGTGGTTAGGTTGATCTGGGATCGAATTCTAGAGGCTCAAAGCCGACAGGCGAAATATTACAACACAAGGCACCGTATGGTCGAATTTCAAGTGGGTGATAAGGTGTTCCTGAAGGTTCGACCGATGCACGGAGTGTAGCGGGTACGTGGAGTCAAGAAGCTCAACCCAAGGTATGTCGGGCCCTATGTCGTAGTGGAAAGGATTGGCCCTCTGGCCTATCGATTGGAGTTACCACCGGAGCTGGAGAACCTTCACGACGTGTTCCATGTATCGTCGCTTCAGAAGGATTTGTTGCGGCCTGAACAGTATATCCCCACGACGGATGGTGTCGTGGCGTCTGATAGGTCTGTGCGACTGGAGCCGGTGCGGATCATTGATAACGAGACAAGAACCTTGCGCCGCAAAAGTGTTCCCTTGGTGAAAGTGCTATGGTCTAATCATGGGAAGGAGGAGTTCACATGGGAGCCAAAGGATTTAATGCGAGGGCGCTACCCGGAATTATTTACTCCAGGTAAGAATTTTATTTGAAAGCATAGTTCCCTTTTATGTGTTTCACTCCCATAGCCTTACCCTGATTTCGGGGACGAAATCTTTTATTTTGTTTATAGGATTTGTAACGTCCCAATTCGCGCTAGGCCCCTTGATTGCGTATTTAAGTCTAGGGGGCTGTGGTGAGCCCAATGGAGGTGTGGGTGAACAGGTTCGAACGTACGGGAAAATGAGGAAAACAAGTCAAAATGGTAATTTTGGCCGACACGGGTATGGACACGGCCGTGTCCATACCGTGTGCCTCATGCCAAGATTAGGCTTATCAGTCAGAGAGGTACACGGGTATTGGGACACGGGCGTGTCCCTACCCGTGTGCTGAGGACACGGGTCGAGACACGGCCGTGTCTCTACCCGTGTGCCGCAACCCCAACACGGCAGAAAAATATTCTGGGATGAACACGGCCCTAAACACGGCAGGCGACACGGCCGTGTCACCTGAACACGGGTAGGAACACGGCCGTGTGCCTACCCGTGTCTGCGGTGTATAAAAACGAAAAAAGATCTGAAACCCTAGCATTTCATCCCCTTTCTTCTGCCCCGAAATTTCTGAGAGAGTTCTCTTGGTTGGAGGAGGAAGAGGCTTGCCGGAGCCATCCTTGGAAGAAGATTGTCGGGCCATCCTTGGCGGAAACGAAATGCCGCTACGAAGGAGTGCGAGGCTCATGGCCGGCCATGGTGGTACCGCTGGACTTGAGGTGAGATTTCTCCCCTCTCCCTTGGTGCTAGATCTGTAGTTATTTTAGGAGAGACATCGACTCCATAGAGTCTTGTTGGTGAGGAGGAGAGTTCTTAGGATAAGCCATGCCTAGGTTTTCTAGGCTTAGTCTCCCTCAACCTTCTCGTCATTCAAAGTGGAGATGAGAGGGGTTTTCGTTGAGGGTTTGGCTTTGAAAGGAGAAATAAGGTTGGGTGTGATTTCTGGAGAAGTTTATGCGAGGTCGTTGCAAGGAAGAAGATGAACGGATGCCGTTCATCTCGCCTTAAGATGCGTGCAGAAATCTGATTTCTGCATGCGGCGACCTTCGTGGCCAATTTCAGAGGTGTTCTGGCCAGATCTGGGTGATCGACTCAACACGAAAGTCGTAGCCCTTGAAATTACCTTTCCAACGAGTGGTTGCACGTTTCCATGCGATACCTGTAGCCACAGGAAAGCTGGTTCGAGTCCGCTGCGTTCGGGAAAATCCTTTACAGGAAACTATTTCCTGTACGTATTCGAGTTGAATTTCTGGTATGTTGCGACCAGATCTGGGCGATCGACTCAACACAAAAGTCGTAGCCCTCGCGAATACCTTTCCAACGAGGGGTTGAGCATTGTGATCGGATTCCTGTAGCTTCGGGAATCCCAGTTTTAGTATCGGGCTATCCTATGTTAATGCACTTGTTAATTAATAATGTTAGCACTTTTGCAATGGTTGTGATTTGCTCATTTGTTATCTTGCTCCCATATATTTATAATGCTGTAGTTACTGTAATTTAGCATGGTTACCCATTTGGTTGTGTAATAAGGAATAACCATGTATTGGTAGAGAAATGGATTGAAGATGAGAAGGCTAGAAATTAAGAGTTGAGATTGGTATAGAATATATTTATATAGTTTGGTGTTGAACATATCTATTATGCGAAGTGTTGAGGTGAATTCATTGAATAGATGGGCGTGAATATGATGAACACTATGTGAAGAGTATTTTGTAACCGTAATCTGAGCCCAAGGGGTTTATTAACAACTGATGCTTAGAGTTGTAGCCTCCCTACGGGTAGCATCGAGTGAGTTGTTTTGGGGCATGTGATGTGCGACGATTCATCGTGTCGCGATATTGAGATAGTGACTGTGGCAGGTCTACGGGTTCGCCAGTCATCACACCGATGGGAGCCAATGGGTAGACCTTGGGCGGTAGGGTTAGATACTTGGTGTCCATAACCCGAGATCTCCTCCGCACCATGAGAACGGTTGGGCTTGCACCTCGTGCGTTTCCGAGGTTCCATCCGGTTCGAAATCAAAGGTCAGGTTGGGCTGTGTTCTTGGTGCACATCTACCTAAGACCCCTTCTGAGCCGTAGTACGCATGTGAGCTCCGCTGTTGTGTTTTTAGTGTTAAGGCGTACGAGGGCCTAGGATAGGTAGTATGATACCACCTAGTAGTGGAGACGCCCGCTCCACTATCGCCGCCTGGCCACGACGGACGACGCCTGAGAGGTTAGCTACCTGCTCGAAAAGTGGGAACTTCAAGTCTGTGTTGACATAGCAACTTGCATGTGCGTGCGCATGATTCGGTCATAGCATAACATTCATATCATGTCATTCATTGCATACTCAAGATCCTCATCGTATAAGTTTGTATGGGCACTCTTATACGATGAGTTACTTTACTGTTAAGCCGATCCTTAACTTATAAGTTTGTATGGGCACTCTTATAAGTTATGTTACTATTCTGATTACTTATACCTGCTGTCATATATATAGATATTTGTAGAACTGCTAGTTGTGTAGCGTAGTTTGTACTCCACCATATTTACAGTCACCTGCTTGTTTACTTGCTTATATATATACATATTGTACCTTTGTTCCTTTCTCTGCCCGGTGCCGAGGAGTCGCCGGGGGAGCGGATGTGAAGCCACTTAGTCTTATGACTAACGGTTGCTACGTCTTCCTTTTTAGGAGGAAACCCCGCAGGTAGAGCAGCAACGGACTATGCAGCAGGACAGCCAGGCCCCGCGGTTGCAAAAGAATGATCTGAGAGATCATATAGCCAGAGAAGTCAAAAAGGGGGAGAGGATATTAGTCAAAGCCAGCTCTGATCATGCTAAATGGGTATCTAATACCATCAGAGCTACCCTTGGATTTCCACCACTATGTGATGAAGATAAAACTGCTGAATCTGGTGTTCAACCTGCTTATATTGAAGGTGTTCAGCAGGAAGTTGCACAGGCTATCTATCCTTCAGCAGATTTTGAAACAGTACAGCAGGAAGTTCAGAACATGTATAGCCCTCCATAGGAGGCTTATAATGTTATTATTGAAAAAGTTGAAATGTCTGTAGCTGCTATGGAAGCTCAGAAAGAGGCCCAACTTTCTAAGAAAAGATTTAGAGAATAGGCAGAATTGAAGCCTGACATTGAATGAGCGGACGTGACAGTCGTGAGTGTTTTCATGTAGCCGTTTGGCAAAACATTTCTAGACTCTTATTCTTGTGTACAAGCCTGTTGTGCTTGTTAACTTCCGCTCTTTTGGACTTAAACTTAGTTGTGAATTGAACTGCTTTACTTTTCTGTTATGGTTGGGTTGGCATAGTATTTGTGATATGGATTGTAGCCGGCGGAATAGGAGTCTTATGGTAAAGGCTAACCCGTGTGTTAGTGCTACCGCAAGGCGGCTATTTCGGGCATAAGACTCCCCTCGTGCCGTGTCTTGTGTTCCGGGAGGGGGGTCTTACATGTTAATGATTATTGATACTACAAGTTTGGAGTACACCCTTTATGAACCATCCACCATTCTTAGAGAAGAGGTAGTAGAATTTTTCTCCAATGTCAAGGTGTCGTCCTCTCAAAACCTACTTAAGTCTAAGATTGAGGATATCAAGATTCAGGTAAACCCTAAGAGACTAGGCAATGCCCTTCATCTACCCTCCGTCAACCCTAGCGAGGAAGAAGAACCTACCATCATGGATAGAGATAGTGCTCAGGTGGTGTGGATACAGTGTTGCAAAACCTGGGTCTCTTAAGAGGAAATTCTTCAATCAGAGAGTTAAACTGCTAGCAGATATTGAGAGCGCTAAGTTGTCAACCTAAATCACCTATAGGGGGGTGAATAGGTGAAATGCGTGCCAAATGCGGAATAAAAAATTAACACAGCACAGATCAAGCAATCACAAAGAGAACACAAGATTTATTGTGGTTCCCCAACCCTGGGTACATCCACATTCACGTCACCAATCTAGTAAACCACCAGACTTGGCTACTCCACTATCTCGGATCAAAACGATCTTACAACTCGGAACAACGTTCCTACAAATCTCGATCCAAACAGATCTACACTCGGAAGAAAACCTTCCTACAAATCTTGATCCAAACCGGATCTACAGAACTCGGAGTCAAGACTCCTACAAGAATAAAAGGTTGTATAAAGAAATATACAAACAGAACCGATCAGATTTGGATCTTCAAATCTTTCTTCCTTCTTCAGCTTTTAGAGATCGGCGGAAATAAATCGAGGAAGACAGAGGCGAAAACCCTTGGATCTGGAAACCTGGAATCAGCGTGATCAAGCACGGGATCTATCGATGGAGAGTAGCTTGATCTTCTGAAACTTCTTGGCTGAATCTCTGTATCGGAGAAGACCAGCGATGAAGAAGATGAACAGTATTTTGTCGGCGTGAACTTGTCGGCTTCCCGATGTCGGCGATAAAATCAGATTCAGAATTCTTATATTTTCTTCTTTGGGTTTGTCGACTTGACAAGACCTATTTATAGTACTTCTGCAACGGTCATAATACTTAATCAAGTACACGTGGACCAATCATATGAGAGGATTTGAGATAACCCGCAAAGTCTGGACTTAGAAACATCCTTTCTATAAATTGACATACACGAGTATATCAATGAACTACTCAAGTATTAGGAGAGAGAGAGACATACTCGAGTAAGCACGAGTCCAGGACATAGAAAATAATCTGAAGGGAAAATCAAACTACTCGAGTATATCAAACTCACATACTCGAGTATACATATAACTACTCGAGTAACTAGGAAACTACTCGAGTAATCACAAACCTACTCGAGTAAGAGAATCAAGCTACTCGAGTATAAAGTCATTCACTCGAGTATATCAGGGAACTACTCGAGTCTGCAAACTAACATACTCGTGCAAAAGGATATACTCGAGTACTTGGCTGGACTACTCGAGTATATACATGAGCTACTCAAGTATCATAGTGCCTACTCGAGTAAGAGGAAGAATCTGAAGACTCGAGTATGTCCTTTGGATTACTCGAGTACTAAGTTACTTACTCGAGTATATGAAGCTATCTACTCGAGTATGTAGACTTAGAAAAATTTCTTCCTTGAGAACTCATTTATCCTACTAAAGATCAGCAACACTTCAAGGTTCCATTTGTCCATGCGCTTATGAAATGAAGTGCATCCCAATAGAGAGGCTACATATAAGTCAACAACATGGATCACACAATGAGGGATTACATTGTATGGTCCTGTGTTAGGTGACCCATTGTAGACTGACATTGGTCTACACTTGGCAATATAGTCCTGCATACATAACTCAAACACAAAATCAAATACAACTGCAATTCACCTTAGTTTTAGGAGGACTTCTTCAAATTAAGGTCATTGTGGAAACAAGACCCAACAGATATTATTGGGAAAGCCCTTATCTTAAACCTGGATCACATGACAAAATCTCCAAGTCAATGTTTGATGTCATATCTTGGATAATCTTCAATAGGAAGATCTCTTGGTCTTCTCACATCTACGAGAGAATACTAGACTGTCTACAAACTCCAAACATGAGCAGAATTCTTTCCTTATACCTAGTGAACACCTACCCTAATACATTAAAGCAGGAGCAAGGAGTGAAGATTCACTACCTAAAAGAATGCACATAAAAACTTTAAATAGATTCACAAGGGTCCTACCAATGAGCCAACCTTTAGCAATAAAGGACTAATGTAGGGACACAAGGAAGAATTAGACTGAGGAAGAAAGAAATGCCTGCTCTGAACCAGAGCTTGGAACCTCCTCTCCAGCTGATGTTTGTCTGCAGGTTGACTTATCACTCAGTAAATCCTCGGCAAACTTCCATCTTCAAGTCAGTTATGTGCATGTTGATAAAATCCATTCCAGTCCAAGGTCAAGAGAAGTTTCAAAGAATGCTACTAAACAAGAGGTTGCTGTAAAAAATGAGGCAGATATGGCTGTTACTATTGATGTAGCTATAGTTGAAGATATCTCTGCTACACAAGATAACTAAGAGACTCCTTAGGCATTAAAAACATATCTTGATGGGTCAAGCCCAGAGAGGGATGCTAAAACTGAGGGGGAGGATGATCAGATGGATTTGATAACTCTGGATCATGTTGTCAACAAAATTGTTGAGTCTGCACCTATTATAGGTGCTTTAGTTGAGGGGGAGCCCTCACAGGTCCCTGCTCAGAAATATGTGAAATTTACACTAGTGTTAATTACCTTCACCTAGGGGGGATAGGTGATTTGACGTTGCTTTGTGAAATTGAAAATTTACCTGCACAATAAAAGAAAACAAACAAAGCACAGAAAGACACATGCAGTTATAGTGGTTCCCCGATTTGGGTACGTCCACTTTCCCCCTTCGACCTATCTCCCAACAAGGGACGACTCGATCACTTCACCAACAGGATTGAAATCCAATCCTCACACAAATGGAAGAAACCCTTCCACTTGAAGGAGTCACCACTCCTCCACCACAGGTTGCACCCAACACTTACAATGAGGAACTAACGTTCCTTTACAACAAAAGAAAAAAATGGAATGTATAAAATACAAACTACTTTTGGAGTGCTAGGTGTCCCTCTTCGTTCGATGACGCGTTCTTGAAGAAGACGAAGAGTCCATGACCTTAGCTCTCACTTGGAAAGGATCTCCTCGATATCGGCAGCAGCAAAGATTGCGCCAGCGATTCTTTCAAGATCGGCGGCGGCACAAATTTCGGCAGCGATTCTTTCGAGATCCAAACTTCATAACAAAGCTAGCAAGGTCTACCAATGGTCTTAATTGGATCGATCGTCTCAATCGATTCGGAAGGGGAAGGTATTCCCGTTCAATAAATCAAGAGACAAAGGATCTCAAGATAGACACGTGAGACGTGTTGCTTGGCTAAGCTTCTATCGCCGAGAGATCAGGATGAATCCACGATCGGAGGCGGCGACAACTTGATGCGCGGAGACGGAGGCGGAAGAGAATACGCGATCCGCTAGGTCAAATCTGGCGGCGCTTTCTTTTCGTATGTGTGGATTGTCTTTACTGTTCAAAAAACACGATTATATATACTGTAGGTCATCCTTTATGACCGTTGTGGGACCCACCAAAAGTAGCCCTAAATCCGGTTTAAAACAGTGTCTGTACATTTGGTCCGGTTCAGCGCGCCAACGAAAATCGCCTAAGGCAAATTCGGCGGGAATCATTGGTGATTCTCGACGATTCGTCGAGAATCACTAATGATTCCCGTCGAATTCTACTTAGTAGATTTCTAGCTGAAAAAGCAAGCTATCCGGAGAGAATCGGCGAGAATCACAATTCATTCTCGATGAATCATCGAGAATGCAAAGTCATTCTCGACGATTCGGTGAGAAACAATTAGTGATTCTCGCCGATTCTGCCTTACCAGAATTCTAGACGGCGCTGAGACAGCCAGAATTATTCGGCGAGAATCGGCTAGTGATTCTCGACGATTCGGTGAGAATCGCTGAATCTGCGAGAATCACTTAGTGATTCTCGTCAAATCTTACTTGGACGAATTTTCGTCTATCTTCCCGTGAGCTAGTCTTTGACCCATTCTTGCTCCTTGTCTGCTCTTGATCTATCACTGCCCTTTACTTGAAAGAAAGTACACTCCAATAGAGAGAGTACACGTAAGCCAACACACTGATCTGCTCAACGAGGGATTACGTTGTGCAGACCAGTGTATATTTACCTACTGCACCCTGACATTGGTGTGTACTTAGCATGGAGTAACTGCAAGCACAACTTGAATACAAATGATCAAATACATTGTCAATACACCTTAGCTGGTTAAGGGGCTTCTTCAAATCATGTACATTGAGGATACAATACCCAACAATCTCCCCCTATTTGAAGAAGCCTAAACCCTACAAGCTAAGGTGAATATAACGGATGGAAGAAAAACACAAACTGAATAATCTGTTGAGAATGAAATATGAATTTTAATACCATTATCTTTTGACCATTTGGAGCATACTTAGCCTGAGCACCTTAGCAACTTAACTGAGAGGGAATCTCCCCCTTTTCGGCTTCTACAAATCTGGGACTTTTGCACTTGTCACAATGCTCCCCCTCAGTTCTTGCATCTGTGCTTATTCTTGAGTTCCTTTCGGATGCTCCCCCTTGATCCAAGAGGCTTGAGCCGCACAGTATTCATTCTTCATAGTTCAGCAAGCCAAGTTCAATTTTTAAGAGACTGAACTTGGCCTAGTCTAGGGGCTTTGTGAAGATATCTGCAACCTGCTTATCCGTGGGGACATGACAAAGAAAGATGTCTTTATTTTCCACATGCTCTCGAATGAAGTGATAGCGCACTCCAATATGCTTCGTTCTGCTGTGTGATACAATATTGTTCGCAATTGCTATTGCGCTCGAGGAGTCACAATACATCGGAACTTCTCTGAACTGTAGGTCATAATCTTTGAGCTTATTTCTGATCCATAGATGTTGTGCGCAACAGCTGCCTGCTGAGATGTAGTCAGATTCAGCCGTGAAGGTTTTGACACAATTCTGCTTCTTCATGTTCCATGAGATAAGCCTTCTTCCGAGGAATTGACACGTCCCGGAAGTGCTTTTCCTATCATCCCTCCTTCCTATAAAGTAAGCATCTGAAAAGCCTATTAGCTCGACATCATTGTTTCTCGGGTACCACAAGCCAAGATTAGGTTTACCCTTAAGGTATCTAAGAATTCGCTTTGCAGCGACATAGTGAGATTCCTTAGTGTTCACCTGATATCTTGCACAAACGCATGTGGAGAACATAATATCCGGTCTACTTGCAGTAAGGTAGAGCAGGGATCCAATGATGCTTCTGTATTTGGTTTCATCAAAAGGTTTCCCTTTCTCATCCTTGTCCAGAGACATAGTGGATCCCATTGGAGTCCTCATAGAGGTTGCATTCTCCATTCCGAATTTCTTGAGGAGTTCATTTTGAACTTCGTCTGAGAAATGAAAATTCCATCCTCGGACTGTTTCACTAGAAGTCCCAAGAAATACTTTAGCTCTCCCATACTGCTCATTTCAAACTTTCATTGCATAAGTTTAGAAAACTTTTTGCAAAGTTTGTTGTCCGTTAAGCCGAATATAATGTCATCGACATAGATTTGCACCAGCAAGATCTTGCCTTTGACTTTCCTAAGAAACAATGTCTTATCTATTTTTCCTCTAGAGAACTTGTTCTCAAGAAGAAAACTAGACAGAGTCTCATACCAAGATCGAGGAGCTTGTTTTAAGCCATATAAAGCTTTATTAAGAAAATATACATGATTGGGATTAGTCGGATTAACAAAACCTGGGGGTTGTGCGACATATACTTCCTCTTTCAGGTTGCCATTTAAGAATGCCGATTTCATGTCCATCTGATAGACTTTGAATCCTTTGTGTGAGGCATATGCTAGGAACAATCTTATCGCCTCGAGCCTTGCAACCAGTGCAAACGTTTGGTCGAAGTCGATCCCCTCCTCCTGTCTGTATCCTTGACCCACCAGACTGGCCTTGTTCTTGATGATGACATCGTGTTCATCTAGTTTGTTTCTGAAGATCCACTTTGTGCAAATCACGTTCTGCCCCTTTGGTCTGGGAACCAGCATCCAGACGTTGCATCGTTCAAATTGATGCAGTTCATCTTGCATGGCAAATATCCAAGATGCATCCTTGTTCGCTTCGTCGAACTTCATTGGCTCAACCTGTGATAGAAAGCTAAAATGCAGAATCTCGTTAATTGTTCCTCGGCGAGTTCTGACACTATCACGGTGATGATCCCTCATGTGATGAAGCTCTAACAGTCTGGCATCTAGAGCTCTAACATTTTCTGGGGCTCCTTCCTCTTCAGGGAGGATAACTCCATTCTGACCGTCATCATCTCCGGTAGGCATTGTGGTGGATACTTTGAAGTACTTGGGAGTTGCATCTTTAGTGGTCTCATCGATACTAAGCTGTTCAATTCTTGTACTTGCATCTTCAAGAAGACCACTAGAAGAATTGCTGTTAAGCAAGCTTCCTTCATCAAATACAACATTTATGGATTCCTCTACCACTAGGGTTTTCTTATTGAAAACCCTATATGCCCAGCTATGGCTACTATATCCCATAAATATGCCTTCGAAGCATTTTTCACCAAACTTAGTACGCGGGTACTTCCCGTTATTTAGTACATAGCATTTGCAGCCAAAGATCCTAAAATAGGACATTATTGGTTTCCTGCCTTTCAGTAGCTCATAAGGCATCTTACGATGGCTCTTATTGATCAAGGTCTGGTTTTGTACATGACAAGCTTTTTTGACATCCTCTGCCCAGAAGTATTCTGGGAGAGAAGCGTCATTCAACATTGTCGTGCAAGCTTCAATGAGTGTTCTATTTCTCCTCTCTGCAACTCCATTCTGCTGAGGAGTGTGCGGGGAGCAAAACTCATGAAAGATACAAAGTTCTTCATAGAACTCTGTTATAGCACCAGACTCGAACTCTGTTCAATGGTCACTTCTGATTTTGACCACCGAGCAGTTAAGTTCATTCTGAATTTGCTTGACAAAACTAGTGAAGATGTCAAACGTATCAGACTTGCGTTTTAAGAAGAACACCCAAGTAAACCGAGAGTGATCATAAACAATCACTAGCGTATTAGACTTGCCTCCCAAGCTATGAACTTGCATTGGACCAAACAAGTCCATATGTAGAAGATAAATACATCTGGAGGAGTCTTTGTCTGCAATGCCCTTAAAGGTAGCCCGAGTCTGTTTGCCCTTCTGGCATGCATGACAGGGGCTATCTTTGATGCACTTAATGATGGGAGCATCCCTTACTAAGTTTTTAGAAAACATCATACTAATTGTCTTAAATATAATATGTGCCAATCTCTTGTGCCATTGTTCACAAAGAGATGCACTGCCTGTTGCTACTAGGAAAACGGGGGTAGATGAATCTAAACTAAGAAAATCTAAACAGCAGATGTTTCTGCTCCTAATGCCTGTTAATACCGTCTCCAAAGAGGCACACGATATTATCAGGCATTTATCCTTGCAGAACTTAATGTCATAACCTTTATCACATAACTGACTTACACTGATCAGGTTATGATTTAACCCTTCAACATTAGCCACGTCGGTGATAGAAATTATACCGTTAGAAATCATACCGTAACCCATGGTGACTCCTCGATCTGATCCCCCAAAGATGACTTTGGGTCCATTCTCGACTGGAGAGTAATCACGCAGCAGGTTTCTTGTCCCTGTCATATGCCAGGAGTATCCAATTTCCAAGTACCAAATAGGAGTTTTGGTGGCCTTTGGACATACCTGCAAAACAGAATTAATTTCTCTTAGGAACCCAATCAAACTTGGGTCCTAGATTCCTCGTTAGCATACTCCCCCTCGGATTATTAGCCCTACGAGAGGTCAGCCTCGCATTGCCAACATAAGGAGTCTCGTTATTCCTAGGATTTAACCAGCAATCCATGGCAAATTGACCAACTTTGCCACAACATCAGCAGTCAAATCTATTGTACCTTTTCCTAGGCTCCTGCTTCACCCTTAGAACGGTGGGTCCATCCGGGGCCTTAGATCTGGAGGTGGAGCCCTCATGATGACAACAATCACATGATTTCTTCACCTCCCTTTCCTTCAGTATAACAGGCTAGGCTTTTGTGCCTGCTTCCTATTATGGCCGCAAGTGAAGTGGCCATAATCCTCCACTTGGATTTCCTCATAAGGTGCCTTAAAGACACTCTCACCGTAGTTGCGGGGGAAGGCCCAACCATCATACCGGCTCTTGGGATTTTAAACCGAGGGCCGGAAGAAGTTGCCATAGGTTGACTCAAAGTCTTATTCATTACAAGGAAAGCCAGGCTTCCTGAATTCAACAGGGTTGAGTGGGGCCTTTCCCTTTTCTGTAGCAGAGGCCTTCTTAGCAGCCTTATTTTTCCTCTACTTTCTGTTTCTCCTGGAAGACTTACCAGGCACACCCACATGCCCCAAGCCAGCCCCCTTAGCCTGAGCAGAGAAGGTATCAACCAATGGAAGAACAGTCTTTGGCATAGAGAAGCTTTTGACAATCTTCCTTTCTGCCGCAAGTTGTTCTTCCAACTTATTGATTTCTTCCTGTTTAAGGTCTAGGAGACTTAGAGACTTAGAGTGCTTAGAAACCAGGTCCAGGTGCTTCTGTCGGAGAGAAATAAAGCTAGTCATCTCTTCCCTTAGGGAGACACCCTCT
The DNA here is from genome assembly GCA_039513925.1 of Platanthera zijinensis. NCBI lineage: Eukaryota > Viridiplantae > Streptophyta > Magnoliopsida > Asparagales > Orchidaceae > Platanthera > Platanthera zijinensis. Next base: position 135,435,100 of record CM077085.1, read on the forward strand.
ACCTTAAGGAATTTGACTTCCTTTTTCTGAGCCCTCAATCTCTTGCGGCATTCCTCGAAAGTGTTGAGCAGAAGCTCATACTTTTCGAGGAGCTCGGCTTCTCGGGCAGAAGGGCTGTCCTCGAGACCATCATCAGGAGACTCATAGTAAGAGTCAGAGAGGGGGTACGAGCTTTTACCTTCCGAGTAAATGGGGGGCAGTCCACTTATGAGTCAGAGCGACCCACTAGCCCGAAGTAGGCTTCTTCATCATCACTGGAGTCTGAGGAATCAGACTCACTCAGTGTCTTTGTCTTTTTGACAATATAGCTCCTCTCTTTCTTCTTATCTCTAGAGGACTTGTGCTCCTCTCCCTTCCTCTTATCTCTCTTGTCTTGGTGGCAGTCAGCCACGACGTGTCCTGGCTTATTGCACCCAAAACAAATGATGTCGTTAGAGCGATGTTTGTTCTGTTTTTATTCATACCTGTCGAAAGAATAATTCTTCTTCTTATTTCTTGAGGAGGAGCCGTCTCTCTTTCTTTGATTCCTTATCTTGAGGAACTTCTTGAATTCTCGGGTGATGAGGGAGAAGTCTTCTTTAGACAGCTCTGAGCCGGAGGAGTATGGCTCGGAGTCTTCCTCCTCATCCTTTTTCAACGAACGAGACAAGGCAGCACCCTTGCCTTTCCTGGAGTGAATGGATTTTAGGGCCACAGTCTTTTCTTTTGTTGTGGCTTTCTCGACTTCTTCTTCTGCTTTCCTCGTGTTCAGCTGAAGCTCATAAGACAGAAGCTTCCAAAATAGTATCTAAGGATTAGTTTCTGCTAATTTGCCAAACTCTTGGATGGCGCAGATCTTCGTGTCCCATTCCTTAGTAAGGGACCTAAGGAATTTATCATTCAGTTCACCATCAATGAACACTCTTCCATATCCCTTTAGGGCATTGACGATTTTAAGGAAATTCTCAAAGGTAACTCTGATCTCTTCCTTGGGCCCTTGCCTGAAGGCCTCATATTTCTTGTTCAGGAGGGATCTCCGATCATCCCTCACTTCATATGTGCCCTCAATCAGAATAATCAGGCTGTGCCAGATATCCTTGGCTGTCCTGTAGTTGTAGAAGTTCTGCATCATGGAGTCATCGACTGTGCTGACTAGAATGTTCTGTGCCTTCTTGTCAAGTCCGACCAACACCATCTTGTCCTTGTCCATTTCAGAAAGCTTCTTTGGAACCATTTTGGTAGGATCAATGGTGGAGGCCTTAGTGGGAATATAAGGTCCCTCCTCCACGATCATGAAGAGTCGAGGGTCGACTGCTTCCATGTAAAATCTAATCCTTTCCTTCCAGATAGAAAAGTTTAGCCTGGTGCACACTGGGATCTTGCCTGAGTTCTTGAATCCATCCATAGTAGATATCTACCTTCTTCTTGACACTAGTGGCAGGAACTTACTCAAGGTGTTAACCTTTTTGATGAGCAACCTCCCTATGATACCACTTGAAAGTCACACTAGTGTCAACTACCTTCACCTAGGGGGGGATAGGTGATTTGCAGTCGCTTTGCGGAATTAAAAATTTACCTGCATAATAAAAGAAAACAAACAAAGCACAGAAAGACATATGCAGTTATACTGGTTCCCCGATTTGGGTACGTCCACTTTCCCCCTTCGACCTATCTCCCAACAAGGGATGACTCGGTCACTTCACCAACAGGATTGAAATCCAATCCTCACACTAATGGAAGAAACCCTTCTACTCGAAGGAGTCACCACTCCTCCACCACGGGTTGCACCCAACCCTTACAATGAGGAACCAACGTTCCTGTACAACAAAAGTAAAAATGGAATGTATAAAATACAAACTACTTTTGGAGTGCTAGGTGTCCCTCTTCATTCGATGACGCGTTCTTGAAGAAGAAAAAGAGTCCACGACCTTTGCTCTCACTTGGAATGGATCTCCTCAAGATCGGCAGCGGCAAAGATTGCGGCGTCGATTGTTTTAAGATCGGCGGCGGCACAAATTTCGGTAGCGATTCTTTCGAGATCCAACCTTCGTTGTAAAGCTAGCAAGGTCTACCAACGTTATTACTTGGATCGATTGTATCAATTGATTCGGAAGGGGAAGGTATTCCCTGTTAGACAAATCAAGAGACAAAGGATCTCAAGATAGACATAAGAGACGCATTGCTTGGCTAAGCTTCTGTTGCTGGGAGATCAGGAAGAATCCACGATCGGCGGCGGCGACAACTTGATGCGCGGAGACGGAGGCGGAAGAGAATACGCGATCCGCTAGGTCAAATCCGGCGGCGCATTATTTTCGTATATGTGGATTGTATTTACTGTTCAAAATACACGATTATATATACTGTAGGTCATCCTTTATGACCATGGTGGGCCCCACCAAAAGTAACTCTAAATCCGGTTCAAAACAACGCCTGTACATTTGGTCCGGTCCAGCGCGCCAACGAAAATCGCCTAAGGCAAATTCAGCGGGAATCATTGGTGATTCTCGATGATTCGTCGAGAATCACTAATGATTCCCATCGAATTCTACTTATAAGATTTCTAGCTAAAAAAGCAAGCTATCCGGAGAGAATCGGCGAGAACCACAATTCATTCTCGACGAATCGGCGAGAATGCAAAGTCATTCTCGACGATTCGGCGAGAATCAATTTGTGATTCTCGCCGATTCTGCCTTAGATGAATTCTAGATGGCGCTGAGACAGTCGGAAGCATTCGGCGAGAATTGGCTAGTGATTCTCGTCGATTCGGCGAGAATCACTAAGTGATTCTCGTCGAATCTTACTTGGACGAATTTTTGTCTATCTTCCCGTAATGTGGTCTTTGACTCATTCTTGCTCCTTCTCTGCTCTTGATCTATCACTTCCCTGTACTTGAAAGTAAGTACACTCAAATAGAGAGAGTACACGTAAGCCAACACACTTATCTGCTCAACGAGGGATTACGTTGCGCAGACCCGTGTATATTGACCTACCTGGAATTGGTGTGTACTTAGCGTGGAGTAACTGCAAGCACAACTTGAATACAAATGATCAAATACATTGTCAATTCACCTTAGCTGGTTCAGGGGATTCTTCAAATAAGGTTCATTGAGGATACAATACCCAACAATATGTTCCTCCTCCTATGAACCATCCTTCAACTACCCCAATCTCCAATGAGGAATTACTAAACCAAATCATAGCACTCATAGATGTTCATACCACAAACCTCAAGGAGGATGTTGACCAATTAGTTGCCAAGCTAAGGTACAAACTATTGACTGATGTAAAGGAAAGTAAAAAAGTATCTTCTCACTTAAACATACATGTCACCACCTGCTATTACATGGCTGGAACTGTTGGCGTAAAGCTGACCAACCTAATGAAATCCTTGGAAACAAGCTAAAATTCTCTGCAGGTGACAAAGGATATGTCAAGAAATATATGAGTGCAACTGATGAGGTGATCAAGGGTGCAACAGATCATGTAAATCAGTATGTCACCAATATTGCTATCCACTCTATGACGGAGGCAATACTTTTGAAAAATGATTTGCTTGCTGACAATGAGAGAATATTCCAATCTATATCAAGAAAAAGTGAAGCCAACACTACCTTACTGTAAAAGACTGTCTCAGAAGAAGGCAGAAAGGGGGAGAGTAGCCATGCTAAGGAAACAACACTCATTGAAGATCAAGCCTTCAATATAATTGAAGGCACTAGGGTGGCACTGCACATGCCCCTTCTGGATAAAAAGAGGCCAGAGGACCTAGACTTCCCAGCACAAGCTAGAGCTGTATAGGATGCATAAATTTCTTCTAGAAGAAAGAGGGAAGGAACTTAGATGGCTGAAGTGTTCATGGCTAAGAGGAGATCTGAGAACAAAGATGATCCAGATCATGAACAGCTAAGTGATGCCTCTGAATCCATCATTATCAAAGCTTTGGTAAGCCATGGACAAATCATAAAGAATATTTATAGTGTTTATCCTTCTAAGGAATGGATAAAGCCTTTGGAATGAAATTCCCTAAGGGAAAGAGTATTCAAAGAAAATCTGGTAAGGAAGAGACAACCCGAAGAAAATGCCTCCCAGATATATTCCAAAGCCATTTCTTTACTTCAAATGGTAGGAGAAAAAAGCTGATGACTTGAAGAAGACTGCTGCTACCAAGGATGTTGATTCAAGTTCATCAAAGAGGAGAAGAGATAAGGCTGCAAGACTAAGGGTTCTTTAAATATTTAATCAATGTCTTGCAATGAATATCAATAGTGTAGGAATATCAACTCTCTATAAATTAAATTATTATGAGTTGGCCCTAACTATGTTGATGTGATAAATGTGCTTGCAATTCTCATTTATATATCTGTGATTAATAAATATGATGTTCCTTGATAATACGTTTTGTAGCATAAACTATTATCGTATTTTCTATTTTATAGTGTACAAATCATGTCTATTATTAGTTTATTTGTATCATTTTTATGTAAATATTATTGCCGCTGACTTTTTCTTGTCTTTTTGCAGGTTTCCAGAAAATTGGCCAAAATGACCTGACACGCCCCCTGTCACGCCCTCCTTGGGCGTGACCTAGGGCGTGTCACCCGATCCCGAGGACTTCTGCTGGAAGGGACAGGAAAACGAACAAAACCGCTGTCACGCGCCCTTACACGCCCTCCCTGGGCGTGTCACCAGGCGTGACTATGGGCGTGTCGCCCTCTGCCGCAAAGCCTGCCGCCGCATTAAATGTCATTTCTCCACAGCACGCAAACAGTACTGTCACGCCCCATGTCACGCCCGTGACATGGGCGTGACACCCTCCTTTTTCGGTGACTGACGGATTCCCGACAATTGATTTGGACATGACGTGCCTGTCACGCCCCCCTACACGGGCGTGACCTAGGGCGTGACCACCGACGTACCGAAGCAATCATCCCTCCCGCCAGAATCCAGAGCCCGAGGTCAACATAGTACTGTCACGCCCCCTGACACGCCCCCCCTAGGGCGTGTCGGAGGGCGTGACCAACCCGAGAAAAATTCTATAAATTGAGACCCCCCTCTCCATTTCAGGAAGCTTTGGTTGAGAGGGGGAGGTGCTGCCCCTTTGGTGCTTGAGTTTTTTTTATGCTTTTTCTCTCTCTCTCTCTCTCTCTCTCTCTCTCTCGTTATAATTTTTGTTTAACCCTAGTTTAATCTTAGTTTGTTTTAGCTTTTATTGTAATATTGCTCTTGCTTAGTGCTACTTGTAGGGCTAGAATGATTTCAATTTCATGCACTTGTAATTTTAATTTCAATAGTGTAACTTGCCCCTATTTATTAATAGAAGTGTTATTTGTTTAGCTTGTGTTCTTTTTATGCTTTACTACTCACCCCCCCTCCTCCACTCCATTATGATTAACTAATCCTCCTTGTACTCGATCTTGATGATCTGAGGTTAGAGCGATTAAATTATGATGTTTTAATTAATCTTTTCTTTTTTAGGTTAGGGCCTTGAGTTACTCTTGATTAATCACGGGTTGGAGGTATATTATAGATATATACTCTCTGCCTTAGCTTTCATTCTGGGCTAGCCGAGAGGCCGAAAGAATGAAGTGAGCATTCAAGAGTAAAGGGAGTTGTACGCACCCCTCGAGAGAGGCAGACGTCCAAATCTCCCGGATTGGAGTAAAATCCAATAGTGGGGTTCACCGCGTAAAGCGAGTTTTAGGCCTCCGATTTAGACGAGAGTCGGTCGGACCTTCCTAAACTCAGTTGGGCACGACTTCGAGAGAAGCGTGTTCGAGCTTTAGGAACCTCCACGGTCAAGGACCTTTATCCTATTAAGTTCAGATTTTTATCGCATTTTCTTAATCGTCTTTAGCCGAGGTGAATCTTGATTGACTGCATTTCCATTTCATATTTTCTACCTTTCGTAGTAATCACCTATCTTGTGCTCTTTAATTAACTGCAGTAGTTTCCTTTCTAGTATAGTTCTTTGCTTAATAGCTTTACTTAATTGTGGTAGTTCTCTTTTTAGTATAGCTTTACTTCCTTCCTTGCAATTAGTTTTTCTCTAAGCCCTAGTTTTTCTATCGATAAGATAATAGCGTTTGTGTGAGTAAGCATAGCCAACAGTTCCTGGATTTCAATACGACACTTGTGTCCCCTTGCTACAATTCGATAGGTATACTTGCCTCATCGGGTTGCTAGTTCGGTTGCGTTTATTTTCTTCGAACCCTAGCGCGCAACAAGTTTTTAGCGCCGTCGCCGGGGAACCAACTTCCGTTGATATTTTGAAAACACGAACCTATTAATTTTATCTCTTCTCTTTCTCATCCTCTTTCTTTAAAATTTTAAAAATCAAAAAATTTTATCACCGCTCTTAATAGTAACCAACCTCACAATTTTTCTACGCCACCTAATTCTCTCGAAAAGGGCAAAGGGCTTTAAGCGTCACTGTCTTGTCTAGTACCTTGCGAACCCTTCACGGGGTAGTCCTTGGGAAGTTCGGGAGTTAATCTATAAAAAAAAATCTATTTCAAAAAGAAAAAAAAAATTCTAATCTTTTTTCTAGTTTATCCTTTTTCTCTTTCTCTTCTTCTTTTCTGTTCTTTTAGTGCATGACCCGCGGGAGTCCGTCGGTTATTTTGGACTTGGACCACGAAATTGAGCGTACTCTTCGGAGAAGATCGCGATTTCAAGGTCCTACTATCCAAGTGCCGGTTGAGGACTCCGAGTCATTTGCTACTTTAAGAATGGAAGAACCCAACGTAGATGAGGCCGTGCAAAGGACTATGTGGTGCAGCAATATGTGAAATTTGAAATGGTGCAGCAATATGTAGGAACAGAATGAAGTATAGTCCGCCCTGCTATAACAAATAATAACTTCGAACTAAAGCCTAGCATAATTCAAATGGTGCAGCAATATGTGCAATTTGACGGACTTCAAGATGAAGATCTGAACGCACATATAGCTAGCTTTCTTGAAATTTGTGACACCTTCAAGATAAATGGTGTCACAAATGATGCGATCAGGCAGAGACTCTTCCCCTTCTCTCTAAGAACTAAAGCTAAGCAGTGGCTTAACACACTTCCGAAAAATAGCATAACCACTTGGAATGAATTAACTAAAAAATTTTTGGCGAAGTATTTTCCGCCAGCTCAAACTACAAAACTTAGGAACGACATCTCTGCCTTCGGACAAATAGACTCTAAAACCCTATATGAAACCTGGGAGAGATTTAAAGAATTATTAAGATGATGCCCACATCACGCACTGCCTGTATGGTTACAAGTGTAGAAATTTTATAACGGGCTAAATCAAAGCACGAAGCAAATGATAGACGCAGCTTCTGGCGGTACTTTAAATCATAAGACCCCGGAAGCTGCTCTTGAGCTTTTTGAGGACATGGCCATGAACACTTATTAGTGGAATGTGCCTAGGTCCCACCTGAACAAGCCTGCAGGTATCTATGAAGTGGACAACGTCTCCTAGCTCGCTCTGCAAGTAGAAATCCTAAGCAAAAAGATAACGGAGATGACTGCTGCCTCCGCCCCTCAGGTATGGGAATCTGCAACCCCTACTCCAGAACATTTAGATTATGTTAATAATATACCTAGAACTGCTTTTAATAATTTTTCTGCTGCGAATTTTCATCCGCCTGGTTTTAATTTTCCGAATAATTATAACCCCGCTTTAAGAAATCACCCGAACTTTTCGTGGAGTAATCCATCGAATGCGATGCGCCCACCCACACAAAATGATTTTTCTGCACCACCACCACCACCTCTTCAAAATTACCCAAAACCTCCAAGCTTGGAGGAATTACTTTCCAAATATATCACCACAAATGACGCCACTATAAGAACTTTAACCGGAAGCGTAAAAAGTCTAGAAAATCAGGTAGGACAGCTCGCGAAAATAATTTCTGAGCAACCCGCAGGGTCTCTTCCTTCCAATACCAAACCCAACCCGAGAGAGCAAGCGAAAGCTATAACTCTTCGGAGTGGGAAGCAAGTCTCCGGTATGGTAAGTGAAGAGCCCGAGGCAAGCTCCGCCCCCGCTTTTAAAAATCAAAGCTCCGCTCCGCTTCCACCCTCTGCTGAAGAATTAATCACCCCCGCTTTAGAAAATAATCTCACTCCACCACCCATCTTCAAAAATAATTCAACTCCTCCATACCCCTCTGAACTTAATAGACAACGTCAAGATGATCAGTACTCCCGCTTCATAGAAATCTTCAAACAAATCCACATTAATCTTCCCTTCCACGAGGCTATTTCGCAGATGCTGAAATACGCCAAATATCTTAAAGACCTCCTCACAAACAAGAAGAAGTTAGAGAATCTTTCGCACGTCACGCTAAACGCCGAGTGCTCCGCCGTTTTAACAAACAGTTTGTCGAAGAAAATCAGTGACCCGGGTAGTTTCTCTATCCCGTGTGTCTTCGGTGATCTTTTTGTTAAACACGCGTTAACCGACTTAGGCGCGAGTATAAACCTAATGCCCTTTTCGTTGTTCAAAAAGTTAGGGATTGGTAGCCTTAACCCCACACGTATGAGTATCCAGCTAGCCGATAGATCCGTCAAGTACCCGTTAGGAATAGTGGAGGACGTTCTAGTGAAAGTCGACAAGTTCATCTTCCCGGTGGACTTTGTCATTTTGGACATCGAAGAAGACGTCGAGGTTCCCCTGATCCTTGGCCGACCCTTCCTTCCCACCTCCCGAGCCATCATTGACGTAAGCAATGGTAAGCTCTTTCTTCGAGTAGGCGACGACGAAGTCATATTTTCTATCACCCCTTTGATGAAGAACACCTTAGCAAACGATGACTCATGCTTTTTCGTAGACGCCGTGAGTGATGATTCTTCCTACTGCGTCTCCGACTTTGAAAAAGAATTTTCTACTTTTTGCTCCTCTTCTCTTACAACGGAATCACTACAAGGAAGTGATGAATCTTCTTATTGTCTTTCCGAGTTTGAAAAAGAATTTTCTGATTTTTGTTCTTCCTCTGTTCTTCCCACTGAATTGCTACAAGAATCCGTCTTGTCTGCTAGCCCCACCCCTTACTACGTTCCTTATAAAAAAGTTTATGAAGATATTATTTTTGAAAAAGAAAGAATCTCAAAATCCTCTTATGAAGAACCCCCTACCTTAGAACTTAAAGAACTTCCCGAACACCTTAAGTATGCTTTGTTAGAAAAAGATTCCAAGTTACCAGTTATCGTTTCGGCCTACCTCACGGATACGCAAAATGATAAACTTTTTCTAGTTCTACGTAAGCATCGCCGGGCTATTGCTTGGCAAATTTCTGATATCAAGGGCATAAGCCCATCTTTCTGTACCCATAAAATTTTAATGGAAGATAATTCGCGTAACTCTATCCAACCTCAGCGCCGTATAAACCCGAACATGAAAGAAGTAGTTAAGGGCGAGGTTATGAAACTATTAGACGCAGGAATTATCTACCCTATATCGGACAGTAAGTGGGTTAGCCCCATTCAGGTAGTTCCAAAGAAGGGAGGGATAACCGTAGTTAGTAATGAGAATAATGAATTAATCCCGACACGGACGGTGACGGGTTGGCGTATGTGCATAGATTACCGTAAGTTAAATGACGCCACCCGCAAGGACCACTTTCCTTTACCGTTTATCGACCAGATTTTAGAACGTCTCTCCGGCCATAGCTTTTATTGTTTTCTCGATGGCCTCTCGGGGTACTTTCAAATACCCATCTCTCCCGAGGACCAAGAGAAAACTACGTTTACTTGTCCCTTCGGCACCTTCGCGTACCGAAGAATGCCGTTTGGATTATGCAATGCGCCAGCTACATTCCAGCGATGTATGCTCGCAATATTTGACAAGTACGTAGAAAGCATTATGGAGGTATTCATGGACGATTTCTCCGTGTTCGGCGATTCCTTCGATAGATGTTTAGAAAACCTCGAAAAAGTCTTAGAACGATGTAAGAAACTAACCTTGCCCTAAATTGGGAAAAATGCCATTTTATGGTGAGGGAAGGGTTAGTTTTGGGTCATAAAATTTCTGCTAAAGGTATTGAGGTAGACGTTGCCAAGATAGAAGTTATTGAGAAGTTGCCGCCTCCTACAAACATAAATGCTATAAGAAGTTTCCTAGGCCACGCTGGTTTTTATCGTCGTTTTATAAAGGAATTCTCCAAGATCACAAAGCCCCTCACCCATCTCTTAGAAAAAGACGCTCCATTCGTTTTTGATGAATCTTGTATTTCTGCCTTTGAATCAATTAAAGAAAAGTTAATTAACGCACCGATTATGATAGCTCCGGTGTGGGACCTTCCTTTCGAGATTATGTGCGATGCGAGTAGTTTTGCGGTGGGGGCTGTATTAGGTCAATGCATATCTAAGAACTTCCACCCCATCTATTACGCTAGTAAAACCCTCACATCTGCACAAGAAAATTACACCACAACCGAGAAGGAGCTCTTAGCTGTATTATTTGCGTTTGATAAATTCTGCCCTTACATTACACTTTCAAAAATCATTGTTTTTACGGACCACTCGGCCCTCAAGTACCTTCTTGCCAAAACGGATGCCAAGCCTCGCTTGATTCGCTGGGTCTTACTCCTCCAGGAGTTTGACTTAGAGATCCGTGATAAGCGAGGAGCCGAGAACTTGGCCACCGACCATCTATCCAGATTAGATAACCCCTTTATAGAAAAATTAAATGAAAAATCTTTTAATGACTATTTTCCTGATGAGAAGCTGCTTTTAGTTAATACATCTACTTCTCCTTGGTTCGCGCACATCGCCAACTATCTAGTGGCCCGGGTGCTCCCAAAAGAGTTCTCCTCTCAGCAAAAGAAGAAATTTTTTTCTGAGCTGAAGAACTACTTTTGGGAAGACCCGCATCTTTTCAAAACTTGTGCGGATCAAGTGATAAGGAGATGTGTTTCTTTTGATGAAGGAATTGATATTCTAAAACATTTGCATGAAGGTCCGACAGGTGGGCACTATCAAGCTGCTCGCACCGCTCACAAGGTGCTTTGCACGGGTTTTTACTGGCCTAGCCTGTTTAAAGACGCGCAAGCCTTTGTGAGCAGGTGTGATAGTTGCCAACGGTCGGGCAACATCTCTAATAAAAATGAAATGCCGCAAAATTATTTCTTAGAGTGCGAAATTTTCGACCTCTGGGGAATTGATTTTGTTGGCCCCCTTCCTTTTAGCTTCGGAAACAAGTATATTTTAATTGCTGTTGATTATGTTTCACGATGGGATGAGGCCCAAGCTCTTCCTACGAACGACTCCCGAGTTGTAGTCACATTTTTTAAAAAATTATTTTCTAGATTCGGCACGCCTCGCGCAATCGTTAGCGATAGGGGTTCCCATTTTTGTAACGCGCAATTTTCAAAAATCCTTACCAAATATGGCGTTACACATAAGCTGTCCACTGCCTACCACGCCCAAACTAACGGACAAGTCGAAGTAGTTAATAGAGAAATAAAAAGAATTTTAGAAAAGACTGTTTCAACTTCTAAAAAAGACTGGTCAGCCAAACTTGACGATGCCTTATGGGCCTACCGAACAGCGTACAAAACCGCCCTCGGATATACGCCGTATCGGCTGGTCTATGGAAAATCATGCCATCTGCCCGTAGAGTTAGAACACCGCGCCCTTTGGGCCTTAAAATTTTTAAACTTCGACCCCACTCAGTCGGTGACCTTCAAAAATTTTAACTAAATGAACTCGATGAGTGGCGCTCTTATGCTTATGAAAATAATAAACTTTATAAAGAGCGGACGAAGCGTTTACACGATAAACACTTTAGGCACCCTAAAAACTTTAAGCCGGGAGACCAAGTCCTTTTATATAATTCTCGTTTACGTTTATTTCCGGGCAAATTAAAATCTCGCTGGTCTGGCCCGTTTTCTGTTTTAGAAGTATTTCCTTATGGAACTGTTTTAATTTCTCACCCTGATAAGGGAAATTTCAAAGTGAATGGTCAGCGTCTTAAACTCTACTTTTCTGGTGATGATGATGTCAGTCCAAACATTATTAAGTTTCTGCTTCACGAACTGTAATATGAAACTTTTAATTTTTTGCTAAAGACAATTTTATTTCGGGACAACAATATTTTTGGACAAAATTATTTTTTTTTGATGCGTCGAGCTCAACGACGCTTTAACCAAAGGGCGCTCTTGGGAGGCAACCCAAGTTATCTTTTTCTGTTTTCTTTATTTTACAATTTTTGCCTCAGACGGCTCCGACAATCTGAAGCTTCTGCGATCGCCTGCTCCAACATTGCTGAATCCATCACAAAGTCCAAAGAAGACATTCGGAAGAGCGGCATCACTCAGCTTTCGCAGCAAATAAATCCGGGGAAGTACCTGTATTTCAATTCTGTCTTTCAATTCTGTACTTTATTTTTCTCTTCTTCTCCAATCCCCTTCTTTAGCCATTCAGGGCAATGTCTGTTTTATGCTTGGGGGAGGACTTCCTCCTTCATTTTTGCTTAGTGTAAATATTTTTCTTTTTGTATATATTTTAAATATTTCCAAAATAAAAAAATTAAAAAAAAAAATGAATATCTTAAAATTCCAAAAAAAAAGGTAGAATATTTCTCAAAATTAAAAAAATAATATATATATATGTGTTTTTGAATAGTTTAGACATTTTGGTATTTCAATAGTACCCCTAGTTTTTGTTTTTGTTTTACTCAAAATCTCCTATAAACAACTTACTTAATTATAATATTTCTAATCGTCCTTTTTAATTATGTTTCACAAGTAAAATGTTGGCCATGCTGTGTTTCTAATTCACGGTAGCATATTAAGGTGAAATATTTTTCTAAAACTCGCATTTCTATTATGGTTTTTTGTTTTTTATTTCTTTACTTTCTCAAAAATTCATCATCCACTATTTTCTTTTCGTTTTTGAATAATTTTTGTAAAGTCAACTTTTGAATAACGTAGTAGATGTGAACAATCCAAGTCACCTATTATTTCTATCTTCAAGTTAATTTCATCAATCTTTTTTTATTATCTAGGACTCGCTTTTTGAAAATTTTCAAACCTTTGTTTTAAATAAATTCAAAAGCGTGAAAATGATTTAGGCTGTTTTTGTTTTCTTTTGAGCTTTCCTGCCAACCTAAAAAACTTTTACCGCTAGTTAGCCATTTTTGAGCCTTTTTCCGATTTCATTTGATAGCTCCTCCCTTCATTTCAGTTTCACCAAAGACAAAAATTTCCAACCTATCGAATCGCACTAGCCTTTCTGAGTTTCATAAATTATTTTGACGATTTTGATAGGGTATTTTGTGATTTTTGTGGGAGAAAGGTTTTCGAAAAAAAAAGAAGTATGTTCAAAAGTGATGTTTATTTTTGTTTGGCCAATTCAAAAAGGAAAATAAAAATATTTATGGCCTTTGTTTTGAAAAAAAGAAAAAAAAAAGAAAAAAAAAGAAAAAAAAATATATGTATATATTTTTATGAAAGTTTTTGAAACTCTTTGCTTTGGTTTAGTGTGATTTTAAAACCTTCACGTTTATCTTTGAATTCCACTCCTAATCATTTTCCTAAACCAAACGTTTATGTCCTATTTAAGTCCTTTTGATTCACGCTTTTTGATTTTTATTTAACAACTAAGAAAAGAAAAACAGTAAATCAGTTTTAGTTTTCGATTTAAACCTAGATTTTTGTTGATTAAATTGATATAATTATAATGCGTTGCTTGGATCCAGTAACAACTCAATGCGTGTTTTTCATTTTCGTTGCTTTGCTTAAGTCTATTTAAAAAAATCTCGTTAAAATTTTGGATGATTTGTTTTTATTAAGTAAAGTTTATAAAAGTTTTACCATACCTAAATAATTGTTTTTGACTTACATTTCACCTTTTTCCTACTAAGAATTTCGCATAGTACTTGTGTAGGCATAATTAGAACTTTTTGATTAGTCCTTTTTATAAATATCTAGTTTTTATATTTTTGCTTGGGGACAAGCAAAGCTTAAGCTTGGGGGAATTTGATAATACGTTTTGTAGCCTAAACTATTATCGTATTTTCTTTTTTATAGTGTACAAATCATGTCTATTATTAGTTTATTTGTATCATTTTTATGTAAATATTATTGCCGCTGACTTTTTCTTGTCTTTTTGCAGGTTTCCAGAAAATTGGCCAAAATGACCTGACACGCCCCCCCTGTCACGCCCTCCCTGGGCATGACCTAGGGCATGTCACCCAATCCTGAGGACTTCTGCTGGAAGGGACAGGAAAACGGACAAAACCGCTGTCACGCCCCCTGACACGTCCTCCCTAGGCGTGTCACCAGGCGTGACTATGGGCGTGTCGCCCTCTGCCGCAAAGCCTGCCACCGCATTAAATGCCGTTTCTCCACAGCACGCAAACAGTACTGTCACGCCCCATGTCACGCCCGTGACATGGGCGTGACACCCTCCTTTTTCGGTGACTGACGGATTCCCGACCAATGATTTGGACATGACGTGCCTGTCACGCCCCCCCTACACGGGCGTGACCTAGGGCGTGACCACCGACGTACCGAAGCAATCATCCCTCCCGCCAGAATCCAGAGCCCGAGGTCAACATAGTAATGTCACGCCCCCTGACACGCCCCCCCTAGGGCGTGTCGGAGGGCGTGACCAACACGAGAAAAATTCTATAAATTGAGACCCCCCTCTCCATTTCAGGAAGCTTTGGTTGAGAGGGGGAGGTGCTGCCCCTTTGGTTCTTGAGTTTTTTTTATGCTTTCTCTCTCTCTCTCTCTCTCTCTTTGTAATTTTTGTTTAACCCTAGTTTAATCTTAGTTTGTTTTAGCTTTTATTGTAATATTGCTCTTGCTTAGTGCTACTTGTAGGGCTAGAATAGGATTTCAATTTCATGCACTTGTAATTTTAATTTCAATAGTGTAACTTGCCCCTTTTTATTAATAGAAGTGTTATTTGTTTAGCTTGTGTTCTTTTTTTGCTTTACTACTCACCCCCCTTCCTCCACTCCATTATGATTAACAAATCCTCCTTGTACTCGATCTTGATGATCCGAGGTTAGAGCGATTAAGTTATGATGTTTTAATTAATCTTTTCTTTTTAGGTTAGGGCCTTGAATTACTCTTGATTAATCACGGGTTGGAGGTATATTATCCATATATACTATCCGCCTTAGCTTTCATTCTGGGCTAGCCGAGAGGCCGAAAGAATGAAGTGAGCATTCAAGAGTAAAGGGAGTTGTACGCACCCCTCGAGAGAGGCAGACGTCCAAATCTCCCGGATTGGAGTAAAATCCAATAGTGGGGTTCACCGCGTAGAGCGAGTTTTAGGCCTCCGATTTAGACGAGAGTCGGTCGGACCTTCCTAAACTCAGTTGGGCATGACTTCGAGAGAAGCGTGTTCGAGCTTTAGGAACCTCCACGGTCAAGGACCTTTATCCTATTAACTTCAGATTTTTATCGCATTTTCTTAATCGTCTTTAGCAGAGGTTAATCTTGATTGAGTGCATTTCCATTTCATATTTTCTACCTTTCGTAGTAATCACCTATCTTGTGCTCTTTAATTAACTGCAGTAGTTTCCTTTCTAGCATAGTTCTTTGCTTAATAGCATTACTTAATTGTGGTAGTTCTCTTTTTAGTATAGCTTTACTTCCTTCTTTGCAATTAGTTTTTCTCTAAGCCCTAGTTTTTCCGTCGATAAGATAATAGCGTTCGTGTGAGTAAGCATAGCCAACAGTTCCCAGATTTCAATACGACACTTGTGTCCCCTTGCTATAATTCGATAGGTATACTTGCCTCATCGGGTTGCTAGTTCGGTTGCGTTTATTTTCTTCGAACCCTACCGCGCAACATTCCTTCATAGATATCTTATAATCACAACTTTTCTACTATTGTTTGGCTAAGTTAATGATTAGGTAGATCATAATCATAATGTCTACCTTGTAAATGATTAATAAATCTTTTGTTGTTAATCATACTGTTACATTGCTAATGATTGATTATTCACCAGTACTATTGGTTATTCAATCATAGTGCTAAGCCATCTCATCTAAGGGAGTTATCCTATACTGGGATGGCTAGTTGTAATGATAATGTCTCATCAAGTCAATCATGATACTTTTTTTGTTGATGCACCTTAGCATGGATGGGTGTTCAGTCTTCTTCAAATAGGGGGAGATTGTTGGGAATTGTGCCCTATAATTTTCCTCATGATTTGAGGAGGCTTCAACAATCATGCTAAGGGGGCATAGATTTATTTGATGTGTTCTTAAGTTCATTCATGCAGGTTGTCCTTGATTTGACAGGTGAACAAAAAGGGTAAGCTGGAAGTCAGGTAATTTGACTAAGGCAAAAAGCATTGAGTGATGAAGGCACACTCAACTCTCTCAATGCTAGAGACAACTGATATAGTTAAGAAGAATGTCTAATGCAAAAGCATCAATACAGCTGAGAAACCAGAGAAGAATGTCTCAGCATAACCGCTGAGATATCTGAGAAGCTCAACACAAAACGTTTAGAGAAATGTTGTTCCCAGCACAACATCTGAGACAGGAGATAGTCTCAGCTGTGAAGAACAAACCGCTGAGATAATCGAAAAGAAACCACTGATACAGAAAATTATCACAATTGAGAAGAAGAAACCACTAAGATAGTTGAGAAGGAACCGTGAAGACAAAGCCAGCAGAATTTATTTAAGTCCAGAAGCGTTGAGTGAGGCAGGCTCACTCAATGCTTCTAAAGAAGAGCTCAGTTCAGAATTCATCGAACTTAATTCTGAGTTCGTTAAGCTGAGCTCACATTTTGTCGAGCTCAAGTTAAAGTTTGAATATTTTGAGTTTTTCGAGCTCAGTTCAGAATTCGGCAAATTGATTTAAGAATTCTTTGAACTCAGCCCCCTTTCGTCGAGCTCAAGTTAAAGTTTGAAGATTATGTGTTCGTCGAGCTCAATTCAAAATTCGTCAAACTGATTTCCAAATTAATCAAAACCAGCTCACCATTCGTCGAGCGCAGTCAGAGTACTTCATTCCATTACGAGAAAGCTACAGCAACACCGGAAAGTACTGTTTGTCCTCTTCTAAGAGAGGTGGCGCTGACGATGCTTGGCGGGGCCCACTTTCAATTGTGTCATTGATTCAAATAAAGAGATATTAAAGGAAAAGAAGAAAAGTGGATTAGGGAAAAACAAAACATCGAAACAAAAAGAAAAAAAAATAGGCGGCTGGACTTCATCTTCTCCGATGAGCTTGAAACCCAAGTCCAACAGAGCTAGCCAGAAAGGCAGGGAAAGATAGCTGAAGCTTTTTTCCAGTTCAACAAGTTTGTTCTTTCCAGAACAAGGTAGTTGATTCATCTAATCAGCAAGGAGAGATAGTTGTGTGAAGGACTGTCAGCCTTCAACAACAGATAGCTGTTCTTAAGTGCAACAGAAAATGAGCTAGTTGTAGAAGAAGACTAATTCCTTCTACAGTAAGAGGGTTGGACTAATTTCTGCACAATACAGTAATGTAGACTCTGAGATTTATCTCAGAGTCAAGGTTTTATTTTATTTCAACTTCTTGATTAATTTCCTGTAGGATTCAGCTTGCCTGAATCTGAGATGTAGGGAACTTTGTGCCTGAGTTGAAGATGACTAATTAATAACTTAGGTAGGTGCCCTACTGGAGTACTGAAGTAGGATTCAAGTGTGAATCTTAGAGTAGGGTTGTCCTCCCAGCCTTAGTATAGGGCCTAATGCCTGAGGTAGGTGACTGTTGAGTCACTGAGCTGTAGGTTATAAGTGTGTCACTGAGTTGTAGGACTTAAAAGAGGCTGACCTGTAGGTGCCTGGAAGGGCAATGAGGTAGGTACCTAGAAGGGTACTAAGATGTAGGAGTGTTGCAGCACTCTTAGAGTAGGGCCTTGTGCCTGAAGTTTTAGGGATAAGAAGCATGCGCTGTAGGTCTTAGAAATAAGGATGATGTAGTTCGTTTGTGGACTACTGAGCTGTAGGAGCACTACAGGTCTCTGAGGTAAGAACCTTTGTGGTTCTGAGGTAGGGTTTTCAAGAGAACATGTGTGTAAGGCTGAGGGCCTGAGGTGTAAGCTCTGAGGAGCATTTTGATGAGTTTGTGCATTGTCTAACATAAATTATAAAGGTGGGAGTGAAAGTGGATGTACCCAGTTGGGGAACCAATATAAATATCTGTATGATGTGCTTTGTTGCTTGTTCTTATTTTTATTGCATTTTCTAAGGACAAGATCTAGATCACTCAGAAAGAAAACTACAAAAAGACTTAAGAAATTTCAAAGACCTATTCACCCCCCCCTATGTTACTAGCTAACCTTCAAGTAATAACTTAACAATATAGATTTTAAATAAGTCCAAAAACGATCTCAAATTAATTTAAATCGAGGTTAACCAAACCTCTTGAACACCAGGAGAAATAAAGGATAATTAATCTGATTTCTACAAGCTTTCTCGAGATCTACCAGATCTGATTTATATAAAAATATTCCGAAGAAACACACTTAAAAATCAGATTTAATTAAGCATGAATTTCAATATAAATAAGGACTTAATACTAGCCTTCTATTACACAAAACCTCACAAATATTATATAAGAAATCACACAAGAGAGGTTTAGGAAACGTTACCCAATCCCAAGATAATTTGTCCACAAGAGGAGTGCAGGAAACACACAAGACGGTGGATTAATCTATTTACACGCAAATCCTCGGATCCATACCAGGCGATGAAGTCGCAAGCCATTCTTCCTTTTGCAAATGTAAGACCCCATTTGTTTTCTTTTAAAACACCGCGGTCTTAGGCCCAGAATCGCCGCTTTGTGGTGACGACCCTTCAGAGCGTGAAGATGTTACCGCAAAGCGGAGATCCTGGGCCTAAGACCCCGGTGTTTAAAAAAAATGGGGTATTACAAGTGGTATCAGAGGAAACCTCGATCGTAAAAGTAGAAGTCAAATAACCCTGGGTCACTCCCGTGCGAGCTTAGTTTGAGGACAAACTAGCAGCGGAAGCAGTTGTGTGCCCATAAGTGAAATCACTTGTAAAAGTCAACTTCATCATTAATTGGAATTCTTCTTTGTAGCTTGCGGCAAACCCTGCCCCCAGTAGGGAGCACCTCCGACTACAAAGATCTCATCTTATAATTCTCTAACCAACGAGTTAGACTCAACCCACTAGGACTTACGACTAACCATCATGACTTATAATATGCCCTAGTTCAAAATAGACCTTGGGTATGAACTTGGTTAAGGTAAGGAGATACCCAAAGTGAATAAAGGAGGAGTTTAGCACGAGAATGACTACCTAAGATGTAAACTCAGGTGTCCCTACTATCCCAATCAAGGATTACTCAAACTTGTTGGATGGCCTTTAAGGAGAATTGAGGCCAATGATCTAATAGCAGAATGTCAGAAGTCATTTTATCTCGACCCTCGTACCAGTAACAAAATTACATGGAGGCAACCACTGAGACAAACACTGAGGGTCGGATAGGAATTAAAGTTCGGAAGAAACCCATTTAGGATTAGGAACATTTTGAACCCGATATGGTCGTCGTAAATGTGACTCATAGAGTTTAAAGTATAAAGTATATTGACGAGTTTAAGGGTGGAACCCCAAGTCGAAGATTGATTCCTTAGGGATCTTGCACCCAGCTAGGACTTATATTGCATAGTAATATCAAAGATACTTAGCCCGAGGTAGGTAGGGGCTTATCTTTTTGTTTATTAGGGGCTTATCTTTTGTTTATTGGGGACTTGTCCTTTATTTATTGGGCAAATTAGTATTGACTTGGGTTTCCTTAGACCTAATTTAGAGAATACAGCGTAACAAACATAGTTAGGTTGAAGTCAATATAATTCGACGTTATTCGGGCGAAGTTTATATTTTGTAAAAACATGTTTGGAATGTTGACATGTAGCATTGTAAGAACCCCCCCCCCCCCATTTTTTTCTTATTTGAACACCGGGGTCTTAGCCCAGAATTTTCGCTTTGCAGTGGCACCGACTCACGGGAAGGCCGCCACTACAAAACGCCAATTCTGCCGGCCCTTTTCGATCACAAAGAAAGAGAAGTAAGTATACGTGAAATGTAAACAAGTCCACAGAAACATGTATAGAATTAAATCACATCCAGCCCATCAGTAGATAAAAACAGGAAATAGAAGTATAAGTACTGCAAAGATACAGTTCAGATAAAATATAGATAAATGGGCTCGAGCCCGGTACATCAGAGTCCTACCTACAAATCACTCATCGCGGAAGCTATAAAATACTAATCACTTACAGAGCTGGTCACAGTTGCACCAGTGCTAGACTGACCCACCTCCATGCGCACCGTACTTCGCTGGTGCTGGTCCCTGGACTGCTGGTCCCTGTCTCCCATCTGGAGCTCCTGTAATGTTGTGGTTCAAAAACCATTAGTCATAAAGAATAAGCTCTATCATCCCCTACCCCTCCCCCCACGTCTCTTAAGCACCGAGCGGAGTGGAGGAAAGGGAAGCTACAAAGGTGGAGAGTGTTCAAGCAGATGACAAAGGAACTAATCTAACAACTATCATGGTGTGAAAACAAATATTTAGAATAAAGTACATCTAGCAATTCTACGGTGGTGAGTAATAAAGTAAAATATGTAGTAAGTAGCAATTATATAAGAAGACAAGTAGAGAACAACTAGTAAATAAGTAAGTAACCTTAACTTATATGAATGCCCATAAAAACTTATAAGTTAAGGGGTCTTCTGCAAGGCTCCCATCATATAAAAAGTCCAATACCAATTTATACGTTGGGGTGTCGGTTGTATGTAATTATGAGTGTAGTGATGTGATATGCAATGATTCATGCAAGTGCAACTCACGCACATGACTCTATGTGCACAGACCTTTAGTTCCCCCTGTTCGGGCAGCTAGCTTCAATCCCAGGAACCTCCATAGTGTCAAACGGAGACAGTGGGTCAGGCCCCCCACTCCTAGGCGTGTATCCACACTACCGGGCCTAGCCCTTCCGTACGCCCCTAGAAGAACACAACCTAGAGTATCCGCGTACTAGTGCTGGCTATATCCACCAGACTTTCTTTGGCTAAGTGTCCCACACCGCCGAGTCAACATATCGATGTCGGTGTGAACGACAATCAAATACCGAAGACCCACCACCTTTATTATATACTCAAACCCTCGAGCCCTCGGCTCCCCGGACTGTCCCGTCCGTGCGTCTACCTTCAGAGCTACCGTCTGAATGGCAACCAAACCAACATATTCTACCTTCCTATCTATCGGGGTGTGTGTAGGTGCAACCCTAATTACTAGTTGCTCTTGTTAGCTTATTATTCCTCCGGTTTACGTTAGCCCAGGACTGCCCCTGCTATTCCCCGTGAAGGGCTCTCAAAGGGCACTAGGAACTATGATGGTAGCTGAAGCCCACCGTTGCCTTTCGCAAGTCACTTAATGTTATTGGTTTGTACCCATTACCCAATCCCTTTTAAGTTAATTTAGATCTAGCTCTAGTGTATTAAGACTCTTCCTCTCCTACCCGGGGTGGACGATCTTTCGTCGTTCCCGAATGCAACTTGACACTAGCCAATCTCACACTTTACTTATACTGATTTCCAACAATGAACTTAAACATTGCTTTCCCTATGAAAACCAGCAACTACCAAAATTCCATCTCTCCAAGTTCATTACCCACTCTAGTTCAGTTTCCGTGGTTTTACTATATGCGGACCATCCTTAGATACATGAGGTACAGAAGAGGAGGTACTCCAAATTGTGTTCTGAATCTCCTATAATAGTTACTGGAGGTCTATCTTGACATAATATAGCTAAGACAAAGATTTCAAAATTTTTTCCTATTTATCGGGCATTTAATTTATTTATTCTAAGCTTCCAAATGCCCTAGTATGAACATGAAGTGCACTAATGAGCCAATAATAAATCATCATACAATCAGTAAAAATCCTATGAGACATTTAAGCAGTAATTCCAAGTTTTTGGAAATTACAAAGGTGTTTAAGCCTATATTTCCTAATTTACCATTTTAGGCCATTTCTACCATATTATGAAGCAAGTACTGTAAATATGTACCCAAAAATCACAAGAAAATTACAGAAGCTTTATGGTGACCTAAAACTATCAGAAACCAAGTCCTATGTTTTTTCTCTAACATTTTGGGCTCTAAATTTATTTAATGTAAAATACTAGTTTTCCTATCTTAGTGAAGGAGGTACTGTTTTTGGTCATATTAAATTCTAGAGAATATTACAGGGTGACTATCACGATCTGAATCACCCACTGACCAAATTTCATAAATTTCCAAATGATAATTCGATATTATTTGTATTTTGACTACATATCACAATTAGTACGTTAAAGAATAAAGTACCCAAAATAATCAGATAAAACTCTCAAGAATAATACAGAAGGTATAACATGCTATAAGATGCCCTAATCTAAGATTTCATAACATTCCAATGAACATAAAGTCCAGAATCATCAAAATAAATACCTAGGGCACAACTAGGGTTGTAAATGAAGTACTGTATAAATTAACCCAAATATCTCAACAAAAATATATTATGTCCATTTAGACAAGAAAATCACTCTACCCAAACTTTACTTGATTTGAAGTTTAGTTGATAGCATAATAGTTCAAATTAAGGTTGGTTACCTAAACTAGGGTTAGGGTTTTAGGTAGGCTTAAGGTCTCCAAATACCCTAAAATTTTGACCAGAGGACTTTAATGGCCCTATGTTCCTCTCCACCAAATTTTAAGTCAGTCCAAGGTCATTTGATCCCATGACCCAACCCTAAAAATCCCCATTAAGGGACCTTCCCTAGGGTTCTAGGGCTACCCTACACCAAACCACCCGAAACTCCATTGGAGCGTGTGTCATGCACAAGAAAGTTAGTGACCAAAATATCAGCCTCTGTTGAGGTGATATGGCCACTCAAATACCAAGGGGGTGTTTGATCCTAAATTATCCTATAAGGATAAACCTAGGGTGGGATAAAAACCTATTCAAAACATCTCTAAATGAGATGAAATTTTAACCAGACCTTATGATAAACCCAGGGACCACTCACCAAAATTTGGGAGGGTTTGGAAGTCATTAAGACATCTAATTAATTTATTCAAGGATTATTAAATTTTTCTAAAAACTATAGAAAAACATTTTCCAAAAATTGTAATTTTTGGACAGCACCTAGATATTGGTAAGATTAGGCCACACCCCAAATTTTAAGTCATTTTCATGACTGGATTGGAGTGGGGAATTTTTCCAAGGTCAGGACAGCCTTATGGGTAGACCTCACCAACATGAATGCTGAGGTCTATCCAGTGGTCCAAAACGCTTGAAACAAATTTAAAAATTTCCTAGACTCATAGAGCTACAATATTGGTGTTGACAACTTTTTCTGTAAGAGCCTCTAAGTATTTATAGAAATTCATGCAATTTACAGGCAGAAACTACAGAAAATATATAGAAATTACTTTAATCAATATGTTTGCACAGATCTTAAAGGCTGATCCATCGGCTGGGAGGTTGTCTTCAACCTCCAGCCAACGGTCTAGATAGCACGCACCTGGGAGCACTTCTCCCTTCCATAGCCGGCCGTCCAGCCTCCTCCCTGGCCGGCCACCGCGACCACCACCTACGTTGAGGTGGTGGCCATCGCCAGGCGGCGGCGCAGCCGCCGGAGAGGATTTTTCCGGCGAGCCCGTAACTTCATTTTTGCGGGAAAATCAGAAAAAGAAGCTCTTCCGATCGAGCTCATTTGAGCCCGAATCTTAATCCTAAGGAAGCTATGATCTACCCATAGAGAGAGAGGAGGGGAGGAACTTGTTTGCATGCTGGAGGCGTGCAGACCGTCGGGATGCCATTGGCGCGATTGTGGCGTCGCCGGAATTCTTCTACAGCACAGTGGGAGGCTCGAAAACTTCAGGTAAGGGCTGGGAAACGTTCCTTTTGGGCCTCTGAGGGTGTTTAAAGGCTTGGTAATGGAGGGGGAACAGATAAAAGCTGGTGGCCATTAAAGGCCCATTATAGCTTGGCTCGGCCATGGTGGTGGGGGGCTGAAATGGTTCTGTGACAGCTAGCTAATGGCTGGAAACTCCTTCTCTTCCCTAGAGGAGTTGAATCCAACCGTAAAAGGGGAGGGGAAGGGTTGCAGAGGTGTCAAGTGCCATTACTTGCTTTGAAGGCCGGGATCGGCCATGGCCGAACTGTTCCTTTTGCAAAACTGGCGGTCCACGGGGCACAGCTTGACCGGTCAACTTAAATTAAATAAGTCTTATCAGGTCTTATTGGAGAAAACGGCCCACTCTCAGACCGGCCCGGTTCAGCTGAACCAGCACCTAGCTAGAACCAATCTGCCAGAAAATATTCTAAGTGCAATGGCGTTGAGTGAGCTCAACTCACTCAACGCCATCCAAGCTACGGCGTTGAGTGAGCTCAGCTCACTCAACGCCATCAAAGCTACGGTGTTGAGTGAGCTCTGCTCACTCAACGCCATCCCAGATACGGCGTTGAGTGAGCTCTACTCACTCAACGTTATCAGAATGGCTTCCAAGACTATGGCGTTGAGTGAGCTCAGCTCACTCAACGCAACCGGATTATGGCGTTGAGTGAGCTCAGCTCACTCAACCCCGTCCGGATTACGGCCTTTTAAACAATGGCATTGAGTGAGCTTAGCTCACTCAACGTCGTTCCGATTATGGCATTGAGTGAGCTCTGCTCACTCAACGCCATCCAAACTACCCCAAATGGCGTTGAGTCCAGTCAGTGCACTCAATGCCGTTCAACTTATGGCGTTGAGTGCACTCAACGGACTCAACGCCATCCCGCCTGACAGATTTTGACATTGAGTGAGCTAAGCTCACTCAACGCCATCCAGTCTACGGCGTTGAGTGAGCTAGCTCACTCAACGCCAACCTACCGACACCAGATGGCGTTAAGTGCAATCAGTGCACTCAACACCATTCAAATTATGGCGTTGAGTGCACTCAACGCACTCAACGCCACCCTGCTTATGGCTTTGAGTGAGCTAAGCTCACTCAACGCCATCCAGACCACGACATTGAGTGAGCTTAGCTCACTCAATGCCATTCCAGACCACGACGTTGAGTGAGCTTTGCTCACTCAACGCCATTTCAAACCACGGCATTGAGTGAGCTTAGCTCACACAACGCCATTCCAAGGTCACGGGCGTGATGGATCGGTCACGAGCGTGTCTGGCCTATGTTTAAATTTCTGAGCTTGACGATCGTCTTCCTGAGGTCGACGATCATTGAAGGGGGTCACGCCCTAGGTCACGGACGTGACGTGTCGGTCACGGGCGTGACCACCCCTTGAATCAAAATCTTGGTCGACAAACTTCGATTCCGTGGCATCCAAGGGTTTTGTTAAGACAAAACCACTCCTAGGGGTCTAGAGATGTTACAAATCCCAATAAACAAAACAAAGATTTCGTCCCCGATATCAAGGTTAAGCCTACGGGGGCTCCAATCTGGAGAAAAAGGCTTGTAACATCCCATGAGAGTTGAAAGATTTACATCTCTACGTTATGTTTGCTATGTGTGGTTTGAAGGTGATGGTCAAATCTAAGACCAATTCGTCTAGTTGACTAGGTATATATCCCAATAAACAAAAGATTAGCCCCTATTCTTGAAATTTCAGTCCTATTGTTTTAAAATAGAAAAGCAAATTGATTGTCCAGAGGGGTTGTGAGGTATACCTGACCGAAAAGTTCCGGGTATTTTTGTCGCATCAAGTCCTGTGGCTCCCATGTATTCTCCTCCCGCCCATGATTGTCTCACAGAACCTTGATTAACGGAACCTTCTTCCATCGCAAGACCCGCACTGCTGTGTCATCGATCCTTATAGGCTCCAAGTGGACTGACCGATCCGAGGCCACCGGGCCATCTATCGAGGAAATCAGTTGCTCAGGGCATAACAGAGCCTTCCATAGTGAGGAGACGTGGAAGACGTCATGCAATCCCGCTAACTCCGGCGATAGCTCCAGTCCATAGGCTTAGGGGCCGATCCGCTCCAGGATCCTGTAAGGCCGCATATATCTCGGACTGAGCTTCTTCCACCCGCGAACCCGCGAGACTCCGTGCATCGGTCGTATCTTCAAGAAAACCCGGTCTCCCACCTGTAACTCCACTTGACGATGCCTCACATCGTAATATTTGGCCTGCCTGCTCTGGGCTTCAGACATCCTGTCCTGGATTAATCTAATCTGAGCATCTGTATCCCCCACAAACTTCGAGCCTAGTGCCTGCGGATCCTCATCCTGAACCCATGATAGTTGGGTCCTGCACCTCCTTCCATACAACGCCTCGTATGGAGCCATGCCTATACTTGACTGATAGGCGTTATTGTACGAAAACTCGACCAGTGGTAGCAATCTCTCCCAAGGCTCGCCGTGGTCGAAAATGCACAGGCACAAAAGATCTTCCAGTGTACGGTTGGTGTGCTCTGTCTGCCCGTCGGTCTGAGGGTGAAAAGCTGTGCTGAATGTCAACCGAGAACCTAGATGGGCCTGGACTGACCTCCATTCCCTGGATGTAAACAGCCCATCCCGATCCGAAACGATAGTCTTGGGCACCCCATGATAACGCACAAACTGCTCAATGAACCTCCGTACTAATACACTAACCGGTGCGTCCTTCGCCACTGGAATGAATCTGGCCACCTTTGTTAGCCTGTCCACTATCACCCAGATCGAGTCATTCCCCGCACGGGATCGAGGTAATCCATGTATGAAGTCCATCGCTATATCTTCAAATTTCCATTCCAGCCCTGGAAGTGGCTGCAGCAAGCCTGCCGGGTTCCTACATTCTTCCTTCACAAGTTGGCAGGCCTCGCAATGCGTCACGAAGTACGTAATGTATTTCTTCATACCCGGCCAGTACATCGTCCTCTTCAAATCCTTTACCATCTTGGTGATCCCCGGGTGTACCGAATATCGGCTGCAGTTAGCTTCCGTCATGATGTCCTCCCGGATCTTGCCTCCTGCCGGTATGTAGACTCTGCCTCTGAAACACAGGAGACCATCCCTCAAAAAGTATTCTCCTATCGTGCCTTCCTCCAAGGCTCGGAATATCGGCTTAGATCTCTCATCCAGCATCTGCCCATCTCTAATGCGGTCTCGAATATCATCCGTAGTTACCATCGACCCCAGGTACTCCATGTATAGCTCCGGGTCATCCTCAGACACTAGTGAAATCTGCATCTCTTCGAATACCTTAACCAACTCCAAGGCAATCAACTGCGGGCCTACTCCTGTCGTACTCGCTCTCCAGCTCAGAGCATCCGTGACCACGTTCGCCTTCCCCGGATGGTAGTGCATGGTATACTGGTAGTCTGACAAAAACTCTACCCAGCGTCTCTGCCTGATATTTAACTCCTTCTGGGTGTCGACGTACTTCAGATTCTTGTGGTCAGAGAAGATATCGCAATGAATTCTGTAAAGGTAGTGTCGCCAGATCTTAAGAGCAAAAACAACTGCCCCCATCTCCAAATCGTGCACGGGTAGTTCTGCTCGTGCTGCTTTAATTGACGGGAGGCATAGGATAATACGTGCCCATTCTGCATCAGAACGGCACCCATCCCCTGATAGGAAGAATCTTTGTACACCTGGAATCCTTCCTTCCCTGACGGAAGGGTAAGGATGGGAGCCGAGGTAAGATGATCCTTCAGCTCCTGGAAAGCAGACTCGCATCGTGGTGTCAAAATAAAAGGGGACTCCTTCTTCGTCAGAGACATAAGAGGGAGAGCAATCTGAGAGAACCCATTTACGAACTCCCGGTAATAACCGGCAAGTCCGAAGAAACTTCGAACATCTGAGGCCGACTTTAGTGGTGGCCAATCCCGTACTGCCTGGACCTTCGCCGGATCCACTACCAGACCTGCTCCACTGATGACATGGCCCAGAAAGGCCACCTCCTTTAGCCAGAACTGGCACTTGCTGTACTTGCCATACATCTCATGCTCTCGCAGCTTCTCCAAGGTCAAGGCCAGATGTCTCGCGTGCTCCTCCTCCGTCCTTGAATAGATAAGGATGTCATCGATGAATACGATAACGAAGACGTCCAGATACTCTTCGAACACTCGATTCATCAAGGTCATGAATGCGGAGGGTGCATTCGTGAGCCCAAAAATTATCACGGTAAACTCTTACAAACCATATCTGATGTTGAAGGCCGTCTTCGGGATATCCTCCTCCCGAATGTGAAGCTGGTAGTACCCTGATCTCAGATCCAGCTTTGAGAACCAATGGGCTCCCTCCAGCTGGTCAAATAGCTCGTCTATCCTTGGTAAGGGATAAGTATTCCAGACCCTCAGCCTATTAAGGGCCTGGTAATCTATGCACAGTCGAAGGGTCTCATCCTCCTTCTTAACGAATAACACCGGAGCTCCCCATGGTGAAGAGATAGGCCGAACGAACCCGGCCTCCACTAACTCCTGAAGCTGGCTTCGAAATTCAACCAACTCTTTTGGGGCCATTCGATAGGGAGCTCTGGATACCGGCTTAGCCCCCGGTACGAGCTGAATTTTAAAGTCCTTCTCTCGGTGCGGGGGTAGCCCTAATAGCTTCTCCGGAAACACGTCGGTGAAGTCCCGCACTACTGGAATATCTGAAATGGAGTCCTTGGCCTCCACCACCTCAAAAAGGACCTGATAAACTTCTTCCCCCTACAGGTGGGCCTTAATGTCCTGCACAGACGATAATAAGGTACAGGGTGCTGGTATAATACCTTCGATGACAATGAAGGAGTCGTCGTGCCTCATGGTGATCCTCTTCGCCATGCAGTCGATCTGGGCATGGTTCCAGCACAACCAAGTCATGCCCAGGATCAAATCGTAATCTGGCATCTTTAGAATTGTCGCTGGAGCCTCAAACGGCTTCCCGCCGATCCTCGCTTACATATTACAATGAGCAGAGGTCATTATCTCTGATCCATCGGGTAGGCGCACCCTCATCATCTTCCCGGTGAATAGCTCCACACCTGCCAGTCCTTTCACGAAATCCTCCATCACGAACGAGTGCGAAGCACTAGTGTCGAAGAGAGTGTGAGAGGGCTTGCCGCTAACGAAGACTATGCCTGTGGTAATTAAGTGTCTTAGTATTCTTGTTGCTGTTGTCTTATCTTAATTTATAACTAGGTTATGTCTAGAATACTAGTTCATATGAAGAAAATTAAAAAGTACTGCCATATCTGCGATAACCTGCTCCGGGTTTCGGGGCTGTGTCAGGTCTAGAGCATACACCTACTCCCTCTCTAGCCTGCGGCCTCGATCTTGAAATCCTCGTCCTCGGTCCTGTCCTCATCCGCCAAACTGTCGGGGAGGTGGAGAGCCCTGATGTGCTGGTGGGGGTGCTCGCCTTATAGGGCAGTTCCTCTTAATATGCCCCGGTTGATTGCACTGAAAGCATACTGGTGGCTGCTCCGCTGTCCTTGGCATCTCCAGCATCTGTAAAGGCTGGGGAGCCAATACCCCCGGACTCCTTTGCTCCTGCCCAATCTCCTGACGAGGCTTCTCCTCGTTCCTTCTCTCCCCAATAACCTGGCCTCGAGGACGGTCTCTACGACCTCCAATCACTGTATCATCAGCCGGTCTCTTCCAGTTCTTCACTGTAAGCTGATCCGCTTTTCTCTTCTTTGCCATCTCCAGAATCCTGGACAAACTCCCCTCTGAGACAAAGAAGAGGCCTGCCTCATGTCGTCTTGCAGCCCCTTATAAAACCTCCGAGCATAGCCAGCGTCGTCCAACTGATAAGCGTCCGCATAGCGGGCCAGGTGAGTGAACTCCTGATAAAACTCTACCACAGTCCTGTTCCCCTGCCTCAACCGCAGGAAACTATCCTCCAGGTCATCCCTCGCCGACTGAGGTACAAAATGTCCGAAGAGAGCTTCTCTGAACTCATCCTTAGTAATATCTTCGCTATCCATCCCCGCAAAGGTTGTGTCCAGCTGATATTTCCACCACCTCTTTCCGTGTGACTCTAGGTAGGAGACTGCCAAAGAAACTGCCTCCTCAGTGGGGCATCGAATCCCCGCTAGCATCTCGTAAATGGTATCCAACCATTCCTCCGTACGTACTGCAGACTCCATCCCCTGGTAGGATGGAGGGGAAAGTCCCCGGAAGATAGTCATCCAATTGGCCCAGGGTTTGGCTGTGGGGTCGGGGCTTACTGAGCCCTTAAGGCCTCCAGAATGGCCATCAGTGTTTTCCCCATCTCCGTCTCCTGGAACGGAGCTGGAGCCGGCGGAGGTGGGACCATATTCGGAGCCAGAGGTGTCCCCTGCTGTGGTTTAGGGTTCGTCGCAGGCTACAAGGAAAAATTCCATTTGTTAGAGGATGTATGAATGGAATATAAGAAAGGATAGGATGGACTTTCACATGTGATTTCCCTTATGGGCACAACACTGCTTCCGCTGCTAGTTTGTCTGCAACTAAGCTCGCACGGGGGTTGCCCAAGGTTATGTGGACTACTTCTCTTCCGATCGAGATCTCCTCTGATACCAGTTGTAAGACCCCCCCCTTTTTTCTTTTTTGGACACCGGGGTCTTAGCCCAGAATTGCGGCTTTGTGGTGGCACCGACTCACGGGAAGGCCGCCACTACAAAACGCTAATTCTGCCGGCCCTTTTCGATCACAAAGAAAGAGAAGTAAGTATACTTGAAATGTAAACAAGTCCACAGAAACATGTATAAAATGAAATCACATCCAGTCCATCAGTAGATAAAAACAGGAAATAGAAGTATAAGTACTGCAAAGATACAGTTCAGATTAAATATAGATAAACGGGCTCGAGCGCGGTACATCAGAGTCTTCACTACAAGTCACTCATCGCGGAAGCTATAAAATACTAATCACTCACGGAGCTGGTCGCAGGTGAACCGGTGCTAGACTAACCCACCTCCATGCACACATTTAGTCACAAACAGTGCAACAACCTTCTTGAGCCCTGTCCACCAGAATATCTTCTTTAGATCTCGGTACATCTTTGTGCTCCATGGGTGGATTGAGTACTTGGTATGATGAGCCTCGTATATCAACTTCGCTAGTAGATTTCCCATGTTTGGGACGCAAAAATGATTGTCCTTCCTTAGTAGCCCATCTTTAACTGAAAACTTGGAATTTGACCCATCCAAAGCTGCATCCATGAGCTCCTTCATGCTGCCATCAGACTCCATAGCCTGCCGAATGCGATCAGCCAGGTCATACTGAACTTTCGTCCAGTTCAATAACTCTTTGGCGCTAGTCTTCTTGTCCACACAACAGATCTCTAACGCCTCCAACTCCCGAATTAACCTCTCAACATGAACCGACAACTAGTTGGCTTGGGCGGGAGCCCTGTGAATCAACGCATCCGCCACTGCATTGCCTTTCCCGGGTACATAATGAATTTTGAACGTATAGTCCCCCAGGAACTCCATCCATCTCCGTTGCCTCATGTTGAGATCCTTCTGATCCAACAAGGACTTAAGGCTCTTGTGGTTGGTATAAATATCGACCTTTACGCCGTACAAGTAGTGCCTCCATAGCTTTAGCACAAAAATCACGGCCTCCATCTCCAAGTCGTGGACAGGATAATTCCATTCGTGCACTTTCAGCTGATGCGAGCCATACGCTATAACACTTCCATGCTGCTACAGCACGCAGCCCAAACCACTGCCTAAGGCTTCACTATAAATCTCGAATCCTTTAGTCCCACTTGGCGACCTTAGAATAAGCATCGTGGTCAACCGTCTCTCCAGCTCCTCGAAAGCTTGTGCGCACGCAGGAGTCCAAACAACTTTTGATCTTTCCTCGTCAAAGTTATGAGGGGGGGGGGGGGTAACTCTATCCGCGAGAAGTTCTCTTAGAAGCACTTGTAGTAGCTTTTCAGCCCCAGAAAACTTTGGTCTTCCACTCCCGAACATAATACGGGCCACTCGCGTATCATAACTATCTTCGCTGGATCCACTGCAACACCCACTCTACTAACTTTTGACTGAGGGATGCTACCTATGATAACCCAAAACTCACGTTTGGAGAGCAAGGCATAGAGATGGTTCCTCTTGCTCTGCGAGTACACCAATACGTCGTCGACGAAGACGACCACAAAATTGTCTAGGTACTCCCTTAACGAGCTATTCATCAAATCCATGAACACCGATTGCGCATTAGTCAGCACAAATGACATGACTGTGAACTCGAAATGCCCATACCTCATGCTGAATGCTGTCTTCAGGATATCACTCTCCCTTATCCTTAGCTTATAATAACCGGACTTCAGATCCAATTTTGAATATACCGACGACCCGACTACCTGATCAAAAATATCATCAATCCTTAGGATCGAGTATTTGTTCTTTTCCGTTATCTTGTTAAACTCTCTATAGTCGATAAATAGCCACAAGCTCCCGTCCTTCTTCTTAATAAAGAGGACCGGTGCGCTCCAAGGCGACGAGCTTAGATGCACATACCCATGCCCCAACAACTGATCGAGTTGAACCTTTAGCTCCGCAATTTCCTAAGGTACCAACCTATAAGGAGAGCGTGACACAGGTTTGGCACCTGACACTAACTCAATCGTGAAATCGATCTCTTGCTACGGTGGGGATCCTGGGAGACCATCGGGAAAACACATCAGGATATTCTGACATACTCGAAATACTATCCAATGAAGGCTTAGGCATCGAAGCCTCCCATGGTAGCAGTAACAATTCTTGCAAGTTGAACTCTTGACTCCCAAACCGTAACCTCTTTACGACACAGACTCTCTCTGCTCGCATAGAACAACCATTAGACTACAACACATCCAAATTGTCCATTACCATCGAAGGAGATACTCCAATGCGCAATACTAATCCTTCGGACAGAAGGACTGTGAAGTTCCCGTATCGAAACTATGCCCTCGCCGGGTGACCAAAAGTCTAAAAAAAAGCCTAGAATTTCCATTCCTAAGCTACACGCATAAGGTAACAGGTATAAGAAGTTAAATTGCTATCAATTACACCACACCTGACATCCCGACGGTCGGCCACAATTCCTCCTGCTGGCCAAGGATGCCCACCCTCGGTTGGGCCGGAGTATACAGTGATGCGGTGTACTCCACCGCCTTGCCCTTATCCTCAGATGTTGCCCCCGACTTCTTCTCGGACATTGGGCATCCACTCCGACAATCCCGGGCAAAGTGCCCTTTCTTGCCACAAGAATGGCAATTGTAAGTTGCCTGGCTAGTTGATGATCTAGCTTCTTTTCTCAGCGTTCTGTGGTAGACAGTCCTTATAGGAGTGACTTGAGAAGGATACCAGCAGCAGGGATGCTTACAACCTCTCCTTTGTCGTCGCTGGGAGAGAGGAAGCCGATGTCTACAACGAGGACGCGACGCGGGTGCTGATCTATGAAACCGCACGGGCCCAATTTCGCAGCCTTGAGCTGGCCCATATGATCGGTCGGCGGTACCTTCGGCTGGACAAGAATGCCCCGTCCCTCAATAAGTTAATTGACGAGAAGGAGGTGGCCTGTAAGCTTTACCATGAGGAGGCAAGCAAGCAAAGGAAGCGGGCCGACTTGGCCGAGGCCGCTCTCGCACAGTACCTAGGCGGAGCGGTAGGTTTCTCAACTTGCATCAGCCTTTTCTCCCTTCTTGCGCAACTTAATTCTGTGGTTCTCCCTTTCACAGGACGCGGCGATGGCCAGCCGACTGGGCACCGAGATCGCCACCCTCCAAAAGGAGATGCAGGTACTGCAGGCGCGGTTGGATGCCTTGGAGGCTGTAGCGGCTCCCTTACCGCCGTCTATAAGTAGTTGCCAGCTCGCACATTACATCAATTATGAGATCGAGGTGATGATGCAGAAGAATGCGGACGGTGCGGCGAAGTACACCTTCCAGACTCTGTAGTGGGCCAACCTCCTCAGGGGCGATGGTGCCAATCTTCTGGTGAGCGAGGTGGTACCGGAGCTATTCCTTTCGAATCCAAAGTCGGGCGACGGCCCCTATCACCGTATATAAGGGGCTTACCGATCGGGGCTCGCCTCACTAGAGGCTTGCTCCCACCTAACTTTTGTCACAATAGTGTTGCGGGCCAAAGCCCGGATTTTGTAACTGATTGCTCAGAATATGCTTCGAGAACTCTGCTTTTCTTTTTACTGTAATGAAAATATTCTCTTTTGTCGTGCTCGCGGTTTATACTTTGCCTTGAATGTTATTTTTGACTTTGCTGCTGCGAGCGAGTGAGGTCGCCTGTTCGTTCGAGATCCAAAACATAGACTTAGGAGCGAGGGGACGTTAGTCAGCTGCGATGCGAGCAGGCGACTCGTATCCTCCATCTGGGCTCTCTACTCTACTTATGTCGTAGATTGGATGAGAAAAACCCAGCTAGTGTGCGAAAAGACTTCGCGCGGGCCGATCGTTCCTAAGTTCTTAGTGCGGTCGAGCTCTCGCCGCCTATACCCCTTCCTCGGGGCTCGCCGTTTTATAGGCCAGGACCGTCCTCTCCACTTGCTGGCTCGCTGAAGTACCCTCGTCGACCCGTTGATTCGTTTATTCACGTCGAGGGCGACTAGCTCTTTCCCTCATGCGCTGTGCACATATTGGCTCCCCGCCCTTGTCGGGCAGCAGGAGGGTCTGGGCGAACTCCTGAAGCGGCATCCAACCCCTTATTGTTCGTCGAGGGCCTGTTAGCTGGTTCTGCCTGGAGTTTAAGGCGAATCCCCCGAGTGACTTCCAGCCCTGCCAACTTGGTGGGAGCCTGGCAGCGGGATCTGCTCGGGTCTGGGGCAGACTCCTCCGAGTGACTTCCAGCCCTACCAGCTTGATGAGAGCCTTGCAGTGGGATCCTCTGGAGTCTGAGGAAGACTCCTCCGTGTGACTTTCAGCCCTGCCAGCTTGATGGGAGCCTGACAGCGAGATCTGCTCATAGTCTGAGGCAGACTCCTCCGAGTAACTTCCAACCCTATAAGCTTGATGAGAGTCTGGCAGCGGGATCTTCTAGGGGTCTGAGGCAGACTCCTCGGAGTGACTTCCAGCCTTGCCAGCTTGATGGGGGCCTGGCAGCGGGATCTGCTCAGGGTCTGAGGCAGACTCCTCCGAGTGACTTCCTTCCCGACTAGATTGATGGGAACCGGGGCAGTGGGATCTGCTCGAGGTTTGAGGCAGACTCCTCCGAGTGACTTCCAGCACTTCAAGCTTGTTTGGAGACTGGCAACGAGATCTGATCGGGGTCTGAGGCAGACTCCTCCGAGTGACTTCCAGCCCTACTAGCTTAATGGGAGTCAGACAGCTAAATCTGCTCGGGGTCTGATGCAGACTCCTCCGAATGACTTCCAGCCCTGCTAGTTTGATGGGATCCTGGCAACGGGATCTGTTTGGGGTCTGAGGCAGACTCCTCTGAGTGACTTCCAGCCCTTCCAGCTTTATGGGAGCCTGGCAGCAGGATCTGCTCGGGGTCTGGGGGAGACTCGGATTTGCACTTTTCATTGCCAGAACACAAGTTCATCAAAAGAAGCTTTATTAGAAACTGAAAAACCATCTACATGATGTCACAACCCGCATTTTCTCCGAATTTAGTAATTATCAGAGTATGAGAAAACACGCGTCATGATGCCATGTCGAGCAGGGGATAACTGCTGACGCTCAGGCAAAACCATCTAATTTAATTTATGAAAGAAATTCATGAGTTTAAAGATTAGAAAATCAGTTATAACAGGATCTCCAAAGCCCAAGAGACCACCAGCAACGCCACCACAACCTAGCCACAAAACTAGCTACTGCTCAGAACCCGAGGCATTCAAAAGAAGAAAGAATACCTCAGCAAGCAAAACAAGGAAAAACTGCATGAAAGTGTCAACAAGAGAATAAATGAAAGAGGAAAACACATAGCGGTAAAAGTCATAACTGCCCAATGCAAGATAAAAAGAAATGCACCACGTGCGAGGAAACAGCGTCAACCCTGCCCAAAAAATACATCCTGCAGAGTCTACTAAGCTACCCAGAGCCCAAAGTTTTGCAATCTACCAAGGAACAAACATCTAACACCCTAAGCTGTGGGAGGTGGTAGTAGCAAAAACAAACAACATGGATCTGGGTTGGAGGCAAACTCAGTCCCCCAACCACCATTTCCAAGCCAACAAGCTCAAGGGTCTACATGTGAAAGCACCAAGGACCTTCCACCCCTTGCCCAGCCCGTACCTGGTGCAAGATAGAAGAAAAGGGTGGCCAAGACAAAATTACACAACACCTCCCCCATGAAGAGCTTCAAACCACCACTACTAACCACGACCCATGATTTGGCCTTAAGGATAGAAAAACATGGCCGACAAGGAAACTCAAAACATGAATAAGGAAAAAGTGTTGAAATGACTCAACACGGCATGGCGTTGAGTGGGACCCACTCAACGCCTTCCTAGACCTTTGCGTTAAGTGAGCTAGCCTCACTCAGCGCCAGAACAAGCATGGCGTTGAGTGAAGTTCACTCACTCAACGCCTCCTGCAAGAACAACTCTGGCGTTGAGTGAGCTAGCCTCACTCAACACCAAAACAGACATGGCATTGAGTGAGGTACACTCACTCAACGCCCTGGTACTTAACCATAAACAGAGAAAGTTGCGTTGAGTGAGCTGGCCTCACTCAACGCTAAAACAGCAATGGCATTTAGTGAAGATCACTCACTCAACGCCCTTACACTTAGCCGCAAAAGAGAACTACATCGTTGAGTGAGTACACCTCACTCAACGCCAAAACAACAATGGCGTTGAGTGAGGTTCACTCACTCAACGCCCTGGCACTTAGCAGCAACAAGGCAATTCTGCGGCATTGAGTTAGCTGACCTCACTTAACGCCAAAACAGCAATGGCGTTGAGTGAGGTCGTATCACTCAATGCTAGAAGTTCTGGCCTCGAAGAAGGGTTTTGGCATTGAGTGAGTGTACCTCACTATTCGCCAAAGCATAAATGGCATTGAGTGAGTTCAACTCTCTCAATGCCACGGGACTTGGCCGCAAACTTGCCTTCGGCGTTGAGTGAGGCCACCTCACTCAACGCCAAACTAGGAATGGCTTTGAGTGAGGTCAACTCACTCAATTCCAAAGTACTTAGGCTCAAAAAAGGCTATGGCATTGAGTGAGCACACCTCACTCAACGCCAAAGTACTTGGCTGCACAGAAGCGACGGCGTTGAGTGAGTCCACCTCACTCAATGCCAAAACTGAAATGGCATTGAGTGAGGTCGACTCACTCAACGCCAAAACACTTGGCTTCTCAGGAAAACCGTGGCGTTGAGTGAGCTTGCGTCACTCAACGCCAAAATGGAAATGGCGTTGAGTGAGGTCGACTCACTCAACGCCAAAGTACTTAGCCGCTAGCAGGGGTTGTGGCGTTGAGTGAGTCCACCTCACTCAACGCCCTAGTATTTAGCCGCTAGCAGGGGTTGTGGCGTTGAGTGAGCTTGCGTCACTCAATGCTACAGCTGTGGTGTTGAGTGTATGCACAACACTCAACGCCAAACTCGCAAAGGCTTTGAGTGTGTGCACCACACTCAACATCAGCAAGACAGAAACCAAAAAGGCTCTATCCAGCAAACACAGCAGGCACCCCCTTCTCTCTCTCTCTCGGCTTCACCGGCAAGCCACCAACCAGACAGCAATCTGGAGTTTACTGATTGCATTACGTCGGCGGTTTGAGAACCAACAGCACAGATAAGGGGAGCTTATAGGAGAATCTAAGCCCTAAATTCGGCAAGAAAAAGAGAACATGCTTGGCTTCTTCCTTAGGGCTAACCGGGAATTTTCAGAATTTAAAGAAAACAACAATGGCAAGGGCAAGAACACCACTTGCCTCGATTTCCGGCGAAGCTTAAATGGCTTTCCCTCCTCTTTACTTGGCACTAGCAATAGCAGCACCTAAAAGCATACTCCCGTACATTAATGGCGGAAAACCTCAAGACCTAAATCCCCAAATCTCCTAAAACTCCACGAAAATCGAATTTCTTACCGTCAAAACATATATCTGAGTGAGAGAAAGACAATGCCGCTTTCGGAATCCAAATCCGTCCACGAACACTCCCGAAATCACCGTCCGAAAGCTAGGGAAGCCTGTTGTTTCCGCCTCTGCTTTCCGCGAACAGGAGCAGCGGTTTTCTGATTTTGGTCTCGGGAAGAAGGAGGAAGGAGAAGTGGGCCCGCCACTTCTTAGTTAAGTTATTATATATAAGCTTTAAATGCATCGGTTTAATAAAACCGAATCCCAACCGCCGGCTCCCTTATTAAATTAAGAGAATTCTAATAGTCTTTACTAATGGCACACCCAAAACGACGCGAAAACCAAACTATCTCAGAATTTTACGAAATTCACACCGTAGATTAATACCCACGTTATGAACACAACGGCGAAGTCGAAATTAATTTTCGACGAACAGAACTCGAGTTATACCCACCCGAACCCAAAACACAAGAATCCCCCGAGAGGCCACACCGGGTCACCCAAAACGACTCGGCTTGTTAGGGAGATCATGCCAATAGGCTACAAAATAGGGCACCCAGTTATAAGGAGTTAAACCACACTCCACAAATGGCATAAGCCACGAAAATGCGTCACCGTAATATGATGAGTTGTAATTATACCTATATTTTCGTATTTTATTTAAGTCCGTTTCGTTTATTTTTTGTCTTTTTTATTAGTTTAAATTCAATAAATTGCTTGTTTTTGTAAATATTATTTCTAACTTAGCTTAATTTTTTATCCAGAAAAATTCCAGAAAAAAAGTCCGAAAAGTCAGAAAAATCGGCCGACACGCCCGTGTCAATTGGCCGACACGCCCGTGTCACGCCAGCCCGACGATCGCCGACCACAGATGCCAGCTCGACGATCGGCCATCATCAAACCCAGCCCGACACGCCCGGCGTCACGCCCGTGTCAAATGCCTGTCACGCCCGTGTCGGGGCCGACCCGCAAGCTTGGTCAACATGTCAACTCTGCCGACATCAAACTGCCAGCTCCCCCGGTCACGCCCACATGTCACGCCCGTGACATGGTCGTCACGCCCGTGACCCGGGGCGTGACCGCCACGTTTTCGCCCCGAAGTCAAAGCTCCAGTCAAGTCAACCGGTCAGCTCGAGAACAGTAGTGACATGCCCCCCTGTCACGCCCGTGACCTAGGGCGTGACCAACCCGAAAAATTGCCTATAAATAAAAGCTTTCAGGAAGCTTATTTTGTCCACTTTTTTGACCACTTTGCTTAGGGGAGGTGCTGCCCATTTGGATTCCAAACTTATGTAAGGAGATTTTCTCCCCCCTCTCTCTCTCTTAGTTTGTATTAGGGTTTTTACTTTAATAAAATATGAATCTTTCTCCCTTAATTTGTATGGATAATCCATTTGAATGCGCCTACTTAAGTAATTTTTCGTTCATCTTTTTGTATTTCTTTTATGTTTTTATCTTTTTAGCCTTCGTAACTTAGTTAGATTTAGGGTTTATCGGCATTTCTAGCCGTTGTGCCGTCCATTTAAATTTCATTTTCTGCACTTTTTAGATTTAGCTTTTCTCTTTTTTCCTATATTTTCATTCATAAGACTTTATAAAAACTCATCCAAAACTATTATTTTTTAACTTAGGCTCTTTAGGGTTGTAAAACTTTTTGTCTTTTTTGTTTTATTTTCACTTTTTAGGAGTTTTTATAAAAATATAAGAATGAAAATATAGTCGTTATAATTTTTCGCTCACTTCATTTTAGCTTTTAATTTCAAAACTTTTAGTCCGGTTAATTTTTATTTCATCTTTTTATGCATTTCTACCGCATTCTAGCGGTAGAAATGCAGTTGTATTAATTTTTCGAGTACTTCCATTTTGCGTTTATTTGCAAAACTTTTCGCTCCGGTTAATTTTTATTTTCACTTTTTATGCATTTCTACCGCATTCTAGCGGTAGAAATGCAGTCGTTTTAATTTTCTGAACACTTTGTTTTTCTTATTTCTGCAAGTGTGTGTGCGTGTATGAATTAGGTTTTACTGCTCTATTTCATTTCTGTAGAGTGCGTGTGTGCGTATGCATTTATTTCCGCCTACTCGTTAAGAGTTAAATGGCGCTTTGCTTTCATTTCCCGCCCACTCGTTTGAGTGGGACTTGTCTTTTTACTGCTTTCATTTTCTTCCTACTCACTTGAGTAGGAAAACCTTGTGTGGGTGCGTGTGCTTTCTTTTCAAGTAGAGTGCGTATGTGTATGAGATAGATTTACTCCCGCCCACTCATTTGAGCCGGGACTTGCAATTTTATCGCTTTTTCAATTATGTAGAGTGCGTGCGTGTAGGAGATAATTTTACCGCTTTATTTATCGCTTTCTTCAATTCTGTAGAGTGTGTGCGTGTGTGCATTTATTTCCGCCTACTCATTTGAGTAGGTCTTGCTTTATTTAAATTTTCTTTATGGTTTTGAAGTGTGCGTGAGTGCCTGCATCAATTAGCCTTAATTTTATCTAACTGTCCTGTTTTTCGTGTTTTCTCTTATAATTGTTCAATACTTAATTTAACACTCACGCTTCACCTAAAAACATAAAGCCGTCCCCATACCGATGAGTGGCTAATCTCTTTTAGCCTTCGGCATCGAAGAGCATTGGGACATAAAAAATGATTTGAAATAATTAAAAAACTTTATTTTTAATTTAATTTAAGGACTTAAGGTTTACCCCGGGTTAACGACGCATAGGACCACATAATCGATGTGTGGGCTCTATTTCCGTTATCCATACGCGACGCCGAGAGGCTGCACGTATGGACCGATCCCCCTTGGGTAAAGAGAACTGTGTACGCCCCCTCGGAAAAGGAGAAGCGTAGTTCTCCCGGATTGGGTTCCCCACCCAATAGCGGGGTTCTTAGCGTAATGCGGGCGTTAAGGGGAATCCTTCGTCGGACTAACGTTCGGTCGAATAGCCTTAGCGCCCTGGTGAGCGATATCCCTAGACCAAGGTGAGCTCATATTCTTGGAACCTCCACGGCCAAGTGCCTTTTATTAATTTAAAAACAAAGTTTAATAATTGTTGAGAATTATTTTAGTCTTAATTCGATTCGATGCCGAACGTTAACCCGTCATCGAACTAACTTAGCAAAATTCTGCTTTCTTTCTTTCCGTTTTTATTAAACAAAAAATCCCACCTTACTGTTAGTAAGATAATAGCGTTCCCGGAAGAGTAGATATAATCAACGCGTCCCCGAGAATATTACGACCTCGGTATTTTCCCGAATACCGAGTACTACTTGCGATAGGTGCGCTTGCCTCCTTTCGTTAGAAAACTCGATCTTCTAACCGGCCCGCGGAATCTGACCATTTCGAACCACCCACAGTAGGTCTCTGTTCCGCGACCATCAAGTTTTTGGCGCCGTTGCCGGGGATCCCGGTTGTTATATTGAATCCGGGAATCTATTAATTTTACTTTATTTTCAAATAAAAAAATTTTTACAAAAAAAATATATCCCCCCCCCCCTTTTTCGTTTTTTTTTTTGGGTGTATGACCCGTGGACAACCTTCGAGTTCTGAAAATCTTGAATTCGACCCCGAGATCGACCGCTCTCTTGCGCGTATCTGATCTCTCCGTCGAATTCCCTTTTTAGACCCCGCAGAATCTATCGGCGAACCCTCTTCTTCTTCTATGGCCGACCCCCCGAATAATGCCCAACCGGTCGAGCGTACTATGTCTTATTACGCTCGGCCCAATTTGGATGATACGGGGTCGAGTATTGTTCGGCCCGCTGTGGCCAACAATAATTTTGAAATTAAGTCAAGTGTGATTCAGATGATCCAAAATGCCGTGCAGTTCGACGGACAGCCGGATGAGGACCCCAATAATCACTTGTCTAATTTTCTTGAGATTTGCGATACTTTTAAAATCAATGGCGTCACTGATGACGCCATTCGTTTGCGCCTTTTTCCCTTCTCTCTTAAGTCCAAGGCTAAGGCGTGGTTACTCTCCCTCCCGCGGGGATCCATCACGTCCTGGGCGGAATTGGCCGAAAAATTCCTTACGAAGTATTTTCCGCCCGCGAAAACTGCAAGACTGCGGGCGGACATATCTTCGTTCGTCCAAAACGACTCCGAGTCTCTTTACGAGACTTGGGAACGCTTTAAGGAGTTTCTCCGCCGGTGCCCGCACCACGCTCTGCCAACGTGGTTGCAGGTACAAATTTTTTATAATGGACTGAATAGTCAGACGCGTCAAATGATTGACGCGGCTGCCGGGGGCACTCTAAACAATAAGACCCCCGAGGCCGCCCAGGCCCTTTTCGAGGAAATGGCGGTGAACGCCTACCAGTGGAATGTCCCGCGGGCACGCCCTAAGCAGGCGGGCATTTTTGAAGTGGATGCCACCGCTCAGCTAGCCCTCCAAGTGGAAAGGTTAACTAAGCAGGTGGCGGAGATGTCAGTTGCCTCCTCCACTCCGCCTTGTTTTCTCCCCCCCTCCAACGTCTGCGTAGTCGACGAATTCGTGGACTACATGGGAAATCCGGTGCGTCCCTCATTTCAAAACAACCCTTATAGTAGCCACTATAATCCGGGTTGGAGGAACCATCCGAATTTCTCCTGGAGCAACCCGAACAACGCGCAGCGTCCTCCTCCCCCTCCTTTTGCGCCAACGTCTCTTCCTCCCCCTCCTATGAAGCCATCCCCGGTGGAGGAAAATTTTAGTCGTTATGTCGCGTCCAACGAGTCCAATATCCGGAACATCACCGGATCGCTAAAAAATTTAGAACTCCAGGTTGGACAGCTGGCGCGACTAATGTCTGAGCGCGCTCTGGGGGCACTGCCAGGGAACACGGAGCCCAATCCAAGGGAAACCGCCAACGCTATAACCCTCCGTAGCGGTAAGGAGGTGGTCGATCCAAAACGGATCGATCCTCAGGTACAAATTTCACCTCCTTCCCCTCTTCCCTCTTCTTCGTCTGCGCAACCTTTACCGATTTTAATTGGAAAATCTATTTTAAACAAGGCGTTGCCCTACCCGCATAAATTAGATAAAGAGCGAGTTAACGCGCAATATGAAAAATTTATTTTATTACTTAAACAAATTCACATTAATGTTCCTTTTTGCGAGGCTATCTCGCAAATGCCTAAATATGCGAAATTTTTAAAAGAACTACTTTCTAATAAACGCAAACTCGAGGATATTTTGCATATATCTCTCAACGCTGTCTGCTCGGCGGCTCTTACTAGTAAATTGCCCTTAAAACAAAACGACCCGGGACGGTTCTCCATCCCGTGCCTTTTTGGCAATGTATTAGTAAAATACGCCTTCGCAGACTTAGGCGCGAGCATTAATTTGATGCCGTTCTCGCTCTTCCTTCGTCTAGGTTTGGGTACTCCTGTTCCCACCAATATGCGCATCCAACTAGCGGATCGCTCGGTTAGGTTCCCCATCGGGGTTGTTGAGGATGTCCTTGTCCGAGTAGACAAGTTCACCTTCCCGGTGGACTTCGTCATCTTGGACATCGAGGAAGACGCCAACGTACCAATAATACTTGGTCGCCCTTTCCTCGCGACCTCACGTGCGTTAATTGATGTAAGTAATGGTCAGCTTCTCCTTCGGGTAGGAGACGACCAAGTTTCTTTTTCTATTAACTCCTCTATGGAAGACTCGTCGCCGAGCGACGATTTC
The DNA here is from genome assembly GCA_039513925.1 of Platanthera zijinensis. Lineage (NCBI taxonomy): Eukaryota > Viridiplantae > Streptophyta > Magnoliopsida > Asparagales > Orchidaceae > Platanthera > Platanthera zijinensis. The sequence goes on from CM077085.1 coordinate 135,478,658, forward strand.
TGCTATTCTTTAGATTCTTTTTATGGAGATAGTTCTTCCCCGGTTTTCGAGTCCGATTTTTTAAACGAAAATATTTTTTCTCTCGAAAATTTTTATTGCGATGAGGACGAGTCTACGAACATGCCTTTTGAACCAATTGGTTCGAAAGACATTAGCACTAAAACCTCTCTAGAAGAACCGCCCATCCTAGAACTCAAACCATTACCCGAATCCCTAAAATACGCCTTTTTGGGAAAAAATGATACACTCCCGGTAATCATTTCTTCGTATTTAAGCGATTCGGAGACCTCCGATTTATTGGGGGTTTTGCTTAAACATCGCCACGCAATTGCGTGGCAAATTTCTGACCTAAAGGGGATTAACCCTTCTTTCTGCACTCACAAAATTTTCTTAAACGATAATTGCCGCAAAACCATTCAGCCCCAGCGACGTCTTAACCCAAACATGAAGGACGTCGTGAAAGCTGAGATAATTAAATTATTAGATGCGGGGATTATTTATCCCATTTCTGATAGTGCATGGGTTAGTCCCATTCATGTCGTGCCCAAGAAGGGCGGTCTAACCGTAGTGGCGAATGAGCACAACGAGCTCGTCCCAACTCGTACTGTTACGGGTTGGCGTGTGGTCATCGATTATCGCAAACTTAATGATGCCACCCGCAAAGACCATTTTCCACTACCGTTCCTTGACCAAATTCTTGAGCGTCTTTCTGGTCATCCTTTTTATTGTTTTCTCGACGGTTTATCGGGGTTTTTCCAAATCCCCATTTCCCCCGAAGACCAAGAGAAGACAACTTTTACCTGCCCCTTTGGCACCTTCGCCTATCGAAGAATGCCATTTGGCCTCTGCAATGCGCCAGCTACATTCCAAAGATGTATGCTAGCAATTTTTGGCGAGCTGGTAGAAGATATTATGGAAATATTTATGGATGACTTTTCTGTATTCGGATGCTCATTCCCGAATTGTCTTCGTAATCTTGATCGTGTCCTCCAGCGATGCGAGGACACGAATCTTGTTTTAAATTGGGAAAAATGTAACTTTATGGTTCGAGGAGGTTTGGTCCTCGGCCATAAGATTTCGATTAAGGGGATAGAGGTCGATAAGGCCAAAGTAGAAATTATTGAAAAACTTCCTCAGCCGACAAACATAAAATCCATTAGGAGTTTCTTAGGCCACGCGGGCTTTTATAGACGTTTTAATCAAGATTTTTCAAAAATAACAAAGCCGCTTACTCACCTCTTGGAAAAGGAATCACCTTTTGTCTTTAGTAGCGACTGCGAGTCTGCATTTAATTTTATAAAACAAAAGCTTATCAATTCTCCAATTCTAGTGGCCCCTAATTGGTCCCTTCCGTTCGAAATCATGTGCGACGCTAGTGATATTGCCTTAGGCGCCGTTCTTGGCCAACGCGTAGAAAAACATTTTCATCCTATTTATTACGCTAGCAAGACGCTCACTTCCGCACAAGTGAATTACACGACGACGGAAAAGGAACTCTTAGCCGTCGTTTTCGCTTTCGATAAGTTTCGCTCGTATCTTACGCTATCTAAAGTTATCGTTTTTACCGATCACTCCGCCCTTAAGTATCTACTAGCCAAAACCGATGCAAAACCCCGCCTTCTTCGATGGGTTCTCCTCCTTCAAGAGTTTGATTTGGAGATCCGGGATAAGAAGGGCGCGGAGAATCTTGCGGCAGACCACCTCTCCCGTTTAGATAATTCCGGTGCGGAAGCGCTCGTCGAATCTGAAATAAATGACAGATTCCCCGAGGAACGTCTTCTCGCCATTCGTTCGTCTTCGTCATCTTCTCCTTGGTTCGCAGATTTTGCGAACTATTTGGTCGCGCGGGTTCTTCCAAAAGAATTTTCAAGTCATCAAAAGAAGAAATTCTTTCCGACTTGAAAAATTTCTTTTGGGATGACCCGTTTCTTTTTCCTATCTGCACGGACCAAGCGGTTCGAAGATGCGTCGCGGGAGTGGAGTGCACGCAAATATTGAGGCACTGCCACGAGGGTCCAGCCGGGGGGTACTATCAAGCCAACCGGACCGCTAGGAAGGCGCTAGAGGCGGGCTACTTTTGGCCCACTCTCTTCAAAGACGCGCACAATTTTGTGCGCGCATGCGATAGCTGTCAGCGGTCGGGTAACATCTCGCGTCGAGACGAGATGCCCCAAAATATGTTTTTAGAATGCGAAGTTTTCGATTTATGGGGCATAGATTTTGTAGGCCCCCTACCTCCTTCTTATAAAAATTCGTATATTTTAGTGGCGGTCGACTACGTATCACGGTGGGCGGAAGCGCAAGCTCTCCCCACCAACGATGCGCGAGTCGTCGTTACATTTCTAAAAAAATTATTTTCTCGCTTCGGCACGCCTCGCGCAATTGTTAGTGATAGGGGTACGCATTTCTGTAACGCCCTAATGGCTAAGACGTTAGCTAAATACGGAGTCACGCACAAGCTTGCCACCCCCTACCACCCGCAAACAAGTGGCCAAGTTGAGGTAGTAAATCGAGAAATAAAACGCATATTAGAAAAAACCGTTTCACTTAATAGGAAAGACTGGTCCGCTAAGCTTGACGACGCGTTATGGGCGTATCGTACGGCGTACAAAACCGCTACTGGTTGTACCCCGTTTCGATTAGTCTATGGCAAAGCGTGCCATTTACCCGTAGAACTGGAGCACCGCGCACTTTGGGCATTAAAACTCTTAAACCTCGACTCTAACTTAGCCGCTCAGAATAGAAAACTGCAACTAAACGAGCTCGATGAATGGCGTGCGAACGCTTACGAGAGCAATAAGTTCTATAAGGAGCGTTCTATGTTTTATCACGATCAAAAAATTAAAACCCCCAAAATTTTTTCTCCGGGCGATCTAGTCCTTCTTTATAATACACGTCTTAGGCTTTTCCCGGGTAAGCTAAAATCGCGATGGTTCGGCCCCTTCAAGGTTGAAGAGGTTTGGCCATATGGGACCGTACTCGTCTCCCACCCCGAAAAAGGCACTTTTAAGGTGAACGGTAATCGGTTAAAGTCTTACATAGTGGGCGACCCTGTGATCAGTAGAAGCGAAACCATAACCCTTCTCCATATCTAAAACCGCCACTATAGTCAAGCTACGCGACTATAAACAAAGCGCTCCTGGGAGGCACCCCACGTCTATTTTTTTTTACGTCTTTATTTATTATGTTTTCTATTTTTCTAATAAATGCAGGGTTTCTATTTTTTCGTACTTTCTTTTTTTCATTTACAAAACAAAAACAAAAAAATATATATATATAACACAAAAACACAAAAAAATTTTACTTTTAATTAAAAATTTTTGAAGTTTCATTTTTGAAACTTTTACTTATTTTTAGCTTTGTCCGCGAGATTCGGCTCATCGAGCCATCCACATAACGAGTCATCTCGCGGCAGCCTAGTTTATATTTTTGTAAATATTCTTGTAAATATTTTTCGTAAATAAATTTTATAAGTACTTTTTGTAAATATTCTTTCTCTTTCCCCTCTCCTTTTTTCTCTCTCATCCTTGTAAAAATTTTTTATTCTTCCCAAATTTTTGTAAAAAGAATGAAACTTTCATTAAAAATCCAAAAAAATTCACAAAACTTAAAAAATATCCAAAAAAATTTTTATTCTCGCCTTTTTTTTTCTTCTTTTTCTTTCTTTCTTTTTAGTATGTATATATTAAAGATATAAATACAAAATTACAAAAAATTACAAAAAAAGGAACATAACTTTAAAAAAAAAAAAAAAAAAAATTAGTATGAAATAAATAAATCAAACATTTCATTCTTAAGTCTCTTGCTATCCAAAACTTTCGTTTTGAGTTTATTTATATGCGAATTTGATAAATTCTTTGTTCACTATTCGTTTGTTAATTATAGATTGAAAAATCTAAATAGCCGGGGTTAAGTTTTAAAGAATTTATTATACTTTGTTAAAAATAGGGGACTTGCTTTAGGCACTACTTCTAATTTTTCATAGATAGGAGCATTTGTACCATGTTAGAAAATAACGACTATAGAATTCAATTATGCTTACTTTTAGCTTTCTGAAAAATTGGAACGTACAATTTATAAAGGTTGCTCTCAATTATTTTTCAATTAAAAATCTAGTTCTCTTTTCTCCCCTTACCTATCCTATCATAACCTACTTGGTATGATAAAATTATTTCCCCAAAAAGATCTTATGTCAATGGGAATAAGATTTCATTCCGTAAACATAGGCACCCAATAAATTAAAAGATTATACGTTACGGAGTAAGAGGATAAAATTCATTACTCCAACACATATACATTGGGTTATTTTTATGAAGAAAGAAAAAAATTTTATGTTAAGGAAAATAAGATTTCATTTTCCTTTAACATCCAAAAAAAAATGGAGGTTCGAGAAAAAAATAACCTCGCCTCAAAATCCAAGCATCTTCATAAACCAACATCAACCCCCCTTAGCCATTTTCATGATTCTAGAATTAATTCAAAAACTTTTTGAGAGCATAATTCGTAAATTGCATTATTTCCGATAACACTCCTATAAGCTAAAGTTCGTATAACTCCAAACTATTTTCTGTTAATCTAACCAATACAATTATTGCTTTCTATTTGATTACATCAAGAAGTCTTTTGGCCAAAACTTTTGCCCTGTTTAAATCATCCAAAATAATTTTAGGACTTAACTCTTATACCCCGTATATTTTTATTTGATCTCTCTTATAATTAATTTAGCGGTAGAGGAACTTAGGGTTTTTACTATTCCTTATAAGTTCACCTCAAACTTTTGCTCTGGAATAGCAAAAGCTTAAGTATGGGGGTGTTTGATGAGTTGTAATTATACCTATATTTTCGTATTTTATTTAAGTCCGTTTCGTTTATTTTTGTCTTTTTTATTAGTTTAAATTCAATAAATTGCTTGTTTTTGTAAATATTATTTCTAACTTAGCTTAATTTTTTATCCAGAAAAATTCCAGAAAAAAAGTCCGAAAAGTCAGAAAAATCGGCCGACACGCCCGTGTCAATTGGCCGACACGCCCGTGTCACGCCAGCCCGACGATCGCCGACCACAGATGCCAGCTCGACGATCGGCCATCATCAAACCCAGCCCGACACGCCCGGCGTCACGCCCGTGTCAAATGCCTGTCACGCCCGTGTCGGGGCCGACCCGCAAGCTTGGTCAACATGTCAACTCTGCCGACATCAAACTGCCAGCTCCCCCGGTCACGCCCACATGTCACGCCCGTGACATGGTCGTCACGCCCGTGACCCGGGGCGTGACCGCCACGTTTTCGCCCCGAAGTCAAAGCTCCAGTCAAGTCAACCGGTCAGCTCGAGAACAGTAGTGACACGCCCCCCTGTCACGCCCATGACCTAGGGCGTGACCAACCCGAAAAATTGCCTATAAATAAAAGCTTTCAGGAAGCTTATTTTGTCCACTTTTTTGACCACTTTGCTTAGGGGAGGTGCTGCCCATTTGGATTCCAAACTTATGTAAGGAGATTTTCTCCCCCCTCTCTCTCTCTTAGTTTGTATTAGGGTTTTTACTTTAATAAAATATGAATCTTTCTCCCTTAATTTGTATGGATAATCCATTTGAATGCGCCTACTTAAGTAATTTTTCGTTCATCTTTTTGTATTTCTTTTATGTTTTTATCTTTTTAGCCTTCGTAACTTAGTTAGATTTAGGGTTTATCGGCATTTCTAGCCGTTGTGCCGTCCATTTAAATTTCATTTTCTGCACTTTTTAGATTTAGCTTTTCTCTTTTTTCCTATATTTTCATTCATAAGACTTTATAAAAACTCATACAAAACTATTATTTTTTAACTTAGGCTCTTTAGGGTTGTAAAACTTTTTGTCTTTTTTGTTTTATTTTCACTTTTTAGGAGTTTTTATAAAAATATAAGAATGAAAATATAGTCGTTATAATTTTTCGCTCACTTCATTTTAGCTTTTAATTTCAAAACTTTTAGTCCGGTTAATTTTTATTTCATCTTTTTATGCATTTCTACCGCATTCTAGCGGTAGAAATGCAGTTGTATTAATTTTTTGAGTACTTCCATTTTGCGTTTATTTGCAAAACTTTTCGCTCCGGTTAATTTTTATTTTCACTTTTTATGCATTTCTACCGCATTCTAGCGGTAGAAATGCAGTCGTTTTAATTTTCTGAACACTTTGTTTTTCTTATTTCTGCAAGTGTGTGTGCGTGTATGAATTAGGTTTTACTGCTCTATTTCATTTCTGTAGAGTGCGTGTGTGCGTATGCATTTATTTCCGCCTACTCGTTAAGAGTTAAATGGCGCTTTGCTTTCATTTCCCGCCCACTCGTTTGAGTGGGACTTGTCTTTTTACTGCTTTCATTTTCTTCCTACTCACTTGAGTAGGAAAACCTTGTGTGGGTGCGTGTGCTTTCTTTTCAAGTAGAGTGCGTATGTGTATGAGATAGATTTACTCCCGCCCACTCATTTGAGCCGGGACTTGCAATTTTATCGCTTTTTCAATTATGTAGAGTGCGTGCGTGTAGGAGATAATTTTACCGCTTTATTTATCGCTTTCTTCAATTCTGTAGAGTGTGTGCGTGTGTGCATTTATTTCCGCCTACTCATTTGAGTAGGTCTTGCTTTATTTAAATTTTCTTTATGGTTTTGAAGTGTGCGTGAGTGCCTGCATCAATTAGCCTTAATTTTATCTAACTGTCCTGTTTTTCGTGTTTTCTCTTATAATTGTTCAGTACTTAATTTAACACTCACGCTTCACCTAAAAACATAAAGCCGTCCCATACCGATGAGTGGCTAATCTCTTTTAGCCTTCGGCATCGAAGAGCATTGGGACATAAAAAATGATTTGAAATAATTAAAAAACTTTATTTTTAATTTAATTTAAGGACTTAAGGTTTACCCCGGGTTAACGACGCATAGGACCACATAATCGATGTGTGGGCTCTATTTCCGTTATCCATACGCGACGCCGAGAGGCTGCACGTATGGACCGATCCCCCTTGGGTAAAGAGAACTGCGTACGCCCCCTCGGAAAAGGAGAAGCGTAGTTCTCCCGGATTGGGTTCCCCACCCAATAGCGGGGTTCTTAGCGTAATGCGGGCGTTAAGGGGAATCCTTCGTCGGACTAACGTTCGGTCGAATAGCCTTAGCGCCCAGGTGAGCGATATCCCTAGACCAAGGTGAGCTCATATTCTTGGAACCTCCACGGCCAAGTGCCTTTTATTAATTTAAAAACAAAGTTTAATAATTGTTGAGAATTATTTTAGTCTTAATTCGATTCGATGCCGAACGTTAACCCGTCATCGAACTAACTTAGCAAAATTCTGCTTTCTTTCTTTCCGTTTTTATTAAACAAAAAATCCCACCTTACTGTTAGTAAGATAATAGCGTTCCCGGAAGAGTAGATATAATCAACGCGTCCCCGAGAATAATACGACCTCGGTATTTTCCCGAATACCGAGTACTACTTGCGATAGGTGCGCTTGCCTCCTTTCGTTAGAAAACTCGATCTTCTAACCGGCCCGCGGAATCTGACCATTTCGAACCACCCACAGTAGGTCTCTGTTCCGCGACCATCATAATACCAAACGAGAATAAATATAGTCACAAAAAAATTCGGGGGCGTTACAGTCACTCCCCCTAAAAGAAAGTTTGGTAAGACCACCTTTTTTTTTCTTTTTCAACCACCGGGGTCTTATGCCCAGAACCGCCGCTTTGCGGTGACACCTTCGCACCCAGGAATGTCGTCACTACAACGCGCCGATTCTGCCGGCCTTTTCGATCACAATAAGTAGCACAATAATTGAAGTAAGAACAATGCAGTCCACAATAATAAATCACATGTAAATATGATAAAATCTCCACGAAGGGAGTGTCCACAGAAAACATCAGAGTACTATAAATGCGGGCTTATGCCCGGTACAAAATGTCCTCACTACAAGTCTCTCATGCAGAAGCGAAACAGAAACTACTCAAGGTCGAGACTCACGGTCCCGGCTGTATGAACTCCGGAGCTAGACTGCCCCATCTCCAGGCGCACCGATCTTTGGGGCTGCTCCTCCATGCTGGGCTCCATGATCCCCTAAATGATGCGGTTCGAAAACCGTTAGTCATAAAGACTAAGCCCTATCATCCCCTACCCCTTCCCCCATGGCTCCTAGGTACCGCGCGGGGAGAAAGAAAGGGGAGGACATATTTGTGGAGAATAAAAGTAAACAGGTGACAGTGGACTTAATCTAGCAAGTTATATTCGGTGAACAGTTAATATGATTGTTATAATAGGTCTAGCAGTAAGAAAAGCAATTATATGAATTTAAACCTTCACTTATGCGAGAACACATAAGCAAAGGGATCTTTTGCAAGGCTCCCATCGTATAAGTGTCCCATACCACTTATACCTTGGGGTGTCGGTTGTCAAACAGCAATGGTTGTTATATATTGAAATTAACCTTTGATTTATAAACTTGCCCACACAAGCTTATAGACCAAGGGGTCGTTTTGCAGGTCCTAATGTATAAGCGTCCCATACCACTTATACTTTAGGTGTCATGGTTAAATGAATCGATTTTGCTATGACATGCTAGCGGGTATGATAAAACATGCAAGTGCAACTCACACACCCGACTCTGTGCACACAGACCTTTAGTTCCCCCTTTCGGAGCTGTTACCTCCCAGGATACCTCCGTAGTGGCAGACGGAAGCGGTGGGTTGGGCCTCGCCCACCTCAAAACCAGTAAAAGCACCAATGGTCTGACCTATCGTACGCCTCAACGCTTGGTGCACTAAGCGGACGCCTGCGTACTCTTGCCGGCTGGCGCATCGGACTTCTGTTGGCGAAATGCTAATCACCCCGCCGAGTCAACGATATCGGTGTCGGTGCAATCGAACTCCCCGATATCATAAAACCCACCACCTTAACTTTTCCTATCTTATGCACATGCAAGTTTATTCGTAAACACACAAAACCGAGCCGAAGCTCCCTGGACCAAACATCCGTCTCCAAACAAACCGAGCCGAAGCTCCCCAGACCATCCCGTCCGTCTCTTAACCAACCGAGCCGAGGCTCCCCGGACCATCCCGTCCGTCTCTTAACCAACTGAGCCGAAGCTCCCCGGACCCAAACGTCCGTTTCCAAATCACCCGAGCCGAAGCTCTCATCAATCTTCCTGTGCCAACAGTGTTTGTGAAAAGTGCAGCCCTAGTTACTAAGTTACTCTTGCCAGTTTGTTATTACAGTTTTCGTTAGCCCAGGACTGCCCCTGGTATTCCCCGTGAAGGGCTCTCAAGGGGCACTAGGAACCAAGACGGCGGCATTACGGCCCGAAGTTCCATTTCGCAAGGCACTTAATATTATTGGTTTATCTCCCCTAGCCCGATTCCCTTCTCATTTTACGATAGACTATCCTAGGGTGATTTTTAACCTTCCTCTCTTCGGGAAAGGCGATCTTTCGCCGAAACCGAACACCTCTTAACTCTAGCTATCACCACTTCTCGCTACTCTTTTTATCTTCCTATTGCGATTTCCTCCACTATTGCCCACCCAAACAAAATGAATTATTTAACTCCAATGTCTTCCTCAGATCATGTCTTATTTCAATTCACAATTGCTATATGCAGACCGACCTAGACTTCATGTCGAACCGGTTATGCAATGATCCAATACTCATCCAATTGCCCTAAATTATTTACTGGAGACTTACCATGATTTAAATGACCTAAATCCAGAAAATGGAAATTTTCCTAATCTATTTGGCAATTAATTAAATTCCTCGAAAATCCCAAGGGCTACCGATTTGAACATGAACTACCCTAAGTAAACATGCAAGATGTCCAGCGAATTTATGATAAATAGTATGTTATCTCAATAGGTTAAATCCTAAGTATCATAATTTTTCTATCATTAAAAAGGCATGAAAACTATTTTAGAAATAATCTCTAACTTCTGTTGTTTATGAATCAAGTACAGAAAATATTCTTCCAAAAATTATAAATAATTTATGCCATACAGATAAAGGCCTAAAATTAGCACTGGCCAAGTTTCATAATTTTCCAGCAAGTAATTTATCCATAATTACTTTTTAAACAATAAAACCCCTTTCTATTATCTGTGAACAAAGTACCAGATTTATTCAACATAAAATTCTATAAAAATTCAGGGGTCAATGTTCTACTGATCAAGATCTAAATACAGAATTTTAACTGATTATAATTAATTTAAAACCTCCAAATATTTGAAACAACAAATCGGGCTAATAATCCTTTAACACATGAAGTATGATATTTATTAATCATAAAATTCCAGGAAAATTACCATAAGTCTAAAACATCCTAAAACTCCCTCCTCCCGAGTTTCATGATTTTTGGATTAGATTTAGTGCTTAAAATAACTGAATTACATTTCTATCCTAATTCAAACTCTCAACTTCCGAGGTACTCAATTACCTCCAATTCCTTCACTATTTCAACCAGAGGGTTTTCAGCATAACATGCCACTCTCCTCCAAATTTCAAGGACATACAAGAGCTTTTGTTCCTATGTCCTTCACAAACCTCAAAACCCATTTTTAAGATTTGAGCTTGGATCCTAGGGTAAATCAACCCTAAATCACTCCATTTTCTCCAAGCGGGTTATAACACCATTCTAAGTCAGAGATCAGAAAATCAGCCTCTGTTGAGGTGATTTGACCCTTTCCAAACACTCAGTGCACTTTTTATTAAAAGGTGTCTCATTAATGCCTAGTTAAGGGTAGAAGATTTCTCACCCAAAACTCCTCCAAATCAATTGGAATTTTACACAGACCTAGGTTTTATAGCCAGGGACCACTCACCAAAATTTGGGAGGGTTTGGAGGTCATTTGACCATCTAAATAAATTCATCTAAGATTATTAAATTAAAACAACAACTTTAGGCAAAGTATCTCCAAAAATTCCCATTTTTGGTCTGCCTTTAGGTATAACCAAGATTAACCCCCTGCCCAAATTTCAGGTCATTTGGACAAGGGACGAAGAGTGGGCAATCGTTTTAATTTCTGCCCAACTCTAGGTACAGCCCCCACTAAAATGGGTGCTGCGGCCGAACCGCTTACCCAAACGAGTTGAAACCAATTTTAGATTTATCTAGACTCGAAGGGCTACGACTTTCGTGTCTGGTCATTTTTCCTAAAATGACCTTTAAGAGCCTCGTTTTGCATCATTAAAATATGTCCATCCAAGTATAATTTCCATACAAAATCATTTACTTAGTTTATATATTTAAAACAGTTTTTACTGTTCATCTTCTACAGAACCCGAAAACCAGAACTCAGGAAGTCATTTTTCCTGTAACACTTCCGTGATCCGTCGCCGGCAGTCCGGTCACTTCCCTGGCCAGCCACCACCACCACCACCTCCGTTGAGGCGATGGCTAGCGGTCGGCGGTGGTTTGGCCGCCGGAGGTGGCGGTTTCCGGCGAACTCAAAAATACCATTTACATGGTTTTCCCATGAAAACGAGAGACGGGTCCGGCTCCGTTGAGCGCGAACCTCCTTTCTAAGAAACCTATGATCTACCCATGAAAGAGAAGGAGCAGAGGAGGACCTTGTTCGCGGTTTAAAGGCGAGAAGAACGACGGGGTGCCATGGCGCGGTGGTGGCGTTGCTGAACATCTCCTACAGCAAGAACATGGATCTGATCCGATTACTTGAGCGTGTAACCTTCCCCTCTTGCCCCAGGTGGGCTTTTATAAGTCAGAAAGTGGGAAGGTGAATGGGTAAAGCCTTAATCGCCATGAAGGCTCCTCCCCTTAACGCTTCGGTTATGATGCAGGGCCGTTGAAACGCTGGAAAACGAAGAGGTGTTCGCCAGGTGGTGATTTCCTATTGGACCAACATTTTCCTTATTTATTTAAATAATTAAGAAAAGAAACGGCCCATAAATACTCCTGGTGTAACTTCCCACACCCGCATTTATTACCACGCGTGTTAGAATAATTTCGGGCCTGAACCGTCGTTTCGGCCAATGTCACGGGCATGACACATAGGTCACGGGCGTGACAGGCCCGGATAGCTAATTCTGGGTTCGACGATCGTCGAACTGAGATCGACGATCGTCGATGGATGGTCACGGGCGTGACACCTTGGGTCACGTGCGTGACACCTTGGGTCACGGGCATGACAGGCTCGGGTGGTTAGTTATGGGTTGACGATCGTCGATTTGAGATCGACACTCGTCGAATGGTGGTCACGCCCTGGGTCACGGGCGTGACACCCTTTGTCACGGGCGTGACAGGCCCGAACGGCAAATTTCGAGGTCGACGATCGTCGAACTGAGATCGACGGTCGTCGAAGTCTGGTCATGCCCTAGGTCACGGGCGTGACACCATGGTCACGGGCGTGACATGCCCGGGCTGCAAGGTCGACGATCGTCTCACGGCGATCGACGATCGTCGAAGGAGTCACGCCCTTAGTCACGGGCGTGACACCTTGGTCACGGGCGTGACATGCCCTGGCAGCACGTTCGACGATCGTCTCACGAAGATCGACGATCGTCGAAGAAGTCACGCTAGGTCACGGGCGTGACGGGTCGGTCACGGGCGTGACCAACCCGTGACCCGAAAACTCGGTCGATTTATTTCAATTTTATGTGCTTCCTGGGGTTCTGACACGTCCAAACGACTCCTAGGGGTCTAGCCGGAAATGGGATGTTACAAATCCCAATAAACAAAACAAAAATTTCGTCCCCGAAATTGAGGTTGAGTCTACGGGGATTTCTATCGGAATAAATCAAACTTGTAACATCCCAAACAATCTTTCTATTGGGTTTAGGCGACTATTCGTTTGATAAACGAAGAAAATCTCCGAAATAAACAAAAGATTAGCCCCTACCTTTCTGATTGAGTGCGCATGCCTAGGTCCTGAATTTTTCTTATCTAGTCTTAACCGTTCAAAACAAGAAGGCAATCTATAGAATACCGAGAGGTGGTGAGATATACCTGACTGAACAACTCCGGGTATCTTTGCCTCATCAGGTCCTGCGGTTCCCAGGTGTGCTCCTCCTGACCGTGATTTCTCCACAGAACCTTGACTAAGGGGATCTTCTTGCGGCGCAAGACCCGTACTCCTTTGTCGTCGATCCGAACCGGCTCCAAGTGAACAGATCGGTCTGAAGCTACCGGCCCTTCGGTGGTCAAAATCCGCTGTTCCGGGCGTAGTAGAGCCCTTCTCAGCGAAGAAATGTGGAAGACGTCGTGTAGAGCTGCCAGCTCTGGCGACAACTCTAGCCTGTAGGCTAGGGGTCCGATCAGCTCCAGGATCCGGTAAGGACCCATATACCTAGGGCTGAGTTTCTTCCTCCGACCGCGCACCTGTGAGACTCCGTGCATGGGCCGGATCTTCAAGAACACTCGATCCCCTACCCGAAACTCCACCTGACGATGCCGGGCATCATAGTATTTTGCCTGTCTGCTCTGCGCCTCCAACATCCTATCTCTGATCAGTCTCACCTGAGCCTCGGTGTCTTCAACAAAATCCGATCCCAACAGTTTCGGATCCTCGTCTTGAACCCAAGAAAGCGGGGTCCTACATTTTCGTCCATACAAGGCTTCATAAGGCGCCATTCTGATGCTGGACTGGTAGCTATTATTGTAGGAGAATTCGACCAACGGTAACATCTTCTCCCACGGCTCCCCTCGGTCCAGTATACACAGTCGTAGTAGATCCTCCAACGCCCTATTGGTGCGCTCTGTCTGCCCGTCCGTCTGAGGGTGGAAGGCCGTGCTAAAAGTCAAATGGGTGCCCAGGTATGCCTGCACTGACAGCCATTCCCTGGATGTAAACCGTCCATCGCGGTCCGACTCTATCGTCCGGGGCACGCCATGATATCAGACATACTGCTCCACAAACTTCCGTACCAGCACTCCCACCGAGTCATCCTTCCTGATCGGTATAAAGCAGGCCACCTTCGTCAACCGATCAACAATCACCCAGATCGAGTCATTCCCCATCCGAGACCGGGGAAGACCATGTATAAAATCCATAGCTATATCGTCAAACTTCCACTCCGGCACCGGGAGTGGCTGCAACAGTCCTGCGGGGTTCCTGCACTCTGCCTTCACCAACTGACACGCCTCGCAATGGGTCACGAAATACGTAATGTCCTTCTTCATGCCCGGCCAAAACATCGTCCTCTTCAAATCAGCGGTCATCTTTGTGATCCCCGGGTGCACCGAGTACCGGCTGCAATGCGCCTCCATCATAATATCCTCTCGGATCTGGCCTCCTGCGGGTATATATACTCTGCCTCTGAAGTGGAGCAAACCATCTCTCAGGGAATAATCTCCTGTCGAACCTTCCTCCAAAGCTCGGAACATCGGCTCTGCCCACGTATCTGTCCTCTGTCCGTCCCGAATGCGATCCCGAATATCGTCTACGGCCACCATCGATTTCAGATACTCCATATACAGCTCTGGATCATCCTCAGACACCAGGGATATCCGCATATCTCTGAATGATTGGACCAGCTCCATGGACATAACCTGGGGCCCAGCTTCGGATATGGCAGCTCTCCGGCTCAACGCGTCGGCCACCACGTTTGCCTTCCATGGATGGTAGTGCATCTCATACTGATAATCTGCTAAGAACTCCACCCAACGCCTCTGCCTGATATTCAGCTGCTTCTGCGTGTCCACGTATTTCAAGTTCTTGTGGTCGGAGAAGATATCGCAGTGGACTCCATAAAGATAATGGCGCCAGACCTTCAGAGCAAAAACGACCACTCCCATCTCGAGGTCGTGCACCGGGTAGTTCCTCTCATGGGTCTTCAGCTGGCGGGAGGCATAGGCTATGACATGTCCGTTCTGCATCAGCACCGCTCCCATCCCTTGGTATGATGCATCGGTATACACCTGGAATCCTTCCTTTCCAGATGGAAGGGCCAGAATAGGGGCTGAGATGAGTCGGTCCTTCAGCTCCTGGAAAGCCGCCTGGCACTGCGGCGTCCAAACAAATGGTGCCTCCTTCTTCGTCAAAGATGTGAGGGGGAGGGCAATCCGAGAGAACCCCTCCACGAACTTCCGGTAATAGCCGGCAAGTCCCAAGAAACTTCGCACATCGGTGGCCGTCTTCAACTGCGGCCAATCTCGAACTGCCTGAATCTTTGCCGGATCCACTGCCAACCCGGCTCCGCTGATAATGTGGCCTAGGAAGGCCACCTCCTTCAACCAAAACTGACACTTGCTGAATTTTTCATAAAGGTGATGCTCCCGCAACCTCTCCAAAGTCAGTGCCAGATGTCGAGTGTGTTCCTCCTCCGTCCTAGAGTAGATCAGGATGTCGTCTATGTATACTATGACGAACACATCCAAGTAGGCTTCGAAAACCCGGTTCCTGAGGCTCATGAATGCCGACGGAGCATTCGTGAGCCCGAAGGGCATCACGGTGAACTCATATAGGCCATATCTGCTACTAAAGGCCGTCTTCGGGATATCCTCCTCCTAGATCCACAGCTGGTAGTATCCTGACCTCAAGTCCAGCTTCGAGAAATAATGGGCCTTCTCTAGCTGGTCGAACAATTCGTCTATCCGAGGGAGCGGATAGGTATTCCGGACGGTCAGCCTGTTTAGTGCTCGATAATCGATGCACAGGCGGAGTGTCCCATCCTTCTTCTTCACGAATAGGACCGGTGCTCCCCATGGTGAGGAACTCGGTCTAACAAATCCTGCCTCAACTAATTCCTGCAGCTGAGTCCGAAACTCTACCAACTCCTTTGGGGCCATCCGATAAGGGGCCCTAGACGCCGGCTTGGCCCCCGGCACAAGCTGTATCTGAAAATCCTGCTCTCGGTGTGGAGGTAGTCCTGGTAGTTTCTCTGGAAAGATGTCAGCGAAATCTCGCACCACCGGGATGTCTGTCACCGACTCCTTAACTTCCGTCATCTCAAATAAAATCTGATAGACCTCCTCTCCCTGCAGATGGGCCTTAACGGCCTGCACCGAAGATAAGAGTATACAAGAGACAGGTCTTATACCTTCGATGGTAATGAAAGAGTCCCCGTGTCTCACGGTGATCCTCTTTCCCTGGAAGTCAATCTGGGCATGGATCTAGTGCAGCCATACCATGCCCAGGATCAGGTCGTAGTCCGTCAGCTTCAAAATCATCGCTGGAGCCTCGAATGCCTTTCCACCAATTTCCGCCTCCATATTACAGTGATCCGTGGTAAGGAGTTCGGATCCATCTGGTAGTCGCCCCCTCATCCTCGAGCCTGTGAACCGCTCCACACCTTCTAGTCCTTCTACGAACGTCTCTGACACAAAGGAGTGAGTAGCTCCAGTATCAAAAAGCGTGCGGGCAGGCTTGCCGCTGATGAAGACTATACCTGGGGTGATTAAATATCTTAGGGTTCTATAAAGAATTTTCTTTCCTTGTTAATCTATCTAGTGCGGTTCTGAGTTTTAACAACTTAAAGGGAAATTCTATGAAAATAAAGAAGCATTGCAGCGTACCTGCTATGACCTGCTCCGGATTTCGAGGCTGCGCAAGGTCCAAAGCATATACCTGCTCTCTTCCTTATCTACGATCTTCCCCCTAGTATCCTCGACCACTGCCGCGTCCTCGGCCTCTGTAATACTGAGCTGGTGGGCCGCCATGATGTGCTGGAGGTGGTGCCCCCCTTATGGGGCAGTTCCTCCGAATGTGCCCAATCTGATGACAAAGAAAACACTCTGGTGGGGGATACGCCATTCCCCCGGGTCTCCGCATCTCCTGCATCCGAAGAGGGGGAGGGGCTAATACCACCTGTTCCCTCGGCTCCTGCCTCACATCCTGACGAGGCTGGTCCTCCGTCCTCCTCCCCTCTGGTACAGCACCTCGCCGCTGGTCCTTTCTACCTCTCCGTCCCTGATCCTCTGCTGGCCGTTTCCGGCCCCGGGTGGCGTGCCAATCTGCCTCAATCCTTTTGGCCATCTCCAAAATCCGGGAGATGGGCCCGTCAGATACAAACAACAGAGCCTCCCTCAAGTCCTCCCGCAGGCCCTTATAGAACCTCCTGATATACCCTGCCTCGTCCAGCTGGTAGGAATCTGCGTATCGAGCCAGATGGTCAAACTCTCGATGGTACTCCACCACGGTCCGGGTACCCTGCTTCAGCTGTAAGAACCGCTCCTCCAAATCATCCCTAGCCGACTGCTGAACGAAATGCTCCAGCAGTGCGGCCCTGAACTCCTCCCAAGTAACCTCCGCAACCTCCCTATCAGCAAATGTCGTGTCCAGTAGCGTCTTCCACCACCTCTTTGCATGGGACTCCAGGCAGGAGACAACCAGAGCCACCCTCTCCTCCCATGGACACCGAATCCCGGTCAGCATCTCGTACATGATATCTAGCCACTCTTCCGTCCGAACAGCCGACTCCGTCCCCAAATAGGACGAGGGAGAAAGACCCCGGAAGATGCTCAGCCAGTTAGCCCCCGGATTCGGCTGTGGGGCCAGAACCTGCTGGGCCCTGAAGGCCTCCAGGATGGCAGTCAGGGTCTGTCCCATGTCTGACTGAAGGAAATGAGTGGGGGCCGGTGGGGGTGGTGCAACATCCTGAGCCTGTTGAACTCCACCTTGTTGCATAGTCCGTGCTGGAGGCTGCGTAAGAAAAACACACACTGAGAAAACGTTCAATTATGTAACGACCCCATCCGTTCGATGACGTATCGTAGAAGGTCCGGCCGGGGCCCCACACTATATGCCACAAACAGACGGTGAGGTCACAGGAGAATACCAAACCAAACACGAATCCTAACTCAGAGCATTCTAGCGGAAGCTTTAAGTTACAACATTGAACTCTTAACCGGAATGTCCAATATATAAAACCACATTTATATATATACCATGGAATGTACACAACCACAAGAGTTTGGCCTTAAGGCCTTACAGTTCCTCTGAACATACATCATGTTTTACAAACCTCGGCGCGCAGGCCGGCCATACATGAGTAAAAAGAGAAAACAAAACAAAGCCATTCGCTTAGCCTTCCAGGCTAGCCGCAGCAGCAGCAGCAATAGCAGTAGGGCTCTCCCGCCCATCACTTACCACTTGGCTCTCCAGCACCTGCACGGGAACAATTCCACCCAACCGGTGGCAAACAATGCAACGGTCAGCTTTCAGCTGACCCAATTATAACAATCCTACCCCTTTCTTGGGGCATGAGCATTCTTTCCCTGCAAGCATGGCATCATCAATAGCAACTATGTGCGCGCAGGCACATTCAAGCCATCACAACCATCGGCCACCCGGCCCGACAGTCCGTGCACTCAGGGCACATTTTCGGTGTACCGGAATACCAGGGTCAACACCACCGTCTACACGGTATTTGAGCATTTCTAGTCTTTCCGGCGCGCGGGCCTAAGACTCTCATTAGGCGCTCCAACAAAACCTATACCAGGCTTCCAAGTCGGACGGACCTAACGCAGGTACGGATCAGCCACCCCCCGTTGCTCAAGTCGCCGAGCCACCTCGAATACGGAAGTATCCATGGCATTTTATAGGCGCGGGTCGGTTTCACCTTTCCTGTTCGGCACTCAGCCTTTTCAACGAGTTGCAGCCCAACGGCTCAACTACTCACAAAGTGGCAACGCACGGCCACAAGAGTTGCCGCCAACCCTCTTCATTTCCTGGACATCGTCCAGTACTTCCTGCCGCACCAAGCAACAGGTAGGAACAAGGCATCACAAGCCATAGGCATCACAAGCCATTATCACGGAGCCTTCTCCGATATGCAAACAAGCATCACCAATCCAGATTCCATCCAGATGGGCTTCACACAGCATGCCTAGAGCCGTACTCCAATTCCGGCCTCTAACAAGGGGGACTTCACATATCTACCCCAAGGGACACCACAACCCACCGCACACTCGCGGGGAAGGGCTTTCCCTATGCAATGCAGAAAAGAAGGACTTCACATGTCCAAGGAGGGAGATCGTTACCCTTGTCGATCTCTTCGGTGCCATCGCAAACTAGTCGGTGAGAAAGAACCGCAGCAGCCTTGCCGTCACAACGCCGGCTTCGGATCGCGAATCGAACCACGGGAGCTCCGCCGGTGGCTTGGTCTCCTCCTCCTTCTTCCTCTCTTTCTCTCTTCCTTAAGAATAATGAAGAATGAATCTTCATCCTCTTCTCACGACTTATCCAGCCCAAGAAACCACCTGAGCCTTTGGATCAAAAGAGAGGAAACTGAACGGCCAAGATTTCCCCAGAATTTCACTTTTTGGCCGACACGGCCTGTGACACGCCCGTGTCACAGGCCGTGTACCCCTTAAACGGTGCACACAGCTTGAACCGACTGCACAACACGGGTCTTCGACACGCCCGTGTCGGACCTGACACGCCCGTGTCAAACCTGAGACACGCCCGTGTCTCCTGCTCCATCGAGCTGCAACCAGAACACGGGTCGGAACACGGCAGCTGACACGCCCGTGTCCAGCCTGACACGCCCGTGTTCCCGGCCGTGTTCAAGGCCGTGTCCGGCTCTGCCCGGAATAGGCCAATTTTTCAAAATAAATAGAACACGCCCTGGGACACGCCCGTGTCCCAGGCCGTGTCACCCGACACGCCCTGGGACACGCCCGTGTCCCAGGCCGTGTAACCTGACCTGCTACTCAAATTTCAAGTTGAGTCTATTGGGGCCTTTTGGGGTGTTACAACTCTCCCCCCCTTATCAAAATTTCGTCCCGAAATTTGCACGGTAAGGAAAGAAAACCAGCAATGCTATAAGCATGTTATAACAAAAAGTACACGGTCTACAGTTTATACAAATAACTCGGGAAACTCGGCTCGCATGGTCTGCTCCCGCTCCCATGTTAGCTCTTCACGGCCACAATTGTCCCATCGGACCTTGACCATCCCGATCACTTTGTTCCGCAACTGTTTTTCGGCTCGATCCTCGATCCGAATGGGTCTAACCCTCGTCGTTAGCCCATACTCGACCGGTACCCGATCAGCCTCCACGACTTGAGCTGGATCCTTTACCGCCTTACGAAGGACTGAGATGTGAAACACATCATGTAATCCACCCAAGTCCGCTGACAGTGCTAGTCGATAAGCCGCTTCCCCAACTCGCTCCACCACCTCAAACGGACCAAGATACCTCGGACTTAGCTTTTTCAAACGCCGAATCCTGGACACACCTTTGAAGGGTTTGATCTTCAAATATACCCAATCACCCACCACGAACTCCACGTTCCGGTGCTTGGCATTGTAGTATTTCGCTTGACAATCTTGGGCTATCAATAGCCTCTCCCGAATAGAGCGTATGAGCGAAGTAGCTTCTTCGACTTCCTTTTTCCCACTCAGCTTCGATTCGCCTGCTTCTGCCCAAGCTAACGGTGTACGGCATTTCCGACCATACAACGCCTCGAATGGTGCCATACCAATACTCGCTTGGTAGCTATTATTATAGGCAAATTCAACGAGAAATATATAATCTTCCCATCTCTTACCAAAGTCTAGCGCGCACATGCGGAGCATATCCTCCATCGTCCTGTTGGTTCGTTCAGTCTGGCCATCCGTTTGGGGATGAAAGGCCGTACTAAACGCTAATTTTGTACCCAACATTTGATGAACGAGTCGCCAATCATTCGATGTGAACCGCCCATCACGGTCACTAACGATGCTCCGGGGAACACCGTGCAGTCGAACAACCTGCTCCACATACAGCTTGGCCAAGGTTTCCACTGAATCGTCTCTTCTATTTGGAAGGAAGTGCGCCACTTTTGTCAACCGGTCCACAATCACCCAGATGGAATCATGACCGCGTTGAGATCTCGGCAACCCGTGCACGAAATCCATCGAAATATCATCGAACTTCCACTCCGGAATAGGTAACGACTTCAGAAAACCGCCAGGCTTCTGGCATTCTGCTTTCACCAACGCACAGGTGTTGCATTTCGGCACATAACGAGCCACATCTTTCTTTAGTCCGGGCCACCAGAACAGCTTTTTCATGTCCCTGTACATCTTTGTGCTCCCTGGGTGAACTAAGTACTTTGCAAAGTGAGCTCCGTACATCAACTCTTCCCTCAGTTTACCCACACTTGGGACGCATACTCGACCATTTCTCCGTAACAACCCATTATCCCAAGAGAATTGATCATCCGGCCCATCTTTAGCATAGCGCTGGAGACTTTCATCAAGCTCCGTTGCTCGCCGAATTCTGTCCGTAAGGTCATACTGCACCTCCGTCCAGTTCAAGCACGCATCGGTTGACGCACCCTTGTCAACACACGATATCTCCATTGCCTCCAATTCTTGGATCAAACGCTGATCATGCCTCTGCAACCAGCTTGCCCGTACCGGAGTCTTCCGACTCAAAGCATCAGCGACCACATTTCCCTTCCCGGGAGTATAGTGAATCTCGAAGGTGTAGTCCCCGAGGAACTCCATCCATCTTCGTTGTCGCATATTCAAATCCTTCTGATCCAACAAATACATTAGGCTCTTGTGATCCGTATAGATATCCACTTTGACGCCATATAGATAGTGCCGCCACAACTTGAGCGCAAAGATTACCGCCGCCAACTCCAAATCATGGACGGGATAATTCCGCTCATGCACTTTCAACTGACGCGAGCCATAAGCAATCACTTTCCCAAACTGCAGAAGAACGCAGCCTAAGCCGCTCCCAGATGCATCACTATAGATCTCATACCCATCGGTACCACATGGCGACGTCAACACAGGCGCCGTGGTCAAACGACTCTTCAAGTCTTCAAAAGCTCGAGCGCACTCCGGCGTCCATATGAAATTTTGATCTTTTCTCGTCAGCGTGGTGAGAGGTAAAGCAATCCGTGAGAAGTTTTCCACAAACCGTCTATAGTAGCCCGCAAGTCCAAGGAAGCTCCTGACCTCGGCCACTGAAGACATCACTGGCCAATCTCGGATGGCACTTATCTTCAACGGATCCACCGCGATACCCTCTCCGCTTACCACATGGCCTAAAAAGGCTACTGAAGAGAGCCAGAACTCACACTTTGAGAACTTGGCAAAAAGCTTATTCCTTCGCAGGGTATGCAAGACCAACCGCAAATGGTTTGCGTGATCCTCTTCCGACTGAGAGTATACTAAGATGTCATCGATAAACACAATAACAAACAAATCCAAATACTCTCGGAACGTTCGATGCATTAGGTCCATAAATACCGAAGGCGCATTACATAGGCCAAATGGCATTACCGTGAACTCATAATGACCGTAGCGTGTTCCAAACGCTGTCTTGGGAATGTCACCTTCCCGAATCCTTAGCTGATAATATCCCGATTTCAGATCCAACTTGGAATAGACCGTTGATCCCGCCAGCTGATCAAAAAGGTCATCAATCCGTGGGATCGGATACTTGTTTTTCTCCGTCAGCTTATTCAACTCGCGGTAGTCAATACACAACCGTAAGCTACCATCTTTCTTTTTCACAAAGAGAACAGGCGCGCTCCAAGGTGACATACTTGGGCGTATATAACCCTGCTCCAACAACTCTTGCAGTTGGACTTTCAACTCAGCCATCTCTTTTGGCGCGATGCGATATGGAGAGCGGGCCACAGGTTTCGCACCTGGCACCAACGCAATAGAGAAGTCAATCTCCCGCTGGGGTGGTAACCCAGGAAGATCTTTAGGAAACACATCGGCAAACTCTGACACAACTGGCACTTCACCGACACTGGCCTTTGGCTCAACAGCCTGAATTAGCGTGAAGAATAACTTCGCGCCCTTCCGCACAGCATTGACGACTTGGAGTGCAGACAACAACGTTCCGCCAACTCCTCGCATACCAGCGAACTTCGTCACAAGCCCGGTATTCTGGCCCAGTGTAATCTCTTTGGAGTTGCAATCAATAAAGGCACGCTGCTCCGAGAGCCAGTCCATACCAAAGATCACATCAAACTCCGATAACGGTAGCACAGCTGCACTCAAACCGAAATCCCGACTTCCTATTTGCACATCCACATCGCAAGCCCTATCCGCAAGCATCACACAGCCATTCGGCAATAGCACCCTTGTACTATCCACCGTCACATGACTCGGTACCCCAATTCGAGATACGAAATCCTCAGACAGAAAAGAATGCGAAGCACCCGTATCAAACAGGGCTCTCGCTAAGTTATTCCGAATCAGGACAAAGCCTGCAGCACACATACATCATGCACAAGCTAAACAAAACCAAAACCAAAAGCACAGCAAGTAAACTAACTCAACTCGTACCTGTGACGACGTCACTTTGCTTAATCGCTTCCTGTTGGCCAAGTTGATAGATTCGGGGCTGCGCCTGGGAAGCAGAGGAATCCACCACCGCTTTGCCCTTCTCAGCATACGACGCACCCGTCTTCTTTTCCCCTTTGGGCTGCACAACCCGGCAGTCCCGAGCAATATGCCCCACCCGGCCACAGTTATAGCACGTACGAGCATCCGGCCTTGATGTCGCTCCCGACACAACGGTCGTAGTTACTTGCCCAGATGGCTTGGACCTCTTGCCCCCTTTCTTCTGGTAAAAACGACTTGCCTGGGCGAGGTGCTTGAAACTCTGGCTTAGACACCACCAAGCCCTTGTTCCCTTGCACTCGCCTCATGTCCTTCTCCAACGCGCACGCAGTATCAACCAACGCCTGAAACCCTTGGCTCACAGAACTCGACAGCAGGAATCGTAACTCATCCCGCAATCCTTCATAGAACCGATTCGTTTTCCTTTGGTCATCCACGAAGATTGTTCCCGCATATCGTCCCAACCTGGTAAACTCGTGCAAGTAGATATCCACACTATCGTCCCCTTGCTTTAACCGTTGGAACTCGTTTTCCATAGCAATACGTTGCGCCGCTGGGACATGTTTCGCCAGAAAGATCCGAGAGAACTCCTCAATCGACACTTGTGTTAATTGCCTGCCCGCCAAATGGTGTAGCTCTACCTCATCCCACGACAACCGCGCCTCCCCTTCCAACGTGAAGGTGGCCAAGGTGACCTTGAGAGTTTCCTCCGCCCTGATCGCTGTCATTATCCTCTTGACACGCGACAACCAATCTTCCGCCTGCGTTGGGGATCCCATTCCCGCAAACGTCGGAGGACTGAAGCTCATGAATTGCTTCAACTGTCGGTCAGCTGCTCGTGGATCTACAGCCTCAACCGGCTCGGGTCTTACATCAACACGAACTGGCGCTACCGCCGGCTGCGCTTGCCCGGTCGGCTGAATCATGGCAAAGAGCGCCTCAGCAACTAAACGAACAGTTTCCGCAGATGGAGGAGGTGTTGGCACCTCAGCTGGTGCCGCACTCTCATCCGAACGCTGGGGCTCAGACTGCCCAGCACCACTACGTGTCACCTATAGGTGGACAAGACACACATTAGCGAACGTATGCAAGCAAAACAACACAAAAAGGAACGCGCAGATTCCTCAAACAAGATTTTGTACATTCCTTAATGGACATTCCAGAGTTCATTAGCGTTACAGCAGGTCGCACAAACACGTGCTCGCCACCCCACAAAAGAATTCGACCACGAATTCGAAAGTAGAAGACCGACGAAAAGCTGATACCAAAATGTAACGACCCCATCCGTTCAATGACGTATCGTAGAAGGTCCGGCCGGGGCCCCACACTATATGCCACAAACAGACGGTGAGGTCACAGGAGAATACCAAACCAAACACGAATCCTAACTCAGAGCATTCTAGCGGAAGCTTTAAGTTACAACTTTGAACTCTTAACCGGAATGTCCAATATATAAAACCACATTTATATATATACCATGGAATGTACACAACCACAAGAGTTTGGCCTTAAGGCCTTACAGTTCCTCTGAACATACATCATGTTTTACAAACCTCGGCGCGCAGGCCGGCCATACATGAGTAAAAAGAGAAAACAAAACAAAGCCATTCGCTTAGCCTTCCAGGCTAGCCGCAGCAGCAGCAGCAATAGCAGTAGGGCTCTCCCGCCCATCACTTACCACTTGGCTCTCCAGCACCTGCACGGGAACAATTCCACCCAACCGGTGGCAAACAATGCAACGGTCAGCTTTCAGCTGACCCAATTATAACAATCCTACCCCTTTCTTGGGGCATGAGCATTCTTTCCCTGCAAGCATGGCATCATCAATAGCAACTATGTGCGCGCAGGCACATTCAAGCCATCACAACCATCGGCCACCCGGCCCGACAGTCCGTGCACTCAGGGCACATTTTCGGTGTACCGGAATACCAGGGTCAACACCACCGTCTACACGGTATTTGAGCATTTCTAGTCTTTCCGGCGCGCGGGCCTAAGACTCTCATTAGGCGCTCCAACAAAACCTATACCAGGCTTCCAAGTCGGACGGACCTAACGCAGGTACGGATCAGCCACCCCCCGTTGCTCAAGTCGCCGAGCCACCTCGAATACGGAAGTATCCATGGCATTTTATAGGCGCGGGTCGGTTTCACCTTTCCTGTTTGGCACTCAGCCTTTTCAACGAGTTGCAGCCCAACGGCTCAACTACTCACAAAGTGGCAACGCACGGCCACAAGAGTTGCCGCCAACCCTCTTCATTTCCTGGACATCGTCCAGTACTTCCTGCCGCACCAAGCAACAGTAGGAACAAGGCATCACAAGCCATAGGCATCACAAGCCATTATCACGGAGCCTTCTCCGATATGCAAACAAGCATCACCAATCCAGATTCCATCCAGATGGGCTTCACACAGCATGCCTAGAGCCGTACTCCAATTCCGGCCTCTAACAAGGGGGACTTCACATATCTACCCCAAGGGACACCACAACCCACCGCACACTCGCGGGGAAGGGCTTTCCCTATGCAATGCAGAAAAGAAGGACTTCACATGTCCAAGGAGGGAGATCGTTACCCTTGTCGATCTCTTCGGTGCCATCGCAAACTAGTCGGTGAGAAAGAACCGCAGCAGTCTTGCCGTCACAACGCCGGCTTCGGATCGCGAATCGAACCACGGGAGCTCCGCCGGTGGCTTGGTCTCCTCCTCCTTCTTCCTCTCTTTCTCTCTTCCTTAAGAATAATGAAGAATGAATCTTCATCCTCTTCTCACGACTTATCCAGCCCAAGAAACCACCTGAGCCTTTGGATCAAAAGAGAGGAAACTGAACGGCCAAGATTTCCCCAGAATTTCACTTTTTGGCCGACACGGCCTGTGACATGCCCGTGTCACAGGCCGTGTACCCCTTAAACGGTGCACACAGCTTGAACCGACTGCACAACACGGGTCTTCGACACGCCCGTGTCGGACCTGACACGCCCGTGTCAAACCTGAGACACGCCCGTGTCTCCTGCTCCATCGAGCTGCAACCAGAACACGGGTCGGAACACGGCAGTTGACACGCCCGTGTCCAGCCTGACACGCCCGTGTTCCCGGCCGTGTTCAAGGCCGTGTCCGGCTCTGCCCGGAATAGGCCAATTTTGCAAAATAAATAGAACACGCCCTGGGACACGCCCGTGTCCCAGGCCGTGTCACCCGACACGCCCTGGGACACGCCCGTGTCCCAGGCCGTGTAACCTGACCTGCTACTCAAATTTCAAGTTGAGTCTATTGGGGCCTTTTGGGGTGTTACAAATTATTACATAAAGGTGGACAATTTATATGTGATCCCCATATGGGCACACCACTGCTTCCGCTGCTTAGTTTGTCCCCAAACTAAACTCGAGCGGGGGTGACCCAGGGTTTTGTGGACTGCTACTTCCTTCTGATCGATGTTTCCTCTGATACCACTTGTAAGACCCCCTTTTTTTTCTTTTTCAACCACCGGGGTCTTATGCCCAGAACCGCCACTTTGCGGTGACACCTTCGCACCCGGGAAGGTCGTCACTACAACGCGCCGATTCTGCCGGCCTTTTCGATTACAATAAGTAGCACAATAATTGAAGTAAGAACAATGCAGTCCACAATAATAAATCACATGTAAATAAGATAAAATCTCCACGAAGGGAGAGTCCACAGAAAACATCAGAGTACTATAAATGCGGGCTTATGCCCGGTACAAAATGTCCTCACAACAAGTCTCTCATGCGGAAGCAAAACAGAAACTACTCAAGGTCGAGACTCACGGTTCCGGCTGTATGAACTCTGGAGCTAGACTGCCCCATTTCTAGGGGCACCGATCTCTGGGGCTGCTCCTCCATGCTGGGCTCCACGATCCCCTAAATGATGTGGTTCGAAAACCGTTAGTCATAAAGACTAAGCCCTATCATCCCCTACCCCTTCCCCATAGCTCCTAGGTACCGTGTGGGGAGAAAGAAAGGGGAGGACATATTTGTGGAGAATAAAAGTAAACAGGTGACAGTGGACTTAATCTAGCAAGTTATATTCGGTGAACAGTTAATATGATTGTTATAATAGGTCTAGCAGTAAGAAAAGCAATTATATGAATTTAAACCTTCACTTATGCGAGAACACATAAGCAAAGGGATCTTTTGCAAGGCTCCCATCGTATAAGTGTCCCATACCACTTATACCTTGGGGTGTCGGTTGTCAAACAGCAATGGTTGTTATATATTGAAATTAACCTTTGATTTATAAACTTGCCCACACAAGCTTATAGACCAAGGGGTCGTTTTGCAGGTCCTAATGTATAAGCGTCCCATACCACTTATACTTTAGGTGTCAGGGTTAAATGAATCGATTTTGCTATGACATGCTAGTGGGTATGATAAAACATGCAAGTGCAACTCACACACCCGACTCTGTGCACACAGACCTTTAGTTCCCCCTTTCGGAGCCGTTACCTCCCAGGATACCTCCGTAGTGGCAGACGGAAGCGGTGGGTTGGGCCTCGCCCACCTCAAAACTAATAAAAGCACCACTGGTCTGACCTATCGTACGCCTCAACGCTTGGTGCACTAAGCGGACGCCTGCGTACTCTTTCCGGCTGGCGCACCGGACTTCTGTTGGCGAAATGCTAATCACCCCGCCGAGTCAACGATATCGGTGTCAGTGCAATCGAACTCCCCGATATCGTAAAACCCACCACCTTAACTTTTCCTATCTTATGCACATGCAAGTTTATTCGTAAACACACAAAACCAAGCCGAAGCTCCCCGGACCAAACATCCGTCTCCAAACAAACCGAGCCGAAGCTCCCCGGACCATCCCGTCCGTCTCTTAACCAACCGAGCCGAAGCTCCCCGGACCATCCCGTCCGTCTCTTAACCAACCGAGCTGAAGCTCCCCGGACCCAAACGTCCGTTTCCAAATCACCCGAGCCGAAGCTCTCATCAATCTTCCTGTGCCAACAGTGTTTGTGAAAAGTGCAGCCCTAGTTACTAAGTTACTCTTGCCAGTTTGTTATTACAGTTTACGTTAGCCCAGGACTACCCCTGGTATTCCCCGTGAAGGGCTCTCAAGGGGCACTAGGAACCAAGACGGCGGCATTACGGTCCGAAGTTCCCTTTCGCAAGGCACTTAATATTATTGGTTTATCTCCCCTAGCCCGATTCCCTTCTCATTTTACGATAGACTATCCTAGGGTGATTTTTAACCTTCCTCTCTTCGGGAAAGGCGATCTTTCGCCGAACCCGAACACCTCTTAACTCTAGCTATCACCACTTCTCGCTACTCTTTTTATCTTCCTATTGCGATTTCCTCCACTATTGCCCACCCAAACAAAATGAATTATTTAACTCCAATGTCTTCCTCAGATCATGTCTTATTTCAATTCACAATTGCTATATGCAGACCGACCTAGACTTCATGTCGAACCGGTTATACAATGATCCAATACTCATCCAATTGCCCTAAATTATTTACTGGAGACTTACCATGATGTAAATGACCTAAATCCAGGAAATGGAAATTTTCCTAATCTATTTGGCAATTAATTAAATTCCTCGAAAATCCCAAGGGCTACCGATTTGAACATGAACTACCCTAAGTAAACATGCAAGATGTCCAACGAAATTATGATAAATAGTAGGTTATCTCAATAGGTTAAATCCTAAGTATCATAATTTTTCTATCATTAAAAAGGCATGAAAACTATTTTAGAAATAATCTCTAACTTCTGTTGTTTATGAATCAAGTACAGAAAACATTATTCCAAAAATTATAAATAATTTATGCCATGCAGATAAAGGCCTAAAATTAGCACTGGCCAAGTTTCATAATTTTCCAGCAAGTAATTTATCCATAATTACTTTTTAAACAATAAAACCCCTTTCTATTATCTGTGAACAAAGTACCAGATTTATTCAACATAAAATTCTATAAAAATTCAAGGGTCAATGTTCTACTGGTCAAGATCTAAATCCAGAATTTTAACTGATTATAATTAATTTAAAACCTCCAAATATTTGAAACAACAAATCGGGCTAATAATCCTTTAACACATGAAGTATGATATTTATTAATCATAAAATTCCAGGAAAATTACCATAAGTCTAAAACATCCTAAAACTCCCTCCTCCCGAGTTTCATGATTTTTGGATTAGATTTAGTGCTTAAAATAACTGAATTACATTTCTATCCTAATTCAAACTCTCAACTTCCGAGGTACTCAATTACCTCCAATTCCTTCACTATTTCAACAAGAGGGTTTTCAGCATAACATGCCACTCTCCTCCAAATTTCAAGGGCGTACAAGAGTTTTTGCTCCTATGTCCTTCACAAACCTCAAAACCCATTATTTAAGATTTGAGCTTGGATCCTAGGGTAAATCAACCCTAAATCACTCCATTTTCTCCAAGCGGGTTATAACACCATTCTAAGTCAGAGATCAGAAAATCAGCCTCTGTTGAGGTGATTTGACCCTTTCCAAACTCTCAGTGCACTTTTTATTAAAAGGTGTCTCATTAATGCCTAGTTAAGGGTAGAAGATTTCTCACCCAAAACTCCTCCAAATTAATTGGAATTTTACACAGACCTAGGTTTTATAGCCAGGGAGCACTCACCAAAATTTGGGAGGGTTTGGAGGTCATTTGACCATCTAAATAAATTCATCTAAGATTATTAAATTAAAACAACAACTTTAGGCAAAGTATCTGCAAAAATTCCCATTTTTGGTCTGCCTTTAGGTATAACCAAGATTAACACCCTGCCCAAATTTCAGGTCATTTGGACAAGGGACGAAGTGTGGGCAATCGTTTTAATTTCTGCCCAACTCTAGGTACAGCCCCCACTAAAACGGGTGCTGCGGCCGAACCGCTTACCCAAACGAGTTGAAACCAATTTTAGATTTATCTAGACTCGCAGGGCTATGACTTTTGTGTCTGGTCATTTTTCCTAAAATGACCTCTAAGAGCCTCGTTTTGCATCATTAAAATATGTCCATCCAAGTATAATTTCCATACAAAATCATTTACTTAGTTTATATATTTAAAACAGTTTTTACTGTTCATCTTCTACAGAACCCGAAAACCAGAACTCAGGAAGTCATTTTTCCTGTAACACTTCCGTGATCCGTCGCCGGCAGTCCGGTCACTTCCCTGGCCAGCCACCACCACCACCACCTCCGTTGAGGCGATGGCTAGCGGTCGGCGGTGGTTTGGCCGCCGGAGTTGGCGGTTTCCAGCGAACTCAAAAATACCATTTACATGGTTTTCCCATGAAAATGAGAGACGGGTCCGGCTCCGTTGAGCGCGAACCTCCTTTCTAAGAATCCTAAGATCTACCCATGAAAGAGAAGGAGCAGAGGAGGACCTTGTTCGCGGTTTGAAGGAGAGAAGAACGACGGGGTGCCATGGCGCGGTGGTGGCATTGCTGAACTTCTCCTACAGCAAGATCAAGGATCTGATCCGATTACTTGAGCGTGTAACCTTCTCCTCTTGCCCCAGGTGGGCTTTTATAAGTCAGAAAGTGGGAAGGTGAATGGGTAAAGCCTTAATGGCCATGAAGTCTCCTCCCCTTAACGCTTTGGTTATGATGCAGGGCCGTTGAAATGCTGGAAAACGAAGAGGTGTTCGCCAGGTGGTGATTTCCTATTGGACCAACATTTTCCTTATTTATTTAAATAATTAAGGAAAGAAACGGCCCATAAATACTCCTGGTGTAACTTCCCACACCCGCATTTATTACCACGCGTGTTAGAATAATTTCGGGCCTGAACCGTCGTTTCGGCCAATGTCACGGGCGTGACACATAGGTCACGGGCATGACAGGCCCGGATAGCCAATTCTGGGTTCGACGATCGTCGAACTGAGATCGACGATCGTCGATGGATGGTCACGGGCGTGACACCTTGGGTCACGGGCGTGACAGGCTCGGGTGGTTAGTTATGGGTTGACGATCGTCGATTTGAGATCGACACTCGTCGAATGGTGGTCATGCCCTGGGTCCCGGGCGTGACACCCTTTGTCACGGGCGTGACAGGCCCGAACGGCAAATTTCGAGGTCGACGATCGTCGAACTGAGATCGACGGTCGTCGAAGTCTGGTCACGCCCTAGGTCACGGGCGTGACACCATGGTCACGGGCGTGACATGCCCGGGCTGCAAGGTCGACGATCGTCTCACGGCGATCGACGATCGTCGAAGGATTCACGCCCTTAGTCACGGGCGTGACACCTTGGTCACGGGCGTGACATGCCCTGGCAGCACGTTCGACGATCGTCTCACGGAGATCGACGATCGTCGAAGAAGTCACGCCAGGTCACAGGCGTGACGGGTCGGTCACGGGCGTGACCAACCCGTGACCCGAAAACTCGGTCGATTTATTTCAATTTTATTTCCTTCCTGGGGTTCTGACACGTCCAAACGACTCCTAGGGGTCTAGCCGGAAATGGGATGTTACAAGTTTTGTCCCGAAACTTTACGCACAACACTCCTACTAAAGAAATAAAAGTAACAAATAGGAGTTACAAGAAGGAAAACAAACCGATCAAAATCAGGGAAACAGGTGAGGGTAAGCCTCCCTCATGGCCGACTCAAACTCCCAAGTTGCGCTCTCAAAATCCTGATTCCTCCAAAGAACTTTCACCATCGGAATAGACTTTTTTCGCAGCACCCGTTCCTGAGTATCCAAAATACGGACCAGCACTTCAACAAAAGAGAGGTTGGGCTCCAACTGGGGCGCAAAGTGCAATACTTTCCCACTGCTGCGCACACACTTCCGCAATTGGCTTATATGGAAAACATTATGAACACCTCGGAAGTTTGCTGGCAATTCTAATCTATAAGCTGACACGTCAATCCGCTCCAAAATCTTAAACGGGCCCAAATACCTCGGGTCCAATTTGTGATTCTTACCAAACCTCTTTACACTCACCATCGGGGAAACCTTAAGAAATACAAGGTCCCCTACAGAAGACTCTAAGGTAGACCTATGCCGATTAGCGTTCTTCTCGTATCTCTCCTGAGCTATACGAAGCTTCTCACGAATAAGCTTAATTGCGACTTCCATCTCCTCAAGAGCATCTGGACACAACAAAGGCCTCTCACAAGCCTCAGCCCAAAACAATGGTGTTCTGCAGCGCCTCCCATTCAAGGCTTCAAAAGGAGCCATCTGCACGCTTTCCTGATAACTATTGTTGTATGCAAATTCCATAAGTCAAAGCCGCACATCCCACGCTCCACTGTGGTCTAAAATGTAGCATCGGATCATATCCTCAACTATCTGGTTCACCTGCTCCGTCTGCTAATTTTTCTGTGGGTGGTAAGCAGTAGAATACCTAAGATCCGTACCCAAACCCTCCTGCAGACTCTCCCAAAAATGAGAAGTAAACTGGGAGTCTCGATCAGAAATGATACTCACGGGCACACCATGCAGTCGGATGACTTCATTCAAGTACAACTCTGTTATCTTCTTCATCGGGTAATCAATCTTATATGGCATGAAGTGAGCACACTTCGTCAGTCTATCCACTATGACCAAGAGAAAATCAAATCCCCTCGGGGATTTTGGTAAGCCCGTGATGAAATCAATAGATATACTTTCCCACTTCCAAGTCAGGATCTCTAACGAAGTCAACTTGCCACCAGGCCTTCCATGATCGGCCTTTACACGCTTGCAAGTGTGGCACTCCACAACAAAACGGGCTATATCACCTTTCATGACATACCACCAGGCAATTTGCTTTAAGTCACGATACATCTTCGTAGATCCTAGATTGTAGGCAATGCTGGATCCATGAGCCTCTCTGCAAATCATACCTCTAATGTCCCCAACAGCGGGGATGCAAAATCTGTCGCGGTACTCAAAGTACCAGCATAATTGATAGCAAAGTCTGGCAACTCCCCCTTCTCGGTCCTGGTGAATAAGTGCAAAAAATACGGATCGTCCTTCTGGTGCAGTCTTGTCAAAGAAATCCAAGACGGCTCTTCCACTTATAAACTACTCTGCAAGCCACAGCATCCCACTGATATATCCATAAGGTGGAACTCCTCCACTAAACGATCCGCGGTGAGGTTAAAGATCTTTCCCGTCTTTCGGCTCAAGGCGTCGGCCACTACATTGGCCTTGCCTAGATGATACTGAATCTCTACAACATAATCGGCCACATACTCTAGCCACCGCCGCTGGCGCAGATTCAACTCCTTCTACGTGAACACATACTTCAGGCTCTTTTGGTCGGTGAAGATCTTGCACTGAGCCCCATAAAGTAGGTGTCTCCACAGCTTCAACGCATAAATAACCGCTGCGAACTCGAGGTCATGCGTAGGATAATTCTTCTCATGAGTCTTCAGTTGCCTTGACCCATAGGCAATCACTTTTCCAACCTGCATTAACACACAACCCATACCTACATGCGAAGCATCCACGTAGACATCATAATCCACCCCTTCAGTAGGCAGCGTAAGAACGGGAGCAGTGCACAATCTCCTCTTTAACTCCAGGAAGGCTTCTTTGCACTTCTCGCTCCAGACAAAAGCCACGTTCTTCTGAGTCAGCTTGGTCAAAGGTGCAGCTAGGGAAGAGAAACCCTCCACGAACCTCCTGTAGTAGCCAACCAACCCTAGGAGACTCCTAATCTCCTTAGGCGTATTCGGCCTACTCCAATCCATCACTGCTGCGGCCTTTTTTGGGTCGACCGAGATCCCATCCTTGTTCACCACGTGGCCTAGAAATGAAACCTAAGGCAACAAAAATTCACACTTGCTTAGATTGGCGAATAACTTGTGGTTCCTCAACTACGATAGAACCAAGCGCATATGCTGCTCATGCTTCTCAGTACTGCGAGAATAAACAAACACGTCATCGATGAAGACCACCACGAACTTGTCCAGGAAATCCTTGAACACCCGATTCATCATATCCATGAAGGCTGATGGTGCGTTGGTCAAACCAAACGACATCACCAAGAACTCAAAATGTCCATGCCTTTATCTAAACGCAGTCCATGGAATATCTGCCTCACGGATCCTGAGATGATGATAGACTGAACGAAGATCGATCTTGGAGAACAACGTGTTATCGTGCAACTGGTCAAATAAGTCATCGATCCTCGGCAGAGGGTACCTGATCTTAATTATGACTTTGTTTAACTCCCTATAGTCGATGCAAAGACGCATTGACCCATCTTTCTTCTTCACTAACAGCACAGGAGCACCCTAAGGCGACGAACTCTGCCTGATAAATCCTTTTGCCAAATGCTCATCCAACTGAACTTGCAACTCCTCCAACGCACGAGGGGCCATCCGGTACGGTGCCTTAGCAATAGGATGCGTACCCGGCTCCAAATCAATAACAAACTCAGCATCCCGCTCGGGAGGAAGACTAAGAAGATCATCCGGAAAAACATCAGCAAAACCACAAACAACTGGAATCTCCTCCAAGCGCGGTACACAAAGAGCGGGCCCAACCACCGAGACCAAACAAGAAAAACAATCCGAAAGAAACAGCTTCTGAGCACGTACCGCAGAGATAATAGGAGAATCCTTGCATACATCAGCATACACGATTCCGGGCTGACCGTCATCCCTGATGAAGTCAAAGCGCTTACCTTTGCACTGAATGACTGCATCATACCGAGACAACCAGTCCATGCCCAAAATAACATCGAAGTCCTCCAGATCAATCATCTTCAGGTCTGTCTTCGCAAGGAAGTCCCCCAACAAAACAGGGCAATCTAATATGCCCAAATCTGAAAACACAGATTCATTAGAGGGGAACTTGACACGGAAGGTATCCCTAACTCGATCTAAAGTCAACTGATGTCGCTACATAAAGGCTCTAGCCATGAACGAGTGGGTAGCTCCGGAGTCAAACAGAACACGCGCAGCGGTTCTTCACCTTAAATTTCCCTATAGGAGCATATAAAACTAAGGAACTACCACAACAATACTGCAAACATTCTAACAAAACAAGAACAAAACCTTCAGGCTGGAAAGACAACTAACCTGAAATGTCCTGATTCGAAGCTTGAGCCTCCTCGAAAGAGATCACGTTCAGCTTTCCTTTGCCCTTGTCCACACGCTGAGGCGGAGGTAATGCCTATAGTGTAACTGCATGGAGAACAGGCTGGCCCTGAGGACACCTAGACTTGATGTGTCCCTTCGGCCCACACTAAAAGCAGACCTTATCCTTAGACCATCACTGGGCAGCATCATGCCCGGGCCGCTTGCAAATAGAACAGGAGCCATCTCTCCTAGGAGCACCCTTAATCGCATGAACCTGCTCCTTCCTCTGAGCTGCTGCCTTATTGAAACCTCTTTCAATAGGGTAGCCTGATCGGCCACAGAAGCTGCACACCACTTTGCTCTTCTTTCCCGGAGCCGCACCGGGTACCTGGGGTTTCTTCTCCTCCATAGAATTCCTCTTGTCCTTCCTCATTTGCTGGCCTCTGCTCTTCGCGGTCTCAATAGCCTCCAACTTTAGAGCAGCCTCCACTACTCCTACATAAGTCTCTGACCCATAAGCACTGGTCAACTACTGCACCTCGCTCCTCAAACCACCGAGAAATCGCTTAACTTGATCAGCCTCAATGCTGACCAATCCATGGGCAAAATTGCTCAACTTGCAGAACTCTATCTCATACTCACCCACCGTGAGTTTCCTTTGCTTCAGATGGAGGAATTCATTCATGAGGCGGTCACGCTCGACCGAGGGTAAGAACTTCCTCAACAACATCTCCTTGAACACCTCCCAAGAGCATCCAGCTACCAAGCTCTCCTTCTTTCTTAGCCACCAACTCTTTGCCATACCTTTAAGCTGATAGGCGGCTATCATCACCCTCTGATCATCTGCAATCCCTGAGTACAAGAACATCTCCTCCATGGAGATCAGCCAGTCATTTATCACCATGAAATCTGCCTTCCCGTCATAAGTGGGAGGGATCAGCCTCTTAAACTGCGAGATGAAGGCCATCTTTGCTGGCACCACAACTAGAGGTATTAAGGGTGCAGGAGGAGGAGGGACCGCTAATCCCCCTATAGGACCTTGCACTCCCTGAGTCTGACCTGTCATAACCACCACCAGGGACTGAATCTGGGCCTGCATCTCTACCATCTGTCTGCTCATGGCATCACTACTCTGCCGCAAGCTCTCGATCACCGCGTCATTCTGAGCTCCAGATGACTCACACTCAGATAGGGGAGTCGATCTAGTCGAAGGACGTCTCGCCATCCTAAAATCATAACAACACTAGTTATATCCAAATATAATGGCTAGAACCAACTACAAGTACAGACAATACATATATAGATATAAACTTAAAGCTGCTAAACTTGCTCTGGGAGTTTTTTTTTTTACAAAAATTTATGTTATGTCCTGACCTAAGATGGTTAGCCACCACCATACTACTTCATGTGCCTAGATCGGGAATGCATGACTTTGTATTAGTTTTGACTTAAAAGCTTATGTGTGTACATATGTCATCCTGCCAGTATTTATCTTGGCACGTTGTACTTATGCAATGTTATGCTATGCATGTTTGTGCTATGCATTCTACAAAGGCCCTAATGCATGTTATGAGCAGCGTATGCATTAAAATGTTATGCATCCCATACTACATAACATTTTCATGCAACGAAAAAGAAAACGAGCTAGTCGCAGCCATGTGGTGAGGTTATGAATCCCATACTACATAACCCTCACATGTTGCCCTATGGTGGATCCATATAAGAACACATATTATGCATCCCATAATACATAATATGCCCCATATACTTCATATTATGCTATGAGTATAGTGTTCGTTCTTTTGCCAAGACGTGCTGATGACATATCGGTGTGTGAATGACTTGATGATGAACTACTAAAGCAATCAAAGAAAGGTTACCCGACTAACTTGTAAAGCAACCTCTGATAATACATTTTGTAGCCTAAACTACTATCATATTTTCTATTTTATATTGTACAAATCATGTCTATTATTAGTTTATTTTTTATCATTTTTATGTAAATATTATTGTCACTGACTTTTTCTTGTCTTTTTGCAGGTTTCCAGAAAATTGGCCAAAAATGACCTGACACGCCCCCCTATCACGGCCTCCCTGGGCGTGACCTAGGGCGTGTCACCCGATCTCGAGGACTCCTGCTGGAAGGGACAAAAAAATGAATAAAACCGCTGTCACGCCCCACTGACATGCCCTACCTTGGTGTGTCACAAGCCGTGACCAAGGGCGTGTCGCCCTCTGCCGCAAAGCCTGCCGCATTAAATGACGTTCCGCCACAGCACGCAACAGTACTATCACGCCCCCCCCCCCCCCCCCCGTCACGGGCATGACCTGGGGGTGACATCAACTTTTCCGATGACTGACGGATTTTTGACCAATGATTTGCACATGACGTGCCACAACACGCAAAGCCTGCCGCATTAAATGACGTTCCTCCACAGCACGCAACAGTACTATCACGCCCCCCTACACGGGCGTGACCTAGGGCGTAACCACCGACGTACAGAGGCAATGATCCTTCCCGCCAGAGTCCAGAGCCCGAGGTCAACATAGTACTGTCACGCCCCCGGACACGCCCCCCCTAGGGCGTGTCAGAGGGCGTGACCAACCCGTCAGAAAAAATCTATAAATTGAGACCCCCCTCTTCATTTCAGCAATTTTTGGCTGAGAGGGGGAGGTGCTGCCCCTTTGGTTCTTGGGTCCTTTTCTAGTTTTTTATGCTTTTCTCTCTCCCTCTCTCTATTTCTAATTTTTTTTAACCCTAGTTTAATCTTAGTTTGTTTTATCTTTTCTTGTAATCTTTAGTGTTGCTTAGTGTTAATTGTAGGGCTAGAATAGGTTTCAATTTCATGCACTTGTAATTTTAATTTCAATTAGTGTAACTTGTCCCTTTTCATTAATAGAAGTGTTCTTTGTTTAGCTTGTGTTTTTTTATGCTCTACTACTCATTCCCCCTCCTCCATTCCATAATGATTAACTAATCCTCCTTGTACTCGATCTTGATGATCCGAGGTTCGAGCGATTCAGTTATGATGTTTTGATTAATCTTTTCTTTTTAGGTTAGGGCCTTGAATTACTCTTGATTAATCATGGGTTGGAGGTATATTATCGATATATACTCTCCACCTTTGCTTTCATTCTGGGCAAGCCGAGAGGCCGATAGAATGAAGTGAGCATTCAAGAGTAAAGGGAGTTGTACGCACCCCTCGAGAGAGGCAGACGTTCAAATCTCCCAGATTGGAGTAAAATCCAATAGTTGGGTTCACCGCGTAAAGCGAGTTTTAGGCCTCCGATTTAGACGAGAGTCGGTCGGACCTTCCTAAACTCAGTTGGGCACGACTTCGAGAGAAGCGTGTTCAAGCTTTAGGAACATCCACTGTCAAGGACCTTTACCCTATTAAGTTTAGATTTTTATCGCATTTTCTTAATCGTCTTTAGCCGAGGTGATTCTTGATCGAGTGCATTTCCATTTCATACTTTCAACCTTCTGTCGTAATCGTTTTACTTAATAGCACTTTACTTAATTGCAATAGCTCTATTTCTAGCATTAGTTTTATTTCCTTAATCAAAATTAGATTCTCTAAACCCTAATTTTTCAGTCGATAAGATAATAGTGTTCGTGTGAGTAAGCATAGCCAACAGTTCCTGTATTTCAATACGACACTTGTGTCCCCTAGCTACAATTCGATAGGTATACTTGCCTCATCGGGTTGCTAGTTCGGTTGCGTTTATTTTCTTCGAACCCTAGCGCGCAACAAGTTTTTGGCGCCGTTGCCGGGGAGCCAACTTCCGTTGATATATTGAAAACACGAACCTATTAATTTTATCTCTTTTCTTTCTTATCCTCTTTCTTTAAAGTTTTAAAAAATCAAAAAAATTATCACCGCTCTTAATAGTAACCAACTTCACAATTTTTCTACGCCACCTAATTCTCTCAAAAAGGGCAAAGGGGTTTAAGCGCCACTATCTTCTCTAGTACCTTGCGAACCCTTCACGGGGTAGTCCTTGGGAAGTTTGGGAGTTAATCTATAAAAAAAATCTATTTCAAAAAGAAAAAAAAAATTTCTAATCTAGTTTTTTTTCTAGTTTATCCTTTTTCTCTTTCTTTTCTTCTTTTCTGTTCTTTTAGTGCATGACCCGCGGGAGTCCGTCGGTTATTTTGGACTTGGACCACGAAATTGAGCGTACTCTTCGGAGAAGATCGCGATTTCAAGGTCCTACTGTCCAAGTGCCGGTTGAGGACTCCGAGTCATTTGCTACTTTAAGAATGGAAGAACCCAACGTAGATGAGGCCGTGCAAAGGACTATGTCCTATTATGCACGACTGAACCTCGAGGGAACAAAATCTAGTATTGTCCGCCCTGCTATAGCAAATAATAACTTCGAATTAAAGCCTAGCATAATTAAAATGGTGCAGCATTATGTGCAATTTGACGGACTTCAAGATGAAGATCCGAACGCACATATAGCTAGCTTTCTTGAAATTTGCGACACCTTCAAGATAAATGGTGTCACAAATGATGCGATCAGGCTAAGACTCTTCCCCTTCTCTTTAAGAACTAAAGCTAAATAGTGGCTTAAGACTTTACCTAAAAATAGCATAACCACCTGGAATGAATTAACTGAAAAATTTTTGGCGAAGTATTTTCTACCAGCCAAAACTGCAAAACTTAGGAACGACATCTCTGCCTTCAAACAAATAGACTCTGAAACCCTATATGAAACCTGGGAGAGATTTAAAGAATTATTAAGACGATGCCCACATCACGCGCTTCCTGTATGGTTACAAGTGCAGACGTTCTATAACGGGCTAAATCAAAGCACGAAGCAAATGATAGACGCAGCTTCTGGCGGTAATTTAAATCATAAGACCCCGGAATCAGTTCTTGAGCTTTTTGAGGACATGGCCATGAACACTTATCTGTGGAATGTGCCTAGGTCCCGCCCGAACAAGCCTGCAGGTATCT
Organism: Platanthera zijinensis; assembly: GCA_039513925.1. Lineage (NCBI taxonomy): Eukaryota > Viridiplantae > Streptophyta > Magnoliopsida > Asparagales > Orchidaceae > Platanthera > Platanthera zijinensis. The sequence continues at coordinate 135,518,870 of CM077085.1, forward strand.
ATGAAGTGGAAAACATCTCCCAGCTCGCTCTGCAAGTAGAAATCCTAAGCAAAAAGATAACGGAGATGACTGCTGCCTCTGCCCCTTAGGTATGGGAATCTGCAACCCCTACTCCAGAACATTTAGATTATGTTAATAATATGCCTAGAACTGCTTTTAATAATTTTTCTTCTGCGAATTTTCATCCTCCTTGTTTTAATTTTCCGAATAGTTATAACCCTGCTTTAAGAAATCATACAAACTTTTCATGGAGTAATCCATCGAATGCGATGCGCCCACCACCGCAAAATGATTTTTCTGCACCACCACCACCTCTTCAAAATTTTCCAAAACCTCCAAGCTTGGAGGAATTACTTTCTAAATATATCACCACAAATGACGCTACTATAAGAACTTTAACCGAAAGCGTAAAAAGTCTAGAAAATCAGGTAGTACAGCTCGCGAAAATAATTTCTGAGCGACCGCAGGGTCTCTTCCTTCTAATACCGAACCCAACCCGAGAGAGCAAGTGAAAGCTATAACTCTTCAGAGTGGGAAGCAAGTCTCCGGTATGGTAAGTGAAGAGCCCGAGGCAAGCTCCGCTCCCACCTCTAAAAATCAAAGCTCCGCTCCCTTTTTAAAAATTCCACCCTCTACTGAAGAAGTAATCACCCCCGCTTTAGAAAAACAACTCACTCCACCACCCATCTTCAAAAATAATTCAACTCCTCCATACCCCTCCGAACTTAATAGACAACGTCAAGATGATCAGTACTCCCGCTTCTTAGAGATCTTCAAGCAAATACACATTAATCTTCCCTTCCACGAGGCTATTTCGCAGATGCCGAAATACGCCAAGTATCTTAAGGACCTCCTCACCAACAAGAAGAAGTTAGAGAATCTTTCGCACGTCATGCTAAACGCTGAGTGCTCCGTCGTTTTAACAAACGGTTTGCCGAAGAAAATCAGTGACCCGGGTAGTTTCTCTATCTCATGTGTCTTCGGTGATCTTTTTGTTAAACACGCGTTAGCCGACTTAGGCACGAGTATAAACCTGATGCCCTTATCGTTGTTTAAAAAGCTAGGAATTGGTAGCCTTAACCCCACACGTATGAGTATCCAGCTAGCCGATCAAACCGTCAAGTACCTGTTAGGAATAGTGGAGGACGTTCTAGTAAAAGTCGACAAGTTCATCTTCCCGGGGGACTTTGTCATTTTGGACATCGAAGAAGACGTCGAGGTTCCCCTGATCCTTGGCCGACCCTTGGTTGTCACCTCCAGAGCCATCATTGATGTAAGCAATGGTAAGCTCTTCCTTCGAGTAGGCGACGACGAAGTCAGTTTTTCTATCACACCTTCGATGTTGAACACCCAAGCAAATGATGACTCATGTTTTTTCGTAGACGTCGTGAGTGATGAATCTTCCTACTGCCTCTCCGACTTTGAAAAAGAACTTTCTGATTTTTGTTTTTCTTCTTCTCTTACCGCTAAATCACTGCAAGGAAGTGATGAATCTTCTGATTGTCTTTATGAGTTTGAAATAGAATTTTCTGATTTTTGTTCTTCGTCTTTTCTTCCCACTGAATAGCTACAAGAAGCCGTCTTGGCTGCTAGCCCCACCCCTTATTACGTTCCTTATAAAAAAGTTTATGAAGATATTATTTTTGAAAAAGAAAGAATCTCTAAATCCTCTTATGAAGAACCCCCTACCCTAGAACTTAAAGAACTTCCTGAACACCTTAAGTATGCTTTCTTAGAAAAAGATTCCAAGTTACCAGTTATCGTTTCGGCCTACCTCACTGATACGCAAAACGATAAACTTCTTCTAGTTCTACGTAAGCATCGCCGGGCTATTGCTTGGCAAATTTCTGATATCAAGGGCATAAGCCCATCTTTCTGTACCCATAAAATTTTAATGGAAGATAATTCGCGTAACTCTATTCAACCTCAACGCCGTATAAACCCGAATATGAAAGAAGTAGTTAAGGGTGAGGTTATGAAATTATTAGACGCAGGAATTATCTACCCTATTTCGGACAGTAAGTGGGTTAGCCCCGTTTAGGTAGTGCCAAAGAAGGGAGGGATAACCGTAGTTAGTAATGAGAATAATGAATTAATCCCGACACGGACGGTGACTGGTTGGCGTATGTGTATAGATTACCGTAAGTTAAATGATGCCACCCGCAAGGACCACTTTCCTTTACCGTTTATCGACCAGATTTTAGAACGATTATCCGGCCATAGCTTTTATTGTTTTCTCGATGGCCTCTCAGGGTACTTTCAAATACCCATCTCTCCCGAGGACCAAGAGAAAACTACGTTTACTTGTCCCTTCAGCACCTTTGCTTACCGAAGAATGCCGTTTGGATTATACAATGCACCAACTACATTCCAGCGATGTATGCTCGCAATATTTGACAAGTACGTAAAAAGCATTTTGGAGGTATTTATGGACGATTTCTCCGTGTTCGGCGATTCCTTCGATAGATGTTTAGAAAACCTCGAAAAAGTCTTAGAGCGATGCGAAGAAACTAACCTTACCCTTGGGAAAAATGCCATTTTATGGTGAGGGAAGGGTTAGTTTTGGGTCATAAAATTTTTGCTAAAGGTATTGAGGTAGACGTTGCCAAGATAGAAGTTATTGAGAAGTTACCGCCGCCTACAAACATAAAAGCTATAAGAAGTTTCCTAGGCCACGCTGGCTTTTATCGTCGTTTTATAAAGGACTTCTCCAAGATCACTAAGCCCCTCACCCATCTCTTAGAAAAAGACGCTCCATTCATTTTTGAAGACTCTTGTATTTCTGCCTTTGAATCAATTAAAGAAAAGTTAATTAACGCACCGATTATGATAGCTCCGGTGTGGGACCTTCCTTTCGAGATTATGTGCGATGCGAGTAGTTTTACGGTGGGAGCCATTTTAGGTCAACGCATATCTAAAAACTTCCACCCCATCTATTACGCTAGTAAAACCCTCACATCTGCACAAGAAAATTACACCACAACCGAGAAGGAGCTCTTAGCTGTACTATTCGCATTTGATAAATTCCGCTCTTACATTACACTTTCAAAAATCATTATTTTTACGGACCACTCGGCCCTCAAGTACCTTCCTGCCAAAACGGATGCCAAGCCTTGCTTGATTCGCTGGGTCTTACTCCTCTAGGAGTTTGACTTAGAGATCTGTGATAAGAGAGGAGCCGAGAACTTGGCCGCCGACCATCTATCCAGATTAGATAACCCCTTTATAGAAAAATTAAATGAAAAATCTTTTAATGATTATTTTCCTGATGAGAAGCTGCTTTTAGTTAACACATCTACTTCTCCTTGGTTCGCGCACATCGCCAACTATCTAGTGGCCCGGGTGCTCCCAAAAGAGTTCACCTCTCAGCAAAAGGAGAAATTCTTTTCTGAGCTGAAGAACTACTTTTGGGAAGACCAGCATCTTTTCAGAATTTGTGCGGATCAAGTGATAAGGAGATGTGTTTCTTATGATGAAGGAATTGATATTCTAAAACATTTGCATGAAAGTTCGACAGGTGGGCACTATCAAGCTGCTCGAACCTCTCACAAGGTGCTTTGCACGGGTTTTTACTTGCCTAGCCTATTTAAAGACGTGCAAGCCTTTGTGAGCAGGTGTGATAGTTGCCAACGGTCGGGCAACATTTCCAATAAAAATGAAATGCCGCAAAATTATTTCTTAGTGTGCGAAATTTTCGACCTCTAGGGAATTGATTTTGTTGGCCCTCTTCCTTCTAGCTCCGAAAACAAATTTGTTTTAGTTGCTGTTGATTACGTTTCACAATGGGCTGAGGCCCAAGCTCTTCCTACAAACGACTCCCGAGTTGTAGTCACGTTTTTTAAAAAATTGTTTTCTAGATTCGGTACGCCACGCACAATCGTTAGCGATAGGGGTTCCCTTTTCTGTAACGCACAATTTTCAAAAATCCTTACCAAATACGGCGTTACGCATAAGCTTTCCACTGCCTACCACCCCCAAACTAACGGACAAGTCGAAGTAGTTAATAGAGAAATAAAAAGAATATTAGAAAAGACTATTTCAACTTCTAGGAAAGACTGGTCAGCCAAACTTGACGATGCTCTATGGGCCTATTGAACAGCGTACAAAATCGCCCTCGGATGTACGCCGTATCGGCTGGTCTATGGAAAATCGTGTCATCTGCCCGTAGAGTTAGAACACCGCGCCTTTTGGGCCTTAAAATTTTTAAACATCGATCCCCACTCAGTCGGTGACCTTCGAAAATTTCAACTAAATGAACTCGATGAGTGGCGCTCTTATGCTTATGAAAATAATAAACTTTATAAAGAGCGGACGAAGCGTTTACACGATAAACACTTAAGGCACCATAAAAACTATAAGTCGGGCGACCAAGTCCTTTTATATAATTCTCGTTTACGTTTATTTCCGGGAAAATTAAAATCTCGCTGGTCTGGCCCGTTTTCTGTTTTAGAAGTATTTCCTTAGGGAACTGTTTTAATTTCTCACCCTGATAAGGGTAGTTTCAAAGTGAATGGTCAGCGTCTTAAACTCTATATTTCTGGTGATGATGATGTCAGTCCAAACATTATTAAGTTTCTGCTTCACGAACTTTAACTTTAAACTCTTAATTTTTGTTAAAAATAATTTTATTTCTTGACAACAATATTTTTGGACAGTATTATTTTTTTGATGCGTCGAGCTCAACGACGCTTTAAACAAAGGGCGCTCTTGGGAGGCAACCCAAGTTATCTTTTTCTGTTTTCTTTATTTTACAATTTTTGCCTCAGACGGCTCCGACAAGCTGAAGCTTCTGCGATCGCCTGCTCCAACATTGCTGAATCCATCACGAAGTCCAAAGAAGACATTCGGAGGAGCGGCATCACTCAGCTTTCGCAGCAAATAAATCCGGGGAAGTACCTGTCTTTCAATCCTGTCTTTCAATTCACTCTTTCAATTCATGTACTTTATTTTTCTCTCCTTCTCCAATCCTCTTCTTTAGCTATTGAGGACAATGTCTATTTTAATCTTGGGGGAGGACTTCCTCGTTCATTTTTGCTTAGTGTACAAATTTTTCTTTTTGTATATATTTTAAATATTTCCAAAATAAAAAAAAAATTAATATCTTAAAATTCCAAAAAAAAAAAATCCAAATAAATAGAGAATTTTTCACAAAATTAAAAAAATATGTGTTTTTGAATAGTTTAGATATTTTGGTATTTCAATAGTACCCCTAGTTTTTGTTTTTGTTTTACTCAAAATCTCCTATAAATAACTAAGTTAATTATAATATTTCTAATCGTCCTTTTTAATTATGTTTCATAAGTAAAATGTTGGTCATGCTGTGTTTCTAATTCACGGTAGCATGTTAAGGTGAAATATTTTTCAAAAACTCGCATTTCTATTATGGTTTTTTGTTTTTATTTCCTTTACTTTCTCAAAAATTCATCATCCACTATTTTTTTTTTCGTTTTTGAATAATTTTGGTAAAGTCAACTTTTGAATAACGTAGTAGATGTGAACGATCCAAGTCACCTATTATTTCTATTTTCAAGTTAATTTCATAAATCTTCTTTTATTATCTAGGACTCGCTTTTTGAAAATTTTCAAACATTTGTTTTAAATAAATTCAAAAGGGTGAAAATGATTTAGGCCGTTTTTGTTTTCGTTTGAGCTTTCCTGCCAACCTAAAAACTTTTACCACTAGTTAGCCATTTTTGAGTCTTTTTCTGATTTCATTTGATAGCTCCTCCCTTCATTTCATTTTCACCAAAGCCAAAATTTCCAACCTATCGAATCACACTAGCCTTTTTGAGTTTCATAAATTATTTTGACGATTTTGATAGGATATTTTGTGATTTTTGCGGGAGAAAGGTTTTTGAAAAAAAAAGTATGCTCAAAAGTTATGTTTGGTAAATTCAAAAGGAAAATAAAATATTTATGGCCTTTGTTTTGAAAAAAGAAAAAAAATTGAAAAAAAATAAGAAAAAGAAAAAATGTATATATATTTTTATGAATGTTTTTGAAACTCTTTTCTTTATTTAGTGTGATTTTCAACCTTCACGTTTATCTTTGAATTCCACTCCTAATCATATTCCTAAACTAAACATTTCTGTCCTATTTAAGTCCTTTTGATTCACGCTTTTTGATTTTTATTTAACAACTAAGAAAAGAAAAAAAGTAAATCAGTTTTAGTTTTTGATTTAAACCTAGATTTTTGTTAATTAAATTGATATAATTATAATGCATTGCTTGGATCTAGTAACAACTCAATGCGTGTTTTTCATTTTTGTTGCTTTGCTTAAGTCTATTTAAAAAAATTCGTTAAAATTTTGGATGATTTGTTTTTATTGAGTAAAGTTTATAAAAGTTTTACCATACCTAAATAATTGTTTTATACTTACATTTCACCTTTTCCCTACTTAGAATTTCGCATAGTATTTGTGTAGGCATAATTAGAACTTTTTGATTAGTCCTTTTTATAAATATCTAGTTTTTATATTTTTGCTTGGGGACAAGCAAAACTTAAGCTTGGGGGAATTTGATAATACGTTCTGTAGCCTAAACTATTATCGTATTTTTTATTTTATATTGCACAAATCATGTCTATTATTAGTTTATTTTTTATCATTTTTATGTAAATATTATTGCCACTGACTTTTTCTTGTCTTTTTGAAGGTTTCCAGAAAATTGGCCAAAAATGACCTGACACGCACCCCTGTCACGCCCTCCCTGGGTGTGACCTAGGGCGTGTCACCCGATCCCGAGGACTCTAGCTAGAAGGGACAGAAAAACGAATAAAACCGCTGTCACGCCCCCCTGACACGCCCTACCTGGGCGTGTCACCAGGCGTGACCAAGGGCGTGTCGCCCTCTGCCGCAAAGCCTGCCGCCGCATTAAATGTCGTTCTGCCACAGCACGCAACAGTACTGTCACGCCCCCCCCCCCCCATCACGGGCGTGACCTGGGGCGTGACATCAACGTTTCCGACGACTGACGGATTTCCGACCAATGATTTGGACATGACGTGCCTGTCACGCCCCCCCTACACGGGCGTGACCTAGGGCGTGACCACCGACGTACATAGGCAATGATCCTTCTCGCCAGAGTCCAGAGCCCGAGGTCAACATAGTACTGTCACGCCCCCTGACACGCCCCCCCTAAGGCGTGTCGGAGGGCGTGATGAACCCGTGAGAAAAAATCTATAAATTGAGACCCCCCCTCTTCATTACAGCAAGTTTTGGCTGAGAGGGGGAGGTGCTGCCCCTTTGCTTCTTAGGTCCTTTTCTAGTTTTTTATGCTTTTCTCTCTCTCTCTCCCTCTCTCTCTCTCTCTCTCTCTTTGTAATTTTTATTTAACCCTATTTTAATCTTAGTTTGTTTTAGCTTTCCTTGTAATCTTTAGTGTTGCTTAGTGTTAATTGTTGGGCTAGAATAGGTTTCAATTTCATGCACTTGTAATTTTAATTTCAATTAGTGTAACTTGCCCCTTTTCATTAATAGAAGTGTTCTTTGTTTAGCTTGTGTTTTTTTATGCTCTACTTCTCATTCCCCCTCCTCCATTCCATAATGATTAACTAATCCTCCTTGTACTCGATCTTGATGATCCGAGGTTCGAGCGATTCAGTTATGATGTTTTGATTAATCTTTTCTTTTTAAGTTACGGCCTTGAATTACTCTTGATTAATCATGGGTTGGAGGTATATTATCGATATATACTCTCCACCTTTGCTTTCATTCTGGGCTAGCCGAGAGGCCGATAGAATCAAGTGAGCATTCAAGAGTAAAGGGTGTTGTACGCACCCCTTGAGAGAGGCAGACGTTCAAATCTCTCGGATTAGAGTAAAATCCAATAGTGGGGTTCAACGCGTAAAGCGAGTTTTAGGCCTCCTATTTAGATGAGAGTCGGTCGGACCTTCCTAAACTCTGTTGGGCACGACTTCGAGAGAAGCCTGTTCAAGCTTTAGGAACCTCCACGGTCAAGGACCTTTACCCTATTAAGTTTAGATTTTTATCGCATTTTCTTAATCGTCTTTAGCCGAGGTGATTCTTGATCGAGTGCATTTCCATTTCATACTTTCAACCTTCTGTCGTAATCGTTTTACTTAATATCACTTTACTTAATTGCAATAGCTCTCTTTCTAGCATTAGTTTTATTTCCTTAATCTAAATTAGATTCTCTAAACCTTAATTTTTCCGTCGATAAGATAATAGCGTTCGTATGAGTAAGCATAGCCAACAGTTCTCGGATTTCAATATGACACTTGTGTCCCCTAGCTACAATTCGATAGGTATACTTGCCTCATTGGGTTGCTAGTTCGGTTGCGCTTATATTTTCTTCGAACCCTAGCGCGCAATAACCTCCCTCTGATACCAACTGTCACAACCCGCATTTTCTCCGAATTTAGTAATTATCAGAGTATGAGAAAACACACGTCATGATGCCACGTCGAGCAGGGGATAACTGTTGACGCTAAGGCAAAACCATCTACTTTACTTTATTAAAGAAATTCACGAGTTTAAAGATTAGAAAATTAGTTATATTTTAGAGGTCGTATCCCTCGGCTCGGTGAATCACCTAGTCCACTGTTAAAAACTATACTTATGCGCTGCGGAAAAATACTTTATTCAGATTTGACTTCCTAACGAGTGCATAAGAGCCCTAAGAGGACCACTTATGCTATGCAAGACTCTACATTTAATTTAAATTATATATAAGAAAACGATCTTTATACGTTGTTTGGAAAATAGTGATTTAGTTTTATAAAACATGTTGATCATGCGATATACTTATAATAATAATTGTAGTTTTAAAATAACTAGCAACCTAGCATAAATTCTCCCCAGAGCAAGTAGACTACCTCCAGAAAATGGTAGCAGCAACAGTAATATATCTAGTACAAAGGTAAAAACTACCAGTGAGCGCCAACATCCTGACACGAACCCACTGGCACATATGTATGTCTGTAAGAAAAGTACAGAAAAACTACCTCACTAACAAAGCAACAGGATCTCCAAAGCCCAAGAGACCACCAGCAACACCACTGCAACCTAGCCACCAAACAAGCTACTGCTCAGAACCTTAGGCATTCAAAAGAAGAAAGAATATCTCAGCAAGCAAAACAAGGAAAAACTGCATGAAAGTGTCAACCAGGGAATAAATGAAAGAGGAAAACACATAGCAGTAAAAGTCACAACTGCCCATTGCAAGATAAAAAAGAAATGCACCACGTGCGAGGAAACAACATCAACCCTTCCCAGAAGCTACATCCTGCAGAGTCTACTAAGCTACCCAGAGGCCAAAGTGCTGCAATCTACCAAGGAAGAAACATCTAACACCCTAAGCTGTGGGAGGTGGTAGTAGCAAAAACAAACAACATGGATCCGGGTTGGAGGCAAACACAGTCCCCCAATCACCATTTCCAAGCCAACAAGCTCAAGGGTCTACATGTGAAAGCACTAGGGACCTTCCACCCCCTGCCCAGCCCATACCTGGTGCAAGATAGAAGAAAAGGGTGGCCATGGCTAAATTACACAACACCGCCCCCATGAAGAGCTTCAAACCACCACTACTAACCACGACCCACGATTCGCCCTTAAGGAAAGAAAAACATGGCCGACAAGGAAACTCAAAACATGAACAAGGAATTCACTCGGGAGCGAAAATCAAGGTAGGGAAAAAGTGTTGAAATGACTCAACACGGCATGGCGTTGAGTGGGACCCACTCAACTCCTGCCTAGACCTTGGCGTTGAATGAGCTAGCCTCACTCAGCGACAGAATAAGCATGGCATTGAGTGAAGTTCACTCACTCAACGCCTCTTGCAAGAACAACTCTGGCGTTGAGTGAGCTACCCTCACTCAACGCCAAACAGGCATGGCATTAAGTGAGGTACACTCACTCAACGCCCTGGTACTTAACCATAAACAGAGAAAGTGGCGTTGAGTGAGCTGGCCTCACTCAACGCCAAAACAACAATGGCGTTGAGTGAAGCTCACTAACTCAACGCCCTTACATTTAGCCGCAAAAGAGAAGTACGGCGTTGAGTGAGTCCACCTCACTCAATGCCAAAATAGTAATGGCGTTGAGTGAGGTTCACTCACTCAATGCCCTGGCACTTAGCCGCAACAAGGCAATTCTACGGCGTTGATTGAGCTGACCTCACTCAACGCCAAAATAGCAATGGCGTTGACTGAGGTCGTCTCACTCAACGCCAGAAGTTCTGGCCACGAAGAAGGGTTGTGGCGTTGAGTGAGTCTACCTCACTCAACGCCAAAGCATAAATGGCATTGAGTGAGTTCAACTCTCTAGACGCCACGGGACTTTGCCGCAAACTTCCCTTCGGTGTTTAGGAGGCCACCTCACTCAACGAGAAACCAGGAATGGCTTTGAGTGAGGTCAACTCACTCAACGCCAAAGTAATTAGCCTCAGAAAAGGCTATGGCGTTGAGTGAGCACACATCACTCAACGCCAAAGTACTTGGCTGCACAGAAGCGAGGGCGTTGAGTGAGTCCACCTCACTCAATGCCAAAACCAAAATGGCGTTGAGTGAGGTCGACTCACTCAATGCCAAAACACTTGGCTTCTCAGAAAAACTGCGGCGTTGAGTGAGCTTGCCTCACTCAATGCCAAAATGGAAATGGCGTTGAGTGAGGTCGACTCACTCAACGCCAAAGTACTTAGCCGCTAGCAAGGGCTGTGGCGTTGAGTGTGTCCACCTCACTCAACGCCCTAGTACTTAGAAAAAAAATTATGACTGGCTACAACTGTGGCGTTGAGTGTATGCACCAGACTCAACGCCAAACCCGCAAAGGCTTTGAGTGTGTGCACCACACTCAACGCCAGCCAGACAGAAACCAAAAATGCTCTATCCAACAAACACAGCAGGCACCCCCTTCTCTCTCTCTCTCTCTCTCGGCTTCACCCGCAAGCCACCAACCAGACAGCAATCTGGAGTTTACTGATGGCATTACGCCGGCAGGTTTAGCACCAACAGCACAGAGAAGGGGGGCTCATAGGAGAATCTAAGCCCAAATTCGGCAAGAAAAAGAGAACATGCTTGGCTTCTACCCTAGGGCTAACCGGGAATTTTCAGAATTTCAAGAAAACAACAATGGCAAGGGCAAGAGCACCACTTTCCTCGATTTTCGGCGAAGCTTGGATGTCTTTCCCTCCTCTTTACTTGGCACTAGCAACAGCAGCACCTAAAAGCATACTCCCGTACATTAATGGCGGAAAACCTCAAGACCTAAATTCCCAAATCTCTTAAAACTCCACGAAAATCGAATTTATTACCGTCGAAACGTTGATCTGAGCGAGAGCAAGACAATGCCGCTTTCGGAATCGAAATCCATCCACGAACACTCCCGGAATCATCGTCCGAAAGCTAGGGCAGCCCGTCGTTTCCGCCTCTGCTTTCCGCGAACAGGAGCAGCGGTTTTTTGCTTTTGGTCTCGGGAAGAAGGAGGAAGGAGAAGTTGGCCCGCCATTTCTTAGTAATTTTTTTTTATATAAGCTTTAAACGTATCGGTTATGCAAAACCGAATCCCAACCGCCGACTCCCTTATTAAATTAAGAGAATTCTAATAGTCTTTTGTTGGGTACATTAGAAAATGTGTACCTGATTTGAAGAAGCCTAACTTAGCATAATGATATACATCAAGGTGTATTTGATGTTGTTAAAGTTGAATATGTGCAGGTTAAAAGTATGGAAAAATTTCTAAGTCCATGTATCGACACTAGAAGAAGATGTGTCAACACTTCAGGAAGATTGTGTCCACACTTGAAGTAGGCTATGTCGACACAGAGAAAATGAGTCGACATCAACTGTGTCGACACCGGGAGGCAGTGTCGAAACACACAAGATTATAGTTGACATCAACTGTGTCGACACCAGGAGGCTGTGTCGATACACAGAGGCAAAGTCGACAATATTTGTGTCGACACCAGAAGACTGAGTCGACACATATAGGTAGAGTCGACAAAAGCTGTGTCGACACCTGAAGGCAGTGTCGACACATACTATGTTCTGAATCTACATCAACTGTGTCGACACACAGGACTTGTGTCGACACACTGCCAAGTCTAGACCATGTCGTTTGCTGAATATGGATGAAGTGTTTGAGTCAACACAAATACTCTGTGTCGACTCATTCTCAAGTTGTAGTATGCAGAAGCTGAGTCGACTTAAAGACAAACTTGTCGACTTCTCTAGAGGCAGTGTCGACACCAAAGTTACTTGTGTCGACACATATAGACAGATGGTCTCGACACTTTCTGACAGACAGTCTCGACACGTTGCTGTCCAAGACAAAGGAACATGATCTGTTTGAAGACTTGATAGTTGTGGGTTACAACAAGTTAACTGAAGCTGTCAGACTTGTCAGAAGACAGTTAGATACCGGACCAGCCGGTCACCAAAAAGAAGGTCTATAAATAGACAGATTTAGAAGTAGAATGATTATTATTTTTGTGATTAAGAAGCAACACTTAAAAAAATCTGATTAAGGAATCAAATCAAGAAAGTGCAAGGCACTGAAGAAGATCTTCATTAGAAGATCTAAGAAGACATTCTGAAGGGTTCAACCTCTTAGGATCAGTCTAAGGAGAATTCATCCTAGAATTCTGAAGAATTTCCAAAGGGATTGGATAGAGAGGGATCCAGTCGTTTGAAGATCAAGAAGGAAGTTGTTACAGGTTTCTCAAGAAGCTGTTTGGAAATCAACTCAGCTAGTTCAGATTCAAGAAGCTTTGAAGAAAGCTAAGTTTCAGTTGGTTTCATCCATCAGCTGATCAGGTGCTGTCTTGTCCTTTCTCTCTCAACAAGGGCAAGATTCTATAAAACTCTTTTCTAAATTCTGTAGGTGTAAGCCTATGTTATAAAGGCTGAGTGTAGGAGAGATAATCTCTGAGTGGTAGGTCTTGGATAAAGACTGAGGTAGGGCGGAATTGCCTGAGTTGTAGGAGTGTAGTATCACTCTAAGTTGTAGGAATCCACTTTGGATTCTGAGCTGTAGGATCTGAGGATCTGAGTTAAGGAAGGGAGTTTGGCCGATTCTAGCACACTGCTAGATATGTGAAGGGGAAAGTGGATGTACCCAGATCTTGGGGAACCACTATAAAACTGTGTGCAATCTGTGATGTGTAAATTTCTGTGATTGCTGTGCTGTGTGTATATATTCAGTAGTTATATTCTGCATAAATTGAAAACAAGCATTAGACCCTATTCACCCCCCCCCCCTCTAGGTGTTTAGGCAGTCTTGAAAGTAAAACTATCAAGTGGTATCAGAGGAAGGTTGCTCAAAGAAAGACTTAACAGTCTGAGTTAGATCTAAAGGCAGAATCAAGAATCAAGAAAATGGGTTCAGGTGAGAATCACAAGGAGTTGGGATCTATGAAGCTACCCATCTGCAAAAAAGAAATATTTGGAATCTGGAAGGAAAGGGTTAGTTTGTTTATGGATGCCTCAGACCCAAGAATCTATATCATAGTAAAAGAAGGTCCATACATTCCAATGAAGATTTCTGTATTAGATGAAAATCAGCAAATTCCTACGGATTTTTCAGAAATGACAAAGGATGAAATCATATTGGCAACTATGGATAAGAGAGCTCCGAATATAATAGTAAGTGCCATAGATGATTCTACATTCCAAAATCTGATTCACTATAAAACCTCCAAGGAAATGTGGCACACCTTGATTGTCTACATGGAGGGTTCTGAAGAAGTTAGACAGGATAGGAAGTCTATGCTCAACCAAGAGTATGAAAGTTTCAGACAAGGGATGTCTGATAGCCTAACTGAATGCTATAAGAAATTCTACAGAATAGTAAATGAATTGATGTCCTATGGAAGGATCTTCAGTACCTATGAACTGAATGACAAATTCCTAAGGTCCTTGACAAAGGACTAGGACACCAAGATTTGTGCCATAAGAGAAGTGGCTAAACTGGCAAAGATTTCACCTCCAACCTTGTTTGGAAAGTTGTTATCTTATAAAATGCAACTAATGGTTAGGAAGGAGGAATAAAAGAATTCAAAAGGAGAGCATAGAGACAAGTCAGTGGCCTTCAAGGCAGAAGTCACTAGAAAGTATAGGAGGATATCTCCATCTTCTCCTAAGGAAGTTGCAGAATTTAATTCTGAAAATTCAGACAATCAGGTTTCAGAAAGTAGTGATTCAGATACAGATTTTGCTGCTTTTACAAGACAGTTTCAGAGGTTCTTAAAGAAGAAGCAGTGGAAGTCAATGCCCTCCACATCATAGTTAGCTGATGATTATTATCAGAAGAGAAAATCATCAAGGAAGGAGGGGAGCAGAACTAAGCCCAGCAAAGCCATTACATCAAAGATTGTATGCTATTGTTGCAATAGGCCTGGACATGTGGTGGCTGATTGTCCAGACAAGAGGAAGGAGTCATCTGACAAAAAGAAGACTCATCAAAAGGGCAAGAAGGAGAAATCCTTTGTTGTAAAGAAGGAAAAGAGCCTTACAGATCAGTCCTCATCAGAGTCAGAATCTGAAGCAGAAGCATACATAGGATTGTATACAGCCAATGAAGAAGAAGAATTTTTGCAACTGATGGATTCAATTCATGATCAAGAAGACAAGGAATGCATGGGTATGATGGCTGAGTTAGAAGATAACCAATGCCAGCATCAGCCTGGTCCTAGTAAGGTACAAAAGGGTTTTAGTTCTTCTGATTTTAGTACTGGTTCTGAGTCAGATTCATCTACATCAAGTGATGTGAATGGATCTGAATCTGAAGGTGATATTCATCAGTTGATGGATGAATATAGGGACTTGTTGCAGGCTCTTAAGAAAAGCAAGAACCTAGTCAAAACTCAGGCTCAGGAAATTGCTGATCTTAAGCTGGCTACAACTGAGTTTGAAAAAGTAATGGATCAAAAGTTAAATGAGATTGCCAAACTGAAAAATATAACCTATATTCAGATGGGCACAATCAAATATAACAATGATCAAATTAAGAGTCTGGAGGCCAGACTAAGAATAGAGAAAGAATTAGTGGCTAGTTACTCTAAGCCAAAATCTGTCTTACCTTTAATACATGAGTTTGTGGCTCAAAAGGTTAAGGCTGGATTAGGCTTCAAAGGTAACCCCAGGGCTGCCCAATTCAAAAGAAATGGCAAAGCTCCTGTTCAGCCTCTAAACCTTTCAGTCCCTGTTATGTTTAGAAAGGTGCACTTGTCTTCTAACAAATATGATCATGAACACATTCATGGTCATAAGAAGATTGAGGTTCTAAGTGACAAAGCTGTTAAAGCCAATAAGTCAGTCCATGATAATAAATCCCATTTTCCAAGGAAACCAATGGGTATGGCTGCAGCAGCACCAACACATGTCAGGAATTTTCCAGACTACAAAACTGTTATGTTTGTACCTAGAACTAGGTACAACAAATATGATTGCTGGTACTGTGGCAAAATAGGGCATTTTGCCTTGGATTGTTGGCATAACACAAGTGTCAGGAAGAACACCAATCTGCCAGTTAGAGGAATTGCTAAAAGATTTGATATGAATGGAGCTAACTTGAACCAAGGACCCAAGACTTACTTGGGTTCTAAGGGAAAGTAATTCTGTATTGCAGGAAAGTCCAAGTTGCCATGCCCCTATATGGTACTTGGATAGTGGATGTTCCAGGCACATGACTGGAACAAAGGGGCTGCTGAAGGAGTACTCATCTATCAAAGATGGACCTAAAGTAATCTTTGGTGGATCTGAAAGAGGAATCATCAAAGGGTTTGGTAACATTTCTTCAAACCAAATTACCATCACCCAAGTGGCTTATGTAAAAGGTTTGAAACATAATCTGATTAGCATAAGTCAACTGAGTGATCTTGGATATGACATTTCATTTGTTAAGGATGGATGTCATATCAAAAGGTCAAATGATCAAAAGATCATATTGACTGGGTATAGAAAGAGAAATGTTTATTGTCTTAATTTTGTATGTGAGAACAAGGCTTCTCCCATCTGTCTTGTGGCTGATGATAATGCATCTCATTGTATCAAGTGGCACAAGAGGTTGGCTCATCTTAACTACAAGACAATTGGCCAACTCTTCAGCAAAGAGTTAGTGAGGAATGGTCCTCAAGTTAAGTGTATAAAGGAAGGGATATGTTCAGCTTGTCAAAAGGGCAAGCAGACAAAATCCTCCTTTCATAGTCTTGAAAACAAGGATTCTGTGAGGTGCTTATACCTCTTACATATGGATCTTTTTGGTCCTATGCCAGTTCATAGTCTAGGTAGGAAGGTCTACACTTTTGTGGTTCTAGATGACTATTCTAGATATACATGGGTGTTCTTTTTGAGACAAAAATCAGAAACCCCAAGTGTCTTACTTAGGTTTGTGAAACAAATTCAGAATGAACTAAACAGTACAGTGGTCAAAATCAGAAGTGACCATGGCACTGAATTTCAATCTGAAAGTATGACAAAATTATGTGAAGACTTTGGGATTTTCCAGGAATTCTCCTCACCTAAAACACCACAGCAAAATGGTATTGCTGAAAGAAAGAATAGGACATTGATTGAAGCTGGTAGTACTCTATTGAGTGACACCTCTCTTCCAGAGTATTTCTGGGCTGAGGTTGTAAACACAGCATGTCATGTGATCAATAGGGCTTCTATCACCATGTGCTACAAAAAGACTCCCTATGAAATTATGAAAGGTAAAAAACCAAATTTATCCTACTTTAGGATCTTTGGTTGCAAGTGTTATATACTTAACAATGGCAAGTCATACCTAACTAAGTTTGCTGCCAAATCCCAAGATGGGATATTTGTTGGGTACAGCATAAATAGTAAGGCCTATAGAGTCTTCAACTTGACTACTCAAGTTGTAGAAGAATCTGTACATGTTGTGTTTGATGAATCAAGATTAATCAACTGTGAGTTGCCTTGTAGTTCATACAGTCCAACAGGTATAAGCAAAAGGATGGACAAGCTATCCATTGAAGAAGCATCAAATACAGATGAAGCAGTGGAAAATGAAGGCTACAGTCCAGGGGGAGTACAAAACTCTATAGAAGCTGATGATAACCAAGAAGTACAACATGATGAAGTAGCTGGAGATGTCCAACCTGAAGGAAATCTTCCTCCAGCCATAAGACATCTAAAAGATCATCCAGCTAATCAAATAATAGGTGATCCAAGTCAAGGAGTGCAGACTAGAAGCAGAAATTAGAGCATAGTCCTGCACTCAAGTTTCCTATCTCAATTGGAACCTAAGAAATTTGAAGAAGCCATCCAATACCAACATTGGATTAATGCTATGCAAGAGGAGATTAATCAATTCAGAAGGTGCAAAGTTTGGGTGCTTGTTCCTAAACCAAAAGACCACAACATCATTGGAAAAAAGTGGATATTTAGGAATAAGTTGGATAAGAGTGGAGTAATAGTAAAGAACAAAGCAAGACTGGTTGCTAAAGGATATATGCAGGAAGAGAGAATAGATTTTGATCAGTTATTTGCCCCAGTAGCAAGACTGGAGGCAATCAGGATATTTCTTGCCTATGCTGCATACCAAGGATTCAAGGTATACCAAATGGATGTGAAATCAGCATTTCTGAATGGAGATCTAAAAGAAGAAGTCCATGTGGAACATCCATCAGGTTTTGTAGACTCTCTTAAACCTGATTATGTTTTTAGACTTAGGAAATCTTTATATGGGTTAAAGCAAGCCCCAAGGGCTTGGTATGACACCCTGTCTACTTTCCTTATTGAGAATAAATTCTCAAGAGGCAAAATAGACAAGACTATATTCCTTAGGGAGTCTAAAGGCAAGATAATCTTAGTCCAAATCTATGTGGATGACATAATTTTTGGGTCTACAGAGAATAACCTTTGCAAGAAGTTTGCAAAACTTATGCAAGGGAAGTTTGAAATGAGTAGTATGAGGGAACTTAAGTTCTTCTTGGGACTTTAAGTAAGACAGACTGATGATGGCTTGTCCATATCCCAGTCTAAGTTCACCAAAGAGGTGATAAAGAAATATGGTATGGAATCTTCCTCTACCATGAAAACACCTATGGGAACAAAAATACCTATATGTAAAGATGATACAGGTAAGCCTGTAGATAAGTCTTTGTATAGAGGAATAGTTGGTTCTCTATTATACCTCACAACTAGTAGACCAGATATTATGTATGCTACATGTGTCTGTGCTAGGTACCAGACATGCCCTAAAGATTCTCATTACACTGCTGTTAAAAGAATTTTGAAATATTTAAAGGGCACACCAAATCTAGGCCTCTGGTACCCTAGGAATAGAGATTTTCAACTAATAAGTTATTCAGATGCAGATTTTGCAGGCTGTAGAGAGGATAGAAAGAGTACTACAGGTACTTACCAATTTTTGGGAGGAAGACTGATATCTTGGAGCAGTAAGAAGCAGACCAGTGTGGCAATATCCACAGCTGTGTCTGAATATGTTGCTGCTGGAAGTTGTTGTGCACAGCTATTGTGGATTCAGCATCAGTTAAAGGACTATGGAATTCAAGTAAGTAGAACACCTTTATTGTGTGATTCTAAGAGTGCTATTTCTATTGCTAACAACCCTGTTTCTCATAGTAGAACTAAGCATATAGAAATAAAATACCATTTTCTTAGAGAGCATGT
The DNA here is from genome assembly GCA_039513925.1 of Platanthera zijinensis. NCBI lineage: Eukaryota > Viridiplantae > Streptophyta > Magnoliopsida > Asparagales > Orchidaceae > Platanthera > Platanthera zijinensis. Next base: position 135,537,486 of record CM077085.1, read on the forward strand.
AGAAAGAGAAGATATCTCATTGGAATTTGTTAAAACAGATTATCAAATTGCAGATGTTTTTACTAAGCCACTGGATGAAACAAAATTCAATAAATTTAAAATTGAATTAGGAATGCTGACCATTGATTAGTTTATCAACAAACTTTCAAGTGGTATTGTAAAACAGAAATTGGCTAAGTAAAATTGTGTCGACACATTCAGTGATAATGTGTCGACTCAGTATAGTTATGTCGACTTGTTAGAGAATTTGTGTCGACACAGAAAATTTGTGTTGACACTTAAGGGTCAAATAGTCGACTCATCCAGAAATGTAGTGTCGACTTCACCAGAATAATGGTGTCGACACTTACAGATTTTGTGTCGACACTTCAACTAAGAGTCGACACAGAATTTCTGATGCTCTACTAAGTATCTCAGGTGTCGACATATCTCCAATTGGTGTCGACACTTAGTAATCAGAATTGTTGTCGAGTCAATAGAAGTTTGTGTCGACACATTCCATCTGTGTCGACACATTTAGTCTGTTTTTGCCCGCCTTTTGCCCTTCTTTCAATAGAGGGTATAAATAAGTCAAGAACGTATTCTGTCGACACGCTCGCAAGGTTTTCGAGACTAAAACCTTGTGTCGACATTCTCTCTCTTCTCTTCTCTCAAGCTTTCTCGACTGATCAATGGCGCCAAAGGTTGAAGATAATGTCAACGAGGGTTATGAGCTGGTTCGGGATGCATTCGTCAATGGCGCACCAGAAATCAAACAAGTAATTACTCTTCTTACAGACAATGGACTGGAATTCCTTGTCTCAGAACTGTCAAAGATCTGGAAGAAGGAGGAGATTGAATTCTATACCTCTACATCAGTGGATTCTTCTGGTCTCAAGATCATATCCACTGTTCATGGGACGAAGGTGAAACTTACACCAAGAAGTTTACGAAAGAATCTTCAACTACCTAGCATACAAGATGAAGAAGAGGTCCCAGCCTCTAAGACAAGGGAGGCCCTCCAATGGTGTGGATTGGATCCAACCATCAAGATTGGAGCAGCTATCAACCGAAAAGGGATGAATCAATAAGGTAAATTTCTGTCTGAAGTTGTTGGAAAGGTGATTTTGTGCAAACCTGGTGGACATGATAGGGTCTCATCCTATATGTTCTGCATCATGACAAGAATTGTTTTTCAAATTCCAACTGACTAGTCAGCAGTTATATTTGATAAGATCAAGGAAGGAATTAAGAAGCCAAATCTGGCTAGGATTTTGAGTTTATACCTGGTTGGAGTGATTCCAGAAGTCATGCAACAAATACCAGGGACTAAGATCAATCACATGGGAAAGATGGACATGCGATTATTCTCAAGATGGGATAGAGTTATATCCAAAGAGTTGCCTGCAGTAGACAGGCAAGACATAACTGAGATGTCACCTGGACATGAACAAGGAACTGAACACCACCTTAGAGAACCTGCCGAAACCCAGTCTGGGTCAACTCTAGTTCAGAAAGAAACAATTCCAGCACAGGTGCAGGGGGAGCAAGTTCATTCTCCTGCCTAGGACATTCCAGATACTGCACAGGTGTAGGGGAAGCAGAATTCTGATCAAGTGCAAGAGGAAGAATAAGTAGATTTATCAAAAGATTTGAACACTGCTCGACTAGATAACTCATCTTCTGCACAGGCACAAAAGGAATTCACTCTAGATGAGTTGTTTCCTGATGTTGAAATTGCTACTGATAGAGTTGAGGAGGAGCAAGAAATTGAGAAGGAGCTCGAAATTGAGGGGGAGCAAGGGATTGTTGACAAAGATCAACATGTCACTGAGACAGATATTCCACCTTCACCTCCTAAGAGAGTTCAGATTGAAAGCTCTTCAGAATCTGAGTCTGAAGAAGCCAGAGTGGCAAAGAAGAGGAATCTCATGGTCTTTAGAAGAAGAAGCCATAGCTACAAGCAGGCTCTACAAACTTCAACTCAACAATCTCCATCTGATTTTAATTACAACAAGTTCATGGTATATTTGCAGATGAAGCTAGATAATCAGAGATTAGCCATGGATAAATATGTTGATGAAAGTAATAAAAATATTCAGTTTGATCTGGCTGAAGATATCAAGTCTATAAGATTTGAAGTCAATCAACATAAAAGAGAAATAACAGATTGTTTTACAAAAGGGGGACATATTGTTGTATATCAGGCCAAGCAACAAGCGGAAATGAAGAAAGAAATAGATTCCCAATCTATTAATCAAGGATACATTCTTGAAAATCAGACAAGGCTAAATGAAAATCTGACAACAGCCAACATAGATATTCTTGCTCACTTTCAAACAACAATGACTAAATTGGCTGAAGCTAGGGCGGCTGAAATGCTAGCATATGATATCAAATTCAAAAATGCTTTAGACTCAGTACAGTCAGCCATAACCACTTCCCAGCAGGAAATTACTGCAAAACTTAACAGGTTGAAGCCTTTCTTTAAAGATGGCATTAATTATTTAGATGGTCAGATCAGATTTCAGAAGGATGATCTTAGAGATCATGTAGAAAGAGAAGTCTTAAAGGGGGAGAGGGTACTTATTTCTGCTGGCTCAGAACATGTCAAGTGGGTAACTAACAGTATCAGAGCCACATTGGGATATCCACCCCTTTGTGATGATGATAATATGGCAGAGTCAGGAGTATAGCCAAAAGGTCTACTTGAAGGCAACCAACCAGAAGTTGCTCAAGTAATATACCCCCCTGCAGATTTTGAGGGCATTCATCAGATGGTGCAAACTATATATAGTCCTCCAGAGGAGGTTTCAAATATTATACTTGGAAAAATAGACATGCCTGAAGCTGCAATCAAGGCTCAGCAAGAGGCTCAACTGTCTAAGAAGAGGTTTAGAGAGCAAGCTGAACTAAAACCTGATTTTGAACAGTGGAGCCCTACCTCTAGAAACATCATTCTAACTGCCTGGAAAGCTGTCAAAGATCAGTCCAAGAAAGGGGCAAGTGGTACAGTGAACAGGAATAGCAGAAGAATGAAGCCAGACAGGAGGCCATTGTTCTGTATAGAAGGAAAGCTAAGATGGGAAAGCTACCTCCTAATGCTGTGGAGCCTAGCAAATACATTCCCAAGCCATATCACTACTTTGAGATACAAAGACTGAAGACTGAGGCTCAAGAGAAGGCTAATCTTAAAGGCAAAAAGCCCATGGAAGAAACTAAACCTTCTGTGCAGGCTCAAGTACAACCAGGAAAAGGGATTGTTATTAAAGAGCCTGGTCAGTCTTAGTCTTAGATGTTTTTGTTTTAGTTTAAAAATGTGTAATGTGAAACATTCAGTGTTAAACATTTTGTAAACAATCATTTTAACTTAATACACAAATTCTTGCTCTTTAATTATTTTTTGGTGTATATGCTTTTATCTCTGTGATGAATCTGTGCAAGTGTTTTGATGGTTAATATTTCCTGTAATATTAAGCTTATATACATCATCATCATTTTGTTCATTATTATCATAAGTGGTGTATATCATTAGCTAATATGGGTTATGACTTCTCCAATTAGGGGGAGATTGTTGGGTACATTGGAAAATGTGTACCTGATTTGAAGAAGCCTAACTTAGCATAATGATATACATCAAGGTGTATTTGATGTTGTTTAAGTTGAATATGTGCAGGTTAAAAGTATGGAAAAATTTCTAAGTCCATGTGTCGACACCAAAAGAAGATGTGTCGACACTTCAGGAAGATTGTGTCGATAATTGAAGTAGGTTGTGTCGACACAGAGAAAATGAATCAACTGTGTCAACACCAGGAGGCAGTGTCGACACACACAAGATTATAGTTGACATCAACTGTGTCGACACCAGGAGGCTGTGTCGACACACAGAGGCAAAATCGACAATATTTGTGTCGACACCAGAAGACTGAGTCGACACATATATGCAGAATCGACAAAAGCTGTGTCGACACCTGAAGGCAGTGTCGACACATACTATGTTCTGAATCTACATCAACTGTGTCGACACATAGGACTTGTGTCTACACACTACCAAGTCTAGACCAAGTCGTTTGCTGAATATGGATGAAGTGTTTGAGTCAACACAAATATTCTATGTCGACTCATTCTCAAGTTGTAGTATGTAGAAGCTGAGTCGACTTAAAGACAAACTTGTCGACTTCTCCAGAGGCAGTGTCGACACCAAAGTTACTTGTGTCGACACATATAGATAGATGGTCTCGACACTTTCTGACAGACAGTCTTGACACGTTGCTGTCCAAGACAAAGGCACATGATCTGTTTGAAGACTTGACAGCTGTGGGTTACAACAGGTTAACTGAAGCTGTCAAACTTGTCAGAAGACAGTTAGATACCAGACGAGCCGGTCACCAAAAAGAATGTCTATAAATAGACAGATTCAGAAGTAGAAGGATTATTATTTTTGTGATTAATAAGCAACACTTAAAGAAATCTGATTAAGGAATCAAATCAAGAAAGTGCAAGGTACTGAAGAAGATCTTCATCAGAAGATCTAAGAAGACATTCTGAAGGGTTCAACCTCTCAGGATCAGTCTAAGGAGAATTCGTCCTAGAATTCTGAAGAATTTCCAAAGGGATTGGATAGAGAGGGATCCAGCCATTTGATGATCAAGAAGGAAGCTGTTACAGGTTTCTCAAGAAGCTGTTTGGAAATCAACTCAGCTAGTTCAGATTCAAGAAGCTTTGAAGAAAGCTAAGTTTCAGTTGGTTTCATCCATCAGCTGATTAGGTGCTGTCTTGTTCTTTCTCTATCAACAAGGGCAAGATTCTATAAAACTCTTTTCTAAACTCTGTAGGATCTATTAATATAGATCTGAGTTGTAAGCCTATGTTATAAAGGCTGAGTGTAGGAGAGATAATCTCTGAGTGGTAGGTCTTGGAGAAAGACTGAGGTAGGGCTGAATTGCCTGAGTTGTATGAGTGTGGTATCACTCTGAGTTGTAGGAATCCACTTTGGATTCTGAGCTGTAGGATCTGAGGATCTGAGTTAAGGAAGGGAGTTTGGCCGAATCTAGCATGCTGCTAGATAGGTGAAGGGGGAAGTGGATGTACCCAAATCTTGGGGAACCACTATAAAACTATGTGCAATCTGTGATGCGTGAATTTCTGTGATTGCTGTGCTGTGTGTATATATTCAGTAGTTATATTCTGCATAAATTGAAAACAAGCATTAGAACCTATTCACTCCCACCCCCTCTAGATGTTTAGGCAGTCTTGAAAGTAAAACTATCATCTTTACTAATGGAACACCCAAAACGACGCGAAAACCAAACTATCTCGGAATTCGACGAAATTCACACCATAGCTAAATACCCATTCTACGAACACAACGACGAAGTCGAAATTTATTTTCGACGAACAGAACTCTAGTTATACCCACCCGAAGCCAAAACACAAGCATCCCCCGAGAGGCCACACCGGGTCACCCAAAACGACTAGGCTTGATAGGGAGATCTTGCCAATAGGCTCCAAAATAGGGCACCCAGATCTAAGGAGTTAAACCACACTCCACAAAAGGCACAAGACACGAAAACGCGTCACCGTAACGCCAAACGAGAATAAAAATAGGCGCAAAAAAAATTGGGGGCGTTACACATGACTTAGGGAAAAAACGCTTTACGTCATCCCCACTCCATGTGAGACTTAGGGTCTCGTCATCCACATTCTGGAGGTGGTACCCTCCTGACTTCAATGCCTCCTGTACAAAGTATGGTCCCTCCTAGTTGGGATTGAGCTTCCCCACGACGGCTGACCTCCCTGCGGCATCCACTTTTCTTAAGACCAAGTTTCCTTTCGCGAATTGTTTGACTCTGACGTGCTTGTCAATGTATTTGGCCAATCTTCTCTTCACTTCCTCTTTCCTGATGGCAGAGAGGTCTTGCAGCTCCTCAATCGTGTCAAGTGAGAGCCACAGCTCCTCCTCATTCTCGGCCCTCCATTATTCTCTGCCCTCTCCTGCCTCGAACACCCGAGGCATTCGGACCTCGAACTCTACCGAAAGTACCACCTCGCACCCATAGGAGAGTTTGAAAGGAGTCTCTCATGTGGCCATGTTGGGTGTGGTTCTAAGGCCCCATGGGACTGAAGGGAGCTGCTACACCCTGCTTCCTCTCAGATTCTCTACCTTCTTCTTGAGTAGGTTAACAATGATCTTGTTCGCTGCCTCCACCTACACGTTGCTCCTGGGGTGATGAATCGAGGCGAACCTGAGATCGATCCCGAGCTACCAATAAAAGCTAATAAACTCGGAGCTGGCAAAATAAGGGCCGTTGTTTGTGACAATGGCCTGGGGAAACCGATGACAGCAGATGATCTCCCCCCATACAATTTCCTGATGACCTGGGAGGTTACCTTGGCCAGCGCCTTAACTTCCAGCCACTTAGAGAAATAGTTGATAATCACGAGCAGGAACCTTCTCTGGCCACTGGCCTTGAGGAAGGGCCGGACCAAGTCCATTCCCTAGATTGCAAATAGCCAGGTGGCTGTGATACTCCTGAGGCGTTAGGCAGGTTATAGCTGGAGGGGAGCAAACAATTGGCACTTATGACACTCCTTTATGAATTTTGCCGCTTCTTGGCCCAAGGTCGGACAAAAATATCCTTTCCTGATGATCCGTCCTAATAAGGTCTGACTCCCGGAGTGGCTTCGACACTCCCCGGAGTGGATTTCCGCCAAGATCCGCGGGACCTCCCTCTCGGCCACGCAACGTGCAACCATCCCGGAGAGTGTCTTCCTATATAGCTAGCCATCTCGCATGGGATATTATGTCGATTTATGCTTGAGATTCTTCCTGTCCATCCCTTCAGGATACTCCCTAGTAGATAAGAAAGTTAAGAATGGATTCATCCACGAGAGATGCTGCTCTACCTCCATCAGATCCCCTTCTTCGATGGATGGGCGGAAGAGATCAGTGATGGTACCCCCCACCCGGGGACCATGCTTTGCCAGTTGATATACCTTCTCATTCTCCTCCCTGGGCACGTGTCGGTTGGATAAATTCTAGAAAGTGCTTGTGACTCCCTTTACCTTTGCCAAGTATAGCAGCAGAGTCGGCTCCCTTGCCTCGAACTCCCCATTGATCTGGGAAGCCACCACCATGGAGATAGTGAGGACTTCCACATTATGCACGCCCAGCTCCCTGGCAAGGCGAAGGCCTACAATCACAGCCTCATACTCGGCCTGATTGTTGGTAATGGAAAATTAACCACTATTGTTTGCTCAATCCTCATTCCCTGTAGAATTTCCAAGATCACCACCACTCCCAGGAAATATATTCCCGACGTGCCGTCCACCATCACCCTCTAGGGGCTGGGTGGGGGAGTTCTGCCTCCACCACTTCCACTATATAATCAGCTAGAAAATTGGCCATAACTTGTGCCTTGATCGAGAGGCGAGAGACAAAAGAAATGTCGAATTTGCTCAACTCTACTGACCATTTGTCCAACCGCCCTCAGTGCTCCACCCCCTCGAAGATGTTGTAGAGGGGATGGTCAGTCACCACTCGGAACGAGTGTGCCTGGAAGTAGGGTTGGAGACTCCGGGCTGAGACGATGAGAGTAAAGGCTAGCTTTTCCATGATAGGATACTGAAGCTCTGCCTTCCTCAAGACCCGACTCACATAGTAAATCGGGAGTTGTTTCTTCCCCTCTTCCCTAACCAAAACGGAGCTCAGGGCCTCCACTCTGACCCCTAGATACAAGAACAAGTCCTCTCTCTCCATTGGCCCTTGGAGCAGGGTGGCCTGAGTCAGCTGCCTCTTCAAGGCTTGGAATGCCTCCTCGCACTCCGAGGTCCACTCGAACTTTCGGCCTCCTCTCAATGTTTTGAAGAAGCGAGAGCACATCTCCCCGGCCTGGGATAGGAACCTGCTCAACCCTGCCATCTTCCCTGTCAATCGTTGCACCTCTTTAGTATTTAGTGGTCACCCCAACTCCAGAATCGCCATTACCTTATCAGGGTTGGGCTCTACATCGGTAGGGGTGAGGAGATGTCCCAGGAATTCCCCCTTGCTCGCCCCGAAGATGCACTTCAAGGTGTTCAGCCTCATTTTGTATTTACGGAGAGTGGAAAAAGTTTCTTCCAAGTCCCGTAGGTGAGAGTCGACGTCAAGGCTCTTGATTATTGGGTCGTCTACATACACCTCCAGGTTCCTTCCCTTCTGCTCTCGGAAGACCATGTCCATCATCTTTTGATAGGTTACCCCTGCAGTTTTTAGCCCAAAGGGCATCATTTTATAGCAGTAGAATCCATCCCCCGTGATGAAAGGGACGTCTTTGACGTCGGGGGTGCATCGTGATCTGGTGATAACCTTAAAATGCATCTAAAATACTCTTTATAGGGAAGCCGACTACTGAGTCAACCAGCGCGTCAATCCGAGGCAGGGGATAACAATCCTTGGGACATGATTTTTTAAGTAATGAAAAGTCAACACACATACACCACTGACCGTCTCCTTTTTTAACCATTACAACATTGGAGACCCAACCGGGGTATTAGATCTCGGATACAAAACCGGCCTTGAGCAGCTTGGCCACCTCCTCCTGAATTGGCTCAGCCAACCGGTCTTCCATGGGCCTCTTCTTCTATTGGATGGGGCGAGCCTACGGGTCCAGGTTGAGGCGATGGCAGGACACGTCTGCATCGATATCTAGCATCTCTGTGGCACTGCAGGCGAAAACATCTACATTCTTCTGGATACACTCCAGCACCCTGCCCTGAGCCTCCGGGGTTAGTCCTCCACTGACACGGGCCTTCTCCACCCTGACTCTGAGATTGAGAACCTCCATCTCCACCACCTCTTCCGCCGTCTCCAGAGGAGACTGCTCGCCCCACTCTTTAGCATCACCTCCACTAGGGGCGAGGAACTCTTCCTCGGCTTCCTCCATGGCAATCGCCTTAGATGGCTCCTTGACTTCCTCCATCTCCTCCTCCAGAGGGTGGGTCACCTCCAATTCCATGTCCTCTTGGCCATCCTCCTTCTCTGCATCCTCCATCCTTCGCCCTATCTCCTCGGCACCCTCCTGCCATGAGATGGAGTTCACGGCAGTGATATAGAATTCCCTTGCTATCTTAGGGTCCCCACGAACCCGGACCTGGACCCCCTCGATGTTGAACTTCAAGCACTGGTGGAAGGATGAGGGGACGCAATAAAAGGCGCTGATGAGGGGCATCCTGAAGATGGCGGTATAGCTGCTGAGGGCATCCAAAATGATAAACTTGTCAGTGGGGACTACCCCCCCCCCCCCCAGCATGACATTGAGTCCCACTCCACCTTCTATCTCCTTCCTCTCCCCTGAGAATCCGAACAATGGTTCGTCCGAGGCAAGCACCCACCTGGACTCTACTTTCATTGCATTGAATGCCTTTTTAAAGATGACATTGACCGAGCTTCCAGTGTCAACGAGGATCCGGGCGATGGTGAAATTCTCGATGGCTGTCTTGATGACCAACGCATCACAAAATGGATCCTCGTGATCCTACATGTCCTTCCTCGAGAAGGTGATCTTCTCCCCTGTGGTGGGGTTTAGGACGTTGAGACGAAGCTCCTTTTGTACATGGTATGGAGACTTGCCTTGCGGGAAGCCTCGATGCCTGCCCCTCCATAGATCATCCTTATCCTTCCCCAGGTCCCCACTTCGCCCGGTCCTTGCACCGATCCTCCTCCGGGTGCGGCAGGACCTATTCGATCCGAACCTCCTGACGCTTGCTGCCATTGTTGCTCCCTATTTCCTCGCAATTTGAGGAACTCCGGGCATGTGGTAGTGGCGTTCGCTTCCTCCTGGTGGAAGTCGCAATAGGGCGGCTCTACCCTGACGTCCCTTCTACTTCTCCATGCCGCCCTTCTTCTCTCCTCCATGACTATTGCCATAGTCTTCTCCTAGTAGGGGAGAAGGCCGCCTTTGGGCCTGCCTTCCTCCCGGAGGATTAAATTGCCCTTGGCCTCTCTTGCGACGGTCCCCTCCGTGGAACCCTCATCACGCCTCCTGATCTTGCCATTCCGGCCTTCAACCTAACCGTTGATTCGGCTCCTGACGCCCCAACCTGGGATGTTGTTGCTACTGCTGGTCCCTCTGCCAGGGTTCAGCACTCCTCTTCTCCTGACCTCTTCCCCCTTTGGGCCTCTCCTCCTCCATAGCCCAGATGGCTAGCCTCCGGGAAAACTCCGGGTTCGAAGCCTCCTTGTCGACTTCTCTCGCCGCCCTCTCCATCAACTCCTTGTTTGTGAGGGGTGGGATCATCTGCAACTCCATCTAGAATAAACCTTGCTATAACCCCAGGCTGAAGGCCATCATCAAAGTATGGCCTGACATCTCCTGAGCCTAGGTGACCTCCTCCTGGAAGCGATCGATGTAGCTCCCCATGGTCTCGTTCACCCCCTGCTTGATGCGAAATAGGGACTCCAACTCCCTCTTCCTCCTCTTCGAGGTTGTGAACCTCAACATGAACCCCCGACACAGGTCCTCGAAGCTGTAGATGGAACTTGCCGGCAGCTGGTGGAACCACTCCCTTGCCTTCTCCATTAGAGTGATGGCAAAGAGGCTCCACTTAAATTCATCCGACATCTGTCGGATCGAGACCACGTCCTCAAACCATTTGATGTGTTGGACCGGGTCCACCTTCCCATTGTAGTAGGACATCTCGGGCTCCCTGAACCAATATGGGACTGGTGTAGAGGAGACCAACTCACTAAAGGGACTATCTCCGCCCACCGGGCGAGCTGGAGGGTATCGCGCCCTCAACTCAGCGAACTTGCTGCCGCTCTCCAAACCTAGAAGAGCACTTACCTGGGGAGCTCGGCACCCCGACCTTCCTCAACGACCTCCTTCCCAGCTCGCTTGGCAGGCGCAACCTCGCTTAGCGCTGGATCCGTGAGAATTGGAATCGCAGGGGTCGACCTCTCAGCACGCACGCTGTGCGCGAATCGGACCATGTCGAGAACCTCCTGCCTGAAATCCTCGAGCATCCCCCGGGTGGCGAAAGGGGGAGGGGGTGGCGAGTCGGTCATGTCCGATCCTTGCCCTTCTCCTCCAATCGTTGAGCTCGCTGAATGTTTTCTGTGCTGACCACTAATAACGCTCACTGTACCAAAATGTAGAAACAAAAAATTGGTCTCTTTTGGAGTTCACCCTTGGGGAAGGGGTGGTCGGGCACCTACTTCGCTCCTGCAAGAAAAACAACAAGGAAAAGAGAGTAAAGGACTATACCAAGGGCTCGCCGCGGAGGTCCCACCACACACCCATAAGCTCACTAAGCGCTTCCACTCCATAGCCAAATGTCGGGCTAAAGTACCTCAGAAGGCGCTAGAAGACTGGGAGACAAGTAAGCATGCCCTCTGAAGTACCCCTTGGGTCCTATTTATAGATTTCTTAAAATGGCATGTAAATAACTAACCTCTGCCGGCCTGTAGTTACTGAAAACCCCATGGGTTGGCCTGCCAATAGCCAAACTCCGCTGTCCAGAATAGCTATTAGCAGTCCACCCAGGTCTGTCAACAGCGAGACTCCGCCATTCTAGCCGTCTAAGTGCAGGCCTACAAGGGCAAAATGGTAAGAAATCCCCCCCCCATATACTGGGGACTGGGCGAGTAGCCCTTCAATGCCTCTACACGGCGGTAGGCGCGGGCTGGGGCTGGCTCGCCTAGGGGGCGCGGGTTGGAGAGGCCCGCATAAGAGTGTGCGGGCCAAAGCTGACTCGTATGGGAAGGCGCGGGTCGGAGGGTGACCTAGGGCCGACCCACCTAGGAGAGGCGTACAGGGTTGACCCGCCTAGGAGGCAGGGTCGGAGGGAGACCCGCCTGGGAAGGCGCGGGTCATGCTGGCCCGCCTGGGCGACCCGCCTAGGAGGCGCGGGCCGGGGTCGACCCGCCTTCTTCCCTGAGTCCCTTCGGTAAACACGGGGTTGTAAAAAACCGACCCGCGCCTTTAGATATTTCCTCGGGTAAGTTGTACTCGGTGATGGCAAGGCGACTTGAGCAACGACGGGTGGATGATCCATACCTGCATTATGTCGACTGTATAGGATAGCGTCAAGGCATTGATATTTCATCAGTGGAATAATGAGAGTCTTAAGCCTGCGCTCTATTAAGACTAATTGCTCAATACTGTGTAAACGGTTGTGTTGACCCTATTCGTCGGTGCACCAAAAATGTGCCCTGAGTGCACAGATCGTCGTGCCATGTGGCTGACAGTTGTGATGGATTGATTGTGCGTGAGAGCACAAGATATGATATATCTGTCTATGCATTGATATGCCTGCAGGGAAGTAATGTCACGACCCACATTTCCTTAACAATAAAATTATATCAGAGTACAAGAAAATGCGTGTCGTGATGCCACGTTATACAGGGGATAACTGCAGACGCTCAGGCAAAAGACCAGACTCAAAAGCTTAAAGAGAATCATGACTTATTATGAAGGAAAATCTAGTTAATTTAGATGGATGTATCCCTCGCCATAGTGGATCAGCTAGTCCATATAAAAAAAAATATTTATACGCAGTAGAAAAATACTTTGGTTAAGGTTATTTGACATCCTACATGAGTGTAAACGTCCCCAAAGGACAACTCATGATATGCAATACTTTAAATTTAGCATAGTATAAAACTATAATCTTTACGTTTCTTTGGAAAATAGTGTTTTGGTTTTATAAAAATGATGTGCATGAGGTACATATATTAATGCTTTTAGGTTTAAAATACCTAACATGCAACCTAGCTTAAAACATTCCCAGAAAGCAAGTAAACAACCTCCACGAAGGCAAATAAAATAGCAGTTTCACTTCATATCTAGTATCAAAAGAAAACCACCAGTGGGCGTCAACAACCTGACACGAACCCACTGGTGAGTATGCATGTCTATATATAAAAAAGGAAAACAACTACCTCACAATCCTAGGAAGGTGACCCTAACCAGCCCAGAGGATCCCAGCACGCCCCCAAAAGACAACTAGCCGCTCAACCGTCTACTGCTCTGAACCTGAGACATTCAAAGAAAGAACACCACGGCAAGTATATAATCAGATAAAAATAAGGGGTTACCAAACCCTGCAATAAAGATGTTATCAAATTTAGCAGAAGGAAATAAACAAGATAGGAAAAGAAGCACTATCCAAGGAATAATCGAAACACACCAAGTACGGGAAAGTAGCAACATGTTCTGCTAAAAAAAAAAGAAAACCTGCAGCAGCAATAAGGCAAACATATGCCAAAATAGAAATTTAAAAGGAAAGGGAACTAACAGCCCTAACTTGTGAATCATTAGCAGTGGTGAAAACCATGGATCTTGGTTGGTGATCAAAAATAGTCCTCACCCGAATAACCAGATCCCCAAAATTCTCTAGGGTGAAAACAATCAGTGGCAGCCCAAGGGTCTAACACACCAACACAACCAGCCCAAACCGGGGCCAAAACTGTGGTGACCACAGCATTAAATACAAACCACCCCTTTAAGAGAAACCAAACAAAACCACCTGCCATATTTCACGAATTGGCATTCAAAACTAGCCGAGAAACATCACCAAACCGAGAGCAAACCCACACTAACCATCTCGAGAGAAAAACATCATCCTATGGAAAAGCATTGAGTCCACTCGACACCGCATTGAGTGAGTGCTACTCACTCAATGCCAAAAGCTAAGCAGGGAAGGCGTCGAGTCCACTCGACGCCACGTTGAGTGAGCTGCACTCACTAAACGCCAAAAGACATAGCCGCAAAATGCTGACTGGCTGACAACGTTGAGTGAGTTCAGCCCACTCAATGTTGTCAACGCTAAAAGCCGAAGGAGTTGAGTGACTTCACCACACTCAATGCTTTTGACTTAGAAAAAAGAATATCGCTGGACAAGAAGGCGTTGAGTGAGCTCAACTCACTCAACGCCACACGCAGATGGCATTGAGTGAGCTCAACTCAATCAACGCCAAAAGACAGATGGCGTTGAGTGAGCTCAACTCACTCAATGCCAAAAGACTTAGCAAAATTCCTATGGTAGGCGGCATTGAGTGAGCTTAACTCACTTAATGCGAAAAGACTTAGAAAAAGTCTCTGCCAAGACGGCGTTGAGTGAGCTCAACTCACTCAACGCCAAACACAAACGGCGTTGAGTGATCTCAACTCACTCAACGCCAAAAGGCTGATGGCGTTGAGTGAGCTCGACTCGCTCAACGCTAAAAGACTTAGAAAAATTCTAAGGCTAACGGCGTTGAGTGAGCTCAACTCACTGAACGCCAAAATGGTAGACGACGTTGAGTGAGCTCACCTCACTCAACACTGTCAATGCTTTTGGATTTAGTCTCCAGACTAAAAAGCTAGGCGTTAAGTGTGTCCACCACACTCAACTCTTTTATACTTAGCCTCAAAATCAAAACAGCTAGGCGTTGAGTTTGTCCACCACACTCAATGCCTTTGGACTTAGCCTACAAACCACTCAACTTCTGCTATCCAGAGAGCTGTAACTTAACTAAAAAAATTCTAAACTCCTTTATCTACTCCTTCTACCCGTATACAGCTACCAACTAAGTTGGGCTAAACTTAGTACACTAATTTCCTACCTTCAGCCATTACCTGGACACAAAATGACAACTAGGGAGAGAGAAAAATTGAAATCTGGGAAAGATTTAGACAGAACTAGCTCGAGACAATGCCTACAGCAGCCCTAGCTTCTACCTCAAAGAAAATTGAAAAAAGAACATGAATGAACAAGCTTGGTAAGGGCAAAGATCACCACTTTCCTCTACCTCCAGGAAACAGCAGCAGCCCTACCAAACTCTGGCACCGGCGGCAAGATCGGCAACAAAAATAGCAAACCGGAAGCTTAAAGAGGGAAAAAATGAGCAAACTCGAAAAGACCCTAGCTTCTAAGATAGCTCTAGAGCAAGCATAACTTACCTAGGAAGGAAGATATTAGTGAGAGCAATCCAGATCTTCCCTTAACCGAGAATCCCGAGCCCTAACCCTCCAGAAATTGCCGGCCGAAGCTCCAGCACTTCCGTCGCTCGAAGTCATCCGCTGGAAGCTTTTCATCTCTCTCTTCTTGGGGAAGATGAAGGACATATACTAAAATAAGCCATTATATCCTATAACCAGCCACTAAGCAAATAAAATACAATTATACACAGCCACTATTATATATAATATTATTATAAGTCTGAAATAATAGCCACTAGTTTGGCTGATAGTATATGCTTATAAATCAGCATATCATTAAATCAGCCACTAACATAACTGAGCATATACTCTTATATTATAGTATTAAATAAGTACAAAAAAATCGGCGAAGGTAAACAGACCAAACATAACATTATAACAGCTATTTAACTAACACGCTAAAACGACGCGAAAAACAAACGATCTCGAAATTTTACGAAACTCACACTGTAGCTAAATACCACGCTACGAATTAAGTGGAGAAGTTAGAATTGTCATCTGATAAACAAAACTTAGGCTAACACTTCCCGAAGCCAAAACACAAGAATTCCTGGAGAGGTTCCACCTAGTCACCAAAACAGACACCGGCTCGCTAGGGAACCTTGCAAACAGGCTACAACACAAGCCACTCAGACAGCCTTAAGAGCTAAGCCCACGCTCTAACAATGGAAAAAGGCCGAAAATGCATCAACGTAACGCCAAACAAGGATTAAACAATCATAGAAAAACCGGGGGCGTTACAAGGAATGCCACTGCCCCGGGAAAGGGGTAGGATTGTTATAAATTGTTCAGCTAAATGCTGACCGTTGCCTTGTTTGCCACCTTCTGGGTGGGCTGTCCCTATGCAGGTGATGGAGAGCCGAGTGGGAAGTAAGGGCTGCAGTCCCTGCTATTGTTGTTGCTGCCACTACCACTGCTATCCCTTAAAGGCTTAGCTTTCTATTATGTTTTGTTCATTTGTGGCCGTCCTGCGCGCCGATGTATGCAATCCGCATTGTGAAAAGAGGAACGGTAAGTCCTTAAGGACAACTTGTGTTGTATTTACTGTATACTCTTTCAAGAGTTGATATATAAATGTTGTTTATATATATGTAGTGGACATTCCTGGTATGAGTTCATCGATATTGTTAAATCTTCAGCTAGCATGCTCTGAGTTATGATGCGATAGTGTTTTGTTATTAACCTGTGACCTCGTCGTGTGTTTGTAGCATATAGTGTGGGGCCCCGGCCTGACCTTCAATTATATGTAATTTAAAAGTTGGAGTCGTTACATAACCTTCCTTGAGCTATCTACCTTTAGTGAGAAAGACTTCTCCTTCGATGAGGATCTGCTTCCCTCTTCTTCAACATTTCTTCTATTTATTTGAAGCTCACATGACATCAGCTTGCCGAAGAGGTTCTGAGGATCAGTTTGAGCTAGCTTTCCAAACTCCCTTATGGCACATATTTTGTTGTCCCATTCCTTAGTTAAGGATCTTATGAGCTTGTCATTTAATTCTCCGTTAATGAAGACTCGACAATAGTTCCTCAGGACGTTGACGATCTTGAAAAAAATTTCATAAGTTTTTGTTATAGTGTCTTTGGAGCCTTTCCTGAAGGCCTCATACTTCTGGTTCAAAAGGGATCTTCTATCATACCTTACTTCTTCGGTTCCCTCCATCAACAAGATCAGTGTCTGCCACATCTCTTTGGCAGATTGGCAGTGAATGAGATTTTGTAGCATCAAATCATCGACTGCACTTGCGATGATATTTTTGGCTTTCTTGTCTAAAGAGACAAGTGCAATCTCATCTTCATCTAGATCCATCAGCTTCTTTGGTACTTGCTTTGAGGAATCAATATTGGAGGCCGTCATAGGAATGTAGGGGCCTTCTTCCACTATCATGAAAATCTTTTGATCCACTGCTTCCATGAAGAACTTCACCCTTTCTTTCCACATGGGAAACTTTGCCTTGCATACGGGGAGCTTATCAAAATCCTTGACTCTGTCCATGCTTGTACACTCTTAAGACAACTAGGAGCAGATCTGTTCAAGGTGTTAACCTTTTGATGAACAACCTCTCTCTGATTCCAATTTAAAATGTCTTGTTGTCTACCTAAATCACCTAGAGGGGGTGAATAGGTGAGTTCTGCGTCTTTTTGCGGAATAAAATTTTTTTGGGAGATGTGCAGAAAATAAACAAGCAAACCACAGACGACACCCAAAATTATAGTGGTTCCACAATCTTGGGTTCGTCCACTCTTCACCTCACCGATCTAACACCACGCTAGACTCGGCTACTTCACTATTATCTCGGATTGAAAAACAATCCAACAACTCGGAACAACGTCCTACAACTTGGAGTAAGACCACTCCTATAACAACTCGGAGAAAAACTCCTACAAAACTCGGAGAATAGCTCATACAATCTCGAAGAATAACTCCTACATGAATAAAATGAATTTCCAATGATTATACACAAACTGTCTTCACAGATCCGGCTGAATCTCGACTTCTTCCTTCTAGAAAAATCATAAGGCTCTTTCGGAAAAGTCGAGGAAGAAATCAGATAAAACTGTCTTCACAGAATTATATGAGAACGTAGGATCACCACGATCAAGGAGAAGATTTGCAGAAGTTGAAAAGCTTGATCGATTGAATCCTTCTTGTCTGAATTTTTGAGATCGAGAAGATCGGCGATGAAGAATAAAGCAGAGGCTCTTCCCGATTTAGAAAATATAAAATAATTAAAAATTTTGTAAGAAATCTTCTTAGGGTTTTGTCGAATCTAACAAGACCTTTTATAGGCTTAACATCAGGGTAAAATATAATTAATGAAAATCCACGTGGACCAATCAAATGCTAATGATATTTTGAATAGAATCCGTCTGATACTTAATGAAAATTCAAAATCCTTAACACCATTTTTCGAGAGAGATAAGTATTACTCGAGAAGAGTTTCTCCCTCTCGAGAAAAGGTAAAAATTTCTCGAGAAGAAATAATTAAGGAATGTGTAGAAAATGAATTCTAGCTTCACGAGAATGAAAAGACTTTTCCTGAGAAAGAATTTCTGTTACTCGAGAACAAGAAGCCAACTCGAGAAAAATATTTCTGTCTCCCGAGTAAGAACATCTAGTACTCGAGAACTACTTTGGCCTTCTCGAGAAATATCTTTGGCCTTCTCGAGAAATATCTTCGGCCTCTCGAGAAAAGGACTTAGAAAAATTCTGCGCTTAATTTTAAGTTAACTCGAGGAAGAAACGAGTCCTACTCGAGTACTGCATGGCTTTCTCGAGAACTATACTATGTTTTCTCGAGAACATCTTCTGCTACTTGAATACCTGACTGAGCTAACTCGAGAAATAACTTCAATTTTACTCTAGTACATTTTAGCCTTTCTTGAGAAAAACACTTAGAAAAATCTTGTTATTCTGAAAAATGATTTTCTTTAAAGAACTTAGCAACCTGTCTTTATCCCATAACTTTTGTACTTTAAAATGAAGTGTGTCCTAATAGAGAGGTTACACATAAGTCAACAACATGGATCACATAATGAGGGATTACATTGTATGGCCCTGTGTTTGGTGACCCATTGTAAACTGACATTGTTATACACTTGACAAATATAACCTGCAAGCACTCAACATAAAAAGGGCATCAAATACAAACTTAATTCATTTTAGTTCAAGGGTGACATCATACAAATCTAGGTTATTGTGGATATAATACCCAACACTGGCCTAGTTTCCATTTCTACCCTATATATCCTCTTGCTCAACCTGACCTCCTCTTCTTCTTCAGCAACCTGATCTACTCAATTGTGGGGCAAAAAGATGGAATTTCAACACAACATTTTCAGGTTCAGTCCACTTAGCATCTTCTTGAATAACATATTGTTATGCAAGCTGATTATCATTCTGGTCAATCATAACATCCTGTAGAGTTTAATAAATCTAGTTTGGAACAACAGGGATGTTGTCATATGTTATCTCATCTAGGCCAATAGATCCTCTGATCAAATTGGTAGTCCATATATCATTTTCAGTGTTTGTCCTGATCCCTTCCTTCTCCCCCTTTTTGACTTCTTCAAATACAATTTAATTCAGACAGGTGCTGGTCATTCTTAACTACACATCAAGGTAATTTACACCCTTAGTTACATGGTCTTTAAAGTTTAGCAGGTGATCATTTAAGACTTGGGAGAAAGAATCCATTCTTCTTTCAAGAATAGTTTTGTGTTGGGCATTGTATCCACAATAACCCAGATTTGCATGAAGTCACCCTTGAACTATGTTGAATTAAGTTGTATTTGATATCTTGTTTAAGTTGTGTGTTTGCAGATCATCATCACTAAGTGTAGACTAATGTCAGTCTACAGTGGGTCATGAATACAGGACCATACAGTGTAATCCATCACTATGTGATCCAAGGTGTTGACTCATGTGTAGCCTCTCTATTGGGATAGACCGCATATTCAAACACTTGGACCATGGAATGAAGATTGGACCCTTGAAGAGAAGAACAAGTTTCTTTCTAAAAAGTTCAAAAAAATTTCTAAGTCCACTTCTCGAGAAGTCCTTCCAGTTCTCGAGATGTAGAGTTAGAAGTTCTCGAGAAACAGGAGTTTAGTTATCGAGAATCTTAGCTGTTTCAGTTCAGAAAAATTTTCTAAGTCTTAGTTCTCGAGAAGTATCTCTTAGTTCTCGAGAAATCCTTTCTGTTCTCGAGAAGCTCGGCTCTTAGTTTTCGAGAAGTCCTAGAGTAGTTCTCGGGAAGTACAAAAAGTTTCAAAAAAAATTTTCTAAGTCTTAGTTCTTGAGAAGTCCAGATAAGTTCTCGAGAAGTCCAGATAAGTTCTCGAGAAGTCCAGATTAGTTCTCGAGAAGTCCACAGTTCTAGAGAAACTCAGCTTCATAGTTCTCGAGAAGTCAGGCTATAGTTCTCGTGAAGTCCATATTGTTTTCGAGAAGTATTGATCCCGAAGTCTCGAAAACTA
The DNA here is from genome assembly GCA_039513925.1 of Platanthera zijinensis. Taxonomy (NCBI): domain Eukaryota; kingdom Viridiplantae; phylum Streptophyta; class Magnoliopsida; order Asparagales; family Orchidaceae; genus Platanthera; species Platanthera zijinensis. The sequence goes on from CM077085.1 coordinate 135,557,402, forward strand.
AGTTTAATTCCAGGCAGTTTAGTTCTCGAGAAATTCAATCAGTTCTCGAGAGGTAATGCTACTTCTCGAGAACTGCATACTAATTTTTTTTTTCAAATTTGTTTAAGTCAAGATCGACCGGATTTTTGAATTACTTGACGTGATTGGTCCATGTGTCATAATTAATGTCTTCTCTAACCTTTAGGAGTAATCCTAAATAAGGTCTTTTCATTAAGACCTAACCCTAACAATTATCTTTTGCAAGAAGCGGCTGTCCGTTCACTCGAAATCTTTCTCGTCGGCCATTTCTAATTTCAGATCTCTGAAGCCGTCGCTACCGCTCACGATTGTTAACCCCCAAAATCGGCGACCCCTCCCAAGGTCTCTAGCTCGCAAGTCGCGGTCCACTCAAGGGGACCCTCCCGAGGATCGCGATTTGCCTCGGCTTTCCCTTTTTGGCCCAAGAGGTTTGGCCAGGCTAACCATGCAGCATTGTTTCCTTGCAGGAGGCAAACCTATATCAGTTCGCAGGTTCGATCTATCGGCGTCAGTACTCGACCGAACCATCGCAAGGCTCAGCTCCCCTGTCCAGCCTGGCCCCAGGCTTCCGCCGTCAGGCGCCCCCCTTAGGGGCGGCCTGGCCTCAGGCCGCCCCTCCTTAGGGGCGGCCTGGCCTCAGGCCGCCCCTCCTTAGGGGCGGCCTGGCCTCAGGCCGCCCCCCTTAGGGGCGGCCTGGCCTCAGGCCGCCCCTCCTTAGGGGCGGCCTGGCCTCAGGCCGCCCCTCCTTAGGGGCGGCCTGGCCTCAGGCCGCCCTTCCCAGGGGCGGCCTGGCCTCAGGCCGCCCCTCCTTAGGGGCGGCCTGGCCTCAGGCCGCCCCCCTTAGGGGCGGCCTGGCCTCAGGCCGCCCCTCCTTAGGGGCGGCCTGGCCTCAGGCCGCCCCTCCTTAGGGGCGGCCTGGCCTCAGGCCGCCCTTCCCAGGGGCGGCCTGGCCTCAGGCCGCCCCTCCTTAGGGGCGGCCTGGCCTCAGGCCGCCCCCCTTAGGGGCGGCCTGGCCTCAGGCCGCCCCTCCTTAGGGGCGGCCTGGCCTCAGGCCGCCCCTCCTTAGGGGCGGCCTGGCCTCAGGCCGCCCCCCTTAGGGGCGGCCTGGCCTCAGGCCGCCCCTCCATAGGGGCGGCCTGGCCTCAGGCCGCCCCTCCTTAGGGGCGGCCTGGCCTTAGGCCGCCCCTCCTTAGGGGCGGCCTGGCCTCAGGCCGCCCCCCTTAGGGGCGGCCTGGCCTCAGGCCGCCCCCCCTTAGGGGCGGCCTGGCCTCAGGCCGCCCCCCCTTAGGGGCGGCCTGGCCTCAGGCCGCCCCCCCTTAGGGGCGGCCTGGCCTCAGGCCGCCCCCCCTTAGGGGTGGCCTGGCCTCAGGCCGCCCCCCCTTAGGGCGGCCTGGCCTCAGGCCGCCCCTCCTTAGGGGCGGCCTGGCCTCAGGCCGACCCCCTTAGGGGCGGCCTGGCTTCAGGCCGCCCTTCGTAGGGGCGGGCCTGCTCCTCAGGCCTCCCCCTCTTCCTGTTCTTCAGGTTGGTGTCAGCCGAGGTCGTCTCAGCCCGCCGAGGTCGTCTCAGCCCGCCGAGGTCGTCTCAGTCCGCCGAGTTCGTCGAAGATGACGTCACTGGGCCCCGCTTTTAGAAGATCCTCCCCGGGCCTATAAATACCCCCCAGGACCTCTCATTCAGCATCATCAGGAGGAGAACTGCAACCTTGATCAAAGGCTGCGGACTCAGTTTTCCAGTCCGTCATAGCTTGATCAAGCAAGGTCGGCGGACTCCAATCTCCAGTCCGCCCAGGTCGTCAAGGGTTGTGGACTTAGTTTTTTCTGCTCTCAGCAGCTTGCGCAGCCTCCACAGCCTCCGATTTCCAGTTCTCCCAGGTCGTCAGGAATTGTGGACTTAGCTTTTTCTGCCATCAGCAGGCAGCTTGGGCAGCATCTGCAGCTTCAGTTCTCCAGTCCTCTGCAACCTCTTTTACTTAGTTTCTGGCGTCTCCTTCCTTAACCGCCAGCTTCCCACGTTGTACCCTTTACTGCTCTTATATGTAATGGTGCATTAGCAAGTTGTAACTCTTCTTGATTAAAGGAAAAGCCCGTCGCAAGAGTGGCATTCAAGCCGCGGCGGGCGAAGTCTGCTGTTGCCGCTGCTAGCGGCCTCCTCTCTTCTTCTCTCCTCTCTCGGCGTCAACCTGCAAAGCTAACCATTCAAGTAGCTGTCTGCTCGACAGTTCCAGATCAAGCTCCCTCTCTGCTCGAGCAAGCTTTTCCTCTGCTCAAGCAAGCTTGCTCCTCCATCCCCGCAACCCTTCTTCCTTCATCCTTAGCCTGTGAGATCGAACACCCGTTAACTGGTTGGAGCCGCATTTCGCGCATCAACAGTTAACACGCGACCTTCAGATCTCGATTAGACAGTGAAAGCAGTGGTTACTCATGACAGACCATCAACCAGCCGAGAGTCTTTCTCCAAGTCACAGTGATGATTCTCTTTGGGAGGCCTTAGAGCAATCTCGCAGAGAAACTGCCCAACAGTTTCAAGCCATCAACCGAACTCTAGCAGCTCTCACGCAGCAATTGGCCGCTCAATCTTCAGCAGCGCCGGCTCCTCCAATCAATCCAGCACCAACATCAGAGACTCCTCAAGTCTATCCACCGGCTTATCCGCCGGTCTATCCTCCCCTTTATACTCCAACTTTTCCACAAGGACCTGCAGCTCCTTTGCGATCTCAAGATGATGAGTTTGCAGCTCGTCAAAACTTCTTCCGGGAAGCTGCCCGGGGAAGTCCAGCCAGATTTTTGAACTTTCAGGGAAGTCACCCCTCCTCTTCAGCTCCTGCCTTTGCTCCTCACGCAGCAACCTTTTACTCCTATCCTCCTGCTCCTTTTGCAACTACTGCTCATGCTCCTTACTTTCCTTATGCAGTAGAGTCAGAAGAGCCATCGCCGTTTACAGAGAGCGTTCGATATGAACCAACTCCAGTCAACTTTCGAGAGCCACGGTTGCCCATTTACACCGGGGAGACTGATCCTGTCAAGCATCTTCAAGCTTTTGAATCAGCCGTTGCTCTCAAGACCCTCTCCGATGCTACCAAGAGCAAGCTCCTCGTAACGACCTTTGATGGTCAAGTAAGAGACTGGTTCTATGGACTGCGACCTCAGTCAATCTCTTCCTTTACGGATTTGCGAAGGGAGTTCCTGCTCAGGTTTTCTACCTCTTCAAAGAGGAAGGGAGGCCCGGAAGCCCTCTTTGAGATCAGGCAGCGAGACAATGAGACTTGGTCTCATTTTGTGGATCGTTTTCAGAAAGAAATCCTAGATATTGAGATCGTTGATCAAGAAATGTACCGAGTGGCTCTCATCCACGGCTTGCGCGAAGGCCCTCTAAAGTTTGAAGCTAACGTCCGAGCGCCAAGAACTTATCAAGAGTTGATTGGTTTAGCCAACTCATATATCCGCGGTGAAAAGAGCAACCCCAGCTTCGTCTCCAGGCTTGTATCGGAGAAAAATTCTTCTTCTTACAGGCAGCCTCCGAGGTCCCCTCGGAAAGACTTTCCATCTCTCTCTAGGAAAGCAAGAAGATTTCCGCATCGTCAACCCCCCTTCCAAGGCCATGATCGTGCCCAAGAACGACTGCTACCATTGTCAGCATCATCTCCGCTAGCAGCGTCGATTCATCAGCAAGATGATGGCTCGCCTAACTCTGAACTAGATGAGTTCATGCAGGAAGTTTGCCAAATCATGAAGGATAGGGCATATTCCAAAAGGCCCTACCAACCGGCGAATCAGAGATCAAGAAATTCAGACCCTTTCTGTGAATTCCACAAAGAGAAAGGTCATTTAACTGAAAATTGCAAGGCCCTTCGGCGATTAGTTGAAAGATTACTTATCGAGGGCAAGATCGATGACCTGGTCAAGAGAATTGATTCTGCAAAACCTTCCACCTCCAAGGGCAAGGAGGTGGCTGAGGGGCAGCAGGAGTGTATAGAGATACATGATGAGGGCCGGCTGGGGCTCGTTGATATTCCGGGTGAGTGCATCGATGTCGTTGACGAAGGTCCCCTTGGAAGGCTGTTTTAAAGCAAAGAGGACACAGTTCTTGCGTCATCAGCTATGACCGATCGCAGTTCCTCAAAGCCCCTCACGATCGTGACTGGTTGCCTTTACTTTACTCTTCAAACATTTTACTTTTCAGCACTTCTAAGTGTTTCATTTTTTCATTCAATAAAGCTTACGTCAGAGATCTCATACTAACACAGTTCCCTTTTTGTGATGCTTCTTCTCCATACTTTTCTCTTTGCCAAAGAGATCACTAAAACCAACGAGATATCGCCAAGTCTTGCTCAGTGCCCCCTCGAGATTGTCCTCTGGCGTAAAACCACGGTGACCACATATGATGAGGAGTTTTCTCATATGTGTGTAGTGGGGGCCGTTCAACTCTCGTGCGGAGGATGACGGGGCTTCGGATCCCGGCCGATGTCTAGAGCAGTGTGAGTGCCTAGGGGAGGCCTCCTGTGATAGTTCTATCGTGCTCCGTTAGGGATACGTTACAGTTACGATGATCTTTGCATGACAAGCAATGGCAATCAAGTGTAGCCTTGTCTCCTCGATCATCTCACAACTGTGACGGCCGAACACTCTATGGTACTCTCAATCCGTGCCTCCGCGTTACTCACAACTCCGCTGATCAATCCGCAGACAAGCAATAGGCCACTTGGCGCAACTAGTCTAATTGATCAGCGATGCTTGTAACCCGAGGCAAGAGAGCAGTGCATCTGTCGATCCTTCTTAGGATTATTTCTTGTTTCTTTGTGCCCTTCTAAAGGATGCGCGGCCAGCCCGCTTTGGTTGGGACTACACCCAGGATGACTTTGGCAAGTGATGCATAATGCCCACGGGGAACACCTGTGGCAGCATTCAACCTTTTAGTTCATCCTCGGGATGTAGCTCCCCTCTTCTCTTCTTTTTTACCTTCTCGCAGGTTTGCAGGTTGAATACAACCTATTCTAAAGATCTACAATACTTCTCTTGGCTTATGATCATCCTATATACGCTGCCTGCATAAGCTCTTATCAGATGATGGTCAATAAGTTCTCTTATCAGATGTTAGCTACACATCATTTATTCTCAGCATATGATTTTTCTTGATTAGCAGACCATGTCATCATTGAATGTAATTTCGGACTTTCTTATCTTGCTGATCTGGGTCTTCACATTAATATTGGTCACACAAGAGAGAATCGTCATCACGGTTTGAACTTTATTCAATTAATAGCAGAGCTTGCCAGGTAACTCTTCTATTACCTGATCATATCCTATCATATCAATAGGGAACATCCGCAGGTTCCTCTCAGGTACTTGTGACTTAGTTTTCTTCCCTGTCATATCTGCTTGCTTATTCTCTTTTTGCAGAAGCTAGCAGATAGTAGCAAGTTCCTTTCAGATACTTGCACCTTACTCTTCTACCATATCTGTTGTTGCTTACCTTTCTTTTGCAGAGGTCAACAGATACCAGCAAGTCCTTTTCAACACAGGTACACACAAGATATACCTCCTTTTACCTGTATTGATTTTTTCTTCACAGGTAAAAAATAGGCAATGGTAAATTTGTTCTGAGGAGGGACATCAGGTTCTATCTCTCCTGAACTCTAATTTTTCTCTCCTGATTTCTGAGGGAAGGATCGCGATTTTTTGTGGGTCTCCTACTTTTTCGAAGTTCCTTCGGAACTTAAAAAAGTGCGGGAATTATGTTAACCCCCAAAATCGGCGACCCCTCCCAAGGTCTCTAGCTCGCAAGTCGCGGTCCACTCAAGGGGACCCTCCCGAGGATCGCGATTTGCCTCGGCTTTCCCTTTTTGTCCCAAGAGGTTTGGCCAGGCTAGCCATGCAGCATTGTTTCCTTGCAGGAGGAAAACCTATATCAGTTCGCAGGTTCGATCTATCGGCGTCAGTACTCGACCGAACCATCGCAAGGCTCGGCTCCCCTGTCCAGCCTGGCCCCAGGCTTCCGCCGTCAGGCCGCCCCCCTTAGGGGCGGCCTGGCCTCAGGCCGCCCCTCCTTAGGGGCGGCCTGGCCTCAGGCCGCCCCTCCTTAGTGGCGGCCTGGCCTCAGGCCGCCCCCCTTAGGGGCGGCCTGGCCTCAGGCCGCCCCTCCTTAGGGGCGGCCTGGCCTCAGGCCGCCCTTCCCAGGGGCGGCCTGGCCTCAGGCCGCCCCTCCTTAGGGGCGGCCTGGCCTCAGGCCGCCCCCCTTAGGGGCGGCCTGGCCTCAGGCCGCCCCTCCTTAGGGGCGGCCTGGCCTCAGGCCGCCCCTCCTTAGGGGCGGCCTGGCCTCAGGCCGCCCCTCCTTAGGGGCGGCCTGGCCTCAGGCCGCCCCCCTTAGGGGAGGCCTGGCCTCAGGCCGCCCCTCCTTAGGGGCGGCCTGGCCTCAGGCCGCCCTTCCTTAGGGGCGGCCTGGCCTCAGGCCGCCCCCCTTAGGGGCGGCCTGGCCTCAGGCCGCCCCTCCTTAGGGGCGGCCTGGCCTCAGGCCGCCCCCCCTTAGGGGCGGCCTGGCCTCAGGCCGCCCCCCCCTTAGGGGCGGCCTGGCCTCAGGCCGCCCCCCCTTAGGGGCGGCCTGGCCTCAGGCCGCCCCTCCTTAGGGGCGGCCTGGCCTCAGGCCGCCCCCCTTAGGGGCGGCCTGGCTTCAGGCCGCCCCCCCCCCCCTTAGGGGCGGCCTGGCCTCAGGCCGCCCCCCCTTAGGGGCGGCCTGGCCTCAGGCCGCCCCCCCTTAGGGGCGGCCTGGCCTCAGGCCGCCCCTCCTTAGGGGCGGCCTGGCCTCAGGCCGCCCCCCTTAGGGGCGGCCTGGCTTCAGGCCGCCCTTCCTAGGGGCGGGCCTGCTCCTCAGGCCTCCCCCTCTTCCTGTTCTTCAGGTTGGTGTCCGCCGAGGTCGTCTCAGCCCGCCGAGGTCGTCTCAGCCCGCCGAGGTCGTCTCAGTCCGCCGAGTTCGTCGAAGATGACGTCACTGGGCCCCGCTTTTAGAAGATCCTCCCCGGGCCTATAAATACCCCCCAGGACCTCTCATTCAGCATCATCAGGAGGAGAACTGCAACCTTGATCAAAGGCTGCGGACTCAGTTTTCCAGTCCGTCATAGCTTGATCAAGCAAGGTCGGCGGACTCCAATCTCCAGTCCGCCCAGGTCGTCAAGGGTTGTGGACTTAGTTTTTTCTGCTCTCAGCAGCTTGCGCAGCCTCCGCAGCCTCCGATTTCCAGTTCTCCCAGGTCGTCAGGAATTGTGGACTTAGCTTTTTCTGCCATCAGCAGGCAGCTTGGGCAGCATCTGCAGCTTCAGTTCTCCAGTCCTCTGCAACCTCTTTTACTTAGTTTCTGGCGTCTCCTTCCTTAACCGCCAGCTTCCCACGTTGTACCCTTTACTGCTCTTATATGTAATGGTGCATTAGCAAGTTGTAACTCTTCTTGATTAAAGGAAAAGCCCGTCGCAAGAGTGGCATTCAAGCCGCGGCGGGCGAAGTCTGCTGTTGCCGCTGCTAGCGGCCTCCTCTCTTCTTCTCTCCTCTCTCGGCGTCAACCTGCAAAGCTAACCATTCAAGTAGCTGTCTGCTCAACAGTTCCAGATCAAGCTCCCTCTCTGCTCGAGCAAGCTTTCCCTCTGCTCAAGCAAGCTTGCTCCTCCATCCCCGCAACCCTTCTTCCTTCATCCTTAGCCTGTGAGATCGAACACCCGTTAACTGGTTGGAGCCGCATTTCGCGCATCAACAACGATCATATCGACTCTTCTGTTGTCGATCAAGAAGACTTGTTGTTCAAGGATTCTCATCTTCTCCTTGATCGAGTTGGTCAACGCTTTCTCAGATCAGATCTACTCATCTTCTTCAACGTTTCTAAAAGAGCCGCAAAGTTTAAGAAGAAGATTCAGATATTCACTTTTCCAGATCTGAGAAATTTATTCTGTTTGTAATTCAAAATTTCTTTACTATTATTGTAAGAGATTTTCTCCGAGTGTAGGAGCGTTGTTCTCCGAGGTTGAAGGAAGTTTTTATCTTCCGAGTGTAGATCCTTTTGGATCGAGTTTGTAGGAATTGGTTACGAGGCGTAGGATTGTTTTCAATCCGAGATAGTGGAGTAGCCGAGTCTAGTGATTTGCTAGATCGGTGAGGTAAAGTGGACGTACCTAAGATTGGGGAAACACTATAAATCTTCTTGTCTTTCTGCGATTGCTTGATTTCTTGTGCTAGATCGCTAAAATTGTTATTCCGCAAATAGACGTATGATTCACCTATTCACCCCCTCTAGGTGATTTAGGTTGACAACTTCTCACTTTCAATTTGTATCAGAGCCAGGTTGGTCGTTAAAAGGTTAACACCTTGATCAATTTTCTCTCTAAAGTTGTCATTTGGTTATTCAAGCAATGGACAAGGTCAAAGATTTTTCCAAGCTTCCCCTGTGCACAAAGAATAACTTTCCCATGTGGAAAGAGAGAATCGAATTTTTCATGGAAGCTACGGATACCTGGATCTTCATGATTGTTGAAGAAGGTACCTATGTTCCTATGACTATCTCCACTATAGATCCAACAAAGAAAGTTCCTAAGAAATTGATGGATCTGTATAAGGACGAGATTACACTTGTCTCGTTGGACAAGAAAGCTAAAAATATCATAGCAAGTGCAGTCGATGACTCGATGCTGCAGAATCTGATTCACTGCCAATCGGCTAAGGAGATGTGGCAGTGTCTAGTTACTCTGATGGAAGGCACTGAAGAAGTGAGGGATGATAGAAGGTCCCTACTGAACCAGAAATTTGAAGCCTTCAAAAAAGGGTCAAAGGAGACCATTGCAGATACCTTTGAGAATTTCTTCAAGATTTTAAATGGCCTAAGAGTGTATGGTCGAGTCTTCACCAATGGTGAGCTGAATGATAAGTTTCTGAGGTCTCTCACAAAGGAATGGGACAACAAAGTCTATGCCATTCGGGAGTTTGGCAGACTAGCTGAGACAGACCCGCAGAATCTATTTGGCAAGTTGATGTCCTATGAACTGTAGATCAACTCCAGAAAAGCTAAAGAAAAAATTCGCTTCTCCTCAAAAGAGAAGTTGGTTGCAATAAAGGCTGACAATTCAAGGAAGGGAAAACCTGCCTCACTAGCACCAGCTCAAGAAGTAAGTGAAGAGGAAAGCTCCGAGCCAAGCACCTCAGGCTCAGAACTATCTGAAGGAGAGTTCTCTTTGCTCTCACGGCAGTTCAAGAAATTCTTGAACAAGAAGAAGCAGTGGAGAGGCAAGGATGCCTCATACAAAAAATCATGACACGATGGTGATCAGTGAAAGAAAGGCTCGGGTAGCCATGACAGGTATAAATCTAAATAGAACAAACTGATTTCTACTGACATCGTTTGCTACTGTTGCAACAAACCATGTCACGTCATAGCTGACTACCCCCACAAGAAGCAGGAGGGTGGCTGAAGAGAGGAAAAGAAGTCCTCATACCACAAGAAGAGGACAGAGAAGAGCCTGTTGGCCAAGAAGGACAAAACTCTCAGTGACTCCGACTCATCTGAGTCGAGTGAAGAAGAGGAAGCCTACTTTGGGCTCATGGCTCAATTAGATGACAAACAATAGCCCCAGTCTACTGGGGAGGAAAAATCTCACACTTCTCTCTCTGAATCTGAAAGTTCTGAGCATGATCATGAGGACAGCTCTTCTGACGATGAGTCAGAACTTATGGCCCAGTACAAGGAGTTGATCATGAATTACGACAAATGTCGCCGAGTCGTGAAAACTTAGGCTAAAGAGATTAAGTCTCTAAAGGCTATTGAGAGAAGCTTAAGAGAAGAAGTCGCTAAGACCTACTCTCTTTAAGAGAACTTCAATTTTACTATGGAAGAATACAATCAAGCTCTTAAGCACCTCGACCTTAAAGATGAAATCATCAAAGAGTTGGAAAAAAAACTCGAGGCTGAGAAGAAACTTGTTGAAATTTTCTCTAAGCCTAAGACAGTGCTTCCACTCATTGCTGAATTCTCAGCTAAGGCCAAGGAGCTGGACTAGGCCATGTTGCTGCTCCTAGTAAATCTTCTAGGAAAAACAAGTCTCAACGGAAGAATAAGGCCGCCAAGAAGGCCTTGGCCAAAGAAAAGGGGAAAGCCTCTCTAGATAAAGCTGTATTTAAGAAAGTCATATTTCTAACAAATATGTTTGATTTGGACTCGTCCTATGGTCACTTTACCATGCCTACTTACGTAGAGCCAAAGTCTCGGTACCAAGGATGGACTCTCCCTCGGAACATTGGTGAGAGTGTGTTTAAGGTACCTTATGAAGAAGTGATTCTTCAGGGCTATGGTCCTTATAATCTTGGCCACAACTTCAAGAAAGCACCTAAAGTGGTGTAGGGTGCGTCCCGAGTTGGAAACCTCCACGAGACTAACGCCTCCTACGCACTACACGTCGTAGATCTACCGTACCTACACAGCACCTATCGCCCACAATAGTTCTCGTTGCAAGAACGAGCGCAAATAACAAGGAGGAATGACCGACTTGAAAACAACGATCGAAAATTTGAGTAGGAATATTCCCCAAGAAAAAACAAAGGTTGCCACTCCTTTTTGAGAGCAAGACCAGGGCTATAGGCCAAGATCTGCTCAAGCAAATAGGATCCACCTGTTCCGAAATTAAAAAAGCCTAGCAACGGCGAATTCGATTCAAAACTTGCAGCGATTAATTTAACTTTGCAGAGAAAACAATTGCGAAACCACCACAACTACTTAGAGAATCACACAAAGAAGAGGAAGGAGTTTACCCAACCGAGAAGAAGTTTCACACAAGATAACGGTGGGAGAATCCCTCTCTCCACGGATCCACCGGCGTCACACCGAAGGGTTTGCAACCTTCTTCCCGGAGTCGCACCAAGGAAGCCGCGCCGGAGTCGCACCGAACGGATGGAGGGAGCAAAGGAGGCCGGCGGCTTCACACCACAAGCAAGGGGGGCGGCGGCTTGGAGGCTCCTCCTCTTGGCCGAATTCCTCAAAGGGGATTAGGGTTAAAATCTTTCTAATTATTTCATAAGAAGGCCTCCATATATAGGAGTTACAAACAAACCTTAACCCTTCATGATGGAGATGTAATCTCATCCACCCGAATGGCTAAGTGCACACCAAAAATAAAATTGTTTAAATAAAGAAATAAAAACATACTATGAATATAAAATTATCACTTAAACATTGGATAATTTTATATTCTAAAAATATAGAAATAGAGTTCATGAAATAAGATTATTAAAGCTAAATTTCCATGGCGGTTCAAGCACGTCGCGGGCGGAGGTTGTAACGTCGCCTTCCGTTACCGTCATCGTGCCGCCTCACGTCCTTGAGTTGTATTGCCTTATCAACCGGATCATCATCAGCATCTTCAGCATCGTCTTCAAATGGTGGAGGAGGGGTCACGCCATCAATCCTCCCCCGCTCAAATCCACGCATCTCCGTTGCGTGGTCCAAGCGATAGCGGTGAAGGAGAGCGGCATCCAAACTTTGCAGCTCCATCTCGAGTACCCAAGAGTCATCCGAAGGGGGTCGACCTCGCCAACGGATGAGAAAGTGGTGGGTGTCGCCATCAGCAGTGGTAACAGGCTCAGCATCAAGTATCATCTCTGGAGTGGAAAACGTCCATGGAAACCTGGGGAACATATTAGCAGTAGGCAGAAAAGAAGGCAACGTACCATCCGATGATATACCTGTGGGGACCGAAAGAGAGAGATCATCCGTGCTACCACTCCCCAACCCATGAGAATTTAGAGTGGGAGAAGAAGACGACAAAGAATTCAACTCTTGTGGTGGTGACACAAACATCGTTAAATCCGAAACGTTAAAAATGGGGGAGATACCCCAATCAGCAGGCAAGTCCAGAATGAAAGCGTTGTCACCTAGCTTTTTAACAATCCGAAAAGGGTCGGCGCTCTTTGGTGCTAACTTTTTAACGGTGCCAGTTGGCAAGCGTTCGGGAACCAAACAGACTAAAACTAGATCGCCAATTTTAAAGTTTGATACTCTCCTATGTAAATTAGCGTGCGCTTGATAAGAGTCGTATTGCGTAGTCAAAGTGGCCCGTATACGTGCATTTAAATCATGGATGTGCTGGGCGAAGGATTGTGCAAAATGACTTGCCTTGTACGTTGGGGGCAACGGCACCAAGTCAAGCGGCACAGGAGCCTTATATCCGTGAACAATCACGTTCGGCGACAGACCCGTAGACCTATTCTTGGAATTATTGTAGGCTAATTGGGCATGGGGAAGGAGAAGATCCCAAGTTCTCTTATGATCACTCACAAGACATCGTAATAAATTTCCTAAGCTCTGATTAACCACTTCCGTCTGCCCATCAGTTTGGGGATGATAGGCGGAGGAAAACAATAATTTTATTCCCATTAATATCCAAAGAGTTTTCCAAAAATAACTAGTGAATTTCACGTCCCTATCCGAGACTATGGTCTTGGGCACGCCACGGTGACTAACAACTTCTTTAAAATATAATTTAGCGACGTGAGACGCATCGTTTGTCCTACTACACGGGATGAAATAAGCCATCATTGAAAACCTATCCACAACTACAAAAACTGAGTCATGACTGCGAAGGGTAATGGGAAGGCCTAATACGAAATCCATGCTAACGTCTACCCAAGGCATGGAGGGAATAGGCAAGGGTGTATATAATCCTACGTTGGTTTTACTACCCTTAGACACCTGACACGTGCGGCAGCTACTCACTACCTGACCAACCATAACCTTAAGTTTTGGCCAAAAAAATTTGTCCTCGACTAACATAATGGTTTTATCTCTACCGAAGTGGCCACTCAACCCTCCGCTATGCATCTCCCATATGATATGTAGTCGTAACGATGACCGTGGAATACACAGCTTTCAGTTCTTAAACAGGTAACCGTCCTTAATGACGTACGCTGATATCGTCGTGGGGGAGCTATCCTGGGCAGATAAATAGGCGTCCTGGAAATCAGGACACGTGGCGTACTCATCCTTAACCCGCTCAAATACTATAACATGTACTTCCATAGAGGTGAGTAAAATCGTAAGACGACTAAGGGCGTCTGCGACTCGATTATCAGCTCCCTTAAGGTGCTTGAGATTAAACGTGTAGCTTTGTAAGAAAGCTACCCACTTAGCGTGTCGTGGGCTGATCTTATGCTGGCCGTTGATGAAACGTAAGGCCTCGTGATCAGAGAGGATCACAAATTCCTTGGAAAGGAGATAGTGCCTCCAATGGTGTAGACATCAGACTACAGCATAAAATTCCCTATCGTAATTTGAATAGTTCAGCTTGGGGCCGGACAACTTCTCGCTAAAATAACTAATGGGATGGCCCTCTTAGCTCAAGACACCTCCAATCCCTACCCCAGACGCATCACATGTGAGCTCAAAGGCTTTAGCAAAGTAAGGTAGACGTAAGACAGGTGCCTCAGTCATAAGCTCCTTTATTCGTTCAAAAGCATAGGTGGCGGACTTCGTCTATGTAAACTCTCCCTTTTTCATTCAGTCAGTGATAGGCGCCATAATACTACTGAAGTCTCATATGAAACGACGATAAAACGTGGCTAACCCATGGAAACTACGTACCTCACAGAGGGTGGTTGGCACGGGCCATTCCTTAATGACCTGAACCTTGCCCGGATCAACTCGAATACCCTTAGAACCGACTATATACCCTAAGAACTCTACCTCCGAGGCATTGAAAGTGCATTTCTTAAGATTGAGAAATAAAGTCTCCTTCCGCAGGGTGGAATGGATCACTCTCATGTAGGAGATGTGCTCGGTAGTAGAGGTGCTATAAATCAGTATATCGTCAAAGTAGACGACAACAAACTTCCCCATGAATGGCTGAAAGACATGTGTCATCATCCGGGAGAAGGTACTAGGGGCATTGGATAATCCAAAGGGCATCACATGCCATTCATACAGTCCATCCTTCGACTTAAATGCCGTCTTCCTCTGATACCAAATTGGTGTTGGGTGCGTCCCGAGTTGGAAACCTCCACGAGACTAACGCCTCCTACGCACTACACGTCGTAGATCTAACACACCTACACAGCACCTATCGCCCACAATAGTTCTCGTCGCAAGAACGCAGCACAAATAACAAGGAGGATTGATCGACTCGAAAACAACGATCGGAAATTTGAGTCGGAATATTCCCCAAGAAAACACAAAGGTTGCCACTCCTTTTTGAGAGCAAGACCAGGGCTATAGGCCAAGATCCGCTCAAGCATATAGGATCCGCCCGATTCGGAATTAAAAAAGCCTAGCAATGGCGAATTCGATTCAAAACTTGCAGCGATTAATTTAACTTTGCGGAGAAAACGATTGTGAAACCACCACAACTACTTAGAGAATCACACAAAGAAGAGGAAGGAGTTTACCCAACCGAGAAGAAGTTTCACACAAGATAACGGTGGGAGAATCACTCTCTCCATGGATCCACCGGCGTCACACCGAAGTGTTTGCAACCTTCTTCCCAGAGTCGCACAAAGGAAGCTGCGTCGGAGTCGCACCGAACGGATGGAGGGAGCAAAGGAGGCCGGTGGTTTCACACCACAAGCAAGGGGGCGGCGGCTTGGAGGCTCCTCCTCTTGGCCGAATTCCTCAAAGGGGATTAGGGTTAAAATCTTTCTAATTATTTCATAAGAAGGCCTCCTTATATAGGAGTTACAAACAAACCTTAACCCTTCATGATGGAGATGTAATCTCATCCAACCGAATGGCTAAGTGCACACCAAAAATAAAATTGTTTAAATAAAGAAATAAAAACATGCTATGAATATAAAATTATCACTTAAACATTGGATAATTTTATATTCTAAAAATATAGAAATAGAGTTCATGAAATAAGATTATTAAAGCTAAATTTCCATGGCGGTTCGAGCACGCCGTGGGCGGAGGTTGTAACGTCGCCTTCCGTTAGCGTCATCGTGCCGCCTCACGTCCTTGAGTTGTATTGCCTTATCAACCGGATCATCATCAGCATCTTCAGCATCGTCTTCAAATGGTGGAGGAGGGGTCACGCCATCATAGGGTAAAGCCCGTTGGGGAAAGGCCTCCGAAGGAGAAGAAGTCATGTGATTTCCATCACCATGAAGCTTCCTCCTCCAAGAGTGCTACCACTGCTAGACCACCATCTTAAGAGGTCAAGCAGGAGTACGTAAGGCAAAGATACAACAAGTTTGACTGTTGGTGCTGTGGCAAAATTTTTCATTTTGCCATCGATTATTGGTTTAATACTAGGAAGGTTACTACTCCTCAAGTTGGCAACATGAGATTGACCACTCAGAATGCTAATCTTCGTAGGGGGAGTTTTCTACCCCGAGACCAAGGACCCAAACATGTTTGGGTTCCTAAGGCAAAGTGATCATGAATGCAGGTATGTCCAAAGGCCACCAAAATACCAATCTGGTACTTAGACAGTGGATGCTCTCGGCACATGACCGGGACAATAAGCCTACTCCAGAATTTCACTCCAGTCTGCAACGGACCAAAGGTCATCATTGGAGGTTCAGACCGAGGGATACCTAAGGGCTACGGTATGATCACTAATTGAAATGTATCCTTTTCGGATGTAGCTTATGTGGAGGGATTGGAACACAATCTCAAAAGCATAAGCAAACTATGCGACAAAGGATACATAGTTGTGTTCTACGCTGACAAGTGCTTGATAAAGTCTGTTGACAATATGGAAACAATTCAATCAGGCACTCGAAGCAGGAACATATTTTGTTTAAATTTCATTTGTAAAGATTCTTCTACACCAGTGTGTCTTTTGGCAAAAGATAGTGCGTCTTTTGGTGAACAATGGCACAAGAGGCTAGCACATATTAATTTTAAAACTATTAAAAAATTGTTCTCCCAGAACTTAGTATGTGATGCCCCAAATGTCAAGCACGTTAAAGAGAGACCTTGTCATGCATGCGTATAAGGCAAGCAAACAAGGGCAACATTTAAAAGCATTATAGGAAAAAACTCTAATAGGTGTTTACACCTACTTCATATGGACTTGTTCGGTCCACTGCAAGTTAGACATTTAGGAGGTAAGTATTATACGTTGGTAATTGTTGATGACTACTCATGTTTTGCGAGAGTGTTCTTTTTTAAACACAAGTCAGATACCTTTGATATCTTTATAAATTTTGTCAGGCATGTTCAAAATGAATACAACTATTCTGTAGTCAAAATCAGAAGTGACAATGGAACAGAGTTCAAATCTGGGGCCATGACAGAATTTTGTGAAAGCCTAGGTATCTTTTATGAGTTTTCCTCTCCCCGTACTCCACAGCAAAATGGAGTAGCTGAGAGAAGAAATAGAACACTCATAGAAGCCTGCAGGACCATGTTGAGTGATGCTTCACTACCGGTGTACTTCTGGCCTGAAGCCGTCAACACTTCATGCCACGTGCAAAATTGAGCCCTCATAAACAAGAATCATGATAAGACACCTTATGAACTTCTTAAAGGCAGGAAACCAACAGTTACATATTTTAGAATTTTTCGCTGCAAATGCTTCATACTTAACAATGGTAAGTATCATACTACTAAGTTTAGTGAGAAAAGTTTTGAAGGTATTTTTGTAGGATATAGTAGCCATAGTAAGGCATACAGAGTTTTCAATAGAAAAAATCTGGTTGTAGAGGAATCCATACATGTTGTATTTGATGAGACGAGCTTGCTGCAAAGCAAATCATCTAGTGTGCTTGTTGAAGATGCCGGTACAAGGCTTAACGAGATCAGCTTGGATGAATCGACCGAAGGTAAAGTTGAAAAGTTCATCAAGATCACCTCTCCAACCCCTATTGGAGAGGTAGAGGATCATGATGAAAATACTGTCAAAGTTGATGAAGTCACTCCAGTGGCCGAAGAAGTTCCAGATGCGAGAAATCTAGAGCTCAGACATCTGAAGGATCACCCAATGGACCAAATCATAGGAGATCCCCGGGATGGTGTCAGAACTCTTCGAGGTACAACTAACGAGAATCTCTATCTAAGTTTTATCACGCAGGTTGAACCAAAGAAGTTTGAAGAAGAAAACTCAGACGCATCGTGGATCTTTGCCATGGAAGAAGAATTGAATCAGTTCAAGCGCTGTAAAGTTTGGACGCTTGTTCCAATACCCAAAGGTAAGAATATCATCAGAACAAAATTTGTCTACAGGAACAAGTTGGATGAGAATGGGATAATCATCAAGAACAAGGCCAGACTCATCGCCAAAGGATATCGTCATGAAGAAGGGATTGACTTTGACCAGACATATGCTCCAGTTGCAAGACTGGAGACCATCCGACTGTTCCTGGCTTATGCTGCACTGAAGGGATTCACGGTCTACCAAATGGACGTGAAGTCCGCCTTCTTAAATGGTGATATTAATGAAGAGGTGTACGTGGAACAACCACCAGGTTTTGTTGATCCTAACTATCCTAAGCATGTTTATTTATTATCAAAAAAGCTGTACGGTTTGAAACAAGCTCCTCGAGCTTGGTACGAAACACTACCTAACTTTCTCCTCGAGAACAAGTTCACAAGGGGAAAGATAGACAAGACATTATTTTTTAGGGAAATTAAAGGCAAGATTTTGCTAGTGCAAATCTATGTCGATGACATTATTTTTGGTTCTACAGACGACAACCTCTGCAAAAAGTTTTTTAAACTTATGCAAGGGAAGTTTGAAACGAGTAGTATGGGAGAGCTGAAGTATTTCTTAGGACTTCAAGTGAAACAATTTAAAGATTGAATTTTCATCTCTCAGACTAAGTTCACCAAGGAGTTGATTAAGAAATTCGGAATGGAGAGTGCAACCTCTATGAGGACTCCAATGGCCTCAGCTATGTCCCTGAACAAGGATGAGAAAGGGAAACCTTTTGATGAAACCAAATATAGAAGCATAGTTGGATCCTTTCTCTAACTTACTGCCAGTATACCAGAGATAATGTTCTCCACATGTGTCTGTGCTAGATTTCAAGTGAACTGTAAGGAATCTAAATATGATGATGCAAAGCGGATCTTGAGATACCTTAAAGGTAGAACGAATCTTGGCTTATGGTACCAAAGAAGTAATGACAGCAAACTAATTGGTTTCTCAGATGCAGACTTTGTAGGTAGCAAAGATGACAGGAAAAGCACTTCCATGACGTGTCAGTTCCTTGGAAGAAGGCTTATTTAATGGAGCAGCAAAAAGAAAAACTATGTCGTAATCTCAACGGCCGAGTCAGAATATATTTCTGCCGGTAGTTGTTGTGCACAGTTGCTTTGGCTAAAGAACAAGCTAGAGGATTGCAATATGAAGATAAAAGACATTCCATTTTTCTGCGACTCCTCCAGCGAAATAGCAATCACAAATAACCTAGTCTCGCACAGCCGGACAAAGCACATCGAGCTCAGATATCACTTCATCCGGGAGCACGTGGAGCAAAGGGATATCGACCTACAGTACGTGCCAACAGATTGTCAAGTTGCAGATATCTTCACGAAGCAGCTGGACGAGACCAAGATCAATTTCTTCAAAACTGAACTTGGGTTGCTGAACAAAGAAGGATAAGTCACAGAAGATCAGTTCAAAGCTAAAGATTCGAGGATTCTTCAAACAGGTCAGAAATTTCTCAAGAGGAAGGTAGTTCTCGAGAACTCTGTCTACATCTCGAAAAGAAACATATTCATTCTCGAAAACTCAGACTCCTTCTCGAGAACTTGACTTATTTCTCGAAAACTCAGACTCCTTCTCGAGAGCTTGACTTATCTCTCAAAAAGTTTTCTCAGTTCTAGAGAACTTTGAATTGTCTCTCGAAAAGTCTCTTCCGTTCTCGAGAACCAATATATTACTTATCGAGAAGCCCCCTGGCAGTTCTCGAGAACTATACCCGACTTCTCGAGAAATTTTCATTGCCTTTTCTACTTCTAATTAATTTCTTCTATTTCGACAAACCGATGATTTAAGCCCTAATCCTAGATTAATTTGACACTTAATTGACATTACTGGGATTATATATATATAATACTTTAGAAATCCTAAATCAACCGACATTTCAAATCACCTCTTCTCGAAAATTCTTTGTCTTCCGCTGACAGACAGCGTCGTCGCAACAATTGTCCCGCACTCCGTCCGTCTTCGCCGACAGCGTCCATGGCACACAGTTCGAAGATAGGAATCGGAAGTGAACTAGTCGTCAAAGGAATTGCAAACATTTCAGATGATTTCCAGAACTTGCTTCTTCTCCTGGACACGACCGGACTGATGATCGTTCTATCAGAACCCTGCAGGATTGTTTTTCCAGATGTCGAAGAATTCTTCAGAAATGCAAACGTAAGGAGGAATTGTAAGATTTTGAAAACTACAGTGAAAGGGATCAAAATCAAGTTAGATATAAAAAAAGTTTCAAAGCTTTTAAAGATGCCCATTGTGGATGAAGAAGATGACCTAACTCTGGAATATTATGACAGGAGTTACTCCTTCTGTGGAGTTTCTGAGGAATTTAACTCCTTAAGGAGAAATCTTTTAAATAAATGATGAGGGACAGCATTCAGGATCCCAAATTTGCTAGGATAATCTCTTTATTGTTGAGCAAGATTTATCTAGTTACTTTCAAACATTCCAAAGGCACTCCAGTTCACCACTTGAATAAGATCTCATTGGCTTCCATCCAAAGATGGGAACTCAAGCTGAAAAATCCAAAGCAGTTAGCTAAAGAAATTACAGCTTCTACCTCTGAGGTCAGGACCCCATCTCCCTCCTATCATCATGTTGCTGAACCATCTAGTGTAGTAACACACGGGGAGCCTGCAGCCTCTGTTTCCGTTGTCAGATCTCCTCCTCCCTCTCCAATAAATTCCCTAATGGTACTCTCTCCAGAAGATACCATTCCATATGCTCAAGTCTAAGAAACCCTCGAAAACAATGCAGAAGACATTGACAGAATGGTGGAATAACTCACCTCAGATTTTCCTCCCCTCTTCAAGGAACTAGCTAAAGAACATCCAAAAGATCCTTCTCTAGCTCCCTCTTCTTCTCCTATCAGATTAAAAGAATCTCCTCCTGCTCAATCCCCTTCTGCCAAGCAAGATATCCCTGAGACTGTTCTTCTTTCTGATGAATATAAAATATCTCCTGAGCCTGCTGATATTCCCTTGAGGAAGTTAGATTTCTCTATCCCCACATTCATTGATCAGGCTGATATTACCCCTGCTGAGACTACCAAAGCTATAAGCTCAGTGATTCTTGAAGAGATGCCTCTATGGAAAGCTCCTCCTCCTGCTACTATTACTGCTTCTGCCTCTGCCTCTACCTCTTCTACTGCTGTTGCTACTGCTGCTACCCCTTCCAACTAAGAACTTCTTATCCATATAGGACAAATGCTCTCTAATTAAAGGAAACACTTTGACGATTCGCTGAAAGTGATGCAAGACAAGGTGACTGCCTTGGAAACAGAAATGAGTAGAGGATTTGCTGAGATCCAACACAACACTAACTCTCTCAAAAGCTTATTTTAGATTAGTGGCAAAGCCATAGATCACACTATTACTAGTGTTGGTCAAGTTATGGAACAATCTCTGACTCTTGCTAATAATCAGATTGAATTAGAAAAGAATGCTCAAAACATGTGATGAAGGTTTGTGAGGAAGTTGGTTCTTTCAAGAAAGAAGCCATAAAAAAACTCCTTGTACAATTCAGAAAGGGGGAGAGCGTAGTGAAAGAGCATGTAATCAAACTTGTGGATAAGTTTTCTGCATATGCAAACACTCTCTGGGCTGAAAAAATTTCTGAAATCAATAAGAATGTTTTAGCTCAAATCCAGTCAGTGAAGTTCTATACTTATGACACCACAGTTTGGATGCATAATCAGATTTTCCCTAACTTTCAGGCTGATCCCAATATTATTCCTCATCATCTGAATCCTCTGGTTGAAGGACAGCCCAGCCAGGTGCCAGCTCAAATGCAACAACCTCAAATCCCCTGCTTCTCTCCTAGGCCAGAAGATATGGATCCTCCTCCAGCCTCTTTGACCAGGTATGGGATGACATTATTCCTCAGGATTTACCAGAGATCAACACTTCTAAGAAGAGGAAATATGGAGAAGGGCCATCTGCCAGCAAAAGCATTCTCAAAGTTGATTCAGATAAAAGGAAAGCAAAAGAATTTGCTGAATTTTGGAGCACCACTTCTAAGAGTTTAATTCTTGATCCTCTTAAGTTGGTAATGGAATATAATGAGGATAGAAATCTAACCTATAGCTCTATTGAGTGGGAATTATATGAAAAGTCCATGACCAAAAGGAGGATATATGATAGGGAATATGGAAAGAATAAACCTAAAGCTCCACCAAAGCCCCCAAGGTATTATCCCAAACCATTTAGCTATCAGAGAAGGCAGCAGGAAAAGCAGGACAAACAACCTTAGAGCAAAGAATATACTTTTGTTGAGTTATTCTTGAGAATTTTGTTGAAATGGTTGTTGATTAACAAATCTAAAACATTACTTATATACATTTCCCAGTTTTGCCTAATTGTATTCAATTAATCTCTTCTGCCTTAGTTTTAATTTTCATTTCCAGTTCTATCTTAATTGTCATAATTCACCTTAGTGTAGAGGGTTCTGACTTCTACAAATAGTGGGAGATTGTTGGGCATTGCATCCACAATAACCCAGATTTGCAAGAAGTCACCTTTGAACTAAGATGAATTAAGTTTTATTTGATATCTTGTTTAAGTTGTGTGTTTGCAGATCATCATTACTAAGTGTAGACCAATGTCAGTCTATAGTGGGTCATGAACACAGGACCATATAGTGTAATCACTCATTGTGTGATCCAAGGTGTTGACTCATGTGTAACCTCTATATTGGGATACACTTCATATTCAAACACTTGGACCATGGAATGAATATTTGATCCTTGAAGAGAAGAAAAAGTTTCTTTCTAAAAAGTTAAAAAAGATTTCTAAGTCCACTTCTCGAGAAGTCCTTTCAGTTCTCGAGAAGTAGAGTTAGAAGTTCTCGATAAAGATGAGTTTAGTTCTCGAGAAGCTTAGCTGTTTCAGTTCAAAAAAAATTTCTAAGTCTTAGTTCTTGAGAAGTATCTCTTAGTTCTCGAGAATTCCTTTCAGTTCTCGAGAAGCTCGGCTCTTAGTTCTCGATAAGTCCCAGAGTAGTTCTCGGGATGTTTAGAAAGTTTCAAGAAATTTTTTGTAAGTCTTAGTTCTCGAGAAGTCCAGATTAGTTCTCGACAAGTCCAGATTTGTTCTCGAGAAGTCCTCAGTTCTAGAGAAACTCAACTTCATAGTTCTCGAGAATTCAGGCTATAGTTCTCGAGAAGTCCATATTATTTTCGAGAAGTATTGATCCTGAAGTCTCGAAAACTAAGTTCAATTCCAGGCAGTTTAGTTCTCGAGAAATTCAATCAGTTCTCGGGACCTAATGCTACTTCTTGAGAAGTGCAGACTAAATTTTTTTCTGAAATTTGTTTAAGTCAATATCGTCTGGATTTTTGAATGACTAGACGTGATTGATCCACGTATCATCATTAATGTCTTTTCTAACTATTACGAGTAATCCTATATAAGGTCTTTTCATTAAGACGTAACACTAATAATTATCTTTTGCAAGAAGCGGCTGTCCGTTCACTCGAAATCTTTCTCGTAAGCCATTTCTAATTTCAGATCTCTGAATCCGCCGCCGCTGCTCACGATCAGATTGACTCTTCTGTTGTCGATCAAGAAGACTTGCGGTTCAAGGATTCTCATCTTCTCCTTGATCGAGTTGGTCAACGCTTTCTCGGATCAGATCTACTCATCTTCTTCAATATTTCTGAAAGAGCAGCAAAGTTCAAGAAGAAGATTTTGATATTCACTTTTCCAGATCTGAGAAATTTATTCTGTTTGTTATTCAAAATTTCTTTACTATTATTATATGAGATTTTCTCCGAGTGTAGGAGCGTTGTTCTCTGAGGTTGTAGGAAGTTTTTATCTTCCGAGTGTAGATCCTTTTGGATCGAGTTTGTAGGAACTTGGTTTCGAGGCATAGGTTTGTTTTCAATCCGAGATAGTGGAGTAGCTGAGTCAAGTGATTTGCTAGATTAGTGAGGTAAAGTAGGCGTACCTAAGATTGGGGAACCACTATAAATCTTCTTGTCTTTCTATGATTGCTTTATTTCTTATGCTAGATCGCTAAAAATTTTATTCCGCAAATAGACGCACGATTCACCTATTCACCCCCCTCTAGGTTATTTAGGTTGACAACTTCTCACTTTCATTTTGTTTATTTCCATCACATACTTTTGAGCATTGTGAACAACTAGCATGTTTCCAGAAGTGATATTTTTATTCTCCCCAATGTCATGCTAAGTAGTATAGATTTTAGTCAGCTTGCTTTCTATGAAGATGACAGCAGGTGCTGCTCGAAAGAAAATTTTGACAATTTGGGCCTTCAGCATATTTACCTAAAATCTTATAGAATTAATCTATGTTGTCAGATCATTCCTGAGATTCTTCATGGAGTCATACACAAAGTTCTCTATTTTCCTTCTTTGATCATCTAACAACCCTTTCAGTTGAGACGGCAAGGTTCCTGACATCTAATAAGCTTGGTTGGATGTCCCTTCATCACAGACTGGTTGTTGCACTGTCCTGGGTTCTTCTCATTCAACTGAGTCAGCCATTTAAAACTATAAAGAACGTTGATTTGCATTTTCATCAGCATCAACATTCCCTTTATCGAATTGAGAAGAGTCTATATCAAAAAATGTTCCTAGAGCAGCGAGTTCAGTGAGAAAATCCCCGACAAACTTTGCAATATTCACATGGATAGTCCGATCTTCAGCAATGTTGCTTTTTGTTACATTTTCCTTCTTAATACGAATTTTATCAATCTCATCCAAGAATTGCTTTTTCTCCCCCTCAGCAAGGGAATAATCCATGACTTTCTCAAGGTGTTTCTCCCCCTCACATTGAGGACTGTATCCACCATGTAGATCTTGGTCAGCAACTTCTTTTTCTGTGGGAACTGGTGACTTGGAGGACTCCCCCTCCACCACTGTTTAAATCTTTTTGACAATCTCTTCAACAATCCTATTAGCTACCTCAACTAGAGGTACCTCCATAGCATAAGCTTGAAGTTCCTCAGATTGAGTTCTACTAACTTGAATCATTGTTATAGGTTCAGTTGAAAATGAAACCTGAGCACTTATATCTCTCCTAGTTTCTTTAGTAGATTAAAAATGTTGTGGATCATGAGGATCTTCCTCATTCTCTTCAGATAAACTGTTGTAAGTGTTGTCTTCTTGAACTATAACTGCCTTTTTATTCTTCTTTTCAACTGATTGTTTGTATGGTTGCAGAACCCTTTCCCATCTAACCAGCATTTTGATTTCATCCTTCTCATATGATGAATTTTAGTTCCTAGCCTTATATTAAGGATCCCTGGAACATGGTTGTGCAACAATAGAGATATAATTCTACCCAGGTTTGGCTCTGGGATACACTCTATAATTCTGTCAAAGAGGACTGTCCCCCAATATGTCCTTTTCGAAAGAATCACCCTTTCCATTAACCCAATCATTTTCTAGGAAATTTTTTCATTCAATCCAGACTTACACATCAGTGCCTTCCCAATGATATCTACAAGGAATTTTCCTTTCAGGTTCAGTTCTTTCCTCAGAATCAATCCAATGGTGTGCTTCTAGAGTCCACACCACTTTAGTGCAGCTTTGACATCAGTTTGATCCATTTCATCTTCTTCATCAGACCCTTTAAACTTTGGTTGTTAAACTGCCTTACTCAGTCTCTTAGTGATAATTTTGACCTTGTTTACATTGATTAAGGACCTGAGTTAAAAGGATGATGAATCGACCTTGGCAGTAGAGTATAACTTAAGAACTTATCTCTTCCAAAGTATACTGGGATCTGAGAGAACATATTTTAGGTCAGCAACCTATAGTACATGGATAAATATTTGAACTTCCTCGGGCGCATCCTTGACTCCATTTCAGATAAGCTCAAAACCTTCGAGCAAGAAATCCAATCTCAAAGGCGCCATTTCTTCTGTGATTTGCTATAGATTTTGCGAGCTCTTGTCGTTTTGTCACAATGGGAAGAGAAAGGGAAAGGAACAATGTAATTTGTTTTACGCACGCAGCCTTCTATTTATAGTAATTTCTATTTTAAAATATGGAGAGGTGCGTACCTATTTATGATCAAGAATGATCAATGGATGTAATTGTTCCCAATACTTTGCCGGAAATAGATGACACTGGGAGCATGTGTTGAGTGGACTCAACGAACTCAATGCTCTCGACTCTATTAATTGTCTCAGTGCACTCGATGCCTGGACACATAGTCCATTTCTCCTTTATTTATACTGTAGAGATTATGTAAGACCCCCCTCCCGGAATACAAGACACGGTCGAGGGGAGTCTTATGCCAAGAATAGTCGCCTTGCAGTAATGCAAACACACGGGTTGATCGATACTATAAAACGCCTATCCTGCCGGCTAAAATCAATATCATTCATGCCAACCCAACATAAAGAATGTACATATAGAATTCAAAATCCATGCAATCATTTAAGTCAAATAAGTACAATAATAATAAGAAGAAAATACAACTTCTATAATATCAGAGTACACAAAATTATCCCTACAATATATATATATATATAATGTATAACATTATTATCAACATTCTAATCTAGCAGTTCTACTCAAATCATTACAAACCATTAAGCATATAAATCTACAACAGGAAAATAACTTAACTTATAAAATGTCCATATAGATTTATAAGTTAAGGATCGACTTAAAAGTAAAGTAACTTATCATATAAGAGTGCCCATACAAACTTAAAAGATAAAGGGTCTATACAGAGCAATGCAATAATATGAATGCAACATGATGACTCACCCATACTCACACACATGCACACTGCTATGTTGACATAGACTTAAAGTTCCCACTTTTAGAATAGGTAGCTAACCTCTCATATGTTATCCATTGTGAGCAGACAGTGCTAGTAGAGCTGGCGTCTCCACTACTAGGCGGGCTTCCACACTACTAAGCCTAGGCCTCCGTACACCTCAATGTTAATCACACAACAGCGGATCTCCTAGTGTAATATGACTCAGAAGGGGTCTTGGTAGATGTGCACAAAGAGCCCAGCCCAACTGGCCTATCATCGTGGCATGAAAGTTGCCTCTGGGAGAGTATCACCAAAGGACAAAGGCCAACCGTCCACTGGAACAGAGGGTGCCCTGGCAAAAAGCACTAGGGACCAAGGCCAACAATCCAAGTCTATCTGTCAACTCCTGTCGGTGTGACGACTGACGAGCCTGTAGACCTACCACACTATCCTTAACCCAGGATTATGACACCGCGTGTCAACTCACACCACATGCAATTTCACATGGCCTTTCCTTCAACCATCCAAGGGCCACAACTGAGTCCCTTTCCGTCATTACAAATCTTGTGCTGTCAAATACTCACGCACTTACACCCTTACACATTCCCGTGCTCCTAAGAACTTACGGGTTCATCGTTTACACGGGTGGCAAGCCACCTTACACAACATACTAAACCCATACTGCTACACCTATGGAGACACAACTCTAAGTAGTGGACTATACCACTTATCCCATCAAGACTTGAGATTATGTTTCCACATGTTCCATAGCCATGAGATTTACATCATCCAATTCCTTCCTTATAATCAAGCATTCACAAACACTTATGTTTCCTTAGGTTATCACAACATTATCATAATACTTCCAATATTCTCCAGGCACTATAACATAGCTATTGGTTACCCATTCATGTATTTATCACTAAGATGTCCCTTTACTGGTTATCATTAATAATTCGTTATACAACTAAATTCCATCCACCATTTATTTATCACAATCATATATAGACTATGTTCACCCAATCCTTAACATTATCCTGCTACGATCTTTCTACCGAGTCCAGATCCGACAATACACTAAACCGAGATAATGTGCACTTAAGTGTTACCATGCAACAAACTCCACTGGACAATCCCGAGGCTATTGAACTCATACGAAAATGTGTAACCATCCGTTCGAAATGTCTTTTTGAGGACTACAACTTTTGTATTCATCTCAAGACCCAGATCTGGCAGTAACAAACTCAAAAATGGCCTCAAAGTTCAATGTGCACAAAAAATATATTTCTGCACGCATCTTAAAGCAAAACGAACGACATCGGTTCGTCTTCTTCCACTAGCTATTTGTTCAAAATAATATACATCACCTCCTCCTCCCTTATACACCCTCAATAGACTACTGTTCTTCATGAAACGAAGTCCATCATCTTCACACGAAGAGAGAAGAGGTTGAAGACATAAAATCTTTAGGACAAGGTCCTAGCATGGTCTCTTCGTAGGAGATCTTCATCTCGCACAAGTCCAACTCTTTTGAGTCGACATCTCTCCTATATCATAACTAAGATCTAGAACCAAGGGCGATGGTAGGAAGCTCACCTCATTTCCGGTCATGGATCTTATTATCCTTCTTGGCGGCATCATTCTTTACGAAGGGAAGTTTGGCCTCCAGAAAATCCGTCAAAGATGACGTTGTTTATTCCCGTCAGGTTCGGAAAGTAACTGCTCAGCAAGAAAAATGAATTGACGGCTAGGGTTTTCCCTTATGTTTCCTTTTTGTGAAAAATGTGCGAGGAAAATGTCAAGAGGTAAATAAACTACAAAATTTATTGCTCCAAAAAATTAATTATTACATAAGTATGCCCCCTTATTTATAAAAATTAGGGGAGATGAGAGAATTCAACAAACGATGTGAGACTAAATACAAGTCGGGCAGCCTAGGCGGTTTGACATGGTCAAACTGCCTACTATACAATGAAAAATAGAACACCAAGCAGCAACAAAGGAAAGTCGCCAAAACTGCTAGGGAAGACCGCTAGAACATGCCACCAGACTACAACTGCGGGAGCCACCAGACAGCAGTTGCAGCAAGCTGTCTGATTGCAACCACGGGGTGCCACCAAACCGTTATTGCAGTTAACTATCTATCTGTTGTTGTGACTTCACCCAGACTGATGCGTCTTCATTTAGACCATTGCGGCTTCATACAGTCCCTGCTACGGTTGGTAAACATTCAACTATTGTGGCTTCATCTAGACCACAGAAACAGACTTCCATAACAAGGAGATATCAGACCATGAGCCAAACCGCTAAATCGAGGAGACAAGCTGACCGAGGAGGCTAGACATCAAACTGTTCGGTCTCTACAAGCTTCAACACTCCCCCTCCAGATGAGCATATATATCCACTATGCCCAGCTTGCTACAAACTTTCCCAAAAGGAGTAACAGGATTGGTGTAGAAATCATCTAGTTCTCTCTCTAAGGTGACAAACGGTGTGCAGATTTGATTCTTCAAAATCTCATCTCTGATGAAGTGCAATCCACTTCGATATGCTGTGTTCTCTAATGAAAGACTGGAATTCTCGAAATATATATATTTATCTTATTATCACAGAACATAGGTAGGGGATGATCTTAAAACTCTCCCAAATCAAGCAAGAGTGTCCGTAGCCACTTTAACTCACAAGCAGTCTGAGCCATACTTCTATATTCAGCTTCTGTACTTGATATTGCAACTACAGCATGTTTCTTGCTCTTCCAACTTACTAGATTACCTCCAACAAAAGTGTAGAAACAAGACGTAGATCTTCTATCTTCCTTATCATATCCATAGCTTGCATCAGAATAAACCTCAACCTTTAAATGTCCTCTTTTCTGGAATAAGAGCCATTTCCTAGTGCACCTTTTACATACTCTAAAATCTTTAGATATAACCACAGATGACATTCTTTGGGGGCCTGCATAAACTAGCTCTCTTTCCCTGCTACATAATAAATATCTGGTCTTATGACTGTTAGATAAATGAGTTATCCCACAAGATGTCTATATCTAGCAGCATCTTCAAGAATAGGAGAATTTTCATCCCAGCATTTGTCATCTCCAACAGCCATAGGAGGCTGAGCAGGTTTATCCCCAAGAAGATCTATCTCTTTCAAGAGATCTAAGGCATACTTCCTCTGTGAAAGAACAACAGAACCAAACTTCCTAGATATCTCAATCCCCAAAAATTACTTAGGAGATCTCATATCCTTAGTAAAAAAATTGTAAAGCAAATGCTTCTTTGTCATGTCAATAACATTTGTATCATTCCCTATAAAAAGAATGTCATCCACATAAATCACAAGAATAACAAGACCAGCCGATTTTTTGAGGATTAATAAGGAATGCTCTGCAGTACTCCGAGCAAACCTAATCAAAGAAATAACTTCGTTAAATTTTTCCAAACAGGCCCTGGGACTTTGCTTAAGACCATAAATTGCCTTTCATAGTTTGCAGACCTGAGACTCCCCCTAAGCAACATACCCAGGAGGTTGCACCATGTAGACTTTTTCTTGTAAATCCCCATAAATAAAGGCATTTCTCACATCCAACTAAGACATTTCCTTATCCTTATTGAGAGCCACTAAAAAGAGAACCCGGATTATAGTAATCCAAGCAATTAGAGAGAAAGTATCCAAGAAATCCACACCATAGGTTTGCGTAAACCCTTTGGAAACAAGTCGGGCTTTTTAACGATCAATAGTACAATCAGGAAGAAATTTGATGACAAAGACCCAGCGACACCAACCACATCAGCTCCTTGAGGCATTAGAACTAGAGTCAAAGTACCCCGTTCAGTGAGAGTGTTCATCTCTTCATCCATAGCAGCTTTTTAAAGAGGAATAATAAGATCATCTTTATACGAAGTTGGAACAACATTTGCAAATAAAGCAAGAGCAAAGCTCTGAGAAGAAGGGGACAAGCGCGCATAAGAAACCACATCATGAAGAGGATATTGGGTGCATGACCGAACACCTTTCCGAAGAGCAATAAGAAGATCAAGGTCTGTTTGGTCTATAATATCAGAACCATCAGAAGAAGGGATTGCTGGCCCAAGAGCTGGTGGCAGCAGCTCAGGAGAAGAATCAGAGATTATAGGAGAATAAGAAATATAAGGAGAAGGAATAGGTACAGGCTCTGGAAGAGGTGCTGACACAAGAGGGGAAGAAGCAGAATCAGTTGAAGAAGGGAGAATAGATGGAGAAGAATAGAATGGAACACCTTCAAAGAAAGTAACATCTGAAGAAACATATTATTTCCGAAGAACAGGATCAAAACATCGGTATCCTTTTTGTGTCAGGAAATAACCCAGAAAGATACACTTAACAAAACGAGGAGAAAGTTTGTTGCTAGGTCCATTGACCCCAATGTTCTATATTTGAAAGAAGTCAAACTAGTCAATGGCATACACATATAATGTATTTGATGTCTGCTTGATCTATTGCATGTAGGTTATCCTTGATTCGACCAGTGAACAGGAAGAGGAAGCAAGAAGTCAGAAAATTTTACTAAGGCATAACCGCTGTGACAATTGAGAGAGCTGAGAAGAATTTCTCAGCAGAACCGCTGAGACAGCTTAGAAGCCCAACACATATCATTGAGAGAAGTGTTGGTGTCAGCTAAAATACTGAGATAGAAGAGTCTCAGTTGTGAATAAGAAACCGCTGAGACAGTTGAGAAGGAATCGCTGAGACAAAGCCAGCAAAAATCTTCTAAGTTAGGAAAGCCGAGTTCGTCGAACTGGATTTAGAGTTCGTCGAGCTAAGCTCACAGATCGTCAAGCTTAAGTTAAAGGATGAAGATTTATAGTTCATCGACCTGAGCCCACCTTTCGTCGAGCTCAAGTTGAATGTTGAAGATTTAGAGATCGTCGAGCTCAGGTTAAAGGTTGAAGATTCATAGTTCATAGACATGAGCCCGCCTTTCGTCGAGCTCAAGTCAAAGTTGAAGGCTCTGAAGTTCATCGAGCTCATCACAGAGTTCTTCGATCTCATATCGACGATCGTCGAGCCCGTTCCAAATATTTCATGCCATTATGGGAAAGCTACATTAGCGCCGGAAGCTACTGTGTCTTCTTCTGATGGAGGTGGCGCTCACCATGCTTGACTGGGCCCACATTCAAATTGTGTTGTTGATTCGAATCAACAAATATACAAGGAAGAGAAGAAAAGAAGATTAGGGTTAACGAAAAACAAGAACGATAGAAGAAAAGGAAAAAGAGGCGGTTGAGCTTCATCTTCTTCGACAAGCTTGAAAGCAAAGTCCAGCAGTGAAAGCCAGAAGGAAAAGATATCTGAAGCTTCTTCCAGTTCAGCAGGATTGTTCCTTGAAGAACAAGTTGGCTGATTCAATCTATCAGGAAGAGAAGATAGTTGTGTGAAGGGGTATAAGTCTTCAACAACAAATAGCTGCTCACTTGTACAGCAAAGAAGAAGTTGGCTGTAGAAGAAGACTCATCCATTCTACAGTAAGTGGTCTGGACTGATATCTGGTCAGTCCAGCAAGATAGACTCAGAGATTTTTCTCTGAGTCAGTATTTCAATTTACTTGATTATTTCCTGAAGGATTCAGTCTATCTTAATCTGAGTTTAAGTCACTTTGTGTCTGAGTTGTAGGTGACTAATTAGTCACTAAGGTAGGTGCCCTGTTGGGGTACTGGGGTAGGATCCAATTGTAGATTTCAGCTATAGGGCTTAAATTCCTGAAGTAGGAGATTGCTGCTCTTTGAGGTAGGATCCAAGTGTGGGTGTTAGGTAGGGCTGTCCTCCGAGCCTGAGTGTAGGGCCTAGTGCCTGACGTATGTGACTTGTTAGTCACTTAGCTGTAGGTGACAAGTGTGTCACTGAGTTATAGGCCTTGGAGGAGGCTGAGCTGTAGGTGCCTGGAAGGGCATTGAGGTAGGTAACTAGAAAGTTATTGAGATGTAGGAGTGCTGCAGTACTCTGAGAGTAGGGTTGTGTGCCTGAATTTGTAGGGCTGAGAAGCTTGAGTTGTAGGCCTTAGAAATAAGGCTGAGGTAGGTGGTCAGTGCACCACTAAGCTGTAGGAGCACTGTAGGGCTCTGAGGTAGGAACCCTTGTGGTTCTGAGTTTGGATTTTGAAAAAAATATGTGTGTAAGGCTGAGGGCCTGAGGGGTAAGCTCTGAGGAGCACATTGGTAGAGTTTGTGCCTAGTACAACAAATAAGTTTGATAGGTGGGAGGGAAAGTGGATGTTCCCAATTGGGGAACCACTATAAATACTTGTGTACATGTTGTGTTGCTTGTTTTCTTTTTGTATTACAGGTAATTAGGACAAGCTCTAGATCACAAAACTTATAAACAGCAAAAAGCCTTTAGTAATTTCAAAGACCTATTCACCCCCCCCCCCCCCCCCCCGCCCTCTAGGTGACTAGCTAACCTTTAAGTAATAACTTTCATTTGTCACAACCAGAAGATGGTGTGTGAACAAACGTTGTGCATCCAAAGACACGAGGAGATAAAGGAAATGAATTCCTATTTGGATATAAGATAGAAAATTATGTCTTGCCACCGAGAACCAAAGACGAAACTCGATTAATGAGAAAACAAGAGAGAAGAATAGCATGACCTGATGCGTCCGCAAGTGTATCGATTGTAGTCAAGTAATAAAGTTGAGGAGTTGAATCCCCAAATTCGATCTCTCGAGGAGTGTAAGTAGGGGGTGTGATTTTGATATTAAAAAAGTTATTGCAAGTGTTAACGTAATCCAAGGGGGTTTTAGTTTGGAGTTTCCTAAGTTTAACACTAACAAACCTAATGCTGGTCACCGTCATTGTGTCTCTTAGGTAGATTACTCAAGAGAGTAATATGAAAGATGGATAAGCCAATGAGAATCGCAATCACCTCTTCGCCACGCACGCTTCTAGCAATCACAGGAACGACACTATCTCAATAAGAACAAGAAAAATTGAAGCTCATCAACACAATCAAGAACCAAGATATAACAACACGTAGACATGCTGAAATACTTAAGCTAAATAGTGTTCTTACACATCAATCCAACATCCAAATAAGCAGAAGAAAAATACTATAAGTGAACGGGAAGAAAAAAGACCAAACGCACGAAGGCTTTCTGAGATTCGCGGCCGGAGTCAAAGGTTGTCGGGCCTAGTCCGATCGGCCTACGGATGACGTCCGGGGTCCAGAAGGGTTGTCACCTCCTTCCAATAACTTGTCTTCTTCGTGAATAATTGCTGGGCTAAATCTATCCTGAGAACTCCACTGATGCAGTGCCCTAAGACCTTTAAATGGAGCTTGGAGTTTGGAGAAGACAGTGTTGGTCGGAGATGATGCTTTTGCGAGCTCTTGGAGGAAGAATGGTGGCCGGATCAACTCTCCACGGAGGAGAGAGAAAATAGTGGCTGGAGGGATGTTTTCCCGCTCAGAGGAGTGGAAATGGCAGACTTGATCGGACTGGCTCCCCGGGATAATGAAATTTGCGTCTTAAATAGAAAAATCAGAAATAATGGTCACGAACGATTTGCCGCACCATGCGTGATATTAACTTTCAGAATAAGCATGTGGAAGGAGAAGTGTTGACCCGTGCATTTTACTCGCGCACAGACATTTCTGCCCGTGCGTGAAGGAAACTGCACAAGTAATAAAATAAAGCTGGAATTCAAGTCATGCAGGTGGAACCATACATTTTACTCGCGCACGGGCGCTGCCGCCCGAGCGTGAACAAATCACACGATTAACAACAGATTGGTACAAACAACAAAGCTATAGGAAAACCGCGCATTTCCTTCTCGCACAATTTGGCGGAAACCGTGAAGGAACAAAATGCACGGGTAACCAGAGATGTCCCTAGAATTGCTGTATATAACGAACGATTAATCTCAAACCGTGCGTGAACAAATTCGCACGACCGTGCATTTTACACAGGACCTGGAAATGGAATTCGCGATGTCCCGACTACCTGCATAACAATAAAACCAAACTGGAGCAAAAGCTCCAAACACCAGAATGCAATGAAGAACATCCAGAAAGATCCATGGGGAGCACCAGGTGCTTACCCCCGACAACAGAATGCGCAATTGCACACCTATGGGCCAAAACAGTGCACAAAGTGGTCATAGACCAAACGAAGCAAATATAACCGATTACGGACTAAAATGTGGTGCTCGAATTAGAAAACTAGCCAAGATGAGTTCGAAAAACCCTATAAATATCGGCCTCATCGCACCACCAGACTTAAACATTTGCTCGTCCCGAGCAAATCTTTTCTCCGTGAACTAGAAAACAGCTAGCTGGCTTAGAAATTTCAAAATTAAGCAAAGCGAGAAATCTAATACTTCATGGTCATAGAAAATATAATAGGAAAATTTTTTAATTATACTACGGTGTTTATAACTTTTGACAGGCGTAAATGAATATTGTAACTATTCAAAAATGGAATTATGGAGAATCGTTGGGTCATATATTGGAAGAAAGTTGGCAGGCCACTCAGTTAGGCATTGCTAAAGACTGGGGCTCAGGATCACCTCCACAGAAAACCTTCAATGTCGGGGACAATACGCTTGCCCATTCACACTCTCTCCACAGCGCTAGTTTGACTCAAGCATGAATCTGTGGGAATTTAGGAAAATAATGGTGCTTGGGTATATACGTAGGTAAGGATACAAAAGGATAAAAATGATGGCTACGCACAACCAAATGAGCTCATACAAATGAAATCCTCTCGCCAACAAAACATGCAGGTGCACCACACCACCAGACATGAACATGACAACATGGGTGTGCAGACCGCCTATCACCACAATAATAACACAAATAGACTCTTCATTTTCACTTTCTTATTTTATATCAATCAACACATTTTTTTTCCTTTTCTTTTTCCAGATTTTTATAATACACTTTCATCCAAATTTTCCAGCAAACTTCACCACACAACAACATAACAACACCACAGCAACAACCCCAATGGAAGAATTAACATAATAATACATCGAGATTGGGGTGTGCAATTGGGAAAAGCTTTTTGGCACTAGTGATCGTGAAGTGGGGCTAATTCAACATGAGGGGTAGGCTCAAAATAGGCTAACAAGGATTATAATTAGGACGGGTACAAGGCTCACCGGGCCAAAAATATGTCCTACATCACGCTCACGCTTGACTAACCATGCACCAATTATTCAAGAGTAACTTGGTGCAAGTTCTTATTAGCCACCGAGAAAGTTGATCCTTACTCCCGACTCATACAATACGAGGCTAGTGACGGATACACACAATCCTACACCACCGTTCGATTACTCAAGATTCTATATTTTTTAGTAGTACAAACAATATTTACAAATGCAAAAAATTATAATCCTACGAGCATAAAAAAATAAAATCTATACTATTTCTATACACCATGCATACTCGATTAGGAGAACTACACGAGTTTCGAACTACTCTATCCTAAAATCCTAAGCCACCACCACTATTTTAAAGTTATCACAAAAGAAATTAAATTGACTTACGCAAAGTGCGTGCTTAAGATCGCACTCATGTGGGTGTAGGTGCATGATGCAGACATGATAATATAAAAAATGAAAATGAAAATATACTTTTGGTATGAAACTGCTAATAGTTCATGTGCATAGGTTACCCGCATAACTCTCCCCCACCAGACTTAAACTTAATAACCTATCCAAGATTTGCAATAAAAATAGAGAAATAAAAGTTGGGGGAGAGGTTACCCCATGCTCAGCAAATGAGCATACCAGAAAATTGGCGTTAATTTCAGCAGATAGTCCGCGACCCAATCGAACTCCACCTGCATAAGAGAATACCTCTAACCATGCATACTAAAAACATATAATCACAGCAGCATAATTGAACAAATTAAAAGCAGCAAAATTTAGTTGTCTCCTATAAGCCCTTTTCGTTACCATCCTTAAGGTGGACCAAATACCTGTATTAGCAGTTATATAAATATTGTTCAGAGTATAAGTTAAAAACGCAATGAAAAAGTCTTAAGTTACACACAGAATTAAGCAAAAAATGAAACTAGAAAAATTTGGAAAAGGGCCCCGGAGATCCTTTACTCCTCAACTGAACGCTGAATTGTGATAGATCCACCCAGTCACGCAAGATGAGAGCGTGGAGAAAGCTTTAGGGCCCAGGGAAGATGAATCTCTCCTTCCCCTAACCTTTTCCTTCTCGTGCCGGCGGGAAAAATTTTGCGCCTTGCGCATGAGCAGTTCTTTTCTTTTCTGATCCATAGATGGGGATTGCCAGGGTGGTATAACAACACCAACAAATTCAGCAACATGTTTATCTTTCTCATCCGGGGGCATCCATTCCTCACTCATAGCGGGTGAAATATCAGCCCATGTCACATATTTAACAGTCTTACACAATTTGTTCAGATCAATAGAAGTTTTTTTAAGTCTATCTTCTGCACCCTCTCTACAACCGTGCTTAGCTCAGGTTTCTTCCTATCTGAATCTTGTTTCACTTCAAGCAACTTCGTCTTCATCTCTCCTTCAGCTAACATCCACAGTTCTACCACTTTCTTAACCTTATCTTGCTCATTTAGCAGAACACCTATCTCAGAAGCTCTAGATAAATCATTAGATAACAAAACATTAAATTTCAGAAGTTCTCCAGGTTCATTTGAAATTATAGGGGTAAGTGAGGGTGGTAAAGGCAAATTAACCTTGTGAAAGTCCACTTAGTGTCAACTACCTTCACCTATGGGGGGGGGATAGGTGACTTGCAGCATATTTGCGGAATTAAAAGTGTACCTGCAGAATCAAAACAAAACACACAGCACAGAAAATAACATAGGCAATATATAGTGGTTCCCCAATTTGGGTACGTCCACTTTCCCCCTTCGACCTATCTCCCAATCCAGGGACGACTCGGTCACTTCACCAACAGGATTGAAATCCAATCCTTGCACTATCGGAAGGAACCCTTCCACACGTAGGAGTCAACACTCCCACAACACGGGTTGCACCCAACCCTACAACTAGGAACCAAATGTTCCTTTACAATGAAAACAAAATTAGAGTGTATAAGAAAATACAAACAACTTGAAGATCTAGGTGTCCTTTTTTGTTTGACTACTTGTTCGTGTAGGCAACGAAAAGTCCACAACCCTAGATCTTTCTTAGAGAGAATCTCCCCGAGACCGGCGGAGGCGACGAGCGGTGGCTAGGCTCTCGGTGTTGGCGGCGGCAACTGAAAACAGCAGCAAAGCACTGGAGATTCAATCTTCTTAGCGAAGTCGGCAAGGTCTTCCAACGGTCACACTAGGATCGATCGTCTCGATCGATTCGGACGAGGATGGATTTCCCTATCTCAAATCAAGAGACCAAAGATCTCTGGTTAGACGTGTGAGACGCTGTGCAAGACTAGGCTTCTATCACCGGGGATCTGGAGGAGATCGAGATCAGCAATGGTGATCACTGTATGAGCGGCGGCGACGGAGACGGAGCAGGTTCGCGAATTTAGGGTTTGACGGCCGCTTGCTTTCGTATTCTGTATTCGTCTTTTTACTGTACACCAATACTTGTGTATTTATACACTAGGTCATAAAGATGACCGTTGTGGGCCCCATCAAAGCAAAGACCTAAGTCCGGTTCGAAATACCGCTGGAAACTTGGACCGGTCCAGGAAATGTCGGAAATTTGCCCAAGTCAAATTTGGCGAAAATCGTATGTGATTCTCGACGAATCGGCGAGAATCACTTACGATTCTCGCCGAATTCTACTTGGCGAATTCTGGCATCACAGGTTATACAGGTCGGTGAGAATTGGCGGGAATCAAATTTGATTCTCGCCGAATCGTCGAGAATGCAAAGTCATTCTCGACGAATCGGCGAGAATCACTTAGTGATTCTCGACGATTCTGCCTTAAGAGGATTTTCTAACTGCGTCGAGACAGCCGACCAAACCTGTCGAGAATCATCTAGTGATTCTCGACGATTTACACTTAGACGATTCTCGTCTTTCAACCCGTGAGCTGGTCTTTGGCCCATCCTTGCTCCTTGTCTGCTCTTTCTTTATCATAGCCCTATACTTGAAATTAAGTGCACCCCAATAGAGAGAGTACACGTAGGCCAACATACTGATCTGCTCAACGAGGGATTACGTTGCGCAGACCCGTGTATATTGACCCACTGCACACTGACATTGGTGTGTACTTAGCATGGAATAACTGAAAGCACAACTTAAAAGATTTCATCAAATACATAGTGACTTCATCTTAGCTTGATAGGAGGCTTCCCCAAATCAGGTGATTGTGGATATAATACCCAACAATCTCCCCCTATTTGACGAAGCCAAAATCCTACTAAGCTAAGATGAATTTCAACACTTAAGACAAAATATGCATTAACTAAAAGAGTGAACAATAAACGTAATTAGATCAATGTGAGAGTCAAATAATAAACCACACACATGTATATAAAAATATGAATATCCACACAGAAATGTTCACATGATCACATGATACGGAAAGTTTAAATGTGATAATAACAAAAGCTAGCATCCTAAATATCTTTGTCCTTAGCTATGTCTTCTTTAAGTTGCTTAGCTAATGACATTCTGCTTTGTCGCTCAAGATACTCCTTGGGCTTTGGATAGTATCTCGGAGGAGGGGCTATATCTGCCGCGCCGTGTTATTCCTGAAAAATATGCTACGTTTAGCTTCAAATTCTTTATGCCGCTCCCATTCGTACTGACTATATACATCATTTCGATTTATTTGCCACCCATGCAGTAACAAAAATGTGTCCAAGATAATACTCTTTGATACAGGACTCCATCTTTCATTCCTCACATCATCCTCCTTCAATCTGATCTTCTTTTCAGCTTGCGTTTCCCTAGATGTCCCTTCTTGAATTTTTCTCTTGTCCCTGGCTCTTGCTATGGCTTCTTGATCAAACCAGCTTCTTCGTTCAGCCCTTTCAGCAGCTTTCTTTGCCTCTCGGCTTCGCTCATTGGTACTTCTTCAGTCCTTATTTCACCCACAGCAGTACCAGCAGGACCCACATCCTCAGGCGGAGCGACAGGAACATGCATTCCCGATGCCTCTGTTACCAGCCAGTGGGCCATTTCAAACATGTACCTATTCGAATTATCGAATTTATAATTGTCAATTATTATTTATTAAGTTGATTAAAGGTGCAGTTATGATTTGGTAGTTTTGAAAGGAATACCTATTGGTCTGATCGAAGTTTAGAAGTACTAACTCTTGAAGCTCCGCCATCTTAGCGTTATACGCTTCCTCCCCTTTTTGGCTTCGGCGGTTATAGAGTTTGTATAGGAATGCAGAGATGCATCAATGTGCTTCACAGTTTTACTAAATTCGTCCAGCAGAGATTTCTGATTTGCGTTCAGCGTTACCATGTTGGCATCAAATTTTTGTATGGTCTGTGCCACAACATGAACAATTTTATTGACTACTGTCAGGTCGTCAGTATTCTTCTTCAGTCCTTTCATGAGAAGAGATACGGCTGTGCCTGCCTCTGTATATTTTTCATAAAATTGCTT
The DNA here is from genome assembly GCA_039513925.1 of Platanthera zijinensis. Lineage (NCBI taxonomy): Eukaryota > Viridiplantae > Streptophyta > Magnoliopsida > Asparagales > Orchidaceae > Platanthera > Platanthera zijinensis. Next base: position 135,596,860 of record CM077085.1, read on the forward strand.
CTCCATCACATCTAGTTTGTGGTTGATCTGAACCACATTCTTAAGCATGAGATCCTCAGAGTCCCGCAGTCTCTTTAGCACTTTGTTGTGGGATTTCTCAAACGTATCCTGGAGCTCATCTAGCATTCCTTGGACAAAATTAATAGTGTGATTTGCTAGGTTTGCTTGAAGTGGAGGAGCAGCAGGCAGACCCTGGTCAGGCTCCCCAGCAGAAGTACTGGGAGAGCTAGACACTAAAATAGAGTCCACTGGGGGGAGATAGGGTCGCTGAGAGGGCTCCCCCTGCATTCCTGCATCCGACCTCTCAGGAGCTAGTTCCTTAGAGGAAACAACAACATCCTCCCGAGGATCCACGACTTTCTCCCTCTCAATTACTTCTTCCTCCATCTCGGTCTCCATGTGCTCAGGCTTATCTGCAGAGTTTTGCATGTCTTCCTCTACTTCTTCCTCCTCCTCCTCATCAGCCGCCTTATCTCCCAGATAAGTCATGTCTTCCTCACCTTCCTCTTCCTCTTCCACATCTGCCACTTCCTCCTCACCGTCTTCTTGCACAGTCTCCACAGCATCTTTAGCTATCTGAGAAATATCTGATATGATGTTTGCAGAAGAGTGTACAGGCTCCCCCTCAGTTCCTGCAATCAGTGCGTCAGGAACTTCACTGGGTGCTACCATAGAGTGTGTTGGAGTACTGGTGTCCTTGGCCGGACATGCTTCCTCTTGTTCTATTTCCCTGGCAACCTGCCCTATTCGCCGCTCCCATCGGTCGAATATGCTTACGTCCATCTTTTTCAGATAGTGCAACGGCACTCCTTTGCTCATGTCAAATGTATCTCCGTCCAGCTGATTCAGATAGAGGCTGATGATTCTGCCAAAGCCGGGGGTACGGAGTGTTTCTTTAATTCTTTCAAAAAGCATGGCTCCCCAATTGAACCGCTTTCGGCAGACGATAGCCACCAGAGTCTTGAACATTTCCCCTAAAATGTGGTCGTGGGATCCAGGTTTGCAGATTAGAACCTTCCCAACTATGTCAGACAGCAATTTTCCCTCCTCGTTCATGTCTTTCCTTTTGATTGACCTGGTCCCCCTGGCCAGTCCACAGAAGGATAGGGTCCTTGCTCTATCCTCTTCCTCCAGGTAATCTTCTTCTTCACAACTGGATAGCCGCAGGCATTGGGTCAGTTTCCTGGCGGATAACTTGACCTTCTTCCCTGCAACCTTGCTCTTGATGGAAGTGTCTTCATGACGGAGCTTGGCAGTTGCAAAGAACTCCAGGACTTCCTTATCCAAGATCTTGCATGGGTGCTCCAGCACGAACGTCAGTCCCGCTTCCTCGAGCATAATAATTATGTTCTGGAACTCGTCCGAGGCCTGGGAGAATCTGGTTCTCACGAGCTCGCATCCAGTGGTCAGCCCAGCAGAAGTCCGTGGGGCCATAGCAAACTAGAAAGAAAGGGAATACCAATTTCCAAGTCTAAGGATCTCTGAAACCAAGAGAGTGAGAACAAAATCTACACTAAGCTCAACACACGGTAGGGGACAAGTAGGAGATTACCTAGTGCGGAGAGGCAGTGAAGGTTCCGGAGAGACAGCGAGCCTGGTTGCGAGAGAGGCGCCGATCCGAGTCGAGGCTTGGACGAAAGCCTGGTTGCGAGAGGAAGTCTCCAGAAGTGTCGTTAGGTCACCATGCAGTGCCGAAGGAGGAACCCGCTGGGAGGAGACGTCGAAGGGATTCCCGCTGGGAAGTGTCGTTGGACGAGAGCTTGGACAGAGTCTCGGCGAATAGCTGGAAGTTGAAGAGTCGGCGGGATTTAGGTTAGATCGGCGAGATTTAAGATGAGTCGGCGAAATTTGAAGAGTCGCTGGAATTTGAGGTGTCGGCGTGATGTAGGTTGGGTCGGCGGGATTTAAATTGAGTCGCTCTGATACCACTTGAAGGTTCCATGTTATATCTGGGTTTATGTATCTATTTATGTCCGAAGGCTTCGTTCGACGATACCATGGTGGAATTTAGTAAGAGGGAAATCGCTGAGATTCCAAATTTATGTCGTTGTCAAGGGTAAGAAAGTCTTAATAGGCATGATGGTTTCTTAATCCAACCAAGGGGTTCAAAATTTTCCAGGGCGGACTTATGGCTGACAATGTCAAACTAATCACTACTAATGTAACTGAAGGTTATCTTACGCTTATACTCCTTCCCTAAGTGACTGAGCAAAGGTGAATAATTTTTCTATTTGACCATCTAATGTCAAATGAAGTGAACTCATTATTAAGTGTGGATATGTCAACATACATAAATACATATATGGAATTGTTTATGCTTTATGGCTCAAACATTTACGGCTAATTGCAGTTACCTGTGATAACAAGATGTAACATTCACATTACCAGCACAGAGTATATCAGGAGGTCAGTATGCATGTGCCTGTAATGAAGGCACTGCTCCCATTCTCGACACTTTTTCCACATCATTCTTGGAGCATCTCCTGTCCGGTTCCCATCAGGATTGCGGGACCCAGACCACCCTGCAGGAAAGAGTTATCTTGCCTTAGGAACCCAATAAGTATTGGGTCCTAGGTTCCTGTCAGCATAATAGTTGGACTGCCTCCCCTTAGGAATCCTGGTGGGAGGACTAACATTTCCTCGAGGATGTGGAAATCCCCTTGCCTTTGACACAGAAGAGTTGTGCCAACAATCTATGGCAAAATGACCCACTTTGCCACAACACCAACATTCATGAATGTTGTATCGCCGTTTGTGACCTGAACGGGTGACTGAGGTAGTCATAGTTCTAGATCTAAACGGGATAGAGCCGGATATGCTAACAGAATTGTCTCTTCCACCGTGACTATTGGAAGGGTGCAAAGAATGCATATGGCAGGCGTCATGAGGCCTGGGAGGTGGTGCCTTCCTTTCAGTCAGCCCCTTAACAAGGACCCATGAATCCCAACAACATGATTTCTAACCCCCCTTTCCTGAGTCCTAGGGAGGTGAGAGGCGCATTGTGAGTTGATGCTGGCAAATTCATGATGAGTTGGGGCTGTGGCTGAGAATACAAAGGGCTTGGTGGAAGCCTGAGGTATTTTCCTCTGGGTGGCCATGTTAGCTCTGGCACTGTGGACACTGTTCACCGAGGGGGGTGTTTTTGTGCATGGATGTTATGAAATTAAAATTTCATGGGAGGTTTTTTTAATGAAATGAAAACTTTAGGGGAAGTTTTTGTAATTTCGAAAATAAGAGAGGTGTTGTCAGTAATTTAGCAAAGTTAGAGGAGAGGTCCCGGTAAATGGTCTAATATATATATAAATAGATTTATTTAAATATTAAAATCCGATATTGTAAAATATTCCTGATATATCACTGGCAATCCGACATACGATATTTCAAACTCAAATCGACATGAACCTGACATCCGACATTTGCAACCTTGATTAGGAGTAGAATTTATGCAGTGCATTGCCATTGGATTGTGTGCTTGCAATTCATTTGCACCTTTATTTTCGTTGTCCTGTAGTGCAATCTAAATTTTGCATATGTTTTCTTTCATTCAAGGGACACTAGGGAGGGTCGTGGGTGAGAGTTAGGTGCTAGGGTTGAAGAAAAGGAGAGGGAGGAGTCGTGGAGGAAGAAGAAAAAAAGAATTTCAGCCCCTATGGCTTCCCCAAAAGTAATTTTACTCCAAGATAATTCAAAATGAGATACACGCATACACCTATATAGTGCCTAGTTCCGAGACACGCAAGAGCAAATGGCAAATAACGCACAGCCTGAAATATAAATTCGATAATAAACTAATAACATATAAAAATGGTGGGTGTGGTAATGACGGGGCGGACGGATGGATCGGCTCGACGTCGTGCCACTGGTAGGAGGTAAAGTCCACTGCCACTGCCTGCTGAGCAGGATGGAGGGCCCCCACCAGATAGGGAAGGGGTGTCATCCATAAAGAGCAACATGCTCTGCTAAGCACCTGAAGCAGCACCAAGGCAAACATATGCCAAAAAAAATAGTCACTAGAAAGGAAAGGAACTAACAGTCCTAATCTTTGTGAATTATTGGCCGTGGTGAAAACCTTGGGCCGGAGTGGGCGGCACAACCCTCACCAACAACTAGACCCAAAAACACTCCAGGGTGAAAAAAAATGGTGGAAGCTACAGAGTCCACACACCTAACCATACCAGACCAACACGGCCTAGGTGGTGGTGGCTACATCTCATCACACACAATTCACCCCTTACAGAGCCCACAAAACCACACCATCTTCCATAATCCACGAGTCAGTATGCAAAAACTAGCCGAACACAAAACACCCCCCTCCTAGGGAAAAAGCCATACGAACAATCCTAAGGAAACACACAAACCCAAGACAAAAGCGTCGAGTCCACTTAGCGCGGCGTTGAGTGAGCTCCACTCACTAAACGCAAAACCTGACACGGCATTGAGTGAGCTTCACTCACTCAGCGCCGAACGCCGAGCAGAGGCACCCTCGTCATCTCCTGAGTTTCGAGACGTGAGTACTAGCGAGCAAAGTTGAGAGAGAGGAGTTATCACTTGTTGTACTATTATAACATACGTACTCTATGTATAAACAGTAGCTACGGACTTTTGCACATTTGTTAAATATATATTGAGATATATATTTGTTGTGGTTTCCTGATAGTGCTTCTGATGTACTCTGTGATGTGTTGTGAATGTGATGATTCAAGCCGAGCAAGGCGGTCAACTAGTGCTAGAGGAGTGGGTCGTCACCCCTTAGGGAGCACTGGGTGGACTCCTTGGGCAAGTAAGATCCCCTTCAGCCCGGAAAGTTATCTAGTGTCAACTATCTTCACCTATGGGGGGGGGGGGAATAGGTGATTTGCAGTCTTTTGCGGATTATGGACACTTCTCTTGCAGCCATAATAGGAAGCAAGCACCAAAAGCCAAGCATGTTATACTGAAGGAACAGGAGATGAAGAAATCATGTGACTGTTGTCATCATGATGGATCCACCCCCAGATCCAAGGCCCCGGCTGGACCCACCATTCCAAGGGTGAAGCAGGAGCCTAGGAAAAGGTACAACAGATTTGACTATTGGTGCTGTGGTAAATTTGGTCACTTTGCCGTGGATTGCTGTTTTAATCCGAGATATAACGAGACTCCTCATGTTAGCAATGCGAGACCGACCACTCGTAGGGTTAACCATCCGAGGGGGAGTGTGCTAACAAGGAATCTAGGACCCAAGTTCGATTGGGTTCCTAAGGGAAATTAATTCTGTTTTGCAGGCTTGTCCAAAGGCCACCAAAACTCCAATCTGGTACTTGGACAGTGGATGTTCCCGACATATGACTGGGACTAGAAGCCTGCTGCGTGACTACTCTCCAGTCGAAAATTGACCCAAAGTCATCTTTGGTGGATCAGATCGAGGTGTCACCAGAGGTTATGGTATGATTTTAAACGGAATAATCTCTATCACCGACGTGGCTTATGTTGAAGGTTTAAATCATAACCTGATCAGTGTAAGTCAATTATGTGATAAAGGATATGATGTTAAGTTCTGCAAGGATAAATTCTTGATACTGAGTGAGTCTGATTCCTCAGACTCCAGTGATGATGAAGAAGCCTACTTTGGGCTAGTGGGTCGCTCTGACTCAGAAGGAGACTGCCCCCCATTTACTGGGAAGGTAAAAGCTCATACCCCCCTCTCTGACTCTGACTATGAGTCTCCTAATGATGATCTCGAGGACAGCCCTTTTGCCCGAGAAGCCGAGCTCCTCGAAAAGTATGAGCTTCTGCTCAACACCTTCAAGGAATGCCGCAAGAGATCGAGGGCTCAGAAAAAAGAAGTCAAATTCCTTAAGGTCGAGGGCGTCTCCCTAAGGGAAGAGATCACTAGCTTGATTTCTCTTCGACAGGACCACCTGGACCTGGTCTCTAAGCACTCCGAGTCAATATTCTTCTGCTGCAGAAAAGGGAAAGGCCCCACTACCCCCTGTTTAATTCAGGAAGCCTGGCTTTCCCTGCAATGAACAGGACTTTGAGTCAACTTATGGCCACTTCTTCCGGCCCTCGGTTAAAAAGCCCAAGATACTTAGGGTAATTAGAAAAAAAAAACTTTATCTTCTCCAAAATTCTGAATCGAACCAGAGAGGCGTACGCGAGAGAGAGGAAGCCGTTCGTGAATCTTCCGGTGGCCGCCGACGGTGCTCCAGTGCTCGAAATCTTGAACCAATCATAGATATGGAAAGCTTTCGACGAGAGCTACGCCATCGTGGTAAAACTTTTCCATTTTCTTGAGTTTTATGGTTAGGGTTTTTCGGCCCTAACCTCTAATTCGGCCATTTTTGTTCAGATTTTGACTCCTCCCGTCTTCTTTTGCCCCGTTTTGCAACGTGGAGTGATTCAGAGGACTTTTCCGGTAAAACCAAGGCAAGTGGTGGTTTACCCTTGTTTCTCCTTGTCCGATTTGATGGTAACTGTTAAGTTTTGTTTTTTATCTTTCTGCACTTTGCCTTTCAAAGTTATTGCAAATGTTTATTCCTTCCTTGAAGATCGCCTATATGAATAAGATTTGTCATGGTAATTCAATCTCGTTATGCCATGTTTAATCTTTCTTGAAATATTTTATCGTTGGCTTTAATCACCTTATCTATGGTTGTTGAACGTATTAGAGTTTATCTAGGATTGTAAATCGTTCCTAAGGGTTGATCAACCGCGTCTTTAATCTAGAAATGTCGAGTAAAAAAATCTGATGTGCCAAGTCTCGTGATATATGTGGTGATTTTTTTGTGTGGGTTTTCTTGATTGCGTGAGTTAGTGGATGAAACCACCTCTGCAATGTTTGTTTCCTTTATTAGTACCTTGTGGAAGTCTACCAGGTTTTTGGGCATCTGCGGTGTATGATGGAGAGTATGAGACTCCCTCGCAGTTAGACGGATATTATATTCATGAGGGTGTGTTCAGTTGAGTGACCACCTCGCCCGTATTTTTGGGTAGAGTCGACCACAGGTGCCTAATAAAGTTTATGTACTTCTTCCTTATGATTTATTCATGTTTGTCACCTTATAGCCTCGTGCGTATGGTGTATTCTTATTGTATGTGGCGATTCACATAAGTGTTCTTTTTCCTTTTAATGCTTTGTTTTTGTACTTTACTTCAGTATTGTTGGTCTTGAGTTGGTACCCCTTTTGACCTTGGTTTATGTTAGCTTATTTTTCTTCCACCATTCGTACATTCTTGCTGAGGTGTTCTGTCTTTGGAATGCCTCAGGTTATGAGAAGTAGCAGATAGCGGAGCTGGTTTTGGAGTTTCTGGGAAGCAGTGTTGGCTGTGGTTTTCACCACGCCGTAGCGAAGTAGTTTGTTGTTTTAGTTTGCTTACTTAGTTCAAACATACTTCTATTTTATGTGGGTTCGTGTCAGATTATTGATGCCCACAGGATAGACGGTTTTGGATATCTTGCTACCTGCTAGTTATTTTTCTTTGTGATGAATTACTTGCTCTCTAGGATGATTTATGCTAGGAATGCATGTTAGGTATTTTCAAGTATAAAATCTACTATTATTACTTCATGCATTACATAATTTAAAACTCTAACTTGTTATATTTAGCGACCGTAAAAGCTATCTTTACTACTATTATAAATCTAGGGCCTTGCATAGCATGAGTTGTCCTTTGAGGACGTTTATACTCATGTAGGATGTTGGACTCAACCTAAACAAGTATCTTCCGTAGCGTATAATTATATTTTAATTCGTTGACTAGTTGATCCACTAAGCCGAGTGATACAGCTAACTTCTTAACTTAAACTAGATTTTCCTCTAAATAACCTAATGATCTTTATTTATGTATTAAGTAGGAGTTTTGCCTGAGCGCCCATAGTTATCCCCTACTGGCGTGGCATCATGATGCGCATTTTCCCTTACTAAGATATATTGTTTAATGTGGTGAAAAATGAGGGTTGTGACACTGCTGTTGGAGGAGGAGGAGGAGGTTCTCTCCAAGACTTTGGAGGGGAAGAATATCTCCTCATCTTCTTCTTATTTTTCTGCTCATTCTTGGAGTACCTCATCCAGTGTGAAAGATCTGGAGTTAGAGGTATCTCATGCAAAATATAATATGGAATATCTGTAGTTGATGAAGGTTGAGAAACAACCTTAACTGGAGCCTTGTTCTTGAACTTTCTTTTCTTAGACCCAGAATCTTCTGAATTATGAGACTCTGAGTTATCATCAGATTCTTCTGCTGGCTGATTATATAAATCATCTATCTGTTTATATAAATTAGTATGGTCATCAACTTAAACTTCTGGCTGTTTATATACAATATCTGTATCAGCTGCTTCCTCCATATCTTCATTAAGAAGATCATCAAAATTTGGCATTGGAGTTTCATCCCACATAGGAGGGGAGAAATCCTTCTCTATAACATCTATTATATCATCAAATATTATAGGCTGAGGGACTGGAGTAATACTGGTAGAAATTTATTTAAGACTAGATCTCAGTTGTTCTAACATAAAAGCATCAATTAGAGCAGTGTAAGACACTATAACTCTAGATAAATCATTTTCAAAAACTGGAAAAGCAGGAAGATAACAAGGCAGAATGTCAAAATATGATAAAAGGAAATGTAAATCAACTGTGGGATGAATAATAACATCACCAACAGTAATAACTTATGATTATGCTGACAACTCATCTTCAACTGAAACTTCAATCATTTCTGAATCTGAAACTGGTGTTGCTGTAACCTCTGGAACTTCTGCATTGGCTGAAACTAAAACTTCATTATTTGGAGCTTCTTTATGAAACATCACTGTATTTGTACCTTCTTCATTAAACATATCCCCTACCTAGATCCAGGGAGACCTGAATCTAGGCCCCCAGAAGAAGGGACAAATGAGGAAGAGGTTAGCTTAGAATAGAGTTCAGCTATAGAAGCCACAATAGGAGCCAAGACTTCTTCTATTAGTTTCTTGAGAGTAAGAGTGATTAAGTCCAAAATATTAGAAGCAATGGATGAGAAATCCAAATACATATACTCAGGATGATGCTGAGCAGATGTAGAGGATGGATTGAATGATGATGGATGAGAACTGTTAGCACAGTTTGGACACAGGAAAGATGATTGTGGTATAGATGTAAGATTGATTATAGGGGAATGGGATCATGAACTATTTCTCCTAGATTGGGGAGTGAGGTGGAGATGGGAGAGGTGGAGATGAATGCTGTGGAGATAAAGGAAATAAAGAGAAATGAAGTGGAGATGAAAGAAGTGGTGATGAAGGTGACTGATGAGGTGAAGCTAATTTATTTAAAGAAGAGTGAGGTGGAGATAGCTATTGAGTAGAAGAATCTGTATGGAAGCAAGTGGATGGAACTTCTACAGATAATACAGGTAGTTGAGAAGGTGGAGATGGCTGCCTAGGTGAATGGTGTGGAGATGGTAGAGGAGAAGAAATAAGAGGAACAAGAACCTCTTCTTGGGTTAGGAGAGTGGTTAAAAAAACCCTGGTTCTTTCAGAAGCTGCCTTAGAGGGTGCAGCCCTAGAAGGCTTGGAAATCACCCTCTCTCATTTTCCAAAAAGGGCAGAGGTAATCTTCTTAGATGCATTAATATAAATGGTCTGAGAGACCAAAATCTTTGGACACTTAGCCTGTAGGAAAATTTTTAAGATCTTGCAATAACCTCCAGACTTGCTGGTTATCTTCTTCTTAATAGAATAAGAAAGAATTGATCCCTAGTTTATGTTCTTCTGATCTACCATAGCACACATCAATAGGAATTGATGTCTGGTAACATAGTCATGGGCTGAATGTTTGCCTAAAATAACCTTTCCTACTACATCTGCAAAGAACTTATATTCTATTAAAAAGTTCTTTTTCAGATGATGGTTAGGGTTCCCTTGAGAATGACCCAATCTATCTAGTATTATCTCAAATTAAGAAATAGATAATTCTATAACTTCTTCGCCATTAACAAAACCGAAAATTTCAGAAAGAATTTCTGGGGTAAGAGGAACCTGATTCCTTGAGATAAATCCAATAATTACTAGAGTATCCTTAAATATGGCAGTATGAATCCATTCTTTGATTTCTGCTACTGGAAGCTTGATTCTGGAAGTCATAAAATTCCGCAGATCCTGAGCCTCAAATAGTTTCAGAATATCCTGGAAAACTTGATCTGAATGAGAGAAAGATTCCATGTCAATATCGAAGCCTGCATCAAATTTCATTGCTGAGAGGATTGCTTGAGAAATTGCCATTTGCCTGCAAAACAAAGAGATCAAGTGCAAGGGAAATGGGAAATGCGTGAGATAGAGTTCGATGAAAACCTAATTATAAGTTTTTAGAAGTTGAAAAGGCGAACTCCGTCCGATGAAAAACAAAGCATCAAACTCTGCTTAATGAAAAATTTCACATAAGAAATAAATTTCGTCGATCTCCGTTCGACGAAAGTTTTGCGAAAGAATTACATTTCGTCGAGCTCCATTCGACGAAAGGAATTCGAAACTAAAAAGCTGATCTCCGGTCGATTAAAGTTTCACAAAGAAAGTTCGTCGATCTCCGTTCGACGAACATTTCACACAAAGTTCACAGTTTATCGAGCTCTGTTCGACGAAAGGTGTACAATTCATCGATCTCAGAACAAAAATCAAAGTAAAGACTCCATTAATCATTCCTAACTAATTTAAGAAGAAATTATGTTTCTTTTCATCTAAAGGTTTTGTGAAAATATCAGCTCTTTGAAAATCAGTTGAAATAAATTCTAGTTTAATTTTATTTTTGTCGACATTGTCTCTTATAAAATGATGTCTAATTTTATATGCTTAGTCCTACTATGAAGGACTGGATTCTGTGCAATTAATATTACACTAGTATTATCATAGAAAATAGTTGAATTATTTAAGTTATAACCATAATCTAGTAACTGATTTCGAATCCACAAAATCTGTGAACAACAACTACCAGCTGTAATGTATTCAGCTTCAGCAGTTGAAGTAGACACAGATGTTTGTTTCTTGCAAAACCATGAAACAAGCCTATCACCAAGAAACTGATAAGTTTTTGATGTGCTTTTTCTGTTAACTCTGCATCCAACATAGTCAGCATCTGTGAATCCAGTTAATTCAAGTCCTGACTCAATATGATACCAAAGTCCTAGATTAGGACAACCCTTTATATATCTCAAAATTCTTTTTACTAAAATTTAGTGAGATTCTTTAGGATTAACTTGGAACCTAGCATAAATATAGGTTGCAAACATAATATCAGGTCTACTTGCCATTAAATATAATAGAGACCCAATAATAGTCCTATATGTTTTCCGATCAACAGATCTACCTTGTTCATCATTATCAACTACAACATTAGTGGGCATGGGTGTTTTTATAGAGGAGGCATCTGATATCCCAAATCATTTAATTAGCTCTTTAACATATTTAGATTCAGATATGAAAATACCATCAGGTGTTTGCTTCACTAGTAAGCCAAGGAAGTAGGATAATTCACCCATGTTACTCATTTCAAACTTTGAATGCGTTATGTCAGAAAACCTTTTGCAAAGTTTGGAATCAGTAGAACAAAAAATTATATCGTCAACATATATTTGAACAAGTAAAATTTTGGATTTATGATGTCTAAAAAATAAAGTTTTATCTACCATGCCTCTACAAAATTTATGTTCTAATAAGAAACTAGCAACAGTCTCAAACCAAGCTCTTGGAGCTTGTTTAAGACCATAAAGAGCTTTATGAAGTTTAAAAACATGAGTAAAATAAGTTGAAGAGATAAAATCTAGCGGTTATTCAACATAAACTTTCTCTTTGAAATCTCTATTCAGAAATGCACTCTTCACATCCATCTGATATACCTGGAATTTCTTGAATGCAGCAAAAGTAAGAAATATTCTGATAGCTTCTAATCTTGCAACAGGAGCAAATATATGATCATAGTCTATTCCTTCCTCTTGTGAGTATCCTTGAGCTACTGGTCTAGCTTTATTTCTCACTATGACTCCTTGAGCATCCAATTTATTCCTGAAGACCCATTTGGTTCCAATGACTTGATAGTCTTTGGGTCTTGGAACTAAGTCCCAAACTATACATCTCTCAAACTGATTGAGTTCCTCTTGCATTGTAATGATCCAATAGGGATCTTGTTCTGCATCTTTTATGGATTGAGGTTCAATCTGAGATAAAAAACAAGTATGCATCTGACTTGATTAAGTTGATGCCTTATTTGCACACCAGCTGATATGTCTCCAATCACTTGAGATCTAGGATGATCTCTAAGTGTGACTAAATCAACATGTGGAGTTGGTTCTTCAATTATTTGTGTTGCTAATTCCTCTTGTGGAATTTCATTAGTACATCTTTTTCATCATAAATTTCTAGATTGTCTTCATCATTGTCTTCAAAATATTGTTGAGAAGGTTGCAATGTATCCTCTTATTTAAGGTTTAATTCATCTAACTTCTCACACAAAATTGGTACCTGAAAAGAGTCTATGGTAGAGGTATTCCTCTCTTTGTAAAACATGTTAGTTTCATCAAAATATACATGTATAGATTCTTCAATCTTAAGGGTTGATTTATTAAAGTCTCTATAAGCCTTGCTGACTTGAGAATATCTAAGAAATATTCCTTCTGCATCTTTGTCTTCAAATTTTCTTAAATGTTTCTTATCATTATTGTGAATATAACATCTTCACCCAAAAACTTTGAAATAATTTACTTTAGGTTTCTTATTTTTAAGTAATTCATAGAGAGTCTTACCCTTCTATTTATGTATGAAACTTCTGTTAAGAACATAGTTTACTGTGCTTACTGCCTCTGCCCAAAAGTATATGAGTAAATAAGCATCTGCAAGTTATGTACCAGCAGATTCAATTAGGGTTCTATTTTTCCTTTCAGCTACTCCATTTTGTTGAGGAGTTCTAGAAGCAGAGAAACATTGCTCGATGCCTTCTTTCTCACAAAATTTTTTCATCAGAAGAGATTCAAACTTAGTACCATGATCACTTCTGATCAATGCAATTTGAGTAGAGTACTCAATCTTGATGTTCCTAAGAAAGTCTGTAAGGAATTTGAAGTTATCTGACTTGTTTCTAAGAAAGAACACCCAAGTGAATCTAGAGAAATCATCAATAATCACTAAAGTGTATGACTTTCCTCCTAAAATTTGTATTACAATAGGTCCAAAAAGGTCCATATGTAGCAGATACAAAATTCTGGGTGAATCACTTTTAGATATGGATTTAAAACTATTTTTAGTTTGCTTAGCTAATTGACAAGCCCTACAAAGTCCTTCCTTCATGTAAGAACTAGAAGGTAGTCCTCTGACAAGGTTGTCCTTAGATAATTTTGTAATAGTTCTAAGGTTTAAATGTCCTTGTATTTTTTGCCAAAGTTCATTTGATTTACTAATTTGATTAAAAGAGCATATTTCAGTTTTAACAGAGTTAAAATTAACTAAATAAATATTACCCTGTCTAACTCTAGTTAAAACAATTTTGTTAGTATTAGATGTAATAGAACATAAAGATTTATTAAAAGATACCTGATAACCTTCATCACATAGTTGACTGATGGATATAAGGTTATACTTGAGACCTTTCACATAGGCTACCTTCCTGAAGGTAACTACTCCAACCTTGTCATTGCCATTGTCACAACCCGCATTTTCTCATCGATTAAATCATATCAGAGCAAGAGAAAATACACGCCGTGATGCCACGTCGTGCAGGGCATAACTGCACACACTCAGGCAAAACTCCAGACTTTAGATTTTAAGGAAAATTCATAGTTTAATATGAAAGAAAACCAATTATATCTTAATGGCCGTATCCCTCGGCACAATGGATCAGCTAGTCCAAAATATATATATTTATACGCAGCGGAAAATACTTTGGCTAAGTTGCTTAGACATCCAAAGATTACTTTGGGTCCATTTTTATAGAAGAATAGTCGTTCAACATACTTCTTGTTCCAGTCATGTGCCTGTAACATCCACTATCCAAGTACCATATAGGGGTATGACCACTTGGACTCACCTGCATAAAATAAAGATTTACCCATCCTTAGAACCAAAATTGTTATTGGGTCCTAGGTTCAAGTTTACTTGAAATCTGATATACTTACCTGCAGCATTTCTGACAGGTAAATTAGCCCAATTCTGAATATTAGAATTGAACCAACAATCAATGGCAAAGTGGTCCACCTTGCCACAAAAGTAACACTCAAATCTATTATACCTTTTCTTATGTACAAGCTTCTTAACATTGTTGCCAGCATTCCTTTTAAGTGTAGGTGTTGGAGCAGCATACCCCAAGGATTCCTTAAGAACATAATGGGTTTGCTTATAGGGTGCCCTATAAGAATGTGCACCCTTGACATTGATATCACCATACTCACAGTGACCATGAGTGAGTCATGATCATACCTGTTAGTAGGTTGTACCACTTTTCTAAAAGAAATAAGGGGTTTCATAGCTATTGGCTGAACCAGGCCTTTGCCTTTTCCTTGAGAATTGGCTGCCCTTGTTCTATCCTTGAAGCCTAGTCCTGTCTTTACTTTCTGAGATATGAAGTTATCTATTAAAGGCAAGACAGACTTTGTCATTGAAAATTTAGCCACTAGATCCCTTTCTTTCTAGAGTCTTGCTTCAAGATTTTTTATGTGATTTTCTTTGAAGAAGATTGTGCCGATCTGAATAACAGTTATGTTTTTCAGATTGGCATCCTCCTTCAATTTCAAATCTATCAGATTGGCTGAATCTGTTGTAGTCTGTTTGAGAGATTCAATTTCCTTGGTCTGCTTCTTGACAAGGAATTTGCTCCTCTTAAGTGCTTGCAACAAACCACCATACTCATCAATTAATTTATGTATATCCCCCTCAAATTCAGAACCATCCACTTCTCTTGAAGTTGATGCTACTGATTCTGATCCAGTAAAAAAATCAGAAGTTAAGGATGGATTGTATAGCTTACTTGGACCAGGCTGATCCAGGAAATGATCTTCTTCTGAAAGAGCCATCAGCCCTTTCCAACAATAGTCTTCACCTAAATTTATGGAATCCAACATTTGCAAGAATTCTGATTCCCATGAATCCTCTTCTGTAGTAAATGACCTAATATAAGCTCTTGTATCATCTTCTTCTCAAGATTCTAAGGAAGAAGAGTCAGTACAACTCTTCTGCTACTGGGCAACCAAGGATTTCTCCTTCTTGCCCTAATTTTGAGGCTTATTCTTATCCTTAGTCTCCTTTCTTTTATCAGGACATTCAGCTATGACATGTCAAGGCCTGTTGCAGCAATAACAAACACTTTTAGAGGTAGTTTGTTTACTAAGATTAGAGGCATACCTGTCCTCCTTAGAAGTCTTCTTCTTCTTGTAATAATCATCCTTGAAGGAGGATGAAGATGGCTTGGTTCTCCATTTCTTCTTCTTCACAAACCTCTGAAACTGCCTTATAAAGGCAGCAAAGTCTTCATCAGAATGGTGGTTGTCTAATGTACTGATGTCAGGATTTTCTGCTTCAGCCTCAGCACTTCTTCTGGGTGGAGAAGGAGACTTTATCCTACCTTTTCTTTTGGCTTTAGCTTTGAAGGCTACTGATTTGTCTTTAAACTCAGACCTACTGCTTTTCTCCTCCTCCTTTCTGGGAGTGAGCTACATCTCATAAGATAGTAGTTTTCCAAATAAGGTTGGTGGAGGTGTATCAGCAAGCCTTGCCACCTCTCTGATGGCACATATTTTTGTATCCCACTCTTTGGTCAGTGATCTGAGAAACTTATCATTTTATTTATTTGGGCTAAAGACTCTTTCATAAGTCACCAGGTCATTTACAATTCTTAAGAACTTCTTGTAACATTCTGCTATGCTGTCTGACTTAACTTGTCTGAAGCTTTCATATTCTTGATTAAACAAAGATTTCCTATCCTCTCTAACTTATTCAGTTCCATCCATGTAGACAATCAAGGTGTCCCACATCTCCTTGGAGATTTTGCAATGTACTAAATTCTAAAATGTGGCATCATCTATAGACCTTACAATTATGTTTTGTGCTCTCTTGTCTAAAGTTGCAAGAATGATCTCATCCTTAGTCATTTAAGAATAGTTCTTAGGGGTTTTGAGATTAGCATCAAGAGATGATATATTCATTTGAATGAAAGGACCTTTGAGTACTGTATTGTAGATTCTATGATCAGATGCTTATATGAACAATCTGACCCTTTCTTTCCATATCCTAAAGTTTTCTTTCCTGCAGATGGGCAATTTCATGGATCCAAATTCCTTCTGATTCTCATTTAATCCATTCTGGCTAATTGTTAATTTCCATGGAGATTTACTCAGACTGTTAGGTCTATTTTTGAGCAACCTCCCTCTGATACCACTTGAAAGATTTGATTTCAAGAGCTTAGACACCTAGAGGGGGGTGAATAGGTTCTAAACTTTTTAACTATTTAGGCAACTAACAAGTTCTAACTCAGCATATAAAATCACAGTTCTTAGAAAAAATAAACACAGCACAACACAGCAAGATTTATAGTGGTTCCCCAATTTATGGGTGCAACCACTTTCCCCCCTTAGCTTATCCAGTAGTGAACTCTATTCAGTCAAACTTCCTTCCACTATCTTAGAACCACAGATCTTACAACTCAGAACATGATAGGTTCCTACAGCTCAGACTTCTTCAAGTCCTACCTCAGATTATTCCCCAGAACTCTACCTCAGGCAATAACCCTACCTCAGCCTTTATTTTCAGGCCTGCAACTCAGACTTTATGATGGAGCCGACTTATTTCGACTTGTTGTTTTGGAGAATCCTCCCTTTAACGATGATGGTGACCCGGTAGATATGAATGGAGACGATAGCCCGCAACACTTTGGAGATTGCGACAACATGTGTAACACCTCTACCCGCCAAAAAGAATATAATAGAGTGTCCGGTCTGGGCCACACACCATATTCCACAAATAGGCAGAGACGCTACTAAATAATATCAAAACCAACACATCCTAACACAGAGCATTCTAGCGGAAGCTTTATGGTTGAAAACTTGAACTCAAGAGTTACAAGAACTATCCACTATAATAATACAGGAATGTTTACACCCAAAGTAAATGGTCTTATGGCCTTGCAGGTTTTTCTTAAGAAAAGTGTGGTTTCAAAACATCGGCGCGCAGGACTGCCACACATGAACAAGAAGAAACAAAACAAAGCCTTCGAGGGCAGCAACGCAGCTTGTGCTTCAGCCCGCTAAGTCCCGCTCGGACCAGCACCACCTACACCTGCAAGAACCAATCCTCCAAGCGGTGGAAAATAGGGCAATGGTCAGCATTCAGCTGACCAATTATAATGACCCTGCCCCTGACATGGGGCAGCGGAATTCCTTCCCTGCATAGCATTTTACATCTCATACATATATATCCAGCCACCAAGGCAATACATATCATAAATGTCGGCACGACAACCCGACATTCCGTGCACTCAGGGCACATTCTGGTGTACCGGAAACACCGGGTTCCACCACCGTTCAGAGGTCCCAGACATGACGATCAAATTTGAGCATTTCTAGTCTGATCAGCATGCAAGCCATCGACTCTCTCTATTTTATCCTAATAGGGCCTTAAGCACCGAAGGTTAGAAGACCATAGTAAGGGTACAAATCCACCTTTCTCGTTGCTCAAAATCGTCAGAATCAAGACTGGACTGACGCGGGTACAGCTTAACTTTGCCCGTCCGCTACCAAGGCATTTCTCCAGTTGCAGCCTAACGGCTGAACTTCATAACATATGGCACTCACGGCCATAAGAGTTGAACCCAACTCTCACCATTTCCTTGACTTCTTCCAGTACATCCTGCGGCACCAAGCCACAGGTATCCACCACGGATTTCATGCATATAAGCAACGTTCATGGAGTCTTCTCTGATGTGAAAACAAGCATCACCAATCAAGACCAATATGTCTAGATGGGCTTCACACAACATGCCTAACCGTACTCACACTTCCGGTTCTAATGCAATACAATAAGGGACGTACCGCCGACCTAAGGGACTAACTTCGCCATCCATCTTTTGGTGGATGATTCCTATGCAAATGCAACAAAGAAGGACTTCACTTGTCCAAGAAGGAAATATTTACCCTTGAAGTACGTTTTGGCGCCATGGTGAAAATTACACGGTTGGAAAGCTTCGCAGTGATCAAGCCTCCGCAAGGCTAAACTCGGCTCACGATTAGGACCACCGCAGCACCACCGACAGCCAGCTTTCTCTTCTTCTTCCTCCCCTTGCTCTCCTCTCTCTCTTCACTTAGGAAAGAGAATGACATAACTCAAATGAGTTTTCTCCATCTCAAATCCGGCCTTATAAACCCAGGGAACAACCTAAACCATTGGATCTTGGTCAAAGAAAATGAAAGGCTCAGATTTGCCCTGAAATTGAATTACCTGGGCTGAACACGGGTTATGACACGCCCGTGTCACAGGCCGTGTTCCTGAAGCGGTGCACAACCGGCTTAAAACAAACAAGAACACGGGCAGCGACACACCTGTGTCAAACCTGACATGCCCGTGTCACCCAGTACACGGTCGTGTACCTGGCCGTATCACCCCTGTAACTGGATCTCCAAAATCACCCGAGAACAACACGGATAAGGCACACGCCGATGTCCCTAGCCGTGTGCCAAACACGCCCCTGTGACACGCCCGTGTAACAGGCTGTGTCCTCCTCAGACACAACTGGCCATCTGCTAAGTTAGACACGCCCTGGGACATGCCCGTGTCCCAGGCCGTGTACACCTGACACGCCCTGAGACATGCCTGTGTCTCAGGCCATGTCAGCCATCCTGAATCCCAGTTTTTGCTTTTGAGATTTTTGGGGTATTACAATCCGCCCCTCCTTAATAAAATTTCGTCCCAAAATTTGGGTATGACACTTTACAGATAAGGTAATGCTACTAAATAATATCGAAACCTGGATCTGATACCAAATTGTAACACCTCTACTCGTCAAAAAGAATATAATAGAGGGTCCGGCCGGGGCCCCAAACCATATTCCACAAACAGACGGAGACGCTACTAAATAATATCAAAAACAACGCATCCTAACACAGAGCATTCTATCGGAAGCTTCACGGTTGAAAACTTGAACTCAAGAGTTACAAGAACTGTCCACTATAATAAAACTGGAATGTTTACACCCAAAGTAAATGGCCTTATGGCCTTACAGGTTTCTCTTAACAAAAGTGTGGTTTCCAAACATCGGCGCGCATGCCAGCCACACATGAACAAGAAGAAACAAAACAAAGCCTTCGAGGGAAACAACACAGCTTGGGATTCAGCCCGCTAAGTACCGCTTGGACCAGCTCCACCTGCACCTACAAGAACCAATCCACCAAGCGGTGGCAAACAGGGCAACAGTCAGCATTCAACTGACAAATTATAACGACCCTGCCCCTTACACGAGGCACCGGAATTCTTTCCCTGCATAGCATTTTCGATCTCATACATATATATCAAGCCACCAAGGCAATACATATCACAAATGCCGGCACGACGGCCCAACATTCCGTGCACTCAGGGCACATTCTGGTGTATCGAAAACACCGGGTCCCACCACCATTCACAGGTCCCAGACATGACGGTCCAATTTGAGCATTTTTTGTCTGACCGGTATGCAAGCCATCGTCTCTCGTTATGTGATCCTTACATGGCCTTAAGCACCCTAAGGTTAGACAACCATAATGCAGGTACAGATCCACCTTTCCCGATGCTCAAAATCATCAGACTCAAGACTGGACTTATGCGGTTATAACTTCACTTTGCCTGTCCGCCACCAAGGCATTTCTCTAGTTGCAGCCTAACGGCTCAACTTCATAACATATGGCACTCACAACCATAAGAGTTGAACCCAACTCTCACCATTTCCTGGACTTCTTCCAGTACTTCCTGCGGCACCAAGACACAGGTATCCACCACAGATTTCATGCATACAGGCAACGTTCACGGAGTCTTCTCCAATGTGAAAACAAGCATCACTAATTAAGACCAACATGTACAAATGGGCTTTACACAGCTTGCCTAACCGTACTCACACTTCCGGTTCTAATGCAATAAAACAAGGGACGTACCGCCGACCTAAGGGAATAACTTCGCTATCCACCTTTTGGTGGAGGATTCCTATGCAAATGTAGGAAAGAAGGACTTCACTTGTCCAAGAAGGAAATCATTACCCTTGAAGGACATTTTGGCGCCATGGCAAAAAGTACACTGTTGGAAAGCTTCACAGCAATCAAGCCTCCGCAAAGCTGAACTCGGCTCGCGATTTGGACCATCGCAGCACCACCGACAGCCGGCTTTTCCATCTTCTTCCTCCCCTTGCTCTCCTCTCTTTCTTCACTTAGGAAAGAGAATGGCAAAACTCAAAAGAGTTATCTCCATCACAAATTTTGCCTTATAAACCCAAGGAATAGCCTAAACAATTGGATCTTGGTCAAAGAAAATGGAAGGCCCAGATTTGCCCTGAAATTGAATTTCTTGGGCCTAGCATGGGTTGTGACACGCCCTTGTCACAGGCTGTGTTCCTGAAGCAGTGCAGAACTGACTTAAAACAAACCAGAACATGGGCAGCGACATGCCCGTGTCAAACCTGACATGCCCGTGTCACCCAGTACACGGTAGTGTACCTAGCCGTGTCACCCCTGTAATTCGATCTCCAAAATCACCCGAGAACAACACGGCTAAGGCACACGCCCGTGTCCCTAGCCGTGTGCCAAAAATTCCCCTGTTACACGCCCGTTTCATAGGTCGTGTCCTCCTCGGACACAACTGGCCCTCAGCTAAGTTAGACATGCCCTAGGACACGCCCGTGTCCCAGACCGTGTATACTTGACACGCCATGAGACACGCCCGTGTATCAGGCCGTGTCAGCCAACCTGAATCCCAGTTTTGGCTTAAAAATTTCTGGGGTATTACAGCATGCTTACGGACAACCCTTGGAAGCGTTGCCACAATAGCCGTCCGGAGCGCAAACCCAATTATAATTTATTAATAATATATATTAATATATTATTATTAAGTAATAATATATTTTATTATTTGTTTTTTGAAATTATCATTTTACTTCATGTATTAATTTCATGTAAGATGGAGACCTATAACCATCCTCGTGATTTTATTTCATGTGCGAACTATAGTTTTATTTCATGTCTTGATGGGTGCAATTAGCCATCATGAGTGTTTTCAATTTGTATGTTGGAGATGGAGTGGTGTAGCCTATAAATAGGCATGTATCTTCTTTGTTTTGATTTGTGAATGAATGAAAATCGAAAACCTAACCTCTCTTGAAGCTTCCTCCTTCTCTGCTCTTTCTCTTGGCCGAATTCTCCTCTCCTCTTCCCCTCTCCTTCTTGTGTTGGATGCCGGCCATCTCTTCTTCCTCTTCCCCTCTATCTCCCTCTAGAACCGAGCACATACCTCACCTCCAATACCCGATCCACCACCTTTCCTAACCCTAGCCCGAGCCCCTCCTCCACTTCCCTCCTTCACAAAAAAACCCGACCACCACTTCCCTCTTCCCAACCACCCGAGCCCTCCTAAGCCCAAATCCGAGCAGCCCCCTCCTTTCCTAAAGCCGAGCAACCCCTCCCTTCTAACCCGAGCCACCACCCTCCTCCTCTCCTCCCCTCGGCCCACTCTCCTCCACCCTCCCAAGATGACCCCCACCATCCTCCTCCTCATCAAACCCTTCTTACTAAGCACCATAATCTCCTTCCTAAGACCAAATATCCCCATACCATAAAAGTCCTTTGCCTACCATAATAAAAATATTTATTTCCTTAATTATTTCTCAATCCACCACCTTTTTTTTCTGCTGCCTTATTTGGAGATATTTGTTTCCATATTTAGATGATTTTGTCGGGACTTTCCAAATACAACGTGACACGAAAAAGGCGACAAATTTCTCTCCCTCCGGCATATCTCTGCTGGCGCTGTTAAGGAACGATTCTAGTCGAGAGAACCAGATTCATCAAATCCAGTTGGGTAACGAAAATTTCCACCTTTATGAGTTTTTCTTCTTTAGATAATTCCTGTGGCATTGGCAAATAGCGCGGCTTGTGTAACGCTAGATTTTTTGTGGTTAAATTTATTTTAGTTATTGTCTTGTTAACTTTATTTTCATTTAAGTTCGTGAGGCGTGCCGGCCCTCGTTCGTATTTTGTTGGGAGAGAACCACCCTAGCCCGAATCTTTTGTTATTTGGTGGTTTCTCTTTTGGTACAACTCGCTCGACCGAACCGTGTGGGTTCTTTTCGCTTGGGAGGACCTTGGCCTATCGCCTTGGTATTATCTTAAGTTGCTTTGTGAACACCCCGTAATTGTAGTTTAGTAATAATATTAATTAAACTGCTGCTACATTAAATGCTTGAGGGTGACGTGAGAGTTATTCGAGAGCATCGCGTTTGTTTTGTCGGCCACCAAAATGTTCGAAAGTGTGGGCCTACATCACTTTAACATGTTCTAAACCTCAGGCACTCAGCCCCACCTCAGCCTTTATAAATACAGGCTTACAACTCAGATCTATATAAGATCTTATAAGAAAAACTTTATTTAAAGAAATAGAAACTTCACCCAGATTGAAATCTAAATGGGTGAGAGCTTCTTGATCAGTTCTTGAATGACCGAATATTTCCGATCCAACCTGACTTAGCTTCTTCAAAGCTTCTTGAATTTGAACAAAATAAGGTTTATCTTTACTTGGTGTTGAAGTTGATCTTTAATCAGCCTTCTTCTTAAATTCAGAATCAGATCTGAATCATTCTTGCAGACATGTTCAGGATCTGCCTTCTTTTGGGCCAGCCTCTTGCTCTCCAATACTTATTGTTAGTTCTATTTAATTTGTTCTGTTCGATTCTTCTGGTTGTTATGGATCAACCCTTTATATAGAGTTCATCCATGATTACCGGCTGATCCGGTTTATAACAGCCTTCTGACAGCACTGACAGATATGTCAGTCTTGTTACATATGACAACTAGCAAGTCTTCAGTCATAACAACTAACCCTTCATTGAAATTCTTTCTCATCAGGACACTGTCAGCAAACTACTTAAAATGTGTCGACACAAATAGACCAAGTGTAGACACAATTCTTTATGATGTCAACACAGTCATTCTTTATCTCCTCAACATAGCTTCTGTTGTATGTGTCGACACAAGTCCTATGTGTCGACACAACTGCTCCTTGTCTCCACATAGCTGATGCTGACAAGTGGCGTTGAGTGTATGTCCAGACGTCATTGAGTGTGTGTCGACACAAATCCTGTTTGTCGACACAAGCCTTTCAGACTCAGTATAGCTGTTATTAATAGATGACATTGAGTGTGTTTCGACACAAGTCATGTGTGTCGACACAAGCCTTTCAGACTCAATATAGCTGTTGTTGATAGATGGAGTTGAGTGTGTGTCTACACAAGTCTTGTGTGTTGACACAAGCCTTTCAAACTCAGTATAGCTCTTGTTGATAGATTCCATTGATTGTGTGTCGACACAAGTCCTATGTGTCGACACAAGCCTTCTTCAGGTGTCGACACAATTCCTGAGTGTCGACATATGCCTTGCTTCTGGTGTCGACATAACTCCTAGGTGTCGACACAGCTCCCTCTTCAGGTGTTGACACAATTCCTTACAAGTGTCGACACTTGTACTTAGAAATTTTCCTGCATTTCTTAAACCTGCACACTGAAACTCAACATCCCATAAAATACAAACTGATGTATATCATTGAGTACAGAAAGGCTTCTCCCAATCTGGTACACAATTTCAAGTGTACCCAACAACTTGGTATAGCTTAAGTTGCTTCATATATTATTTCTTTTGCAGAACCCACCTTTCTTGCAGGTAGATAAGACCCTTAAGTAATATCAAGTGGTATCAAGACTAAGATGGACTCAAGTGTCCTACAAAGAGAAGAGAACAGATGCTCAAGTGGAGGGGGAGCAAATCCAGCAAGTTGTAGGAACATGTTCAACTTCTAGTTAAGAGGCAGCCAGTAGCTATAGTGGCTCAAAGATCATCACAACTAATTAGCAGGTTCTCCGGACTATGCACAGTCTGAGGAGGAGATAAACTCTAGTGGATGGATGTTGTTATGCAGTCACTGTTGTTGCTGTAAAGACTTGCTTCGGTAGGACAAGAGGAATATCCAGAACCTCCCTTATTACAGCTACATGAAGCTTTAAGTGGTATAGGAGTGGCATTGGATAGAGTGGAATAATGATAACAACTTACTCAAGTGGCTGCAGTGACGTGTTGTATCAGTGTATCAACACAAAAGGTATGACTCCTAGTCAAGTAGTTTGATCACTAGGATAATTTCTTAAGTGGAATCAACACAAGTTGTTGGCTAAGATTAAGTGTCAATTTTTCCCTTTATCCTATCACCTCCCTCATTAAGAAAATGTTCTTTGAAGAAGCTAGAAAGGGGAGAGATATAACGTCCCAATTCACGCTAGGCCCCTTGTGCACACTTTTAAGTCAGGAGAGCTATATTAGGTGTGCCCTTAAGATATCTCAAAATTCTTTTTACAACAGTATAATGAGATTCCTTTGGGCAAGCTTGGTACCTAGCACAGACACATGTAGCATACATGATGTCAGGTCTACTAGCAATCACGTACAGTAGGGAGCCAATTATCCCTCTATACAATGACTCATCAACAGGTTTTCCTATTTCACTTATGCCTATAGGCAAACTTGTTCCCATAGGAGTTTTCATGGTGGAGGCTGTCTCAATGCTGTTGCGCGCTAGGGTTCGAAGAAAATAAACGCAACCGAACTAGCAACCCGATGAGGCAAGTATACCTATCGAATTGTAGCAAGGGGACACAAGTGTCGTATTGAAATCCAGGAACTGTTGGCTAAGCTTACTCACACGAATGCTATTATCTTATCGACGGAAAAACTAGGGTTTTAGAAAATCTAAGCGCAAGGGAGAAAGTAAAGCTATACTAGAAAGAGAAACACCGCAATTAAGTAAAGCTATTCAGCAAAGAACTATGCTAGAAAGGAAACTACTGCAGTTAATTAAAGAGCACAAGTTAGGCGATTACTACGAAAGGTAGAAAATATGAAATGGAAATGCACCCGATCAAGATTCACCTTGGCTAAAGACGATTAAGAAAATGCGATAAAAATCTGAACTTAATAGGATAAAGGCCCTTGACCGTGGAGGTTCCTAAAGCTTGAACACGCTTCTCTCGAAGTCGTGCCCAACTGAGTTTAGGAAGGTCCGACCGACTCTCGTCTAAATCGGAGGCCTAAAACTCGCTTTACGCGGTGAACCCCACTATTGGATTTTACTCCAATCCGGGAGATTTGGACGTCTGCCTCTCTCGAGGGGTGCGTACAACTCCCTTTACTCTTGAATGCTCACTTCATTCTTTCGGCCTCTCGGCTAGCCCAGAATGAAAGAAAAGGTGGAGAGTATATATCGAAAATATACCTCCAACACGTGATTAATCAAGAGTAATTCAAGGCCCTAACCTAAAAAGAAAAGATTAATTAAAACATCATAACATAATCGCTCTAACCTCGGATCCTCAAGATCGAGTACAAGGAGGATTAGTTAATCATTATGGAATGGAGGAGGGGAGATGAGTAGAAAAGCATATAAAGGAAGACAAGTAAAGGAAGACACTTTTATTAATGAAAAAGGGCAAGTACACTATTGAAATTGAAATTACAAGTGCATGAAATTTAAATCCTATTCTAGCCCTACAAGTAGCACTAAGCAAGAGCAAAATTACAATAAAAGCTAAGACAAACTACAATTAAGCTAGGGTTAAACAAAAAGTACAAAGAGAGGGGGAGAGAGAGAGAGAGAAAGCATGAAAAAGGATCAAGAAACAAAGGGGCAGCACCTTCCCCACTCAACCAAAACTTGTTGAAATGGAGAGGGGGGTCTCAATTTATAGAAAAAATCTCGGGTTGGTCACGCCCTCCGACACGCCCTAGGGGGCATGTCAGGGGGGCGTGACAGTACTATGTTGACCTCGGGCTCTGGATTCTGGCGGGAGGGATGATTGCTTCGGTACGTCGGTGGTCACGCCCTAGGTCACGCCCGTGACAGGGGGGGCGTGACAGGCACGTCATGTCCAAATCATTGGTCGGAAATCCGTCAGTCGTCGAAAAGTTGATGTCACGCCCCAGGTCACGCCCGTGACGGGGGGCGTGACGGTACTGTTTGCGTGCTGAGGTGGAACTGCATTTAATGCGGCGGCAGGCTTTGCGGCAGAGGGCGACACGCCCCTAGTCACGCCTGGTGACACGCCCACGGAGGGCGTGTCAGGGGGCGTGACAGCAGTTTTTGATCGTTTTCTGTCCCTTCCAGCAGGTGTCCTCGAGATCGGGTGACACGCCCTAGGTCACGCCCAGGGAGGGCGTGACAGGGGGGCGTGACAGGTCATTTTGGCCAATTTTCTGGAAACCTGCAAAAAGACAAGAAAAAGTCAGTGGCAATAATATTTACATAAGAATGATAAAAATAAACTAATAATAGACATAATTTGCACAATATAAAATAGAAAATGCGATAATAGTTTAGGATACAAAACGTATTATCAAATTCCCCCAAGCTTAAGCTTTGCTTGTCCCCAAGCAAAAATATAAAAACTAGAAATTTATAAAAAGGACTAATCAAAAAGTTCTAATTATGCATACACAAGTACTATGCGAAATTCTAAGTAAGGAAAAGGTGAAATGTAAGTCTAAAACAATTATTTAGGTATGGTAAAACTTTTATAAACTTTACTTAATAAAAACAAATCATCCAAAATTTTAACGAGATTTTTTTTAAATGGACTTAAGTAAAGCAACGAAAATGAAAAACACGCATTGAGTTGTTACTAGATCCAAGCAACGCATTATAATTATATCAATTTAATTAACAAAAATCTAGGTTTAAATCCAAAACTAAAACTGATTTTCTGTTTTTCTTTTCTTAGTTATTAAATAAAAATCAACAAGCGTGAATCAAAAGGACTTAAATAGGACAGAAACGTTTGGCTTAGGAATATGATTAGGAGTGGAATTTAAAGATAAACGTGAAGATTTAAAATCACACTAAACCAAAGCAAAGAGTTTCAAAAACTTTCATAAAAATATATACACATTTTTTTTCTTTTTTTTTTCTTTTTTTTTTCAAAACAAAGGCCATAAATATTTTTATTTTCTTTTTGAGTTGGCCAAACAAAAATAAACATCACTTTCGAACATACTTCTTTTTTTTTCGAAAACCTTTCTCCCACAAAAATCACAAAATACCCTAACAAAATCGTCAAAATAATTTATGAAACTCAAAAAGGCTAGTGTGATTCGATAGGTTGGAAATTTTGGCTTTGGTGAAACTGAAATGAAGGGAGGAGCTATCAAATGAAATCGGAAAAAGGCTCAAAAATGGCTAACTAGTGGTAAAAGTTTTTAGGTTGGCAGGAAAGCTCAAACAAAAACAAAAACGGCCTAAATCATTTTCACACTTTTGAATTTATTTAAAACAAAGGTTTGAAAAATTTTCAAAAAGCGAGTCCTAGATAATAAAAGAAGATTGATGAAATTAACTTGAAAATAGAAATAATAGGTGACTTGGATCGTTCACATCTACTACGTTATTCAAAAGTTGACTTTACAAAAATTATTCAAAAACGAAAAAGAAAATAGTGGATGATGAATTTTTAAGAAAGTAAAGAAAATAAACAACAAAAAACCATAATAGAAATGCGAGTTTTAGAAAAATATTTCACCTTAACATGCTATCGTGAATTAGAAACACAACATGACCAACATTTTACTTGTGAAACATAATTAAAAACAACGATTAGAAATATTATAATTAACTAAGTTGTTTATAGGAGATTTTGAGTAAAACAAAACTAAAAACTAGGGGTACTATTGAAATACCAAAATGTCTAAACTATTCAAAAACACATATATATTTTTTTTTAATTTAATTTTGTGAAATATTCTCTCTTTTTTTGGATTTTGGATTTTTTTCTCTTTTTTTTTTTGGAATTTTAAGATATTCATTTTTTTTTTTGGAAATATTTATAATATTTACAAAAAGAAGATTATTTACACTACGCAAAAATGAAGGAGGAAATACTCCCCCAAGCTTAAAACAGACATTGTCCTCAATGGCTAAAGAAGGGGATTGGAGAAGGAGAGAAAAATAAAGTACAGAATTGAAAGACAGAATTGGAATACAGGTACTTCCCCGGATTTATTTGCTGCGAAAGCTGAGTGATGCCGCTCCTCGAAAGTCTTCTTTGGACTTTGTGATGGATTCAGCAATGTTGGAGCAGGCGTTCGCAGAAGCTTCAGCTTGTCGGAGCCGTCCGAGGCAAAAATTGTAAAATAAAGAAAACAGAAAAAGATAACTTGGGTTGCCTCCCAAGAGCGCCCTTTGGTTAAAGCGTCGTTGAGCTCGACGCATCAAAAAAATAATTTTGTCCAAAAATATTGTTGTCCCGAAATAAAATTGTCTTTAGCAAAAAATTAAAAGTTTCAGATTAGAGTTCGTGAAGCAGAAACTTAATAATGTTTGGACTGACATCATCATCACCAGAGAATACAGTTTAAGACGCTGACCATTCACTTTGAAATTACCCTTATCAGGGTGAGAAATTAAAACAGTTCCATAAGGAAATACTTCTAAAACAGAAAACGGGCCAGACCAGCGAGATTTTAATTTGCCCGGAAATAAACGTAAACGAGAATTATATAAAAGGACATGGTCGCCCGGCTTAAAGTTTTTAGGGTGCCTTAAGTGTTTATCGTGTAAACGCTTCGTGCGCTCTTTATAAAGTTTATTATTTTCATAAGCATAAGAGCGCCACTCGTCGAGTTCATTTAGTTGAAATTTTCGAAGGTCACCGACTGAGTGGGGATCGAAGTTTAAAAATTTTAAGGCCCAAAAGGCGCGGTGTTCTAACTCTACGGGCAGATGCCATGATTTTCCATAGACCAGCCGATACGGCGTACATCCGAGGGCGGTTTTGTACGCTGTTCGGTAGGCCCATAGAGCATCGTCAAGTTTGGTTGACCAGTCTTTTCTAGAAGTTGAAACAGTCTTTTCTAATATTCTTTTTATTTCTCTATTAACTACTTCGACTTGACCGTTAGTTTGGGGGTGGTAGGTAGTGGACAGTTTATGCGTAACGCCGTATTTAGTAAGGATTTTTGAAAATTGTGCGTTACAGAAATGGGAACCCCTATCGCTAACGATTGCGCGAGGCGTACCGAATCTAGAAAATAATTTTTTTAAAAACGTGACTACAACTCGGGAGTCGTTCGTAGGAAGAGCTTGGGCCTCAGCCCATCGTGAAACATAATCAACAGCAACTAAAATATAGTTATTTCCGAAGCTAGAAGGAAGGGCGCCAACAAAATCAATTCCCCAGAGGTCGAAAATTTTGCACTCTAAGAAATAATTTTGCGGCATTTCATTTTTATTAGAGATGTTGCCCGACCGTTGGCAACTATCACACCTGCTCACAAAGGCTTGCGCGTCCTTAAACAGGCTAGGCCAATAAAAGCCCGCGCAAAGCACCTTATGAGCGGTGCGAGCAGCTTGATAGTGCCCACCTGTCGGTCCTTCATGCAAATGTTTTAGAATATCGATTCCTTCCTCAAAAGAAACACATCTTCTTATCACTTGATCCGCACAAATTTTGAAAAGATGCGGGTCTTCCCAAAAGTAGTTCTTTAGCTCAGAAAAGAATTTCTTCTTTTGCTGAGAGGAGAACTCTCTTGGGAACACCCGGGCCACTAGATAGTTGGCGATGTGCGCGAACCAAGGAGAAGTAGATGCATTAACTAAAGGCAGCTTCTCATCAGGAAAATAGTCATTAAAAGATTTTTCATTTAATTTTTCTATAAAGGGGTTATCTAATCTTGATAAATGGTCGGCGGCCAAGTTCTCGGCTCCTCGCTTATCACGGATCTCTAAGTCAAACTCCTGGAGGAGGCAGACCCAGCGAATCAAGCGAGGCTTGGCATCCGTTTTGGCAAGAAGGTACTTGAGGGCCGAGTGGTCCGTAAAAACAATGATTTTTGAAAGAGTAATGTAAGGGCGGAATTTATCAAACGCAAATACTACAGCTAAGAGCTCCTTCTCGGTTATGGTGTAATTTTCTTGTGCAGATGTGAGGGTTTTACTAGCGTAATAGATGGGGTGGAAGTTCTTAGATATGCGTTGACCTAATACGGCCCCCACCGCAAAACTACTCGCATCGCACATAATCTCGAAAGGAAGGTCCCACACCGGAGCTATCATAATCGGTGCGTTAATTAACTTTTCTTTAATTAATTCAAAGGCAGAAATACAAGAATCATCAAAAATGAATGGAGCGTCTTTTTCTAAGAGATGGGTGAGGGGCTTTGTGATCTTGGAGAAGTCCTTTATAAAACGACGATAAAAACCAGCGTGGCCTAGGAAACTTCTTATATCTTTTATGTTTGTAGGCGGCGGCAACTTCTCAATAACTTCTATCTTGGCAACGTCTACCTCGATACCTTTAGCAAAATTTTATGACCCAAAACTAACCCTTCCCTCACCATAAAATGGCATTTTTCCCAATTTAGGGCAAGGTTAGTTTCTTCGCATCGTTCTAAGACTTTTTCGAGGTTTTCTAAACATCTATCGAAGGAATCGCCGAACACGGAGAAATCGTCCATGAATACCTCCATAATGCTTTCTACGTACTTGTCAAATATTGCGAGCATACATCGCTGGAATGTAGCTGGCGCATTGCATAATCCAAACAACATTCTTTGGTACGCGAAGGTGCCAAAGGGACAAGTAAACATAGTTTTCTCTTGGTCCTCTGGAGAGATGGGTATTTGAAAGTACCCCGAGAGGCCATCGAGAAAACAATAAAAGCTATGGCCGGAGAGACGTTCTAAAATCTGGTCGATAAATGGTAAAGGGAAGTGGTCCTTGCGGGTGGCGTCATTTAACTTACGGTAATCTATGCACATACGCCAACCCGTCACCGTCCGCATTGGGATTAATTCATTATTCTCATTACTAACTACGGTTATCCCTCCCTTCTTTGGAACTACCTGAACGGGGCTAACCCACTTACTATCCGATATAGGGTAGATAATTCCTGCGTCTAATAGTTTCATAACCTCTCCCTTAACTACTTCTTTCATATTCGGGTTTATACGGCGCTGAGGTTGGATAGAGTTACGCGAATTATCTTCCATTAAAATTTTATGTGTACAGAAAGATGGGCTTATGCCCTTGATATCAGAAATTTGCCAAGTAATAGCCCGGCGATGCTTACGTAGAACTAGAAGAAGTTTATCGTTCTGCGTATCCGTGAGGTAGGCCGAAACGATAACTGGTAACTTGGAGTCTTTTTCTAAGAAAGCATACTTAAGGTGTTCGGGAAGTTCTTTAAGTTCTAGGGTAGGGGGTTCTTCATAAGAGGATTTTGAGATTCTTTCTTTTTCAAAAATAATATCTTCATAAACTTTTTTATAAGGAACGTAATAAGGGGTGGGGCTAGCAGCCAAGACAGCTTCTTGTAGAGACTCAGTGGGAAGAAAAGAGGAAGAACAAAAATCAGAAAAAAAATTTTCAAACTCAGAAAGACAATAAGAAGATTCATCACTTCCTTGCAGTGATTCCGTTGTAAGAGAAGAGGAGCAAAAAGTAGAAAATTCTTTTTCAAAGTCGGAGAGGCAGTAGGAAGAATCATCACTCACGGCATCTACGAAAAAACATGAGTCATCGTTCGCTAAGGTGTTCTTCATCGAAGGGGTGATAGAAAATGTGACTTCGTCGTCGCCTACTCGAAGAAAGAGCTTACCATTGCTTACGTCAATGATGGCTCGGGAGGTGGCAAGGAAGGGTCGGCCAAGGATCAGGGGAACCTCGATGTCTTCTTCGATGTCCAAAATGACAAAGTCCACCGGGAAGATGAACTTGTCGACTTTCACTAGAACGTCCTCCACTATTCCTAACGGGTACTTGACGGATCTATCGGCTAGCTGGATACTCATACGCGTGGGGTTAAGGCTACCAATCCCTAACTTTTTGAACAACGAAAAGGGCATCAGGTTTATACTAGCCCCTAAGTCGGCTAACGCGTGTTTAACAAAAAGATCACCGAAGACACACGCGATAGAGAAACTACCCGGGTCACTGATTTTCTTCGGCAAACCGTTTGTTAAAACGGCAGAGCACTCGGCGTTTAGCGTGACATGCGAAAGATTCTCTAACTTCTTCTTGTTTGTGAGGAGGTCTTTATGATATTTGGCGTATTTCAGCATCTGCGAAATAGCCTCGTGGAAGGGAAGATTAATGTGGATTTGTTTGAAGATTTCTAAGAAGCAGGAGTACTGATCATCTTGACGTTGTCTATTAAGTTCAGAGGGGTATGGAGGAGTTGAATTATTTTTGAAGATGGGTGGTGGAGTGAGATTATTTTCTAAAATAGGGGTGATTACTTCTTCAGCAGATGGGGGAATTTTTAAAACGGGAGCGGAGCTTTGATTTTTAAAAGCGAAAGCGGAGCTTTGATTTTTAAAAGCGGAAGCGGAGCTTGCCTCGGGCTCTTCACTTACCATACCGGAGACTTGCTTCCCACTCCGAAGAGTTATAGCTTTCGCTTGCTCTCTTGGGTTGGGTTCGGTATTGGAAGGAAGAGACCCTGCGGGTAGCTCAGAAATTATTTTCGCGAGCTGTCCTACCTGATTTTCTAAACTTTTTACGCTTTCGGTTAAAGTTCTTAAGGTAGCGTCATTTGTTGTGATGTATTTAGAAAGTAATTCCTCCAAGCTTGGAGGTTTTGGGTAATTTTGAAGAAGTGGTGGTGGTGGTGGTGCAGAAAAATCATTTTGCGGGGGTGGGCGCATTGCATTCAATGGATTACTCCATGAAAAGTTCGGGTGATTTCTTAAAGCAGGGTTTAACTATTTGGAAAATTAAAACCAGGCGGATGAAAATTCGCAGCAGAAAAATTATTAAAAGCAGTTCTAGGCATATTATTAACATAATCTAAATGTTCTGGAGTAGGGGTTGCAGATTCCCATACCTGAGGGGCGTAGGCAGCAGTCATCTCCGTGATTTTTTTGCTTAGGAATTCTACTTGCAGAGCGAGCTGGGAGACGTTGTCCACTTCATTGATACCTGCAGGCTTGTTCGGGAGGGACCTAGGCACATTCCACTGATAAGTGTTCATGGCCATGTCCTCAAAAAGCTCAAGAGAGGCTTTCGGGGTCTTATGATTTAAAGTACTGCCAGAAGCTGCGTCTATCATTTGCTTCGTGCTTTGATTTAGCCCGTTATAAAACATCTGCACTTGTAACCATACAGGCAGCGCGTGATCTGGGCATCGTCTTAATAATTCTTTAAATCTCTCCCAGGTTTCGTATAGGGTTTCAGAGTCTATTTGTCCGAAGGCAGAGATGTCGTTCCTAAGTTTTGCAGTTTTAGCTGGCGGAAAATACTTCGCCAAAATTTTTTCAGTTAATTCATTCCAAGTGGTTATGCTATTTTTCGGAAGTGTGTTCAGCCACTGCTTAGCTTTAGTTCTTAGAGAGAAGAGGAAGAGTCTTAGCCTGATCGCATCATTTGTGACACCATTTATCTTGAAGGTGTCGCAAATTTCAATAAAGCTAGCTATATGTGCGTTCGGATCTTCATCTTGAAGTCCGTCAAATTGCACATATTGCTGCACCATTTGAATTATGCTAGGCTTTAGTTCGAAGTTATTATTTGCTATAGCAGGGCGGACTATACTTGATTCTGTTCCCTCGAGGTTCGGTCGTGCATAATAGGACATAGTCCTTTGCATGGCCTCATCTACGTTGGGTTCTTCCATTCTTAAAGTAGCAAATGACTCGGAGTCCTCAACCGGCACTTGGATAGTAGGACCTTGAAATCGCGATCTTCTCCGAAGAGTACGCTCAATTTCGTGGTCCAAGTCCAAAATAACAGAACGGATTCCCGCGGGTCATGCACTAAAAGAACAGAAAAGCAGAAGAGGAAGTGAAAAAGGATAAACTAGAAAAAAGATTAGAATTTTTTTTTTTTTTGAAATAGATTTTTTTTTATAGATTAACTCCCGAACTTCCAAAGGACTATCCCGTGAAGGGTTCGCAAGGTACTACACAAGACAGTGGCGCTTAAAGCCCTTTGCCCTTTTCGAGAGAATTAGGTGGCGTAGAAAAATTGTGAGGTTGGTTTCTATTAAGAGCGGTGATAAAATTTTTTGATTTTTAAAATTTTAAAGAAAGAGGATGAGAAAGAGAATAGATAAAATTAATAGGTTCGTGTTTTCAAAATATCAACGGAAGTTGGTTTTCCCCGGCAACGGCGCCAAAAACTTGTTGTGCGCTAGGGTTCGAAGAAAATAAACGCAACCGAACTAGCAACCCGATGAGGCAAGTATACCTATCGAATTGTAGCAAGGGGACACAAGTGTCGTATTGAAATCCGGGAACTGTTGGATAAGCTTACTCACACGAACACTATTATCTTATCGACGGAAAAACTAGGGTTTTAGAAAATCTAAGCGCAAGGGAGAAAGTAAAGCTATACTAGAAAGAGAAACACCGCAATTAAGTAAAGCTATTCAGCAAAGAACTATGCTAGAAAGGAAACTACTGCAGTTAATTAAAGAGCACAAGTTAGGCGATTACTACGAAAGGTAGAAAATATGAAATGGAAATGCACCCGATCAAGATTCACCTTGGCTAAAGACGATTAAGAAAATGCGATAAAAATCTGAACTTAATAGGATAAAGGCCCTTGACCGTGGAGGTTCCTAAAGCTTGAACACGCTTCTCTCGAAGTCGTGCCCAACTGAGTTTAGGAAGGTCCGACCGACTCTCGTCTAAATCGGAGGCCTAAAACTCGCTTTATGCGGTGAACCCCACTATTGGATTTTACTCCAATCCGGGAGATTTGGACGTCTGCCTCTCTCGAGGGGTGCGTACAACTCCCTTTACTCTTGAATGCTCAATTCATTCTTTCGGCCTCTCGGCTAGCCCAGAATGAAAGCAAAGGCGGAGAGTACATATCGAAAATATACCTCCAACCCGTGATTAATCAATAGTAATTCAAGGCCCTAACCTAAAAAGAAAAGATTAATTAAAACATCATAACATAATCGCTCTAACCTCGGATCATCAAGATCGAGTACAAGGAGGATTAGTTAATCATTATGGAATGGAGGAGGGGAGATGAGTAGAAAAGCATATAAAGGAAGACAAGTAAAGGAAGAACACTTTTATTAATGAAAAAGGGCAAGTACACTATTGAAATTGAAATTACAAGTGCATGAAATTTAAATCCTATTCTAGCCCTACAAGTAGCACTAAGCAAGAGCAAAATTACAATAAAAGCTAAGACAAACTACAATTAAGCTAGGGTTAAACAAAAAGTACAAAGAGAGGGGGAGAGAGAGAGAGAGAAAGCATGAAAAAGGATCAAGAAACAAAGGGGCAGCACCTCCACCACTCAACCAAAACTTGCTGAAATGGAGAGGGGGGTCTCAATTTATAGAAAAAATCTCGAGTTGGTCATGCCCTCCGACACGCCCTAGGGGGCGTGTTAGGGGGCGTGACAGTACTATGTTGACCTCGGGCTCTGGATTCTGGCGGGAGGGATGATTGCTTCGGTACGTCGGTGGTCATGCCCTAGGTCACGCCCGTGACAGGGGGGCGTGACAGGCACATCATGTCCAAATCATTGGTCGGAAATCCGTCAGTCGTCGAAAAGTTGATGTCACGCCCCAGGTCACGCCCGTGACGGGGGGGCTGTGACGGTACTGTTTGCGTGCTGAGGTGGAACGGCTT